>OX465277.1:54512756-55173309 GCA_949987645.1 Tachina grossa | reverse complement strand
TTATATTATTATTATTATTATTATTATTATTATTATTATTATTATTATTATTATTATTATTATTATTATTATTATTATTATTATTATTATTATTATTATTATTATTATTATTATTATTATTATTATTATTATTATTATTATTATTATTATTATTATTTTATTATTATTATTATTATTATTATTATTATTATTATTATTATTATTATTATTATTATTATTATTATTATTATTATTATTATTATTATTATTATTATTATTATTATTATTATTATTATTATTATTATTATTATTATTATTTTATTATTATTATTATTATTATTATTATTATTATTATTATTATTATTATTATATTATTATTATTATTATTATTATTATTATTATTATTATTATTATTATTATTATTATTATTATTATTATTATTATTATTATTATTATTATTATTATTATTATTATTATTATTATTATTATTATTATTATTATTATTATTATTATTATTATTATTATTATTATTATTATTATTATATTATTATTATTATTATTATTATTATTATTATTATTATTATTATTTATTATTATTATTATTATTATTATTATTATTATTATTATTATTATTATTATTATTATTATTATTATTATTATTATTATTATTATTATTATTATTATTATTATTATTATTATTATTATTATTATTATTATTATTATTATTATTATTATTATTATTATTATTATTATTATTATTATTATTATTATTATTATTATTATTATTATTATTATTATATTATTATTATTATTATTATTATTATTATTATTATTATTATTATTATTATTATTATTATTATTATTATTATTATTATTATTATTATTATTATTATTATTATTATTATTATTATTATTATTATTATTATTATTATTATTATTATTATTATTATTATTATTATTATTATTATTATTATTATTATTATTATTATTATATTATTATTTATTATTATTATTATTATTAATATTATTATTATTATTATTATTATTACTATTATTATTATTATTATTATTATTATTATTATTATTATTATTATTATTATTATTATTATTATTATTATTATTATTATTATTATTATTATTATTATTATTATTATTATTATTATTATTATTATTATTATTATTATTATTATTATTATTATTATTATTATTATTATTATTATTATTATTATTATTATTATTATTATTATTATTATTTGCTTAATTCACAAAAATCTTTATCGTGTATTTGTGTATCGAATACACTTTTGGTTTTTTAATTGTGAACAGCCTCTGTGTTGTGTATTAAGCACCCCATACACGTTTCAATTCAATTGTGAATTGAGTCTTTCAATTGAATTAATTCTTGGCTACACACTTCATAAACTGAATTGAAAGATTTTCATTCAACTGTCAAATTTATATTTTTTTCACAATTACAAATTTAAAAATTTAAAACTTCTATTGCATTCATTTATTAATTTATATATTTTTTATTTAAAATTCAATGAAATTAAATACAATTTTTAGAAAACACAACTTTTTCTATACAAAATAAAGCTACAAACATAAATTTTGACAACTAATCAGGAGACTCGAGCACACACAGCACAATCGAATTGAAAGATTTACTAGTCAACATGAAAAATCAAAATTTTTTGATTTTTCTTCAACCAACTCGACAACTGCCAAACTAATCAATTGATAGAACCATACACGCTTTGATTTAGACAACAACCGACTCAATTGAAAATTGAATTGAATCGTGTATGGGGCGCTTAAGACGTAACTGTTGGGCCAACCGTTGCCAACAGTTTCACAACTGTTGTGCTCAACTGATACGTCTTATGAATGCGCCCAATATAAGTAACCTATAGAAAGTTTCTTGCCGACATCGTGGACCAGCCAAATAAGTTTAAATAAAAACATATGTAAATATATATTACTTTTATTATTAAACAAAATATTCTATAAAATATTCTGTATTTCATATGTATGTTTTTAGCGCCAAAATTGGTAATCAGCTGTTGTATATATTTTACTGGATTTTACAATTTTTCCGTTCGCGTACTTTAAGATGCAAACTTTTTTATTGAGAGTAATTTATTTAAATTACTCAGTATTTACTCAGTTACTGGATTTTACTGGTAAAGTACTCAAACGCACATATTGTAACACAATATCGCAATACTTTTTTCCGTGTTCTGAAGTGCGACAGAATGGATTGAAATATTAGTTGGTTGCCAAATCTAATGTCAACTATTATGATTGCGTTCAAAAATTTAATTTGTGACAAAACTTAATATTTATCAATCTATGTATATAAAACAAAATAGTTTGATAGATTAACAATTGCAGTTGGCTAAAATTAAGTTTGAATAGCAATAAAGTTCATATTGACTTTACATTTCATTTAAAAAACATTTATATGGGAAAAAATGACTGTTTTTAGAGTTTTCCCGGCAATTATTAGAATTTAAATTTTAAACCTTCCCTAGACCTTCACGAACATTTCAAGACCAACATAAGATAAATCCGTTCAGCCGTTCTCGAGTTTTAGTCAGACTAACGAACAGCAATTAATTTTTATATACATAGAAGATAGAAGATTACAACTTTTTTCACCATGAGACAACTGCTTTTTATCAGTTGTATTTTGGTTTTTTTTCGAGTGCTGTATTAGTTTTGCTTCATTATTCCAGACGCCAACCAATCCCATTTGTCAACCAATATTGTTACCACGTTCATAAAATATGAAATCTAAAAAGAAAATATAAGGCCCAAACTAAAACTATTTAAAATATTTTGTGATGGCTACTATGGTTTCAAAAGCATAGCATAGATGAAAACATTTTCTTTTCGAGCATTGTTTCGAATACAACTAAAATTAGTTGTAATTCAGAATGACAAAAAAAGTTAAGTTGTTTTAAGGTTAATTTGTTACAATTTCAACTAAATTTAATTGAGTTGTAAACCATAATAGGGGCATAAATTTCTTTTGAGTATTATTATTTATAAGTTGGAGAGGCTGCCTTTGGGAAAAGGTGAATCAATAAACTTATAAATAAAAATTTAACTCTCTTCTCACGAGTAGAAATACCTTTGGAAATTAAGACACTTTTTTCCAAAGGCTAATTTACTCTACGACTATAGAGCTAAATCCAAAGAGAACGTTAGCGGGATTTTTAAGAACAACGCGTAAAAGTTGTACTCGCGTTTTTTCCTTATCTAAATTTTGGTTTCTTGGTTTTTTATTTTATTCTATTTTATTACGCGATTAAATAGCTATAATTTATTTTTCTTATTTTTTTGGAGTAAATAAAGAAATATTGTTTAGTGTTAAACGGACCTGGTGAACTTGTTTTATTTTCGTCGAAGTAACCAGAAGAAGGTACGTTGAATCTTCCATCTAATCTAAACTACTCTGGACTCCGCTGAGCCTACCCTAGCCACCAGCGAATCCATGTCGTTACAATATTAGTACACATTTTGCTATTATCCATTTTTTATTTTTTGCTCAACAGCTTAATATCTTGCATTTTACTTATAGTGTCAGTGTGAGATGAAAAATACCTACAACGGATTCTTGTTCTCTTTTTCTTTCAACACGGAGAGAATTTCACAATATTTTGTTTCTACATAGTCGTAAGACTTTGTAATACCATGTAAAGAACCTTAAAATAGCCATTTCTGTCGTTTTAACTCTCTTCACAATTATTTGTTTTTGAGGTACTCATATAAAGTATTCCTCAAGGGCACTTTGTTTGTGTTTTCTTGTTTGCGGATTTTTTTGTTTTTATGTAAAAAATATCAGCAAAGCAAACAAAGCTTATTTATCAATGTCAATATGTATTCCGCTAAGACGTCTGTTCGCTATGAAGGTACAACGAGTAGAGTTGTGTCGTTTCGGAACGACCTAGTTCTATGGAACGATTCCCTAATTGGATCGGTGCGGAACGATTCCTAAAAAGGAACAGTGCGAGCTTTTTAAATGTTCTTTTTTATCGTTCCTCGTTCTGTAATTGCAAATCATCTTGAGGTGAAATTAATTCGTTTTCACAAACGTCAAACACAAACGTTTAAGAACGTGTATTATATTAGCTTCGTTCACTTATTTATAATGTTTACGATAAATTTTGCTATTTTCAAAAGATTATTGCTTATTGTGGGCTACTATTTTTTTTTACAAATATTACATGAAAACAAATAATTATTTTTTTATTTTGTCAGAAAATTAAAATAAACCAAAAAAATTTCTGTTGAGGTTTTTACGAGCAACAGGCGCGTTCTCTCGTTCCTCGTTCATTCACTGTTAAAAGTATAAGACCGGAACGATGATCGAAAGGAACGACCTAGTTCCTTGTGTCTTTTGGATCGGTCGGAACGATTCCACAAAACCCTACGTCTCGACTAGCAATAAATATGTTGACATATATTGCAGCAGTTGTCAAAATTATATTATTGCTAGTGGAGACCAAGGCGACTTTAGTATCAGGTGACCTTATCAGCCCGGCTGATTATCAGCTGTTGATGCAAAATTGAGCAATTTGAACCAAAATATCAAAATTTGCTCAGAAATCTTTTGACAGATTGGTTTTGTAGCATAGCAAACTACATGTTGTTTTTTGAGTTGTAAAATTGTTTTACTGATAAGGTCACCTGATACTGGATTCGCCTTGGTGGAGACAGCTCATTGCACGTACTTGCAATATATGTTGCAATAATTGTCAACGCATTGTCGTTAACAATTATTGCAAGCATGAAACGTCAAACTCGATGTTAATTTATGTTCGACTTTTCTGTATTGCATTTGACATTTACATATTATTAGTGAAATTGGGAAAATAAGTTGCAAATAAAGAAAAATTGTTTCTTTAAAACGTGTGTAATAAAATAGTTTGTATAGAAGTAAGTTTATGTAAATAAAAATTTGTGTGATTAACCAGATATTTACAAGTGAAAAACTGAATTATGTACACAAAAAGCTGTAGAACCTAGATTCACAGCTGTCATTTTTTTTCATTACCATATTCTATAAGAACAGGGGCCTAATTCCTGCACTCGTGATCGGAGTTGCATTCGAATAGAAATTAATTCCGATGGAAAGAAATTTTCTGATGATGTCACTCGCTACCAAGCGAATCGAGTTTTGGTTTTAGTGTTGGAAAAAGGCAAATATATTTATATATAAATTCATTTCACAACACTGAATAAATTGTAAGCAAAAGCATATGTTTGTATATACATATGTATGTATGCAAAAACATATGTATGTACGTACATACACACGAAAAAAGGAACGAATACATAAATGTTATTTTCATTTTAATTTTATTAATAACTTAATAATAATAAATTAGTGTAAAGTTAGAGAATAGAGCACTAGCCACATGTTCGATTCTTTTATTGCTTGACCAGAAGCATTTAATTTGTTATTTAGGTGCTCCCAGAGTTGGTTGATTTTTTTTATTTTCCCCGAGAAAACTCTTAGGCAAAACATTATGTATTTTCCAAGCCAGTGTGTTTTGTTATATTTCAAGTCAACTATAAATTTTTTAATTTGTATTTTTTTATACGTACATTTGTGCATTCATTAATTTTTAAATAAATAAGTAAAATATTGAACATACATTTTCTATTTCTTTGTTTTTTTTCTATGTTAAAAATGATTTCGAATGCCTTTTTGCTTGCGGGTAAAAACACGAACGTTTGCATTAGAATGTATGCACGTTATCGAATGCTGTCATTAGAAATTTCAATATGTGTTACTCGAAACCGAATGCGAAAATCCCAAAAGTTAAAAAACTCGCACATTCGAGTAATAACTCGCTCGCAATCGAATGCGGGAATTAGGCCCCATAGCACTTGAAAATAGCACTCTGGAAAAAGTTTTCTGGCCCATAAAATTAAAAATATTCAATGTACCATATAGCGACTAGTACCATTCAATGGGGAATTAAAATACCATTCAGAAATAATAATGGTTATTTTCGTAAATACTTGCATTCAGAAGTTATACCCAGCAAACTTTGTAAAGTCACCAAAATTAGGAAAAATTTGTTTGGCCTACAAATGAAAAACTATTCGATGTACCATATAGCCACTAGTACCAGTCAATAAAGAAATAAAATACCTATCAGAAACAGTAATTGTTATTTTTGTAAATACTTGCATTCAGAAGTTATAGCCCAGCAAACTTTTCAAAGTCCAAAAATTAAGGAAGTAGTTTTTCACCTATAAAATTGAAACCATTCATTGTACCGTAATAAATGTACTGCTACTAAATCCGATTTAGTAGCAGTCAGTTTCTGAAATACTTGAATTCAGAAGTTATTTGTGAATTAACTTTAACAAATTTTGCAATATTTTCATGATAATGTAGTTTTGCACATTCAGTATGTGTATGGCAACCTTGCGAGTAGTTGTGAACTGCGGGTTCTGCCGCAATTAAAATTGTTAAATTGTTGCTGAAATTGTTAAATTTGGGTAATTAAAATTTGAGAATTGTTAAATTCTTGGAAATTTGTGAAACTTGATACCTACGAGGGTGGTTCAATAATTCCGTCTTATTTTTTTTTTACATAAGGAGTTTTTTGTTTACATTAACCCTTGTGGGAACGGGTGAATTTTTGGGTTACATTAATTGTGATAATGGGTGATTTTTTTTGAGGTTTTTTATGAGTATATATGCCCACGGGAAAATCATGAAAATGATTTTTCCTAATACCAATGGTGAAATAGTGATTATTAATTTTTCCTAATGCCTACGGCAATGCATGATAATTTTTCCTAATACAGACGGCAAAACATGATCATTTTTTCTAATGCCGACGGCAATACATAATTACTTTTCCTAATGCCGACAGCAATGCATGATTGTTATATTTTTCAAATGCCGACGGCAATGCATGATTATTATTTTTTTCAAATGCCGACCGCAAAACATTGTTATTATTTCCTTATGCTGCAGAAAAAATTCTCAGTGTTGCCAGACTGTAAAAATTTGTTATCATAATACTATATCAGTAATATCAGAGAAAATAGGTTTGCTGACTACTAGGCGATTCTCGTATGAATCGTGGGAATGTGGGTGTGTGATTTCCTCACGCTAATAAATTGTTTATAAATAAAATAATTAAACAAATTGTTTATTAATAAAATAATTAAATAAATTATTTTATTTATTTATAAAACGTTCTCATGTTTGTGAACACCCCTAATGCTTGTGTGTGGGGGTCCAGCTTGTTGGCTAAAGGCATTGATACACTATCATACAAAGTCGTGCGATATACGAAAAAGTACAACGCTGGTATGATGGAGTTTATGAAAATTTTCAAAAGACAATAAGAATTCATCACACCAGGGTTGTATATTCTCGTAGATCGCACGACTTTGTATGATAGTGTATCACGGTCTTTAGCCA
Organism: Tachina grossa; assembly: GCA_949987645.1. Lineage (NCBI taxonomy): Eukaryota > Metazoa > Arthropoda > Insecta > Diptera > Tachinidae > Tachina > Tachina grossa. Next base: position 55,165,871 of record OX465277.1, on the reverse strand, counting down.
ACTTTTCTAACCAACACATCAGTACTTTGTTGTATTTACAAGTAGTATCATCAGCAATTGTGTTAAAGTGAAATAATAAGCAAATAATTAAAAATGAGCTATACAGGTTATCAGTGTAATAGATGTCATAAGGTATACAAATACCAAAAGTCTATTTTGGATCACGTGAAAGGTCATAGCGTGCAGGATCAAATGGTCATAAGTCGGGGTACAAATCAAGAGCAACCGCAGACATCTGTTCAAAATCGTCAACAGCAGATAAATACATTTCATCACCAGCAGCACCCTTCTCTACAGTATCCCCAATATCAACAATACGGTATGCCTAACTGTTACCCTACACCAATGTCATGGAGTAATCAGATTTTGGGATCAGGAGTACCAATGCAATATGAGTATCCAAGCTACAATTATAACCCCGTCACACCAGTTAATGAAATGGAGCAGTATTCCAATTTGATGCAATGGCAACCTCTTAAGTATCATCAACAAGAGGAGCAGCTACAACAACAAGCTCATCAACCAGGTGTGGATATCCTTTGAGGGACTTTATACAACGATGCTATGGTCATAAGCTTACCAGAAAGTGATGGAGAAGTAGAAGTAGAAGAAAAAAGAGAAGAAACTCTGCCAACTTCAATGAGTACTTCGTATGCTAGGACAGAAGTCGAAGAGAATGTGAGATATTACAAAATATCGAAAGCCTTCAAAAATCATATCGCTTGCAAAAGCTTGCATCAATATTGAAAATAGTGATGAATACTGCTTCAAGTGGTGTCTAATCGCTGCCATGGATACTACCAACTATCATGATGCAAGACGCTGCAGTTCTTATTAGAGCTGCAAAACTATCGATGGTACTATCGATAGTATCGATAGTTTCATTGTAAGTGGACTATCGATATTTTTTTTCGATAGCGATACTATCGACAAAAACACTCTACTAAAAGAGAAAAAATCAAAGTCAATAAAAACAGAATGATGGCGACTGTGTAATAAAAAATGCAACATTCAAATTTTGCCGCCTGGTTTGGTAATGGTTATCATTACATATATACATAAATGTGAAAACAAATTAATTAGTTTTGATTTGTTTTAACATAAGATGTCAGTTTTTATCTACTAGATGCAAATTGCATAAAAATATAATTATTATGTCCCAACCACGTTGATACTTTAGGAAACTTGACGGCGGCTAAATTTGACGACTACAGGACTGTCTACGCTCTTTACTTTTAAATAAAAGGTGACGCTAAATAGTTTGCTTCTCCTTCTGTTAAACCAATACTTTTTAGCTAACTGCAATAGTTTAAGTAAGGATGAAGGATTTTTTATTTTATTCCTTTTAATTTATTTTTTATTGATCCATCTATCTATCTGTTTGCTTTTCCGTTTAGTTTTTTTATAGAACTGTGTATGTATGTTTGTTGAATATGTGTATTAAAAACATTGGAACTAAAAGTTTTAAAAAAATAAACTTTATTTTTACTTTATGGAATGATTAATAAAATTCAAGATTTTATATTAGAAAAATATACAATTGATAAGCTATAGCCCTTATAGACACGGAAACTTTACTTTGCAAAGCCTTAATTCAGCAGGGAGAAAGACAGAAAGAGATGGTATTTATCACTCTGTCTTTCACACACCTGAATTAACCCTTCTGTGACATGCTTCCTTACAACCCTTCTACTTACATCATTGGTACAACTGTACCAATATGTACTTTACGTTGAAAATCTAGTATTTTACATTGAAAACAACAATTTTTACATGCTTTGCATCACAAGCCTTTAATTATGATTGATTTTTAATATAAAAGTAACTAATTAAATGTGCATATTCAAAAAGCACAAAACATAATTATTAAAAGTATAAAAATCTTTAAGTTCTAACGTATTCGCATTTTTTGCATATACATACATATCGTCGCTGTTTTAACTAACTGACCTAGCTGACATTTTTTTTTGTAAAATGAGTTAAGTCCTCTACTAGACTTTATAAGTCATAATATACATTGTCTACAATTTTCATGACTGTGAACATTACTTTTGTGCCTATATAAGTAAAGAGATTTCTGACGCAGCCATAAGAATGAATGTAGATATAAAACAACCATAAAAGCTGCTCTCCTGTTAAATTTTTAAAATGTTAGTTAGGCCAGTTAGTTAACACAGCGACGATATGTTGCACGATGCTATGCTCAGCGGTGTGCTGATAGTTAGATTTGGTGACACCTGCAGCAATCAGAAGTAAAAAAACGTGTAAACTTCATTGACTGTAACGGTCGTCCACTTCCTGGGCTGAGCGAGAGGTTTCATTTCTAAAAACCTCTTCAGCTTTCCTATTTGTCTCTCTGACAATTATGTCTACCATTTCTTAGGTGATTATCTGTTTGAAGATTTCGATTAGAGAAAAGCTTTCTAGACGTTTCTATAGGCCGCCTTGTTGACGAAGAATTTTGTGTAACCGTATTTTTGTTGATGGTGGAGGTTTCTTGCACCATTTTGTTGCATCTTTGGCTGTGAAGAATTCAGCATTATCTTATTCTGGTTGTGTAGTGTCAAATTCAATGTCTTCCTCTTCATCATAATCTACCTCTGCGTTATATTCGATACAAATTTCCGCTTCTTCATCTGAAGCTTCTTCCTCGTTTGGGATATAATCAGGATCTTCATGTGAAACTCCCTGAAATGGTTCATCGTTATCATTTGACTCCATGTTTTCACCATCGTCATGCGCCCTATACAAAGCTAATTTGTCAAACCATTTCTACTGTTCTTGTTCAGTCATTTGTAAAAATCTTCGTGAAGCTATCATATCAAACACTTCTCCCTCCTCGGCTGCCATTTCATTTTGTTGTGAATCCATCCCAAGTTAGACAAAAAAAGCAGAAAAAGAACACACTATTTATTGACACTTTGTGACAATTTCGATTTTGCAATAGAAAAACAAAACAAACAAATAAGTAAAACTAACGACTTCTCAAAAAACGCAAAAGGAAAAAACACTAAAACAAACGTTTTTCATACAAAAATGTGCATGGTACAATTGTACCAAGAATGGCAATGACGCATAAACATAAGTTTGCCCCTCCCCGCCGATGTTTGCGTCATATACATACAAAATATAATCAATTATTTTATTCTCAGATATATAGTTGAGGCATTCCTAAAGGGTTAGCTCTGAAGGATCATTAATAATACCAAAAATTCACTTTCAAAATCCGAATTGGTACAGCTGTACCAAGGATGTCACAGAAGGGTTAAGACTTTGCAAAGTAAACTTTTCGTGTGTAAAAGGGGTATTTCTAAGAGTCAAAAACTATCGATAGTATCGATGGCATCAAAAAATACTATCGAAACTATCGAATGGAGCCACTATCGATAGCTTTGCAGCTCTAGTTCTTATAATATTCAGGACATTTCTGCAGAGACGATTTCTACGCGAAGTGGTGTAGCGTTAAATTTCAAAAACTTAACTTACCCATTAGCACGAAACAAAATTAAGGAGTTCGAGGTAAATAATCCTACAATAAGTGTTAACGTATTTGTGTATCATGAAGGAGCAGATCAAATCATTGGTTCCTATTATGTGACCAAGGATTAGAAAGTGAACCATGTCAACTTACTGCTTTTAGAAAATGGCGAGACTCAGCACTACATATTGATAAAGAACATATCAAAGTAAGTTGGAAAATTATACTACACTTTAATTTTAAGGATACATATACTTGTTTTATATATTTTATAATAGAAACATTTTATTTATAATCTTTTATTTATTTTGTTTTTATTTTTTTTTAATCATTCACAGACTTTTACAGAAGCAAATTACAAAACACAAAAGTAAGCTAAATTTTTGCAACAGCTGTCTCCAATACATCCACAGCGAGAACGTCATGACTAATCATAAGGCAGAATGCGGCAAAATCGTGACAACTATGCCATCAGGTCCAGATGCAATTCTAAGCTTTAAGGGGCATCAGAGGAAAATGGATATCCCCTTTGTGGTGTACGCAGACTTCGAATGCATCCTTGAAGACATTAGTGATAACGTGAGTAGTAAAACCAGTCTTGTCAAAAAGCACACTCCTTGTGCTTTTAGTTATTACATTAAGTGTCTCCATAGCAATAAGTTAGATAAATTAAGGGTTTATACAGGGAAAGATGCTTCACAAAAATTTGTTTCATTTTTAATTAAAGATTGTGAGGATATTTATAATAATCATTTAGTAAATAATAGGCAAATGGATACTTTATCCCCTTCTGATATTTATAATTTTTATAGTGCGTTGAATTGTCATATTTGTCAAAAATTTCTAGGTAAAGATCGCGTTAGAGATCATTGTCACATTAGCGGTAAATATAGAGGTGCAGCCCACAATAACTGTAATTTGAGTTACCAAACTCCCAAGTTTATACCAGTTTACTTTCACAAATACTCAAATTATGACTCACATCTTTTTATTAAAGAACTAGGTGAAATTTCTATGCAACTGAAAGTACTCCCTCTCAATAAGGAGCTTTATATATCACTCTCGCAATTTACAGAAATGAGCGATGGTCATAATCTTGAAATAAGATTTTTTGATACATTACGCTTTATGGCTGAGAGTTTGGAATCATTAGCCTGCAATTTGTCGGATAATGATTTTAACACTATAAGGTCCTTATTTCAATCAGAAAAAGAATTTCAGCTTATTAAGAAGAAAGGTATTTTCCCCTACAAGTACCTAAATTCATTCCAAAAATTAGACGAGTGCCAGCTGCCTTCACGCAGTGATTTCTTTAATAAGTTGAACAATAAAGAGTGTTCTTTAGAGGAATACTCATATGTTGTAGAGGTTTGGAATACTTTTGGTTGCAAAACAATGAAAGATTACATGGAACTTTACTTAAAAACAGATGTCCTCTTAATGACAGATATTTTCGAGAACTTTAGAAAAGTTTGTAAAGGTATTTATGAGCTGGATCAATGTCAATACTATACCGCACCTGGACTTTCCTGGGATGCAATGTTAAAATACACAAAAATTGAACTAGAATTATTGACTGACATAGACATGTGCAATTTTATGAAAAAAGGTATACGTGGGGGAATCGTACAGTGTAGCCAAAGATATTCGAAAGCGAATAACAAATATTTGGAAGATTTCGATAAAGAGAAGCCCTCAGAGTTTCTTGTCTATTTAGACGCAATATCTTCCTCATGGGGGGGTTCAGATGGTTATCGCAAGACGAGCTGAATCTGGATCCAAACAGCATATCTGACAATGGAACAAGTTTTGGTGCATTTTAACATGCTTGGTACAGCAAGTAGGTAATTATATATTTTGGTAATTTCGTTTTAGGTTATGAATTTTCCATCAATATTTGATGCAACGTTTAAGTACTATTTTGCGTATTTTTTTCTTTTTCAGGGTTTTTTTACATATTTGGTATCTTTATTCATGTATAGATCACCTTTACCTTTAATTACAACTTTATTAGGCAACGGTTTTGGATATCTGGTTTTAACGTTGATACATATGACCATTAAGGTTGATACATATGACCATTCGGGTATTTTGTCAAACTTTTGATGGAACTTTTCCCTTCGTTAATTTTTCTCAATTTTACTCGCGTGTTAGTAGTAGGGAACTGGGCATTCTGCGACAATTAAAATTGTTAAATTGTGGGTGAAATTGTTAAATTTGGGTAATTAAAATTTCAAAATTTTAAAATTCTTGAAATTTGATACCTACGAGGGTGGTTCAATAAGTCCTTTAAATATTTTTCGAGGGTGGTTCAATAAGTCTGCCTTTTTTCTAATGCCTACGGCAATGCATGATAATTTTTCCTAATGCTTACGGTAATGCATAATTTTTTCCATTGCCGACGGCAAAACATGATTATTATTTTTTCAAATGCCGACGGCAAAACATGATTATTATTTTCTAATGCTCCCAGTGTTGCCAGACTGTAGAAATTTGTTATCACAATACTATATCAGTGATATCAGAGAAAATAGGTTTGATGACTACTAGGCGATTCTCATACGAATCGTGGGAATGTGCTTGTGTGATTTCCTCACGCTAATAAATTATTTATAAATAAAATAATTAAAAAATTAATAAAATAATTAAATAAGTTATTTTATTTGTTAATAAAACGTTCTCATGTGTGTGAACACTCATAATGCTTGTGTGTGGGGGGTCTTGCTTGTTTTGTCGCTGGTAAGCTTATATTCTGTTTATTTGTTTAATAAATATATTTGTATGTATGTATGGATGTATGATGCATGTATGTATGTATGTATGTGTATGATGCATGTGTTTGTATGTAAGTGTATGTATGTGTATGTATGTATGTGCGATCGAAGGAACTTGTGCGTGGGATATTTTGTGGCTGTGTAGAATACATTTATATTTTGCAACGTAATCATTTTCTTTGTCTACGATTATTTTATAGCAGCAAAGTCTCAACTAAGTACAGTCATCAGCAGAGAAACACAAAGTAAAAACTGTGAATGCTGCAAGGATACTGCTACTAATTTTCGTATAAATACGCCAACTTTCCTAACTAACACATCAGTACTTTATTGTATTACAAGTAGTATCATCAGCAATTGTGTTAAAGTTTTATAATAATAAAATAATTAAAAATGAGTTATACAGGTTATCAGTGTAATAGATGCCATAAGGTATACAAATACCAAAAGTCCTTTTTGGATCATGTGAAAAGTCATAGCGTGTAGGATCAAATGGTCGTAAGTCGGGGAACAAATCAAGAGCAACCGCAGACATTTGTTCAAAATCCTCAACAGCAGATAAATTCATTTCATCACCAGCAGCACCCTTCTATACAGTATCCACAATATCAACAATACGGTATGGCTAACTGTTACCCTACACCAATGTCATGGAGTAATCAGTTTTTGGGATCAGGAGTACCAATACAATATGAGTATCCAAGTAACAATTATAACCCCGTCACACCAGTTAATCAAATGGAGCAGTATTCCAATTTGATGCAATGGCAACCTCTTAATTATCATCAACAAGAGCAGAAGCAGCAACAACAACAAGCTCATCAACAAGGTGTGGATATCCTTGGAGGGACTTTATTCAACGATGCTATGGATATAAGTTCACCGGGAAGTGATGGAGAAGTAGAAGTAGAAGAAAAAAGAGAAGAAACTCTGCCAACTTCAATAAGTACTTCGTATGCTAGGAGAGAAGAAGTCGAAGAGAATGTGAGATATTACGAAATATCGAAAGCCTTCAAAAACCATATCGCCACATATGTAATTTTAAATAAAAAAGACCAACTTCTCTTGGAAGAATTTATTAAGGAAAACATGAATATTTTTATTGAGAGACTTCAAATGTCTTTGTCTAAGCATACAATAATTAAATTTCATGTGAGTATTGTGGCGGAGTACATCAAAATTGTAGAAGAAGAATTGGAGTTGTGTTTTATAACACATGTAGCCAAAATGAGTTTGCTGACGAAGGCAGATAACATTGAAGACTTATTCCGTAAACAGATTGAGGAGATTTCAACCAAAATGTCCGAATTTGAAGAGCGAGATTCTGGTTGGACTTTGTCACGCATAGTTCGAGCAGAAATCAACATCAACAAATCTTCGCTAGTCAAAGGATCAAGTTGGATATCCACTCCGGAAAAACTATTAAGAAAAAAAGCTCACATCAATATTGAAAATAGTGATGAATACTGCTTCAAGTGGTGTCTAATCGCTGCCATGTATACTATGTGCAAAATACGATCAGCCAAAACGTTGCAGTTCTTATAATATTCAGGACATTTCTGCAGAGACGATTGTTACGCGAAATGGTGTAACACTAAATTTCAAAAATTTAAACAAAATTAAGGAGTTCGAGGTAAATAATCCAGCAATAAGTGTTAATGTGTTTGGGTATGATGAGGGAGCAGATCAAATAATTGGTCCCTATTATGTGACCAATGATGAGAAAGTAAAGCATGTCAACTTGTTGCTTTTGGAGAATGGTGAAGTTCATCACTACATATTGATAAAGGACATATCAAGGTAAGTTAGAAAATTATACAACACTTTAATTTAATAATACATATATTTGTTTTTTTATTTTATACTATTTACATTTTACTAATAAACTTTTATATATTTTTTGTCAGTCACAGACTTTTACGAAGTCAGATAACTCACCACCATAATAAGCTAAATTTCTGCAACACCTATCTCTAATACACTCATAACGAAAATGGTATGAGTAGCCATAAGGCGGAATGCGGCAAAATCGTGACAACTATGCCATCAGGTCCAGATGCAATTCTAAGCTTTAAGGGGCATCAGAGGAAAATGGATATCCCCTTTGTGGTGTACGCAGACTTCGAATGCATCCTTGAAGACATTAGTGATAACGTGAGTAGTAAAACCAGTCTTGTCAAAAAGCACACTCCTTGTGCTTTTAGTTATTACATTAAGTGTCTCCATAGCAATAAATTAGATAAATTAAAGGTTTATACAGGGAAAGATGCTTCACAAAAATTTGTTTCATTTTTAATTAAAGATTGTGAGGATATTTATAATAATCATTTAGTAAATAATAGGCAAATGGATACTTTATCCCCTTCTGATATTTATAATTTTTATAGTGCGTTGAATTGTCATATTTGTCAAAAATTTCTAGGTATAGATCGCGTTAGAGATCATTGTCACATTAGCGGTAAATATAGAGGTGCAGCCCACAATAACTGTAATTTGAGTTACCAAATTCCCAAGTTTATACCAGTTTACTTTCACAAATACTCAAATTATGACTCACATCTTTTTATTAAAGAACTAGGTGAATTTTCTATGCAACTGAAAGTACTCCCTCTCAATAAGGAGCTTTATATATCACTCTCGCAATTTACAGAAATGAGCGATGGTCATAATCTTGAAATAAGATTTCTTGATACATTACGCTTTATGGCTGAGAGTTTGGAATCATTAGCCTGCAATTTGTCGGGTAATGATTTTAACACTATAAGGTCCTTATTTCAATCAGAAAAAGAATTTCAGCTTATTAAGAAAGGTATTTTCCCCTACAAGTACCTAAATTCATTCCAAAAATTAGACGAGTGCCAGCTGCCTTCACGCAGTGATTTCTTTAATAAGTTGAACAATAAAGAGTGTTCTTTAGAGGAATACTCATATGCTGTAGAGGTTTGGAATACTTTTGGTTGCAAAACAATGAAAGATTACATGGAACTTTACTTAAAAACAGATGTCCTCTTAATGACAGATATTTTCGAGAACTTTAGAAAAGTTTGTAAAGGTATTTATGAGCTGGATCCATGTCAATACTATACCGCACCTGGACTTTCCTGGGATGCAATGTTAAAATACACAAAAATTGAACTAAAATTATTGACTGACATAGACATGTACAATTTTATGAAAAAAGGTATACGTGGGGGAATCGTACAGTGTAGCCAAAGATATTCGAAAGCGAATAACAAATATTTGGAAGATTTCGATAAAGAGAATCCCTCAGAGTTTCTTGTCTATTTAGACGCAAATAACCTTTACGGTTGGTCAATGTCGGAATATCTTCCTCATGGTGGGTTCAGATGGTTATCGCAAGACGAGCTGAATCTGGATCCAAACAGCATATCCGACAATGGAACAGACGGTTATGTATATGAGGTCACTTTGGATTATCCTTCTCACTTACATGACTTGCATAATGACCTACCTTTTTGCGCTGAAAATAAAAAACCACTGCAAGCGAAATATAGCAAGTTGATAACCGATTTCTCTACAAAGCAATCATACGTGATACACTTTAGAGTTCTGAAACAATGCTTAGAAAATGGCTTAGTTTTAAAGAAAACACATTGTATTCTAGCATTTAAACCATCTCCATGGTTAAAAGGCTATATTGACCTAAATACCAGACATAGAGTCACTGCTAAAAATTCTTTTGAAAAAAACCTTTTTAAAACTACTTAATAATGCAGTCTATGGTAAAACCATGGAAAATGTGGATAAGAGGAGAGATGTTAAAATTGTCAATAATTGGGAGAGAACGAATTGTAATCGTTTGGGGGCTCAAGATTGGATATCAAAACCAAATTTTCATAGTTTATTTATATTTTCCAAAGATTTGGTAGCAATCGAAATGACTACAGTCAAAACCTGCTACAATAAACCAATTTACTTAGGATTTTGTGTACTTGAGTTGTCCAAATGGAAAATGTATAATTTTCACTACAGGTACATGCAACCTAAGTTTAAGACAAAACTCTTATTGAACTATATGGACACGGACTCTTTTATATATTCAATAAAGACGGATGACTTTTACGCTGACATAAAAAATTACATAGAAGAACATTTTGATACATCGGACTATCCCACGGACAATACTTATAATTTCCCATTAATAAATAAAAAAGTTTTAGGCATGATGAAGGATGAAAACTGCGGTAAGATAATGACAGAATTTGTTGGGCTGCGATCAAAAATGTACTCATTCAGTGTACAAAATCAAAATGACGTTAAAAAATCGAAGGGGATAAAAAGATCCACACTAGATAAATATAGTTTAGCTATTTATAAAAACTGTTTATTCAATAAGACTAATGTATACGATAATATGTTAACATGTAAATCTAAGCTTCACCAGATATATACTAGTGAATTAAATAAGGTAGTCTTAAGTTATGGAGACGATAAGAGAAAAATTAGGTCAAATAATATTAACACATGTGCATGGTATCATTTTTGTATTAAGGAAACTAACCCTGAATACGAACTTGATATGTTGCTAGATGAAATTGCTAGAATGCAAGAAAATAGCTAAAATTAGTTAATTTTTAGTTAAGTGGTTAATTTTTAAATTGTATATAAAATCTTAGTTATTAAGAAACATTATTGTAAATAAAATCCTATTTATTGTTGTTAAAATTATTGTAAATAAAATCTTATCTATTGTTGTTAAAATGATTCTAAATAAAATCCTATTTATTAAGAAAAATGATTGTACATAAAATCCTATTTATTAAGAAAAACTATTGTACATACATATGTAAATAAATTTTTAAGAAAAAATTTGAAATAAAATATTGAAAAAAGAATTAAAAATGTGAATGGTGTTTATATCTTTATTGGCTTTACTTCGTTGGATCAAAAAATTTTTGTTTTTGCTTATTTGCAAATTCTTGTTTTCATATCGCTTAAACATGCACAGTTTTGTTTTCCCTGAGGTTCTGCACAAAACAAATTGAATTTCACAATATTATGAAATTCCATTAAATTGCAGTAGTTAGATACTGGCGGTTCTATAACAATTAAAATTGTCAAATTTGGGTAATTAAAATTGAAAATTTGTAATTTATGGGAAAATTTAGGTAATTAAAGTCAAGGGTGTGAAGTGACGAGGGTACTCGATGGTTTGTAGATGCATATTTATATAAGTGTAAGATAAGGATAGTTTGATGTACATATTCGTAGTTTATTTTCGTTGGCACGCATGCTTTGTACGCATGTTTTTTGTTTTAATTTTGAATTGAAGTGTGATTTTTTTTGTTTGTCAAGTGGTTGCAGCAGGTTTATGGTTTTAGAGTGCAATGTTTTTTTTTTAAGTGAGAGTATGCATAGAGAAAATGTTGCCTTAGTTTTTTGTAATATTCTTTTTAGCTGATGGAGATGGAAGGGTATTTTGGAAAGAAAGAAATTATTTATGCTTGTGGGATATCTATGAATGTTTTTGTTGTTGGTTTTGTTTTGGTTTGATTTTGTACGTATATTTTTGTTTTAATTTTGGGTTGATGTACATACTCGTAGTTTATTATGTTGGCGCGCAAACTTGTATGTATGTTTTAGATTTTTGTTTTAATTTTGATTTTTTTGTTTGTCAAGTGGTTGCAGCAGGTTTATGGTTTTAGAGTGCAATTTTTTTTAAGTGAGAGTACGCATCGAGCAAATTTTGCCTTAGTTTTTTGTAATATTCTTTTTAGCTGATGGAGATGGAAGGGTATTTTGGAAAGAAAGAAATTATTTATGCTTGTGGGATATCTATGAATGTTTTTGTTGTTGGTTTGATTTTGTACGTATGTTTTTGTTTTAATTTTGGGTTGATGTACATACTCGTAGTTTATTATGTTGGCGCGCAAACTTGTATGTATGTTTTAGATTTTTGTTTTAATTTTGATTTTTTTTTTGTTTGTCAAGTGGTTGCAGCAGGTTTATGGTCTTAGAGTGCAATGTTTTTTTTTAAGTGAGAGTACGCATCGAGCAAATTTTGCCTTAGTTTTTTGTAATATTCTTTTTAGCTGATGGAGATGGAAGGGTATTTTGGAAAAAAAGAAATTATTTATGCTTGTGGGATATCTATGAATGTTTTTGATGTTGGTTTTGGTTTAGTTTGATTTTGTACGTATGTTTTTGTTTTAATTTTGAATTGAAGTGTGATTTTTTTTTGTCAAGTGGTTGCAGCAGGTTTATGGTGTGTGTGTGTGCATAGAGAAAATGTTGCTTTAGTTTTTTTTATTTTCTTTTTTTAATGGTGACCATGGAAGGTAATTTTAGAAGACCTTATGTATGCTTGTGGGAAATCTATGAATGTTTTTTGTTGTTGGTTCTATTTAATTTGATTTTCCTATGTTTAAAGAGTTTGAAGAGATGAATAAAATATGTAATTTATGAGCAACGAACTTACTTGAAGGTTGGAAAAATTGAAGTGTAAGATATTTAGGATTGTCAAAGGGAATTAGAGATGCGTGATCATGGGAGCCAACGTTATGCTCATGCATGTGTATTTGTGTATGTTTTTACAATAACTTGAGCGTTGAAAGGTGGGTAAGTAGTCGTATATGTATATAAAAAAGCGAGTGTGTAATGCCGAGTACACATCTGGCATTTCTTGTGTTATAATCATTTTTTAAAATGTGTGCAACGTCTTTCACGTTATGCTTTTTTATAGGGAAAGCAATACCACACAACAAGAAAAAATTTCAAAAATGACAAACGTTGGCACTAGTACACACTGTTGCGATGTTACAAAATATCATAGTATGTACTCGGCATTTGTTTTTTTTTTTGTAATATTATTTTTAGCTGATGGAGATGGAAGCGTATTTATAGAAAGTAATTATGTACGCTGGTGAGATATTAATGTTTTTGTTGTTGGTTTTATTTAGTTTTATTTATTTCTTTTTTTTTTTGTGCAAAAGGCTGACATTTGTCAAACAAACCATACAGACTTATATACATGCATACTTACTTACTACATACATATGTATGTATATGTAAATAAATTAATGAACAGCAGCTTTGTATATTTTTTAATCTACATATTTATTTTAAAGAAATATCGTAAATATATGTATGTATGTATGTATGTTGTAACAATGTAAGAATAGAACGTAATTCGTATAAATTGAGACGTTCTCTAATCTAGCAGCAAGTACAGCATTGTATCTAGCAAGTACATCATCGTATAAAATCTTAAAAAATATATATTATACATTCTATAAATTATTAAAATGGACACATTAAGCAGCAGCCCAATTTTAGTATCTTTGAACGGCTCACAAACTCATCCCGCGACATTTGTGAGATTGTTCTCCAACAATCAGGAAGAGGTAACCGTAAGCCCTCTGTCAATAGAGCTGTCTTACGACGATTTGCCTCCTAATATATCCATTAGAGATATTTTTGAGGATGAGATAGATGACTGTGATGTCATTCCAAACAACCAAATGGCATACTTCTACAATGAAAACTTCCAAAAGGAAGAAGAAAAATTTATGGTAGATGAAGAGGGCGATGCTTTATTGGCAACATTTAACTATATGCCAGAAGATGTAGTCGAGTTAACTGCAATATTTATGCAAGACGAAGGGGGGGATGCATTATTGGAGGCCTTAAATTTAAGATTTTAATTTGATTAATTTTTTAAACATAAATTCAAATTAATTTACTTAAAACGTAAAAAATGTGTAAACAGATTTTTATTGTCGCTTTTTCACATTTGTCTCTGTCCTTGTACAACCCATATACATATTAATAAATGATTGAACAAAATTTTGTATACTTTTAATCCACATATTTATTTTAAGGAAATATCGTAAATATATGTATGTTGTAACAATGTAAGAATAGAAAATTAAAAAAAATGGTTTAGTTATTTTCCTGATAGAGTAAATATGCATTTCTTAAGGCACAAACTCCATCATTGTGATAGCTGCAGTAAAAATATTCCGGATATTTAAGTTGTATTTGCTTAAAGTTGATGCAGCCAATATCCTCAATGTTGAAAACTCTAAGTTGAAGTAGTTTTTCAAACCATTTCTTCTTTTCCACACCCTTAACATAGATTGAAGAATGTTCTAAATTGGATTTTAAAAATTTTACAACACTCTTAAATGATATTGATCCGTCATTCCAATTCATATGATGAAAGTTTCTTGTTAGACAATTCGCTTCTCTTTGTTTTGCTATTGATAATCTTTTGAAGTTAAATGGTGGTTTAATAATACAATTTATGTGCTCCTTATGGTTAAAAACAATTGATATTTCTTTTGCAATGAAGATGTTTGAATTGGATTTAAATCCTTGCATATCGATGAAAACTTTATCCCCAATCATCTTATTTTTTTATTTACATTATTTTACGAACATGACCTTTTAAGGGTATATATTCTATTATGCGAACGTGGATGAGAATGTAAAAAGCTGATGTATCGGTAGGAATGTTGGAGTCCGTTTCAATTTCAATTTTTATATCAACAGGACCATTAGAGAGGGCTTCGTTTTGATGACTAACATCTACTACCACTATCGGCACACTATTTTTAAATTCTTGAGCAGTTAGAAGTGGTTGTGATTACCTCATATAGTAGCTTTGTTGAAACCGTAGATACATATCATATAGAATGGCATACCGATCGTTTTTAAATTTTATATTTAGATCATCATATGGGTACGATTCGGAATTCAAATGCACTTTTAAGTTGTTTAGATTACAGTGAACAAACTTATTTTCTTGTTGAAATGCAATCAACACAAAACGGGGTCGTTCTCTATTTGAAGCCAATTTAACATTCCATATATAGCTAGTCCCTGTATCTAGTTGAGGATTAATGTGACAATCCCAACTGCGAAATGCCATCGGTATAGAAGCACCACTGTTAATAATTTTAATCATATTCAATTTGCTCAGATCGGATAATTGTACATGCGGAATTCTCCATGATATGTTTGAGATACTAATTTTTGGTTTGTCAGTAGCAACAGTTGAGTATACGAGTTTTTCATCGCTCTTACTACGTAAGAGAACCAATTCATGTTTACCGCTGAGTATAATTTTATTATAGTCTTCAGCAAAGCCTAAAAATAGTTTGAGTGGTACATAGAAATTAAAGTGTCCATTTGAAATATCCAAATCATCGAGTTTGTTCCATCCAGCGTTGTACAAGCCAATACTTTTTGCAGATGATAAAGAAACAAAGTTTTTTAGGCTGCATTTAATCGCTAAATGTCTTGTATGATCAATTTCTATGCCATTAAGTTCATATCGAATTTCGTCAAAGAGATGTGCCACAAAGTTATTTTTTAATTTTAGATTTAAAAACGAAGATATTTTGCTGTTATTATCATCTACAATACTTCCCTCAACATATATGTAGCTTTCGCTGGGTAGCACATATAAGTCTTGATTTTGTATTGAAATTCGAATCTCATCATTATTGTTGAAGGATTGTAGGTATGGTGTATATGTGTGATAGTCCTTTTTAATTATACTTTCGTCTGATTGAGGTTTTTCTAGAACATCTAGTATGTAACTCATTTCTTTGCCAACTTTAAATTGAGAGACTTCAAAAATTTTTTATTTCCTTGTGTCAAATGTTTTTTGTGTAATGATCTCTTTAATCGTGGTTTGGTTTGCAATAGTGTTTTATGAGTGTATCCAATTTTATCCTTAGATTGTTTGACGTTGTATATTATCATTATTTGCTAGATCTCAAATGTATTCTTGTTGTAATTTCCTCTCCTCGGAAATTAATTAAATCACCGTTCTGATCAACTATGCGTAAAGTGAGAGAACTTATCTCTCGGCAGTTAACTGGCAAATAGATAAGATTTCGAGGAATCTCAACAATTTTATACCCTGGGGGACATTGATCGCAAATTCATGTAATGTGTGTGCTTGTGAGTTATTCGTATATATGTTAACGACTATACTACATTCAACACGCAAGATATTCACGATGAAAATATTGACTGGTAGATCTGAGTAATGGTCTTGGTTACGAGCTAGAATTTTCTTATTGAATCCAAAAAGTTTTCCAATTGTGTTATCCTTGTTAAAGTATATGGGATCCTTAGAGCTATTAACTTTAACTTGCATTGTATTGTTATTAGCTTCTATATCAATTTTATTTTCCGGACAATACTGCTTATAGTGGTGTTTAATATAATCAACTATATCATTCAATTCATAAGATCCTATTGGTATTTTAATTACGTGTTCACCAATATGAAATATATTGTTATAATCATCTACATTAGGAATGCCATTATATGAATGAAAATCAGTTAGATCACATTCATATTCACCATCCAAACGAATAGGAGGAAAGTAATTAGCAGATAACTCAGATGAGTTTGAGCTAAGAGTAAGTGTTATTGACATTATGCTTGTCTGATTACAAATAAGTGAAATTCAACACAACACTTTGTATAAGAAAAGGATTTATATATATATAATTATATTTTATTTAATATATTAGATACAAATATACACACATACATATATATATATATATATATATATATATATATATATAAACTTAACTACAATATTTTATTTTTATTGATCCAAGAATTATATTGATTTGTAAATCCTAACCATTTAACATATGCCTTCTCTCCTTTAGTTTTAAGAACTTTTTCAACTAGATATGTATTTGGATATCTAGTTCTTGAAAGTTCTTCATCATAGAATCCACCTTTAATAGGATTACCACGATAGTCTTCTAATATGTATGTGACTGGATATGTATTTTGAACTCTTTTAATCGTGAAAATTTCTGTAGTCCAATTTTGTGTATATCCTTTTTCAAAAACATGTTTATATTTACTTATGCGCACATGATCTCCCACATTGAACTTTGATAATTTAAAAAGTTTTAAGCGGTTATATACCGTGTTTAATAATTTTTTTCTCATTTTTATAGTTAACTTGAATCGGTGGCATTTTGATGGTGCGATGAATTTTTTTATTATATGTATTAATCAAGTCTTTGTAAATGTCGAGCCAGTTGAAAAATATTCTGCATAGCCTGGCTTGTTGCAAATGCAGTCTTTCTTTTCAAGGGTACTGCCCAAATTTTGAATATGTATCAATTACGGTCAGCAAAAATCGATAATCTCTATTGTCTGTAGAATAGTTCCCCATTTCAACTAAATCAGCTTGCCAAAGATCATCTATTCCTTTCATAACAACTCTTCGACGTGGAAAATTTTTTCGTGCTTGCTTATGCAGTTCATTTACTAAATTTCTTTTTGAAGTCATTATTTAACGTATTTTGAATTTTAAGGGATACGTTGAGTTCAGAGGGAGTTCATTTAAGTACTGTCGACCATCATATTTCTTACATACCCATAAATTAACTCATTTATCTTTTTAATTTCTTTTTCAAAAAATAGTTTCATACTTGAAATTTTTTCCTGAATTTCATTGAGTTTTTGACTTAAGATCATGCTGATTTCATCTCGAACCTCTTGAATTTGACTTTGCAGAAGCAATTTATTAACAACATCGTTTTCCTCCAAAGCTTTTGCCACATTTTTGATTCTTTTGTTTTGAACGTCAATGTTATTAGTTTAATCCATAACGAAGCAGCTTAGGAAAATTTTTCACAAAAACAGTACCACTTGTATCATTAAGATAGTGCCTGAACTTATCGATGGACCTGATTTATGCAGATAAATATTATTCTCTAATGTTTGCCTCATATAATTCTTCGATAATTGAGACAATTTCGTTATTGTGATTAGTATGACCTGCAGCTTGTGATGCCAGCAAATACCCTAAGGCGATCTACTAACTCATTAGGATCGTCCCAGTATATATAGTTAGGTTTTTATGTGTTTAGTTGCATCAAATCCTGGCCCTTGTAAGGACTTTTTATTTTATCTAATGATGATGAAGTTGATGAGTTCTTTTCACTTTCTTTCCTAAACAATTTACTAATAATATGCTTATATTTATATGCTCTCATTCCTTTGATTTGTGCATCAGGTCTATATTCTCTTGTATGCATTTGTGCTTACTAAAATTTTCTTATAGATATCTAATTCATGTTTATCATAATAGTTTGGTGTTTTGTGAAGCAGTAAAGAAAATAAACCTGGTGTGAAAGCCCATATTTGATTTCCAATCGCTATTTTATCTTCAGTAAGTTTAATACTACTATTGCCAAACTTCCATTCATTATTAAAATCTTTATGTGGGCCGTATAGAGTATCTAATTCGTTTCTGCTTTCCAAGAGTGCTAGGTCAGTATAACTCTTATTATTATCTGAATTGTCTAAAGTTTCCGATTGAGAGTAAAAGTCATCGTTGTCATCATCATCATCATCAGTATCAACATTATCAGCCTTATTTGTGTTTCGATTACTAAGTGAGATATTTTTATTGCATAACGTTTCCTCAACAAGTTTCTTTGGAATGCATGTCTCTAACTTAACTGATTGTTCGTTGAATGGAAATTTTGAATTTTTATAAACTTTCATTTTAAATTTATCTCTTTCTGCTTTAATACTTCTTTTATTATTTTTAGAATTGTTCACAAATTCTGTTAATGGTTCTATTATTGGTTTAAATGTATCTTTGAATTGCTCATGTGTATCTGCTTCATCAACTTTTAGACTACGAAATTTTTTCTTTAAAACATTTCTTGTCTTTATTAGCTCTTTTAAGACTTTTTCATCCATTTTCAACTATTAGGCACCAGATCAGGTATCAGCTATCAGATCAGCTATTACTTAACAGATGACTTATTAGATCAGCTATTAGATCAGGTATCAGATCAGGTATCAGGTATCAGATCAGGTATAAGATCAGCTATCAGATTAGGTATTATGTATCAGATCAGGTATAACATCAGCTATCAGATCAGGTATCAGCTATCAGATCAGGTATCAGCTATTAGATGAGGTAACAGATCAGCTTTCAGCTCAGGTATGGTAAGTACTTTAGGAAATAAGTAGATGTACTATGCGCAAGGACAAATTAAGTACTAATGTTTTACTTTTATGTAGAGTAACTTATATCGTTATAAAATAGTCGAAATGCTTTCTATAGCGATCATTGTTTAAGTCATTATCTTTGCTTATCATCAAAAATCCATATTTATCCTTCCAACACTCTCGACAAATTTCATGAAACTTTTCATAACTCATGTCGCTGGCAACATGATCAGTATAAACGTGCTTCATGTTTGTCTCATCTTGTTTAAACATTATAATCACATTTGCATTGTCTCTTATTAAGTGCTTGGGAATTCTCGTATAAGTTTGGTACAAGTAGAATGAATCAACATCCTTATGTCGTCCCATGCAAAAAAATGCTCGTATATTATTTTGCTTCTCGCATGCAACATCATCAAAGATCATAATAGAATTAGTTTTCGCCTCTTCAGGAGGAATAACTTTTTCATTATCTGTAAATGTGTAATATCCCATCCCTTTAATTGGTGAAATTAATCGCTTTAAGTATTCATATTTTGGTTGATATAGGGATTTTGAGTATAAATAGATGTTTTCAAACTTGAGTCCATTAGGACTTTCTAGCAAGCTAATCATAACATTAGTCTTTCCACAATTTGATGGTCCAACTATTAGAGCACGAATAGAATTTGGTAAGAGAGAGCTATGTTTTATTTTAGATCTGATGTTCGTTGAAGCATCAATATTGCGAATCACAATATTTTTATGTTGTTTTACTAATTGCATTCTTATAACTAATTGCATTTCATAAATGTTACTTTTATTATAGAAGAAAAAAGTTAAATAAGATGCTTATACATTATAACAAAGCGTTTAGTTATAAAAAACCAGCCGTTGGAAAAGGTTTAGTGAATAGAGTAATAAACTCTCTACCTGTTGAACTACACCTTCCTGGATATCAGTTTTGTGGACCCGGAACAAAATTACAAAAACTTTTAGACCGCGGTGACAAAGGAATAAATTTATTAGACGCTGCATGTAAAAATCACGACATTGCTTATTCCAAAACAAATGATTTAAATAGTAGACATCAAGCTGATAAAATTCTTGAAAATAAAGCTTGGGAACGAGTTCTTTCAAAAGATAGCAGTCTTGCAGAAAAATCTTTTGCGTATATGGTTACTAACGCAATGAAAGCCAAAAGATAATTTGGTATGGGATGGAAGAAGAGGGTTGGAAAAAACGTGAACAAAATAGAAAAAAAACTGTTCAGTACATCAATTAAAAATGCAACAAAACTACTGAAGAAGAAAAAACCTCAAGACATTAACTCTGCCATTATGATTTTACGTAAGGTTATCAATAAGTCGTTAAGGGGGAAGAAATCGCAAGCTATAATACCACGCATAATTAATGTTCCAAAGATTGGTGGCTTCTTACCTTTGGTACCCATTCTTACTGCTCTGAGTGCAATTGCTAGTCTTTCTACTGGCGGAGCAGCTATAGCAAAAGCAATAAATGCTGCAAAGAATGCCAAACAACAACTTGATGAAGCAACTAGACATAATAAAACAATGGAAGCAGTAGCCATGGGGAAAGGTTTTTACCTTAAACCATATAAAAAAGGATATGGATTGGTTTGTCAAGCAAAACAGAAACCAATTTTTTCGTAAAGCTACCCAATAAACCTCTATCTGATGTTGGTCTGAGAAATTTTTCAAGAAACATTCCATACTTTAGAGGAGTTTTCATGTTGGATACACTACCACAACGATCGAGAAAAAGAGAATGCAGAATCATTAATTTGAATTTATCAAGAGGACCTGGAACCCATTGGGTAGCATATTATAAAAACAATGAACATAAAGAATATTTCGACAGATTTGGAAATTTACAACCTCCATTAGAATTAGCTAAATATCTAGGCAAAAATATAAAATATAATTACAATCAATATCAAGATTCACATTCATTTAAATGTGGACATTTATGTCTTCAATTTCTTTACAAAATAAATGAAATGAATGAAATGAAATTTTACTGTTTTATTAATGAAAAAAAGTTTATAAAATATAGTTTCTACATATTATTCCACTGTGGGTATTGAGCATTTGTTAGAAATATACTTATTTCAGCAGCAGTATCCAATTTTAAGGAATTTTCTCCTTACTTACATATGCAATATACCCCGGATGCTAGTTCCATTACATCATCATCCGATAGCGTGTTGTATCGATTTGGTAAAAACATTATGTTATTTTCCAGTTCAATTTGAATTGTGGTGCCATATTTACTAGTCACCCGTTTAGCATTTGTAACTGTATATTTAGTTGAGTCTTGGAGCTCTTTTATATGGATTAAGGTTTTTTTATTTAAATTGTTGAACTTTGCTATCAAATTTGGTGGATTCATTATCAAAAATATTAATTAATTAATTGATTAAATTAAATTTTTTTATGTGTATTTTTTATATGTTTTTTTCTTCTTCTCTTTTTGACAGATTGCTCAATCTGCTTTTGTAAACTGATGCATTAAAAAATTTCTACCAATCTTTAAATAGGCAAAAAAAAAAATCTTAAAAACAAAGATCAGTAACGTAGCTATCTCTTTTTCTCATATTCTAATTATTTTTTATGTGAATGTTTGTTTGTTTTGTCACTGATAAAATTGTAGTGAAAGAGATAGTTATATTGACGTTCTTAAACGTAAGTAAAACATAAAATTTCAAAACAAAGATCAGAGAGATAGTTATATTAATGTTCTAAAGTGTAAGTGAAACAAAAAATTTCAAAAGAACTCAAAATTGCTTGTAAAATTTTGATTTTACAAGAATATTTTACTATAAATAGGTACGTAAACCTTTCAAGAATATTAGTGTAAAAATAGCATTCAACAAAATTCTTTAAAGAAATAAAATTAAATTAAAAATGAGCCAAATTCGTGAGACATTGTTTGAATTCCTTCATTCGTTTGGAGACTTATTGCTCTATGAGCATAAGGAAACAATACATTTTTTTATCACTATGCTAAATGAAAATGAAGAGTATGGAGTTGTAGAGCAGGAAGACTCCGAAGAAGGTGGACATTTCGCCAGCTGCCCCTGGTATAGCGAAGAATGCGAGGAAGGGCCGGACACTTGTCGGTGTACAATGTTCCACATAAGAAAAAAAATTATTTTTAAAATTATTTAGACCTATAAAAATGTATCTCAAAAAAAAACTATGAATAAATATAATATGCATTTGTATGTGTATGATTTATTATTTACTTCAATGTACATATTTATCTATATATACAGATTAATAGACCGAAAAAGCTATTAGTTTAAATATTATTTTCATTGAGGATGGATAAACGTACTTTAAAGAATATATTTCACAATAATCAAGAACGAAAACTTCAAATATATGATTTGGTTTTTGAGTTTGAATACTTGCTCAATTGGAAATTGAAGATTGCATGTGGATTTTCTACAGCTTTTGGTTTTAAGCCAATGATATGGTTGAATTATAAAAATAAGCAATACATTGGACTGGATCGAGAAGAGTGGTTACATCTCATGTGCTATAAGGAGTATATTCATAATATGCTTAATCGTCGGGATTTTTTAAATTCTATAAATATAATTGATAATGAAAGTGAGAGAGATGTTGAATATAAGTTTCAATATAAAAGAGGTGTTTGTTTTTTAGTTTTCATACAAGGAAACTTTAAAATAAAACTCGATTCTGACACTTGGAGATCACTAACTCAAATTCGAGTATTTTTTACATCAATTTTATGTTGGAACAACATTCTAGGAAAACAAATCCTTCATTTCTATCATGAATATTATATACCAACTTGCTCCGCTTTAAACAAAACAAAACTTCAAATCAATGAAATACAAGGAATACACGAAAGGGATGTAAAGATTGAATTAACACGACTTTGTTATGAGATTGGAGAAAAAATGCAACACAATATTGTAACAGATGTGAAAATTCATAAATTTTATTTAAGGATGGATAATAAATAAAAAAACTGTACACAAAAATATATGTTTTTATTGTTTTTTTTATTGGTTATATTTTCTTTGTTTTTTCATAAATTTTTTTTTTAATAATTAATATTTACATTTATTTTTAACAAAAGAATTTTTCTTAATAATTAATATTTACATTTATTTTAACAATAAAAATTTACAATAATTTGCATTTAGTTTAACTGTCTTCTTCTTCTTGAAGTCTATCAATTTCCATTAATAGCATGTCAAGCTCATAATCAGGATTGGTTTCCTCTATTGCTGAATGATACCATGCATATGTGCTGGTCACTTTTGATTTTTCTTGTATACATCTATACTTGTAGATGTACAATACATTTTTTGCGCAAAAGTATATTAGAAAATTTAATAATTAGATACTATGAAATGTTTCCATCATTATAATTAAAATAAATAAAATTAAATTAAAATGTATTATTAATATAAATAAAATTAAATTAAATTATTCCTTGTTTTGTATTATTTTTTTTTTAAGAAATTTAGGAATCATTTATTCGAATAGAAAATTACAGAAACTTGTATGTAGTGAAAAATATAAGGACTTATCCGATTATCTAAATTGTTTCTCTTTATGAAAATATCTAATGCAATTAGTAGTTAGATACTGGCGGTTCTATAACAATTAAAATTGTCAAATTTGGGTAATTAAAATTGAAAATTTGTAATTTATGGGAAAATTTAGGTAATTAAAGTCAAGGGTGTGAAGTGACGAGGGTACTCGATGGTTTGTAGATGCATATGTATGTGATGATGATGTTTTGTTTTGTTGTGTGAGCATAAGTGTGAGATAAGGATAGTTTGATGTACATATTCGTAGTTTATTTTCGTTGGCACGCATGCTTTGTACGTATGTTTTTTGTTTTAATTTTGAATTAAAGTGTGATTTTTTTGTTTGTCAAGTGGTTGCAGCAGGTTTACGGTTTTAGAGTGCAATGTTTTTTTTCAAGTGAGAGTATGCATAGAGAAAATGTTGCCTTAGTTTTTTGTAATATTCTGTTTAGCTGGTGGAGATGGAAGGGTATTTTGGAAAGAAAGAAATTATTTATGCTTGTGGGATATCTATGAATGTTTTTGTTGTTGGTTTGATTTTGTACGTATGTTTTTGTTTTAATTTTGGGTTGATGTACATACTCGTAGTTTATTATGTTGGTGCGCAAACTTGTATGTATGTTTTAGATTTTTGTTTTAATTTTGATTTTTTTGTTTGTCAAGTAGTTGCAGCAGGTTTATGGTTTTAGAGTGCAATGTTTTTTTTTAAGTGAGAGTACGCATCGAGCAAATTTTGCCTTAGTTTTTTGTAATATTCTTTTTAGCTGATGGAGATGGAAGGGTATTTTGGAAAGAAAGAAATTATTTATGCTTGTGGGATATCTATGAATGTTTTTGATGTTGGTTTTGGTTTAGTTTGATTTTGTACGTATGTTTTTGTTTTAATTTTGAATTGAAGTGTGATTTTTTTTGTCAAGTGGTTGCAGCAGGTTTATGGTGTGTGTGTGTGCATAGAGAAAATGTTGCTTTAGTTTTTTTTATTTTCTTTTTTTGATGGTGACCATGGAAGGTAATTTTAGAAGACCTTATGTATGCTTGTGGGAAATCTATGAATGTTTTTTGTTGTTGGTTCTATTTAATTTGATTTTCCTATGTTTAAAGAGTTTGAAGAGATGAATAAAATATGTAATTTATGAGCAACGAACTTACTTGAAGGTTGGAAAAATTGAAGTGTAAGATATTTAGGATTGTCAAAGGGAATTAGAGATGCGTGATCATGGGAGCCAACGTTATGCTCATGCATGTGTATTTGTGTATGTTTTTACAATAACTTGAGCGTTGAAAGGTGGGTAAGTAGTCGTATATGTATATAAAAAAGCGAGTGTGTAATGCCGAGTACACATCTGGCATTTCTTGTGTTATAATCATTTTTTAAAATGTGTGCAACGTCTTTCACGTTATGCTTTTTTATAGGGAAAGCAATACCACACAACAAGAAAAAATTTCAAAAATGACAAACGTTGGCACTAGTACACACTGTTGCGATGTTACAAAATATCATAGTATGTACTCGGCATTTCTTTTTTTTTTGTAATATTATTTTTAGCTGATGGAGATGGAAGCGTATTTATAGAAAGTAATTATGTATGCTGGTGAGATATTAATGTTTTTGTTGTTGGTTTTATTTTGTTTTATTTATTTTTTGTTTTTTTGTGCAAAGAGGCTGACATTTGTCAAACAAACCATACAGACATATACATACATACTTACTTACTACATACATATGTATGTATATGTAAATAAATTAATGAACAGCAGCTTTGTATATTTTTTAATCTACATATTTATTTTAAAGAAATATCGAAAATATATGTATGTATGTATGTTGTAACAATGTAAGAATAGAACGTAATTCGTATAAATTGAGACGTTCTGTAATCTAGCAGCAAGTACAGCATTGTATCTAGCAAGTACATCATCGTATAAAATCTTAAAAAATATATAATATACATTCTATAAATTATTAAAATGGATTCGGTATATGAATTTCATATCTGTAAAAAGATATACAAATATCAAAAGTGTTTCTTGGATCATATCCAAAATCATGATGCTGAGGACCAATATATATATCCTCAACAACAGCAACAATATCAATATCCTCAACAACAACAACAACAACAATATCAATATACTCAACAACAACAACAACAACAACAATATCAATATCCTCAACAACAGCAACAATATCAATATCCTCAACAACAACAATATCAATATCCTCAACAACAACAATAACAATATCAATATCCTCAACAACAGCAACAATATCAATATCCTCAACAACAACAACAACAACAATATCAATATCCTCAACAACAACAACAATTACAAATGTATTGGGAGCAAACTCCTACGGCCATGCAATGGTACCCAAATACTGACCAACAATTGCAATATCAACTACAACAGCAACGAAAACAAATGTATTGGCAACAACCCTCTACCTCCATACAATGGTACACAAATACTTATAAACATCAACAACTACAATATCAACCACAACAACAACAACAACAACAACAACAACGAGAACTACAAGGAGCGGATGCTTATGGAGGTAACTTATTAAATAATACCAGCATTGATGAAGAAAATCAAGGAAAACATAAAGATAATAGCAAATTTTACACCATAAGCAAAGCGTTCAAAAATAATATTGTAACGTATGGTTTAAATAATAAAAGAGATGAACTTTTAGTAGAAGATTTCATTGGTGAAAATGAATCAATTTTCATAGAGATACTTGAAAGTCATTTACTAAGCCACACTGTAATAAAATTTAATGTAAGTATTGTGGCAGAATATGTAAAAATTGTAGGAGAGGAATTGGAGTTCAATATTATTCATCATAGGGCCAAAATGAATTTGTTGACCAGAGGAGATGAAATATATGAAATATTTTCTAACCAAATTTCAGAAATTCAAAATAAAATGTCTGAATTTCAAGAGAAGGACTCTGGTTGGACTTTGATACACATAGTCAGAGCAGAGCTAAGCATTAATAAGGCTTCTCTAGTTAAAGGAGCAAACTGGATGAGTTTACCAGAAAAACTTCAAAAAAGAAAAGCTTGTATCAATGTAGAAAACACCAATCAATATTGTTTCAAGTGGTGTATAATCGCCGCAGTGGATACTTCTCAAATAAAGAGTAAACAGCGATGTAGCTCATACAATATTCATAACATAACTGCTGACATCATTTGTACCCAAAACGGTGTAACGCTAGATTTTAAGAATTTAATATTTCCAATATCTTTAAAAGATATTAAAAGATTTGAGAAGCGGAATAGCGGAATCAGCGTAAACGTATTTGGTTATAATGAGGAAAATGATGTAGTTGTTGGTCCGTATTATATTACAAAGGAGGAAAAATGTAATCATAATCAACTTATTGTTGTTGGAAAATATCGTTGGTCATCATTACGTTCTAATAGAAAATATGTCTAGGTAAGCTAAAAGTGCCAAGTACTAGTTAATATAAATATATATATATATATATATATATATATATATATATATATATAAATTTAAGGTAAACTTTTTATAATATTCATTATAAATGATTTAATTTAAATTTGTTTGCATATTATTAAAAGGTCAAACGACAAAACATGAACACACACGTCAATTGTGTAATGTATGTCTGCAATATACGCACAGTGATAGGATCATGGAGCAACACAAAGCGGAGTGTGGTAAAATTGTAGCCCAGATACCATCCCATAAGAATGCTACACTTAAATTTAAGGACCACCAACGACAGATGGACGTGCCTTATGTCGTGTATGCAGATTTTGAGTGCATACTTGAGGACATCCAATGTAGAGTAAGTGAAAAAAATAATTTAACCAAAAAGCATATTCCCTGTGCTTTTAGTTATAATATTAAATATATTAACCATAATTTAGATAAGTTTAGAATCTATACAGTTAGGGACGCTGCAGAAAAATTCGTTGCTTATTTAGTTAAGGATTGTGAGGATATATATACTAATTATTTAATGAGTAAGACACAAATGGATTCTTTGTCCCCATCAGAGATATTCAGTTTTCAAAATGCTGTAAATTGCCACATATGTGATACATTTTTAGGTAGTGATCGCGTAAGGGATCATTGTCATGTAACTGGCAAATTTAGAGGTGCAGCTCATAATATGTGCAACTTAAAATATCAACAACCAAAATTTATCCCTATTTATTTTCATAATTATTCGTCTTATTACTCACATCTTTTTGTTAAAGAGTTAGGAGAAAAGTGTAACAACATAAAAGTCCTTCCGCTAAATAAAGAACGTTACATATTTTTATCAACATATATAAAAATTAATGACGATTTCAATCTTGAACTTAGATTTCTAGACACCTTACGTTTTATGCCCGAAAGCTTAGAAACTTTAGCCAATAATCTTACGGATGACGATTTCTGTACAATTAAAGAGCAATTTACATCAAAAATAGAGTTTGATCTGGTTAGAAGGAAGGGTGTTTTCCCTTACAACTATCTCAATTCTTTTGAAAAATTAAATGATAGTCAACTTCCAGCGAGGGAAGACTTTTTCAACACACTTACCAATAGAGAATGTTCGCATGAAGATTATGAGCATGCAAAAAAATTTGGCACACATTTGATTGCAAAACTTTACAAGACTATATGGAGTTGTATTTAAAAACAGACGTACTATTACTAACTGATGTATTCAAAAATTTTCGAAAAGTTTGTAAGGGAATATATAACCTAGATCCAAGCCAGTACTATACTGCTCCTGGACTGTCGTGGGATGCTATGTTGAAGTACACAAATATAGAACTGGAATTGTTAACTGACATAGATAAGTATAATTTCTTTAAAAAAGGGATACGTGGGGAATTGTACAATGTAGTGAAAGGTATTCAAAAGCAAACAATATATATCTAGAGGATTTCGATAAAGAGAAACCCTCAGAATTTCTAATGTACCTAGATGCTAATAACCTTTACGGTTGGGCTATGTCCGAATATCTTCCATACGGAGGATTCAGATGGTTATCAAGTGATGAGCTAAATCTGGATCCAAATCGGATAGATAATAATTCAAATGATGATTATGTGTATGAAGTTACTTTAGAATATCCCTCGAATTTGCACGAATCGCACAATGACCTACCTTTTTGTGCGGAAAATAAAAAACCTTATGGAAAGAATCAAACTAAATTAATTGCTGACTTTTCT
This sequence comes from Tachina grossa, assembly GCA_949987645.1. Taxonomy (NCBI): domain Eukaryota; kingdom Metazoa; phylum Arthropoda; class Insecta; order Diptera; family Tachinidae; genus Tachina; species Tachina grossa. The sequence continues at coordinate 55,136,858 of OX465277.1, read as the reverse complement.
ACTAAACATTCATATATTATTCACTATAGAATTCTTAAGCAATGTTTAGAGTATGGTTTGATTCTAAAGAAAGTACATCGGATTCTCACTTTCAAACAATCTCCATGGTTGAAATCATATATAGACTTAAATACCAAGCATAGAGCTAACGCTAAAAATACGTTTGAGAAAAACTTCTTCAAATTGCTCAATAATGCGGTATATGGCAAGACCATGGAAAATGTAGATAAGAGAAAAGATGTTAGAATTGTAACAAACTGGAACAGAACGAATTTCAATCATTTGGGAGCCCAAGATTGGATATCTAAGCCCAATTTCCATAGTTTGTTTATATTTTCAGAAGACATGGTGGCGATTCAAATGAATAGGCTCCAGACATATTATAATAAGCCTACTTACTTAGGATTTTGTGTGATAGAACTGTCCAAATGGAAAATGTATAATTTCCATTATGGCTACATGCAGCCTAAATTTAAATCAAAATTGTCATTAAACTATATGGATACTGATTCATTCATATATACAATACGGACTGATGACTTCTATGCTGACATAAAAATGGACATACAGGATGAATTTGACACATCTGATTATCCTGCAGATAACATATATGGTATTCCTCGTTTAAAAAAAAAGGTGTTGGGTATGATGAAAGACGAAAATTGTGGAAAAATAATGAAAGAGTTTGTTGGGTTGCGATCTAAAATGTATTCATTTAGTGTTCAAGATCAAAGTGATGTAAAGAAATCGAAGGGGGTCAAGAAAACCATTTTAGCATTTTAGATAAGTATAGCCTAAGTTCATATAGAGATTGTCTGTTTAATAAATCAAATGTATTTGATAATATGCTTACCTTTAAGTCGAGTTTGCATCAATTATATACCATGCAACTACATAAACTAATACTAAGTTATCAAGATGATAAAAGAAAAATCAAAAGTGATGGTATAAGCACATATGCATGGTATCATTCAGCAATAGAGGAAACCAATCCTGATTATGAGCTTGACATGCTATTAATGGAAATTGATAGACTTCAAGAAGAAGAAGATAGTTAAACTAAATGCAAATTATTGTAAATTTTTATTGTTAAAATAAATGTAAATATTAATTATTAAGAAAAATTCTTTTGTTAAAAATAAATGTAAATATTAATTATTAAAAAAAAAATTATGAAAAAACAAAGAAAATATAACCAATAAAAAAAACAATAAAAACATATATTTTTGTGTACAGTTTTTTTATTTATTATCCATCCTTAAATAAAATTTATGAATTTTCACATCTGTTACAATATTGTGTTGCATTTTTTTTCCAATCTCATAACAAAGTCGTGTTAATTCAATCTTTACATCCCTTTCGTGTATTCCTTGTATTTCATTGATTTGAAGTTTTGTTTTGTTTAAAGCGGAGCAAGTTGGTATATAATATTCATGATAGAAATGAAGGATTTGTTTTCCTAGAATGTTGTTCCAACATAAAATTGATGTAAAAAATACTCGAATTTGAGTTAGTGATCTCCAAGTGTCAGAATCGAGTTTTATTTTAAAGTTTCCTTGTATGAAAACTAAAAAACAAACACCTATTTTATATTAAAACTTATATTCAACATCTCTCTCACTTTCATTATCAATTATATTTATAGAATTTAAAAAATCCCGACGATTAAGCATATTATGAATATACTCCTTATAGCACATGAGATGTAACCACTCTTCTCGATCCAGTCCAATGTATTGCTTATTTTTATAATTCAACCATATCATTGGCTTAAAACCAAAAGCTGTAGAAAATCCACATGCAATCTTCAATTTCCAATTGAGCAAGTATTCAAACTCAAAAACCAAATCATATATTTGAAGTTTTCGTTTTCTTGATTATTGTGAAATATATTCTTTAAAGTACGTTTATCCATCCTCAATGAAAATAATATAAAATAAAAATAAAATAAATAAAATAAAAATAAATAAAAATAATATATCTCAAACGTATTTTTAGCGTTAGCTCTATGCTTGGTATTTAAGTCTATATATGATTTTAACCATGGAGATTGTTTGAAAGTGAGAATCCGATGTACTTTCTTTAGAATCAAACCATACTCTAAACATTGCTTAAGAATTCTATAGTGAATAATATATGAATGTTTAGTAGAAAAGTCAGCAATTAATTTAGTTTGATTCTTTCCATAAGGTTTTTTATTTTCCGCACAAAAAGGTAGGTCATTGTGCGATTCGTGCAAATTCGAGGGATATTCTAAAGTAACTTCATACACATAACCATCATTTGAATTATTATCTATCCGATTTGGATCCAGATTTAGCTCATCACTTGATAACCATCTGAATCCTCCGTATGGAAGATATTCGGACATAGCCCAACCGTAAAGGTTATTAGCATCTAGGTACATTAGAAATTCTGAGGGTTTCTCTTTATCGAAATCCTCTAGATATATATTGTTTGCTTTTGAATACCTTTCACTACATTGTACAATTCCCCACGTATCCCTTTTTTAAAGAAATTATACTTATCTATGTCAGTTAACAATTCCAGTTCTATATTTGTGTACTTCAACATAGCATCCCACGACAGTCCAGGAGCAGTATAGTACTGGCTTGGATCTAGGTTATATATTCCCTTACAAACTTTTCGAAAATTTTTGAATACATCAGTTAGTAATAGTACGTCTGTTTTTAAATACAACTCCATATAGTCTTGTAAAGTTTTGCAATCAAATGTGTGCCAAATTTTTTTTGCATGCTCATAATCTTCATGCGAACATTCTCTATTGGTAAGTGTGTTGAAAAAGTCTTCCCTCGCTGGAAGTTGACTATCATTTAATTTTTCAAAAGAATTGAGATAGTTGTAAGGGAAAACACCCTTCCTTCTAACCAGATCAAACTCTATTTTTGATGTAAATTGCTCTTTAATTGTACAGAAATCGTCATCCGTAAGATTATTGGCTAAAGTTTCTAAGCTTTCGGGCATAAAACGTAAGGTGTCTAGAAATCTAAGTTCAAGATTGAAATCGTCATTAATTTTTATATATGTTGATAAAAATATGTAACGTTCTTTATTTAGCGGAAGGACTTTTATGTTGTTACACTTTTCTCCTAACTCTTTAACAAAAAGATGTGAGTCATAAGACGAATAATTATGAAAATAAATAGGGATAAATTTTGGTTGTTGATATTTTAAGTTGCACATATTATGAGCTGCACCTCTAAATTTGCCAGTTACATGACAATGATCCCTTACGCGATCACTACCTAAAAATGTATCACATATGTGGCAATTTACAGCATTTTGAAAACTGAATATCTCTGATGGGGACAAAGAATCCATTTGTGTCTTACTCATTAAATAATTAGTATATATATCCTCACAATCCTTAACTAAATAAGCAACGAATTTTTCTGCAGCGTCCCTAACTGTATAGATTCTAAACTTATCTAAATTATGGTTAATATATTTAATATTATAACTAAAAGCACAGGGAATATGCTTTTTGGTTAAATTATTTTTTTCACTTACTCTACATTGGATGTCCTCAAGTATGCACTCAAAATCTGCATACACGACATAAGGCACGTCCATCTGTCGTTGGTGGTCCTTAAATTTAAGTGTAGCATTCTTATGGGATGGTATCTGGGCTACAATTTTACCACACTCCGCTTTGTGTTGCTCCATGATCCTATCACTGTGCGTATATTGCAGACATACATTACACAATTGACGTGTGTGTTCATGTTTTGTCGTTTGACCTTTTAATAATATGTAAACAAATTTAAATTCAATCATTTATAATGAATATTATAAAAAGTTTACCTTAAATTTATATATATATATATATATATATATATATATATATATATATATTTATATTAACTAGTACTTGACACTTTTAGCTTACCTAGACATATTTTCTATTAGAACGTAATGATGACCAACGATATTTTCCAACAACAATAAGTTGATTATGATTACATTTTTTCTCCTTTGTAATATAATACGGACCAACAACTACATCATTTTCCTCATCATAACCAAATACGTTTACGCTGATTCCGCTATTCCGCTTCTCAAATCTTTTAATATCTTTTAAAGATATTGGAAATATTAAATTCTTAAAATCTAGCGTTACACCGTTTTGGGTACAAATGATGTCAGCAGTTATGTTATGAATATTGTATGAGCTACATCGCTGTTTACTCTTTATTTGAGAAGTATCCACTGCGGCGATTATACACCACTTGAAACAATATTGATCGGTGTTTTCTACATTGATACAAGCTTTTCTTTTTTGAAGTTTTTCTGGTAAACTCATCCAGTTTGCTCCTTTAACTAGAGAAGCCTTATTAATGCTTAGCTCTGCTCTGACTATGCGTATCAAAGTCCAACCAGAGTCCTTCTCTTGAAATTCAGACATTTTATTTTGAATTTCTGAAATTTGGTTAGAAAATATTTCATATATTTCATCTCCTCTGGTCAACAAATTCATTTTGGCATATTCTGCCACAATACTTACATTAAATTTTATTACAGTGTGGCTTAGTAAATTACTTTCAAGTATCTCTATGAAAATTGATTCATTTTCACCAATGAAATCTTCTACTAAAAGTTCATCTCTTTTATTATTTAAACCATACGTTACAATATTATTTTTGAACGCTTTGCTTATGGTGTAAAATTTGCTATTATCTTTATGTTTTCCTTGATTTTCTTCATCAATGCTGGTATTATTTAATAAGTTACCTCCATAAGCATCCGCTCCTTGTAGTTCTCGTTGTTGTTGTTGTTGTGGTTGATATTGTAGTTGTTGATGTTTATAAGTATTTGTGTACCATTGTATGGAGGTAGAGGGTTGTTGCCAATACATTTGTTTTCGTTGCTGTTGTAGTTGATATTGCAATTGTTGGTCAGTATTTGGGTACCATTGCATGGCCGTAGGAGTTTGCTCCCAATACATTTGTAATTGTTGTTGTTGTTGAGGATATTGATATTGTTGTTGTTGTTGTTGTTGAGGATATTGATATTGTTGCTGTTGTTGAGGATATTGATATTGTTATTGTTGTTGTTGAGGATATTGATATTGTTGTTGTTGTTGTTGAGGATATTGATATTGTTGTTGTTGTTGTTGTTGAGGATATTGATATTGTTGTTGTTGTTGTTGTTGAGGATATATATATTGGTCCTCAGCATCATGATTTTGGATATGATCCAAGAAACACTTTTGATATTTGTATATCTTTTTACAGATATGACATTCATATACCGAATCCATTTTAATAATTTATAGAATGTATAATATATATTTTTTAAGATTTTATACGATGATGTACTTGCTAGATACAATGCTGTACTTGCTGCTAGATTAGAGAACGTCTCAATTTATACGAATTACGTTCTATTCTTACATTGTTACAACATACATACATACATATATTTACGATATTTCTTTAAAATAAATATGTAGATTAAAAAATATACAAAGCTGCTGTTCATTAATTTATTTACATATACATACATATGTATGTAGTAAGTAAGTATGTATGTATATGTCTGTATGGTTTGTTTGACAAATGTCAGCCTCTTTGCACAAAAAAACAAAAAATAAATAAAACTAAATAAAACCAACAACAAAAACATTAATATCTCACCAGCATACATAATTACTTTCTATAAATACGCTTCCATCTCCATCAGCTAAAAATAATATTACAAAAAAAAGAAATGCCGAGTACATACTATGATATTTTGTAACATCGCAACAGTGTGTACTAGTGCCAACGTTTGTCATTTTTGAAATTTTTTCTTGTTGTGTGGTATTGCTTTCCCTATAAAAAAGCATAACGTGAAAGACGTTGCACACATTTTAAAAAATGATTATAACACAAGAAATGCCAGATGTGTACTCGGCATTACACACTCGCTTTTTTATATACATATACGACTACTTACCCACCTTTCTACGCTCAAGTTATTGTAAAAACATACACAAATACACATGCATGAGCATAACGTTGGCTCCCATGATCACGCATCTCTAATTCCCTTTGACAATCCTAAATATCTTACACTTCAATTTTTCCAACCTTCAAGTAAGTTCGTTGCTCATAAATTACATATTTTATTCATCTCTTCAAACTCTTTAAACATAGGAAAATCAAATTAAATAGAACCAACAACAAAAAACATTCATAGATTTCCCACAAGCATACATAAGGTCTTCTAAAATTACCTTCCATGGTCACCATCAAAAAAAGAAAATAAAAAAAACTAAAGCAACATTTTCTCTATGCACACACACACACCATAAACCTGCTGCAACCACTTGACAAAAAAAATCACACTTCAATTCAAAATTAAAACAAAAACATACGTACAAAATCAAACTAAACCAAAACCAACATCAAAAACATTCATAGATATCCCACAAGCATAAATAATTTCTTTCTTTCCAAAATACCCTTCCATCTCCATCAGCTAAAAAGAATATTACAAAAAACTAAGGCAAAATTTGCTCGATGCGTACTCTCACTTAAAAAAAAAACATTGCACTCTAAAACCATAAACCTGCTGCAACTACTTGACAAACAAAAAAATCAAAATTAAAACAAAAATCTAAAACATACATACAAGTTTGCGCGCCAACATAATAAACTACGACTATGTACATCAACCCAAAATTAAAACAAAAACATACGTACAAAATCAAACCAACAACAAAAACATTCATAGATATCCCACAAGCATAAATAATTTCTTTCTTTCCAAAATACCCTTCCATCTCCATCAGCTAAAAAGAATATTACAAAAAACTAAGGCAAAATTTGCTCGATGCGTACTCTCACTTAAAAAAAACATTGCACTCTAAAACCATAAACCTGCTGCAACTACTTGACAAACAAAAAAATCAAAATTAAAACAAAAATCTAAAACATACATACAAGTTTGCGCGCCAACATAATAAACTACGAGTATGTACATCAACCCAAAATTAAAACAAAAATATACGTACAAAATCAAACCAACAACAAAAACATTCATAGATATCCCACAAGCATAAATAATTTCTTTCTTTCCAAAATACCCTTCCATCTCCATCAGCTAAAAAGAATATTACAAAAAACTAAGGCAAAATTTGCTCGATGCGTACTCTCACTTAAAAAAAAACATTGCACTCTAAAACCATAAACCTGCTGCAACTACTTGACAAACAAAAAAATCAAAATTAAAACAAAAATCTAAAACATACATACAAGTTTGCGCACCAACATAATAAACTACGAGTATGTACATCAACCCAAAATTAAAACAAAAACATACGTACAAAATCAAACCAACAACAAAAACATTCATAGATATCCCACAAGCATAAATAATTTCTTTCTTTCCAAAATACCCTTCCATCTCCACCAGCTAAACAGAATATTACAAAAAACTAAGGCAACATTTTCTCTATGCATAGTCTCACTTAAAAAAAAACATTGCACTCTAAAACCGTAAACCTGCTGCAACTACTTGACAAACAAAAAAATCAAAATTAAAACAAAAATCTAAAACATACATACAAGTTTGCGCACCAACATAATAAACTACGAGTATGTACATCAACCCAAAATTAAAACAAAAACATACGTACAAAATCAAACCAACAACAAAAACATTCATAGATATCCCACAAGCATAAATAATTTCTTTCTTTCCAAAATACCCTTCCATCTCCACCAGCTAAACAGAATATTACAAAAAACTAAGGCAACATTTTCTCTATGCATACTCTCACTTGAAAAAAAAAACATTGCACTCTAAAACCATAAACCTGCTGCAACCACTTGACAAACAAAAAAAATCACACTTTAATTCAAAATTAAAACAAAAAACATACGTACAAAGCATGCGTGCCAACGAAAATAAACTACGAATATGTACATCAAACTATCCTTATCTCACACTTATGCTCACACAACAAAACAAAACATCATCATCACATACATATGCATCTACAAACCATCGAGTACCCTCGTCACTTCACACCCTTGACTTTAATTACCTAAATTTTCCCATAAATTACAAATTTTCAATTTTAATTACCCAAATTTGACAATTTTAATTGTTATAGAACCGCCAGTATCTAACTACTAATTGCATTAGATATTTTCATAAAGAGAAACAATTTAGATAATCGGATAAGTCCTTATATTTTTCACTACATACAAGTTTCTGTAATTTTCTATTCGAATAAATGATTCCTAAATTTCTTAAAAAAAAAATAATACAAAACAAGGAATAATTTAATTTAATTTTATTTATATTAATAATACATTTTAATTTAATTTTATTTATTTTAATTATAATGATGGAAACATTTCATAGTATCTAATTATTAAATTTTCTAATATACTTTTGCACAAAAAATGTATTGTACATCTACAAGTATCTGGTCCTTCCTCACACTCAGGATCATACCAAGGACAGCTTTTGAAGTGTCCTTCTGTGTTGTCTTCATCTTCCATGATACCATATTCTTCGTTCTCATCTAGCATATTTTCGAAAAATTTTATCATCTCCTAATGATCCAAAAGCCTGAAGCTTTTGAAATCTCTTATAAATTGGTTTAGAGTACGTCTAATTTGGCTCATTTTATTTGCCGATAAATTAATGAATGATGATTGTTTGAAGGTTTCTTTAAGACTAATTTGCTCTTTAAATTTTTAAAGTAGTATCTCTTGATCTTTAAAATATCTATACCATCATCTATATTCCATACTTCTTTTTTAGCACTCTATCTCTCTCTATCTATTTTCTCTCTATAACTATCTCTTTCTGTCTATCACTATCCCCCCACTTATTCACTATTTCACCATAAATATTCTCGATTAGCCTTCTTGAAGTCATCATCGCTGCTTTTAAGATTATTTTCAGTTAAACATTCAAAGTGAGCAGAAGTAAATAAAAAATGGAGTCTACAACAAATCTAACATCAAAATTTAATTCACTAAAAAATAAAACCTGAATCCACATAAAGGAGCTTGAAAAATCAATTAAATACACCATTCGAAAAGTGACAAGAGTAACAACAAAATATGGGCCAACACTAAAAGTTGAAATGGAAAACCACATAATGTTCCTGCCAAAGCGATATAATACTTTAACCGATGATGAAATTAAAGAACTCTCGAGCGGATCAAATTGCTTAAGCAGAGAAGGTGAACAAACCTTAATTGTTGAAAGCGTGCTGAGTGAATTTCTAATCCAAAATTCCCAATTTCCTATTTGGCAATGAAATATATTAATTATGTGTTTTAAATTATAAATAAAAACACATGAAAGAGTTTTGTAAAATATAAATGTTTGTGCTTTTTTTATTTAATATTTTCAGTTATTTCATACAGAAATTGAAGACATAAATGACCACAGGTAAATGTATTGAAATTCTGATGTTGATTATAGTTGTATTTTATATTTGTACCAAGATATTTGACTACTTCCGAAGGAGGTTGTAAGTTTCCAAAGCTGTGGAAATATTCTTTTTTATTATTGTTTTCATAATATGCTACCCAATGTGTACCAGGTCCTGTTGATACGTCTAAATTGATTATTCCACATTATATTTTCTTTATTCGTTTTGGTAGAGTATTCAACATGAAAACTCCTCTAAAATATGGAATATTTATAGAGAAACGGTTTATGTCCACATCAGATAGTGGTCTGTTGGGTAGCATCTCTAAGAGTTTTTTGATTCTTCTTTGTAAACTAAACCATAACCCTTTTTATATGGTTTTAAGTAAAGTCCCTTTCCAACTGCTATAGATTCCATCGCTCTATTATGTCTAGTTGCTTCATCAAGTTACTTTTTTGCATTCTTTGTTGCATTTACAGCTTTAGCTACAGCAGCACCTCCAGTTGTTAGACTTTCAATTGCATCCAAAGCAGTTAAAATCGGTATTAGAAGCAAAAAACCACCAATTTTTGGGACACGTATTACACGTGGTACTATAATTTGAGATTTTCTTCCTTTTAATGATTTGTTGATAGTTTTTCGGGCAATTTTAATTGCTGAGTTAATATCTAATGGTTTTTCCTTCTTTAGTATTTTTGTTGCAGCTCTAATTGATGTTCTAAACAGTTTTTTATCATTTAGCTTGTTCTGTTTAACACTTTTCTTTTTCTCCACACCCATACCAAATTTTGTTTTGGCTTTCATTGCGTTAGTAACCATATAGGCAAATGATTTTTCAGCAATACTACTATCTTTTGATAGAACTCGATTCCAAGCTGAATTTTCAAGTATTTTATCAGCTTTATGTCTAGTGCTTAAGTCCTTAATTTTTGAATAAGCTATATCGTGATCTTTACAAGCAGAGTCCAATAAATTAATTCCTTTATCACCTCGATTTAAACGTTTTTGGAGTTTTTTTCCAGGTCCACAGTACTGATATCCAGGAAGATGAAGTTCAACAGGTAGAGAGTTTATTATTTTATCTACTATATCTCCTTCAACGAAGGTGTTTTTATGACTAAACGGTTTCTGATATCGTATAACCATGTTATCTGATTTTTTCTATAATAAGAGGTAACATTTATGAAATTTATTTAGTTACAAAAATGCAGTTAGTGAACCAACATAAAAATATTTTAGTTCGTAATATTGATGAATCATCGAACATCACTTCAAAAATAAAGTATAGTCCCCTCTTACCAAATTCTATTCGTGATCTAATAGTGGGGCCATCAAATTGTGGAAAGACTAATGTTATGATTAGCTTGCTAGAAAGTCCTAATGGACTCAAGTTTGAAAACATCTATTTATACTCAAAATCTCTTTATCAACGCAAATATGAGTACTTGAAGAAACTAATTTCACCAATTAAAGGAATGGGATATTATACATTTACCGATAATGAATCAGTTACTCCACCTGACGAAGCTAAAACTAATTCAATTATAATATTTGATTATGTTGCATGTGAGAGGCAGAATAATATACGTACTTATTTTTGTATGGGACGACATAGGGATGTTGATTCATTCTACTTGTGTCAAACGTATACCAGAATTCCCAAGCATTTAATAAGAGACAATGCAAATGTTATTACAATGTTTAAGCAAGATGAGACAAATATGAAGCATGTTTATAGAGATCATGTTGGCAACGATATAAGTTATGAAAAGTTCCAAGAAATTTTTCGAGAGTGTTGGAAGGATAAATATGGATTTTTAGTGATAAGCAAAGATAATGAATTAAATGATGGTCGCTACAAAAAGCAATTTGACTATTTCATAACTATATAAACTATTGCTCATAAAAGATTGACTTTAGTTATTAATCTAACTTTAAACTTGATACATCTATTTGCTATAACCTCATCTGATACCTGACAAGCTGATCTCCAAACCAGACCAGCTACCTGAAAACCATACCAGCTCCTGATAAGCTGATCTGAAAACCAGACCATGTCCTGATAAGCTGATCTGAAAACCAGACCAGGTACCTCATAACCTGATCTCATAGCTGATACCTGTTATTTGCTCTTAGCAAACATGGATGAGAAAATTTTAAAACAGTTGGTGTTGACAAGAAATGTCTTGAAGAAAAAGCTTAGTAGTATAAAAACTGGGGGCAAGTTACGGCACTCGTTATCGAACGAAATTACGAAATATTTCAATAGAGTTTATATGGAAACATTTTAAAATTTCGAAACGTATCGAATGCCGTAATTTGCCCCCCCCCCCCCTGTGAAATACATACATGGGAACAATTAAGAGATACATTTAAACCTATAACAGAACCTCTAAAATAATTCATAAATAATTCTAAAAATATTAAAAGAATTCGCATGAAAGAAGAAAGTAAAATGAAGACAGAAGTTGAAAATAATACAAGTTTAAAGCCTGAAAAAACATCAGTCAAGATAGAGACACGTACACCAAAAAAAACTAGCAGAAGGAACAATATTTGATAATACCATCTTATTTAATGAAACTAATACTGAAAATGATGATGACTATGATGAAGATGATTTTTACTCACAGACTTCCAATACAGAAGATACTTATACTGACTTGTCAGTCTTGCAAGGAAGAAATGAATTAGATACAAACTATGGCCTCCATAAAGATTACAATAATGAATGGAAATTTGGTGATACTAACCTCAAACTTAATGACGATAAAATACAAGTTGGTGGTCAAATATGGGCTCTAACAATAGGACTATTTTCTCTAATGTTTCATAAAATACCAAAAAATTATGATAAATTTGAACTTGAAATCTATAAAAAGATTTTAATTACTACTAATGCATATAGAAGAGACTTTAAACCTGATGGTCAAATTAAGGGTACTAGAGGATATAAATATAAACATATTATTAAGAAATTTATTGATGAAAACAACCAGAAGAATTTACCCGAATCAACAGGATCTAAACCCAAAGGTAGCTATTTAGGTGATGAAATGATGCAATTGAACATCAATAAGCCCAACTATATATACTGGGACGATCCAAATGAGTTAGTAGATCGACTTCGACTACTGCTTGCATCACAAGGTGCAGGTCATACTAATCACAATAACGAGATTTTATCAATTATTGAAGAACTACGTGAAGCGAATATAATACACTAACTTTAATAAAGTATATAGAGTATGTATGTCTTTTGATAAATTTGGACACTATTTAAACGATACTAGCAGCACAATTTCTTTGAAAAATGCACCTAAACTGTTGGCGTTCTTTGTGGATACGAACAACAACATGGATGCCCAAGCAAAAGGATCAAAAATGTTGCAAAAGCTCTGGAGGAAAACGATGTTATCAATAAATTGTTTTTGCAAACTCAAATCGAAAAATTAGAAGAGAAATTGTTAACATACTTTAAGGGAGACAATACTGTAATACGAGAACATATTCAAATGAAAATTGAGGAACTACAACGCGAAATAAAATTAGAGATAGAAGAAAATTATAAAATTGAAAAAGATATTCCACAAATTAAAACATCCTTTGAAGAACAAATTGAACAGCTTAATAAAAAAATTTATAGATTAGAAAATTACATGTTTGTACCAATAGCTGAAAATGCGTCAAGTAGATCACAACACTCTGCAAATAATCTTTAAAAACAACTTAATGTCTTCAAAAATAAATTTAGTAAAGTAACTCCATAAGCAAGCACGAAAACATTTTGTGCGTCGAAGAGTCGTAATGAAAGGAATAGATGATCTTTGGCAAGCTGCAACATATAGCATTATGAAAGCATCAATAGTAGAACGATTTAATAGAACATTGAAAGGAATGATGTGGAAAGAATTTAGCTATAATGGTTCATATAAGTGGATTGATGTATACAAAGATTTACTCAATGCATACAATAGAAAAGTTCATCGTACCATTAAAATGTCTCCTATTAAAGTCAACTCAACAAATGAGGAAAAGCTGCTAAATACAGTATACAGTCATTTGAAAATGTATAAAATGTCGAAATTTAGTGTGGGAGATCATGTTCGCATAAGCAAATATAAGCACACATTTTAAAAAGGTTATACTCCAAATTGGACTACAGAAATTTTCACAATTACAAGAGTTCAAAATACAAATCCTGCAACATACATATTAGAAGATTATCTTGGCAATCCTATTAAAGGTGGCTTCTATACTGAGGAACTTTCAAAAACTAGATTTCCAAATGCATATCTAGTTGAAAAGGTTCTTAAAATTAAAGGGAAGGAGGTATATGTTAAATGGCTGGGATTTTCTAATCAACACAATTCTTGGATAAGTAAAGATGAAATATTAAAGTTGGAAGAAAAACTAAATTAGCAACAACAACATCAATACCAACAACAACAATAGCATTAATATTAAGAAACTATTGTTAATTTTAAAATAAGAAAATTAAATAAATATGTAAATCATGCTTATAAACCATACTGTGTACTAAGTATTATTTAATTGTAATCAGTCTGTTATAATGTCAATAACACTTAATCTGAGCTCTAACTCATCAGAACTATCTGCTAGTTACTTTCCTCCTATTGAATTACATGGTGCATATGAGTGTGCTCTAACTGATTTTCATTCATACAACAGTATTCCAAATGTAGAAACCTACAACAATATGTTTCATATAGGGGAACATATAATTGAAATACCAATTGGATCTTACGAATTAATTGATATAGTTGATTTTATAGAAGAGCAATACAAACAACTCTGCCCAGCAAATAAGATTTTTATTGAAGCCCATAACAATACAATGCAAGTTAAAGTTAATAGTTCCAAGGATCCTGTATATTTTAATAAAGACAATACAATTGGAAAACTTTTAGGATTCAATAGCAAAATCCTAACACCAAACAACTATTATTATTCCGATCTGCCAGTTAATATTTTTAAAGTGAATCTCTTGCGAATTGAAAGTAGTATCGCTATTAACACATTTATGAATAACTCCAAATCGCATACACTTCATGAATTTCCGATTAATGTGCCTCCAGGCTATAAAATAGATGAGGTTCCAAGAAATCTGATCTATTTACCTGTAAACGCCAAGAGATAAGTTCACTAGCGCTGCGCGTACTTGATCAAGACGGAGATTTAATTAATTTCCGAGAAGAGGAAATTACAATACGAATGCATTTAAGACCAACTAAATAATGCTAATATACAACACAAATACATTGAATTTTAAATTGAAGACTAAATGAGTTCAATAATAGATGTCTTAGATAAACCCTTGTCTGATGAGAATATAATCAAAAAGGATTATCATACATATGTACCATACTTACAATCTTACAACAATAATGATGAAATTAGAATTTCAATACAAAATCAAGATTTGTACGTGCTACCCAGTGAGAGCTACATGTGTGTAGAGGGGTTTGTTGCCGATGATAATAAGACCAAATCTTCTTCTTCGGAGAACTTTTTATTAAAAACAATTTTGTGGCATATCTATTTGATGAAATTCGCTATGAGCTCAATGGAATTGAAATTAACCACACAAGATATTTAGGAGACACAAGCACTATAAAAAATTTGATTTCTCTGTCACCAACAGAAAGCAATGTGATGCAAAATGCTGGATGGAACAAAATTGACGATGTCACTCTTGAAAATGGATTTTTCAATTTTTATGTACCTCTAAAAATGCTTCTAGGATTCGCTGAAGATTACAACAAAGTTATACTAAATGAAAAACATGAATTGATACTCTTGCGCAATAAGAATGACGAAGATCTTGTACGCTCGAGTGTTTCTACTGAAAAAGCTAAACTTACAATTTCACTCATCTTATGGAGAATCCCACATGTACAATTATCCGACTTTAGCAAATTGAATATGATAAAAATTATTATCAATGGTGCTTCTATACCTGTGACATTTCGCAGTTGGGATTGTCATGTTAATCCACAATTAAACACAGGAACTACACATATTTGGAATGTTAAACTGGCTGCAAATAGAGAACGCCACCGTTTTGTATTGATTGCTTTTCAACAAGAAAATAAGTTTGTTCATTGCGATTTGACTAATTTAAAAGTACATTTAAATTCAGTGTCATATCCATATGATGATCTTAACATAAAGTTCAAAAATTAACGATATGCAATTCTATATGATATGTATCTAAGATTCCAACAAAGCTACTATATGAAAGAATCTCAACCGCTTCTAACTGCATCAGAGTTTAAAACAAAAGCTCCTATTATTGTAGTAGATGTCAGTCATCAGAATGAATCACTCAATAATGGACCGATTGATATAAAAATAGCATTTTAAACAGCAACTAATATTGCAGCAAAGACATCAGCTTACTGCTTTCTTATTCATGATCGCATAATAGAATATATACCCATCAAAGTACAAGTTCAAAAAGTCATATAAATTGAGTAATATGGAAAATAACACAATTTTTATAGACGTACAAGGTTTCAAAAGTAATTCAAATGATTTCATCGTAAAAGAAGTAGCAATTGTTTTCAACAATTATGAATATAACAATTTCATTATAAAACCACCATTTCATTTTAAATGCTTATCAATAAAAAAGCAAGGAGAAGCAAAGTGGCTAACGAAAAACTATCATCACCTCAGCTGGACTGCCGGATCAGTTTCTTTTCAAAGCGTTTGCAATTTTTTAAAAGCCAACGCAAGATGTTCTAAAATTTAAGTAAAAGGCGAAGAGAAAAGACGATGGTTGGAAAAAATTTTATGGCGAAAAATTTTTAACGTTGAGGATATAGGCTGTATCAACTTTAAACAAATGGAGACTAAGTATCCAGAATATTTTTATTGTAATTATCATAAACTTGGTCTTTGCGCATTAAAAAATGCTATTTTACTAACAAAAGAAATATCTTGCTTTAAATGAACCTTTTCATTCTTTAAAATATTAATGTGATATTATTTAAAAATATTTTAAACAATAAATGTATAGAAAAATAAAAAATTTACAAGTGTTTTCTTATATCAAATACAAACTACATAAAGGAAAGAGAAGGAAGTGGGAAAGAGGAGGAGAAGTTAGCCTATTTGCTTACTTTCAAATTTTTACTTTTTGTTTCTCTGCTTAAGAATTTAAGTGTCCAGGAGACGTACAAAAAAACTAATTAATCACATAGTTGTGTGCGTGCAGTCGTTTTTTCGGCTACACGTACACGTTAAAATGCTGATTGACGATTTTCTTTGTACGTCTCCGAAAAATCATCAATTAAACGACACTAACAGATTCTTACCGATTGATGGCTTTTTTTGTACGTCTCCTGGACACTTTAGTTAGTTGAAACTTTGCTGCTTTAAAATAATCGCAGCCAAAGAAATGACTACGCTGCAAAATATATGTAAATGTATTCTACACAGCTACAAAATATTTCACGCACATGTTCCCCCAGTCATACATATAAATTCATACATATACATTCATACATGCATCATGCATACATACATACATACACATACATGCATCATACATACATAAATACATACAAATATATTTCTTAAGCAAATAAACAAAATATGTATAAGCTTACCAGCAACAAACAAGCTGGGCCCTCACACACAAGCATTAGGGTGTTCACATACATGAAAACGTTGATGAGAATCAAAAAATTTTGCTATTTTTATTTGACAGCTGATTATTTGTACGTCTCCAAATCTGATTGACGAAAAAAACGTCATTTGCTTTGTGTTATTTGTTCTGTGACGACATGGAAAAGTGCGCGGATGAAAAAAAATTTATTTGCACTTTATGAAAATGTACCATTGATCTTTGTAAAAAAACCAAACAATCAAAAGTCTACAAACAGTTGTATGATTATTATAAATACTATATTATATTCTCTAATTTTTGTAATCTTAATGTGTAGTGTGAATAAAAAAAAATTACTTAAAAATTATTTTTAAAACCCCAAATGCATATTTATTTATGTATGTGAATTTTGTGTTTAAAACAAATTTTTAACTAAAAAGCAAATACATACGAGTATGTACATATTTTTTTATTCACACACCCAATATCTTGTTTTTATATTAAAAATCGTTTGTTTGTTTCGAATTTTTTTTAAGGAAAATATGTTTGTTTTTTTAGAGTGTTTTGAAGAACTAGAATTATTATTATTATATAAATTATTATAAATAATAATAATACATGAAAAATTAGTGTGGAAGATAGAAAAATTATTATTTAGCTCTGTATATTTGTTTAATGCGCCTTTTTATACAATGATTTCATAAAGTTTTAATGCCGCTAATAACAAAAAATCATCATCCGATGAAGACATATATGCCATCGCACACAACGAACACAAAACTAAAATGCTGATTGACGATTTTCTTTGTACGTCTCCGAAAAATCATCAATTAAACGACACTAACACATTCTTACCGATTGATGGCTTTCTTTGTACGTCTCCTGGACACTTTAGTTAGTTGAAACTTTGCTGCTTTAAAATAATCGCAGCCAAAGAAATGACTACGCTGCAAAATATAAATGTATTCTACACAGCTACAAAATATTTCACGCACATGTTCCCCCAGTCATACATATACATTCATACATGCATTATGCAAACATACATACATACACAAAAAATGCATCATACATACATAAATACATATGTACAAACATATGTGATAATTATTAATGAACAAATAACACCAAAGTCTGTTGTAAATATTCTGACTAACAACACATAGTTGAACGGAACAGCCAGCCGTTTTCGAAGGCCACTACACCTTCATCATCAGCGTTCTTTTGTGTTTGGTCCACTGTGTGTTGGGTCAGTTGATGTAGATTTCTGCTTTATATACTTAGCATTTTATTGCAAATGAAATATGTGAATTGTTTTGATTCATCGTATTTCAATTTGCTGAAAGCTTTTTTGTATTGTAAGCTCAATTTTACCATCACTATATTTACAACAGTCATACCATTGTCGTTTTGTTCTTTTTACTAATTATACACATGTTACTTAATTTGCTTATTTTTTGTTCTACTTAAGACAAACTTTTTTGGTTTATTACTATTAAGTATATTTTTATTTGATTTTTGCCACAGGCCCATGGCTATTAATTTTTAGTTAATTTTAATTATTATTCGAACTCCATTTGTTTCTATATTTGTGATTTGAACGGGCTAAAGTTCGTATCGCGTTTTAAGCCAAATTACATGTGATAATTATTAATGAACAAATAACACCAAAGTCTGTTGTAAATATTCTGACTAACATCACATAGTTGAACGGAACAGCCAGCCGTTTTCGAAGGCCACTAAACCTTCATCATCAGCGTTCTTTTGTGTTTGGTCCACTGTGTGTGGTGTCAGTTGATGTAGATTTCTGCTTTATATACTTAGCATTTTATTGCAAATGGAATATGTGAATTGTTTTGATTCTATTTTATTGTAAATGTGCAAAATATCAAATAATTATTTGTTTTAATTGTCATTATTTGCTTCTGTTAATGTTTTTTGTGCAATATTAATCCATTTGTTTTTTGTTTGCGTGGCAACCTCAAGGATTTTATTTGCAAATAGTGCGTTAAGCGTGAATAGTTTTCTGAATTAGTAAGTCGCAATAAAAACAATAATATGGCAACAATTTACAGTTTTATTTGCAAATAAGCCCTGCGTATAAACGTAGTAATACATAACTAAGTACATACATATGTATATTCCATACATATTAGTAATACATATTTTCATTTGTCATTTGCATTTTTAAATAATATAAGTCCTTAAACTATTTTAATATATTGTTACGTAAAAAATATTCCTACAGGGTTAAAGCAAAGAACTATCTGGAAGTATTTAACTAAAGCACTAAACGTACACACATATTCACGTGTAAGCACTATAGCAACAACAATAATTGTGTACAGAGCAACAGACATACACACATACAAATAAAAGTGTGAGCACTTATGGTAACCACCCTGTACTACCAGTAGCACATCACACTGTCAACATAAGAGTCGTTACTTTGAAATTCAAGAATATCAGCCAGTCGAATTATCTACAAACGCCTAGAAGCAGCAACATGAATTTATCCGATTGTGCTGGAGGACTGTTTGAACATCTGGCTACCATTAGTGAATGACAATACAGATGGCAACATGCATAGATACCATTACTAAGTACAGACATGTTATTACGCCATCTATCAGGCGAACATTCGAGAACCAGTTCCGAAATATTTCGTAATTTCGTTCGATAACGAGTGCCGTAATTTGCCCCCTGTACTATAAAAAGTGGCAGCATGTGCGAGAGCAGGCAGTGCTAATCAGAAAGTAGTCGAGTTAAGATCATTAAGTCAGTGCTAATCAGGAAGTAGTCGAGTTGAGATCGTTAAGTCAGTGCTAATCAGAAAGTCCCTATTTACACTATGCAAGTCTTATTGCTAAGCTGATTAGTTTATTAGGAGAGAGAGACGGGGGGAAAGGAAACGTTTCTGTTCCCCTCGTCTCTCTCTCCCTGAAACTAATCAGCTTAGCAATAAGACTTGCACAGTGTGATTTGGGACAAAGCAGTCGAGTTAAGACCTCGTTGAAAGTGGATAATAACGATAAGAAGTAGTTAAGTAAAGACAAGTTGTAATTTGCTTCGTGAAGAATAAAGGGAAGAACAGTAGCAAATAAAAATTGTGTTTTATTTATTTTTATTTTTGGGCAATCAAAAGAACTCACACGTACAATATTATATATTCTTGTAATGAACTGCACACAACCCTGAAATTAAATGCTATGAAAAGAAACACACACTTTTAGATGAAAAATGAAAAAATGGAATTGGTTTATGAGAAATGAATATATTCTTAAGCAAATTTGATTATTAGTTGTGTAGGTGTCTAACGGTTTTGGTCACATGCTTGTTTTTTTTTTAATTTCATATGATATAAAATAACAATAACAAAAATTAAAAACTTTAAAAACCCCCCGACTTTTTTCAGAAAAGATGTTATACCTTCTAAACGGCTGGACCGATTTTCTTCAAACATAGCTAAGAACCCTCTCGATCAAGTCACCTTTCAAACAGGAAAACTAAATGAAAATCGCTCCACCCGTTTGGCCTGTACGTGGACACGGACAGATACACAGACACACACTACAAACTTATAGCACCCCTTGTTTTAGTCGGGGGTTAAAAAATTTAAGTTGACAAAAATTAAACAAAACACAACAAAAGTACTCGTTTCCAAGCGAAAATAACTATTTATATTCTTCTAAGCAAAAATATAACTAACAATTATTTTTGAAATTAATATTTGTAATAAAACTTAAAAAAATTGATTATCATCACCCTATGTAAAAATACGAAATTTTAAGCAACAGTTATATTGCATTGAAAAGAGAGATAATTTTGTGTAATTTTTTAACTTCCTTTTCGGCGATTATTCTTATATTTTCCCTTTTCCTACAACTGGCAACACTGGTCTTTAAAAGCATATTGTTTTTGCATGAACTTAATCGGGATTTACTCAACACATGTTCTGTTTCACATTTGTAAATGTTAGTATGCTTTTGTATAAGTAAACAAACCAACATCATTTTACTGCGTTCTTAACTATTGAGTATTCATTGCTCTTGTTTCATAGTTATTCATCTGTATGAAATAGAAATGAAACGAATAAAAATTTATACCTAAAGTTTCATAAACATCATTATTTAGTTTCATGCAGATGTCTAGTTGCGAACGGAAGAGAAGAAAAAAAATTTTCCAAAAAAACTTTTTTCAAGCAGAGTTGCAAAAAAAGGAGTATTTTTGTTTTTGTTTACATTAAAAGCACGTGCTCGTGGGAGCGTAACTGTTTTTGTTTACATTAAAAGCACGTGCTCCAGCACGTGCTTGCCAAAAATATTATGAAATTTGTTTTTTACCAAATAAAAACATTATTTCTGTTAACATTACAACACTGCAATGCCAATATCAATTCAAACATATAAAATTAATTTATATATATACCCTCATATAGTAATTGAAGTGCTAAATGGAAAGTATTGATTGTGCCTTATTGCCGCATATATCTTCGGATTAAAGATAAAAATATCTTTTAGAATTGATAACTGTCATATCCATATTTACTTTAGTTCTGAAGTTATAGCCCACCAAACTTTTTTGTGACGAAAAAAGTTTTGCCCTATAAAACCAAAACAGTTACTTGTGCACTATTGACACATACACCAATCTATGAGAAATAAAAATACCTTTTAGAATTCATAAATGTCATATCCAGATTTAATTTAGTTCGCAAGTTATAGCCCAGCAAACTTTTTATTGACAAAAAAACGTTTGCTTATAAAAATCAAACGGTTGCTTGTGCGCTATTGACGCATACACCAATCGATGAAGAATTAAAATACCTTTTAGAATTTATAAACATCATATCCAGATTTACTTCAATTCTGAAGTTATAGCCCAGCAAACTTTTTGTGATGAAAAAAGTTTTGCCCTATAAAACCAAAACAGTTACTTATGCGCTATTAACACATACACCAGGCTATGAGAAATTAAAGTACCTTTAAGAATTCATAAATGCCATAATCAGATTTACTTTAGCTCTGAAGTTATAGACCAGAAAACTTTTTATTGACAAAAAACGTTTGCCTTATAAAAATCAAACGCTTGATTGTGCGCTATTGACACAAACACCAATCGATGAGGAATTAGAGTACCTTTCAGAATTTATAAACGTCATATCCAGATTTACTTTAGTTCTGAAGTTATAGCCCAGCAAACTTTTTATTGACAAAAAAAGTTTGCATCATAAAACCAAAACTGTTACTTGTGCGCTATTGACATGTATATCAATCGATGGAAAATTAAAATACCTTTAAGAACTAATAACTATTGTATCCAGATTTACATTAGTTCTGAAGTTATAGCCCAGCAAACTTGTTACTTACAAAAAAAGTTTTGCCTTGCAAAACTAAAACGGTTGACTGTGCGCTATTGACATATATCTCAATTGATGAGGAATAAAAGTACCTTTTACAGTTCATAAATGTCATATCCAGATTTACTTTAGTTCTCAAGTTATAGCCCAGCAACCTTTTTTGAGTCATTAAAAATAGAAAAAGTTTTCGTCTTATTAAACCAAAACGATTCATTGCGCACTACTCAGACATATACCAATCACTAAAGGACAAAAATTCTTTTCAGAATTGGTGACAGTCCTTTTCTGAATTACTTTAGTTGAGAAGTTATAGTCCACCAAACTTTTACAAATTTGCATAATTTTTGTGATAATACAGTTTTTTCCATTAAGTGTGTAAGTGGCAACCTCGTGGTAATTTGCCTAGTAAAATATATAAACAAACTGTGGAAAAAAATGCTGATTTTGCAAATCAATAAAAATAGGTAATTTTTACTTTTATTTAAAAAAAAAAGTTCTAAGTTTTATACTTTCGTATCCGTAGAATCAGATTTAATAGATGTCAATATTTTTCTTTGAATAACTATGGAGAAAAACTCTCGAAAATTACTCCAACCAAAAATTTGTTATTGCATATAAAATGAAAAGTATTGATTGTGCCCAATTGAGTCATATACCAATCGATAGGAAATCAAAATACCTTTTGGTAAAGGTTCCCTAATGATCTGCATTAGCAACAGTGAAATGCGCATAGGATCCAGCTAAACCCCTCAATAATCAATTTCAATGTATTTTTAATAAAACAAATATTTTACTTATTAAGTAAAATATTAATTTGGAATTATAAGTGCGTTTAAAAATTTTAAACTTAAATTGTAACAATTCCAATAAAAAACACTAATTATTAAATTGACTGCACCAGGTCAAAAAATACTTGTGTGGCAACACTCTATTCTTAAATAGCTGTTGTTGTTATTTACATTTATTTTCTTTTTACATACTTTTACAAGTGCAATTTGAAGCTGAAAAAAAGTCAGCCAATATAGTAATGGTAAAGAAAATAAAAAACATGTTGATTATTGAGTTCTTGTTTCAACTTTGTTATTTGGTATTGAGATTCTCATTTGTTGAAATGAAAGTTTATAACATAATAACTCTAGTTGTTCTAAGAAACTTTGGGTAAAGGTTCCCTGATGATCTGCATTAGCAACAGTGAAATGCGCATAGGATCCAGCTAAACCCCTCAATAATCAATTTCAATGTATTTTTAATTAAAAAAATATTTTACTTAGTAAGTAAAATATTAATTTGGGATTATTAGTGCGTTTAAAAAATTTTAAACAATTATTTTAGTTAGGGCATTTCTACTTGAGACCAACGATATGTACATGCTGCCTCTTCCACTTTGTCGAAAGAAAACCCCTGGGAAAGAAGACTAGTATCTCGAATTCTAATAAAATTTCATTTTTGAGTTAATGATACAGATAAATCTTCATATCGTTCTTTTTTTAAAAACAAACACAATGGGCCGTGTTATGAGTGTCGTACAGGGTGGGCCAAAAGAAACCAAGGGGTGTAAAATTTTAATAACTTTTTTGTTTATTAACTTTTTTTTATTTTTTCTTTCAGATTATATAATATACAAAATGGAAATTTTTTTACACTAAGTATGAAAAAC
Organism: Tachina grossa; assembly: GCA_949987645.1. Taxonomy (NCBI): domain Eukaryota; kingdom Metazoa; phylum Arthropoda; class Insecta; order Diptera; family Tachinidae; genus Tachina; species Tachina grossa. The sequence continues at coordinate 55,112,803 of OX465277.1, read as the reverse complement.
TATGTCTCTTAAATGACCACCGTTTTCAGCTTCGCACTGATGGGCTCTTTTTAGAGCATTTTCCATAACATCTTTCAAAACTTGTGGCTGTAGCGTTCGAATTTCTGCAACAATGTTTGCCTTGAGTTCAAGGCAAAGGCTCCTTCAAAAAACCCCGAAGAAAATAGTCGGGTGCTGTCAAATCTGGCGATCGCGCTGGCCAAATAATTTCCGAATTTCGAGAAATTATTCGCTCTCCAAAAATTTGACTTAAAAGTGTCATTGTGTCTCGGGCAGTATGGGCAGTGGCTCCGTCCTGCTAAAACCACATACCAGGTCTGTTTTCAAGAGCAGGACGTAAAAAATTTTCTATCATAAACCGATACCGCTCTCCATTTACGGTTACAGCACTTCCATCTTCATTCTCGAAGAAGTAGGGCCCAATGACATTTTCAGATGTGATCCCACACCATACTGTACACCTGATGGGGTGCAATTGGCGTTGATGAATGGCTCTTGGATTTTGAGAACCCCAGAACCTACAGTTCTGCTTATTAACAAAGCCATTCAAATGAAAATGAGCTTCATCACTCATAATCAAATTTTCAATAAAGTTGATTTCATTTATTCATTTCTGATTTTCATTTATTATTTTCATTCATTATAAATTCTAAAGTGTTGTCTATATAATCTGAAAGAAAAAATATAAAAAAATTAATAAACAAAAAAGTTATTAAACTTTCACACCCCTTGGTTTCTTTTGGCCCACCCTGTATTACCACTTCGACGATTATGTACCAGACTAAAGAATATTGCAACATTTTTTCTTTATTCTAGAATATTTTCATTTTTCATTAAGTCGTGTGTAAATTGAAAACTTTAAATTTGTGCTCTGGCAAACTAGCTTTTTTAGTTATGACGTTAAAAGCAGCGACATATTCTAAAAGTATAATGAAAAAAGTTAAAGCACAAAAAACGAGTTTAGTACTACTTGGGTCGAAAAAGTACAATTTTAAAAGCTAATTGGTACGAAATTGGTTTTCTCATTTATCATCCCTGATTGACATATTAAAAAAAATAAATAAAAATAGAGACTGACTGACCAACTGATACGTACACTCTCCGATAGGCACACAAAGCACACTTAAACATTTCAGAAATATATACACAACACGGCTGCCAGATTTGACGATTTATCGTCTTTTTGACGATTTTTGGTGCCGAAAATAGTAAAATGACGATTTGACGATTTTTCCCTCAAAATTTACAATTTTTTAGAAGTCCAAATATTGCAGTTCTTTTATAAAAAAGCAACTATTTCAATTCATGTATTACTTATCTTCTAAAAGATTTTTAATTTTGCCCAATCTTTATTTTATATTGATATCTCTATAAATTGATATGCTAAAAAAAATAAATATGAAAAAGGCCAAGTTCCTATAAAAAATTTCGGGCATCAAGACTGCTGATCATGATCAACTTTGTTATCTCATGTTTTAGACTCGGCAGTTTTTCTTGAAGCAAGTCTGAGTTTATAGGAGAGAGAGGAAAGAAAGAAGAGGGGTACTGACTTGCGTGTACAGAAAAGTTACTTCAATAGGAAAATTGAACAAGACACCGTCTGAGTGTAAACAAACGAGCAGTTTTAAAAGAGAATTGAAGATAACTGCTACAAGAAAAACTGCCAAGTCTAAAACATGACTATTTGTTGTTGAGCTTCTCATTTGTTTAAATGAAAGTTTATAGCATAATAACTCTAGTTGTTCTAAGAAACTTTGGGTAAAGGTTCCCTGATGATCTGCATTAGCAACAGTGAAACCCCTCAATAATCAATTTCAATGTATTTTTAATTAAAAAAAATATTTTACTTAATAAGTAAAATATTAATTTGGGATTATTAGTGCGTTTAAAAAATTTTAAACTTAAATTTTAACAATTCCCATAAAAAACACTAATTAATAATAATTCTAGTTCTTCAAAACACTCTAAAAAAACAAACATATTTTCCTTAAAAAAAATCGCAACAAACAAACGATTTTTAATATAAAAACAAGGCATTGGGTGTGTACATACTCGTATGTATTTGCTTTTTAGTTAAAAATTTGGTTTAAACACAAAATTCACATACATAAATACATATGCATTTGGGGTTTTAAAAATAATTGCTAAGTAATTTTTTTTTATTCACACTACCCATTAAGATTACAAAAATTAGAGAATATAATATAGTATTTATAATAATTATATTTATATATATCATTATTATATTATAATTATACAACTGTTTGTAGACTTTTGATTGTTTGGTTTTTTACAAAGATCAATGGTACATTTTTATAAAGTGCAAATTAATTTTTTTCATCCGCGCACTTCTCCATGTCGTCACAGAACAAATAACACAAAGCAAATGACGTTTTTTTCGTCAATCAGATTTGGAGACGTACAAATAATCAACCGTCAAATAAAAATATCAAAATTTTTTGATTCTCATCAATCAGTGCCGACAACGTGTACGTGTAGCCGAAAAGAAACGACTGCACGCACACAACTATGTGATTGATGGGTTTTTTTTTTGTACGTGTCCTGGACACTTAAATATGCATTGTTGTATAGTTGTGTTTTTTTTTATATTATTTTTTTTCAAATACGTACAGACAAATAAAATCATAAGTTATATTTCCTAAAATAATGGTATAATTTTAAATAAGTGAAAGGGTAGAATGGCATTTACAAAGTTTTTTAAGTAATTTATCAAAAATTTTAGTTGATTTCTGTTCGAAAAATTAACTAAAATTTTAGTTGAAACTCATTAACGACTAGGTAAATTCATACTTTTGTTTTCTGTGAAGTATCTAAATAGCAAAGTAAATTTATACATATATAATGCGGCAAATTATCATGGATTTTAGTTATATTAACTATTTATAATTCGACAACTGTCATGGATTTAAAGAATTTTTGAATTTTAAAATTTTTTTTTTTTTTTTTTTTTAATGCATGTATTTATTTATTGTATCTTCATATATGAACTAACAATAAGTATTCAAATCTTAAATCTATAAAAAAAATTATAGGCCCGACCAGTGTCGGACATAAAGTAAGTGGTAGTTATAAATAATACATTAGTAGTGATAATCAAAAAAAATTGTTATTTATTTAATAATTTATTTATCTACATACATATAAATAAAATAGAAAAAAACGCCACGAAAATAAAACATCTAAAGGAATGCTAGGAAGACAACTGGGACAAACAACGAATTTTTTCATAAAAAATAAAACATATTCATGCATATGCAAATTAACACAACACTGCCGTAGAACGAAACTCGTCGTGCGTGACGAACTCTCTCATATATTTATTTCTATTCTCTAAGCAGACGAAAAAACAGTTTTCTCTCTCTTTGCACAAACAATAAGCAACTTTATCAGTTATAAGAGCTCTTGTTTATTCGTCGTTGTTGTGCTTCACACGACGAATTTACTCAGCGAATTATTATAGACGAATTCGTCACCGTCCACGAAATTCATTGTTCGTCCCAGTTGTGTTTATGGCATAAGACCACGTTTGCCAGCAATCGTAAAGCAGCTCTGAGTTGGTGGAGACCATTAAAACTTGGGATGGGGATCTTCCTGTGCGAAGGTATAGGTCGTCTGCAGCTTCCGACGGAAACACCTATGTACATATATGCAGGCTACACTGGCAATTTGCGTGCATGCTTCTATACCATTAAAAATTAAAAACGGACATCAAGAAAGAGAGAGAGGACGTTTGCCGGGCTCAGCTAGTTGATCTATAATAATTAAAAAGAATTATTTTACATAAATTTAAATATTTTAAAAATTTAATACATACAACCCTTCTTGCCCAAAAATTTACTTTTGACAATAAAATATAAAACATTTCAATAAAAATAATTTCGAAAAATATATGTATATATGTACTTTATTGTAATAGTTTATATTAACTTGGATTTTAGGTAATGTGTAATGTACAAATTACCTATCTGCATAGTTAATAAAACCCAAGTTTTTTACTTTCATATAAAAAAAGTTTCCTATGTAAGCTTAGTTAATATTACCACTTATATTTTTTTGTGTGTAGGAAATCTGCAATAAGAACTACTTTTATTATAAGAAGTACTAACAAATTTATATAAAATTCATTCTCGGTAACACTGTTTCTTCATTTGTCATTTTACTTACAAAAATTAGGCTGCCCTACAAGAAATGAATGACTGAAACTAATGCCGGCCATACACTACACAAGTCCAGTGCTCAAGTCTGGCACTGTACAGTGCGTTTGTGTAGTGTATGGGGGCGGTTGTGCTATTTACGCAGTGAACTGAGTAAATATCAAAACGATTTCGATATTTGATCAAGTTTGAAAACTGTACAGTGAACTTGTGTAGTGTATGTTGCAAACGCTCAGTTTTGTCGTGATTTTTTAAGAGTTAAAAACAAAAAATGAGCGCAGAAAAAATATTCTGGACAGAGTTCCTAGAATTATACAAAGAATCGCCTGCATTATGGCGCATTAAAAGCAGTGATTATAGCAATAGAATTATGAAAATCGAAGCCTACGAAAAATTAATTAATAAAGTAAAGGAAAAATACCCCGATGCAAATAGAGAAATGGCTGTTAAAAAGATTAACACATTTAGGATTTAGGCTGTTTTTATTGCCACAGCAATTAATAAAATAGAGCAGTATTTGCACATGTTGTCTTCTTCACTTATAGCTTTAAAACAAAAACTGCACAGTTTACTTGTATAGTGTGTGTGACAAGCTTAAGCGGCCCATACACTACAACAGCATGCACTCTCAATCAAGCCATTGAGCATTCATGCTCGAACCCAAGGCGAATTCACATAAGGTGATCTTAATTCGCCAGCTGACATAAATTTCCTGCTGTCAAATGAACCAAAACGTTAAGAAATATTTTGACAGCAGGAAATTTTACACTAACAAATATACAAGGCGAATACGCAGAGTTGCAAATCAAGACCACCTTATATCAATTCGCCTTGCTCGAACCACACAACATACCAGCAAGCTGGTACAGTATTCATTTCTTACAAAATTTCGGGAAGGGTGGTTATGAATAGTGACACATATTTTGTTGCAATTATTATTGGTATGTTGTTAAAATTAGCAGCTATGTATAACTAAAGTTCTAAAATTCTGTTTACCATTGAAACAAATTATATTTCAACAAATTAAATTACTTAAAAGCATGTTTGCTCCATTACAACTTTGCTCAACTAAGCTATTTTCACCACATACCACACCAGCGAGCTGGTACCATCAGCAAAATATCAAACTTTACTTGACATCGCTACAGCAAACCGTACAATCGCACAAAATGCCCATACACAAACAAACCGCTGGCACAAACACTTGATTGCGCATGCATGCTGTTGTAGTGTATGGGCCCCTTTAGTTTACGCAGTGCCAGACTTGAGCACTGAACTTGTGTATTGTATGGCCGGCATAACACAAACGACATTTTTTCACTAATACATTTGCAATGATTTTCCATTGAATTTAAGACTGCCAGTCAATTGACTGGTCATTTGATTGGCAAAGATGACCGACACATTTATCAATTATAGTCGCTCCTCTCTAACATGTATGTTAGAGTTAAACATCTAATGTGCATATTCCAAAACTTTTAAGACATCGCATTTTATTGCAAAATATACAATTTTTCGGTCTGTGAAATAAAATTTATACAAGTGCTAAGAAAGTTAAATGAAGTTAACAACAATACTGCATAAAAGAAATTAAAAAGTTTAATTTAATTTATACATTTATGTATTTCTTTTTAAAATTTTAGATATTTACAAAAAGCAAGGAGTATTAGAGCTGGAGAAAAGCTTGAAGAAGACTTGAGTGGTACCACCTACGTTATTTTATATATTAAATTTTAGATGTATATATTTATATGAGTATTACTTATTTCTCTATTTTCTTATAATAAAAAACAATTGAAGTAACATAAAAATTATGTTTATTTATTTAAAAGTTGCATTTTACAAGTTTCTACGTATACATTGACTAGTAACAGTTGACCAGTCTCTATGTAAACATTGACTAGTCATAGTTTACCAGTGCTTATGTAATCAGTGACTCTGCAAAAAAGAAGCAGAGTAAGCAGTTCAGATGTATGTATTTTAATTAAGTGAAATTAATAAGTTAGAGAGAGATAAAAAATCACACGTACACAAATGTTTTGGTCATTTTTTTCACCAAGCCCATAATAAACTAACTGGGGACTGTGACCGAAGTGTCGGCTATCGCTACTACTCAAATGACTAATCAATTGACTATTAGTCTTCTTGTAGGGTGAGTTTACATCTGGCATTTCTTGTGTGTCATTTGCACAAAAAAGCGTAACCAACTAATTACTAATGAAAAACTGTTTGATTCAGACATATATATATATTGATTTAAACAGTTTCCAATCATGTTGGATTCTATAAAATTGTCTATAAGTTATGTATGAAACTATTTAGCTTAATAAATACGTGTCTGAATCAAACTGTTTTTCATTACTAATTAGTGGTTACGCTTTTTTTACGCTTGTGTGGCATTTGGCACACAGATGGAAACCCGGCCTTAAACACCCCATACACGTTTCAATTCAATTGTGAATTGAGTCTTTCAATTGAATTGATTCTTGGCCACACACTTCATAAACTGAATTGAAAGATTTTCATTCAACTATCAAATTTATATTTTTTCACAATTACAAATTTAAAAATTTAAAACTTCTATTGCATTTATTCATTCATTTATATATTTTTTATTTAAAATTCAATGAAATTAAATACAATTTTAAAAATACTCAACTTTTTCTATACAAAATAAAGCTACAAACATAAATTTTGACAACTAATCAAGAGACTCGAGCACACACAGCACAATTGAATTGAAAGATTTACTAGTCAACATGAAAAATCAAAATCTTTTGATTTTTCTTCAACCAATTCGACAACTGCCAACCTAATCAATTGACAAAGCCATACATGCTTTGATTTGGATAACAACCGACTCAATTGAAAATTGAATTGAATCGTGTATGGGGTGCTTTACTTACAAGGAAATTGTGTTGAAAGCTGAGAAGTAAGTACAAAAAATGTCCCTACAAGAACACTACCAGTCAATTGAGTACTCATTTGATCGGAAGTCATGCAGGATATATTCATCAATACGTAGAACAAATTTTCTATCACATTGTTAAAGGCATGACAAATGTGATGAAAACTTTTGTGTACGTGTGATATTGCATCTCTCTCTAACCAATGAATATATAGTTGAACTGCTCACCCCAGTGCTTTTTACTAATCAATGATAGCATAAATATTACTCAAGTTTGACTGTTCATAATTGAATAATATATCCCCCACATTGAGTATTCATTTATGATTGATATATTCACAGCAAATATAATTTTTATTTTATTTGCTTTTTATTATAAAAAATAATTTTAAATTACACAAGTATATAACATATTTAAAACAACAAATACAAATAAGAACACCAAATAACTTCAGCGGTATCTAGCCCTCTTCACACCTTTGTATCTCCAACACACCTTGCTCTTTATAAATATCTAACATTTTGAAAATAAATATATACGTATTTACATATTAAATTAAACTGAGAATTTCTTTTATTCACTATTTTACTTATCTTTTTAACACTTTTATAACTTTTTCACAGACAGAATGCATTTTGTACTACCGCCTTCTTAAGCCCACAACGCATCTTGATCTTTCCAAATATCTAAAAATTGAAAAAGAAACGAATACATACATATGTACATATGTATATTTTTAATTAAACTGTATAAAATTTCTTTTGTTTATTATTGTTTTTATCTTACTTTTTCACAAACACCATAATTCTTTTAACACTTTTATAATTTATGAATTTAATTTTACAAACCGAACGAACTATAAATTATTTTCAGTAAAAAATTCAAAATTTAAAAATTTTGAAATATGTTAAAGCCTGGTACTCTGTTCAAAATTTCAAGCGAAATGTTGACATAATCCATACAAAAAAAGTTCACGTGAAATTTACATGAAATAATAATGTTGCAAAAGTTGTACTCTGTTCAACCCGTGAAAAATGTATGAAATGTATCTGGCAACATTTTTTTGGTATCTGGGAAATAATGAGACTGGCGTTTATTTCGTGTGAAATAAATGGTTGCATTTGTATAGTCGTTTGTATAGCCAAAACAAATATACCATGGTATGTACCATATAATTGTAGTGTGAGCGACAGAACTAGTATAGGAGTTATTGTGTGTGCGTGCTTTTCCAAATTAAAATACAATTGAAAATAAATAACAATTGCTTATTGTATTGCTGCTGAGCAACTGTTTGATCTGTTTTTGCTCAAAAAATACATATTGTAATACAAATATATGAAAAAAACACTATTGAAATAAATACATGATGTGCAGATGTATGTGCGGACGTTTGTTATGTTATTTTGTGGCGCAGCCAAAGTATAGAGAGAGAAAGAGACAATTTTGCTCTGAGAGTAATTACAAATGCATGTGTTTCATGTAACTACATGTATCATTTACGTACATATGTATGTGCAATTTTGCTTTCATTCATTCATTCTTCAGCCATTTTTTCATTTTTTCTCAACACATCATTAGGCACTTATGGTAAAAGCAGTTTTATGTATCTTATTTGCCTTAGAAAAACAAAAAAATAAATGTGTTGTTTTCATTTGCTCATTGCCCAACCATACAATAATTGCTTAAAAAATCAACATTTACAACTAGTAACAGAAAACGATAAGTAGCAATTTGTACATACCAGAACCAAAAAACACGCAAAACTAGTGCAAACAGATGTATCTGTGCAATGCTATAGTGCGAAATATTGACAGCTGATGTTTTTGTTAACAAAAGTCGATCAGTGTTGCCTACTTCAAACTAATAAATACGAAAATTTTTTCCGAAAAAGTATAATGGGCATCACTTGTTACGTGTCAAATTTTTCACGCGAAATAATGTTGCTGAAAATTTTTCACAACTTCGAACAGAGTACTAGGCTTAAGTGTATTTGTAAATAAAACTTGTATCATTCTTCACCCTAATCAGTACATTGGGTCTTGTATTCATGTGCAAATCTTCGGGTCCACGGAAAAGCGTTTTTAAAGAGAGAAAAACGAAACAATATATCTGGAGCAATTGACCGCCTTATTCTTACAAACAGTAATGCCGCTGGAACAAGTATTGCCAGTTTTGCTACAACACTTGCCATTACATGAAGATTTTGATAAAAATGCTATCTTTAAATGCTTCAAAGTCAATTGCATCCTCAATCAAACAAATACTCACCATTGATATTTATGTGTTGTTTAAAAAGGAATTTGTCGATCAAGACACCTACGATATCGGCTTGCTTAAGGAAATTCGTGCAAATTATCCCAAAGAATTCAGTGCAGTGGCTAATTCAAATCAAGAAATTCTTCAAAATTCTATCATTCTATTATCTATTCTATCTATCTATTAAAATTAGTAAACTTGATAAAATAAATACTTGTCTTCGTGCTACTTCTAGAAAAGTAGTGTTGTTTTTTATCGGTCTCACGGTTGCAAAAGGCCCTTTGAGAATCCAGTTCCTCATCCTTCTTAACTTTTTGCTGCAAATATATTTAAAAACCGCAAGTGCTAATTATTGTAAACTATACATTTACAAACATTTTTGTTTACGTAACAACTTAGATGCGATAATTGGGTATACACATCCAAAATACATGGAGAATTTTGCGGGCTCCAAAGCCAATAATGGCAGAAAATTACCAGCACCTTCGTATTCACTTTCGTCGTCCTTGCAGCCAGCAGGCTTATCAAAATTGCAAGCAACCTTTCCGACCAGAACGTCGTTAATGCATGCAAAAATGCAATTTTCACCGGGCAGAGCATTGTGCTTCAAAATATAGGAGAAACCAAGGCACATTTAATAAATTTGATATTCCTTGGGAGAAACTATCAAGCGTAGCATTATATTATCTATAAAAACATATACCTATGTGTTAGTACCTTAGAATAAATAGTTATTATTTTATAGGCATAAATTATTTATTAATAGGGTACAAGAAACCATTTTCTATTTATATTCAACAAAAAAAATTCTAAACGCAATTTTCAAGAGCATTTATCTCTCCTAGAAACTAAAATAAAAATAACGACAGCTAGTAAAGCTGATTTTGCTTACATAGTAGCATTAAAATTAATAACTTTTATTGAAATATACTTTAAATTTACCTATTTTTATCGTGTTACAAAATCTCAATTTTTTTACAAAGTTTGTTTACATATTTTACTAGGAAGAATACCGCAAGGTTGCCATACACATACTGAATGAGCAAAACTGCATTATCATGAAAATATTGCAAAATTTGTTAAAGTTAATTCACAAATAACTTCTGAATTCAGGTATTTTAGAAACTGACTACTACTAAATCGGAAACCTATTTTTATCCTTTATCGATTGGTATATGATTTATTACGGTACAATGAATGGTTTCAATTTTATAGGTGAAAGACTACTTCCTTAATTTTTTTACTTTGAAAAGTTTGCTGGGCTATAACTGCTGAATGCAAGTATTAACAAAAATAGCAATATACTGTTTCTGATAGGTATTTTATTTTTCTATTGACTGGTACTAGTCGCTATATGGTACATAGAATAATTTTTCATTTGTAGGACAAACAAATTTTTCCTAAATTTGGTGACTAAAAAGTTTGCTGGGTATAACTTCTGAATGCAAGTATTTACGAAAATAAACATTATTATTTCTGAAAGGTATTTAATTCCCTATTGATTGGTACTAATTGCTATATGGTACATTGAATAAATTTTCAGTTATAGGCAAAACAATTTTTTACTAATTTTTTTACTTTGAAAAGTTTGCTGGGCTATAACTTCTGAATGCAAGTATTTGGGAAAATAGTAACTCCTGTTTTTGAAAGGTATTTTGATTTCCTATTGACTGGTACTAGTCGTTATATGGTCCATTGAATGGTTTTTCAGTTATAGGTAAAACAAATTTTTTCTTAATTTGGTGACTTTAAAAATTTTGCTGGGGTATAGCTTTTGAATTAAAGTATTTGAGAATATGACAGTAACAGTTTTTTAAAGCTATTTTAATCCCCTATGAATTGATAGAAGTCACAATACGGTACAACGAATTGGTTTTGTTTTATTAACAGAAAACTTTTTTTTTAATTTGACCAACTTTCAAAAGTTGGCTGGGTATAACTTCTGAATGATAGTGTTTCAGAAAATGAAAGTTACCTTTTCTTTTTCATATTCTGGGGGTATACTCTGTAATTCGAAACGAAAGTAAATGCTTTCGTATTGTAATGTTAATAACATACAAATACGAAAGTTTTTTCTTTCTATTCGAACTACAGAAGTGAAGAAAGTGACAGGTAAAAAAGCTCCAATCAGGTATTTGTTAAAATTCGTGGAAAAAAGAGAAAAGCATAGTGTATTTGATACTGTAATGTATTACTACTTACCAATTAACACAGCTAATAAAAATTTATTGCACTAGAAAGACGTAGCAAAAGAAAAACGACGACAAAATTTGAGGGAAAACGAGACAAACAGAAAAATACCCGTATCTTCCGTCTCGTGACACTTCTGTATGTTTTGTGCCACTGTGGTCTGAACAGCCAACACTATCATTCAAAACTGATGAATTTTTTACTGCCACTCAAGTTCGATAACTCTACGTCTCCACCTGACATGAAACTTTGCTGTAACTTGAAGTTATAACTGAGTTGTTAAAACAAATGCACTAACAATAATGTTATAACTTGCAAAAAGCATTAACTTGAGCAGTCTACACTTAACATTAATTTGAAGTTAATGTTAAAGTTAGTAATTTTATGACAGGTGGAGACCGCAGTAATCGACTTTTAACTGAAGTGAGACGTTGAATTCGGTGGCGGCTCCAGGTCTAAAAAATAATGTCGGCGGCTTCATGCCACCGGGTTAGAGCTGAATGGCATGGGCCTCTGCTTGGAACTAAGGGCTAGTTCACACGGTGAAAATTAGGATGTCTATTTTTTTTAAATCTCTTTTGAACTTGCTACCAAAAATTCCTTGCATTCATACGATGTTTTTTTTTTGGACGTCTAATTTTACTTCTCTTCAGCCATATAGCCAATAAGTTAGAAGAGCAAGAATAAAAAAATACAATAAGATAGAAGAGTAACATTGCAATGTAACAACAAGAGCAATGTAATGAGAAATATGAAAAAAACATGCAAAACAGGAATCGAGACATTTTTTCTACCCCTCTATTCTCTACACCGTTCGCTAATGCCGGCCATACACTACACAAGTTCAGTGCTCAAGTCTGGCACTGTACAGTGCGTTTGTGTAGTGTATGGGCACAGAAGTGAAGAAAGTGACAAGTAAAAAAAGCTCCAATCAGGGGGCAAATTACGGCACTCGTTATTGAACGAAATTGCGAAATATTTCAATAGAGTTTATATGGAAATGTTTCGTAATTTCGTTCGATAACGTGTGCCGTAATTTGCCCCCAGGTTTTTGTTAAAATTCATGGAAGAAAGAGAAAAGCATAGTGTATTTGATACTCTAGTGTATTACTACTTACCAATTAACACAGCTAATAAAAATCTATTGCACTAGAAAGACGTAGCAAAACAAAACCTACGATAAAATTTGAGGGAAAACCAGACAAACTGAAAAATACCCGTATCTTCCGTCTCGTGACACTTCTGTATGTTTTGTGGTATGGGGGCGGTTGTGCTATTTACGCAGAGAACTGAGTAAATATCAAAACGATTTTGATATTTGCTCAAGTTTGAAAACTGTGCAGTGAACTTGTGTAGTGTATGTTGCAAACGCTGTTTTGTCATGATTTTTTAAGGGTTATAAACAAAAAATGAGCGCAGAAAATACATTCTGGACAGAGTTCCTAGAATTATACAAAGAATCGCCTGCTTTATGGCGCATTAAAAGCAGTGATTATAGCAATAGAATTATGAAAATCGAAGCCTACGAAAAATTAATTAATAAACTAAAGGAAAAATACCCCGATGCAAATAGAGAAATGGCTGTTAAAAAGATTAACACATTTAGGATTTAGGCTGTTTTTATTGCCACAGCAATTAATAAAATAGAGCAGTATTTGCTCATGTTGTCTTCTTCACTTATAGCTGTGCTTATAGCTTTAAAATAAAACCTGCACAGTTTACTTGTATAGTGTGTGTCACAAGCTTAGCATAAAACATACAGAAGTGTCACGAGATAATAATAATAATTTTAGTTGAAACTCCTTAACGACTAGGTAAATTCATACTTTTGTTTTCTGTGAATTATCTAAATAGCAAAGTAAATTTATACATATATAGTGCGGTAAATTATCATGTATTTTAGTTAATATAACTATTTATAGTTCCATAACTGTCATGGATTTAAAGAATTTTTGAATTTCTAAAAAAGTTTATTATTTATTTATTAATTTATATATTTACATACATGTACATATATAAAATGAAAAATAGAAAATACCACGAAAATAAAACATTTGAAGGAAATGCTAGGAACACAACTGGGACGAACGACGAATTTTTCGTAGCGAGCTTTTGCCATAAAAAATAAAATACATTCATGGATATGCAAATTAACACAACACTGCCGTCGAACGAAACTCGTCTTACGTGACGAACTCTCCGATATATTTCAGCACAAAGCATAAGCAACTTTATGAATTATAAGAGCTATTATTTAGTCGTCGTTGTTGTGCTTCATACGACGAATTTTCTCAGCGAATTACTATCGACGAATTCGTCACCGTCCACGAAATTCGTCGTTCTTCCCAGCTGTGTTTCTTGCATAAGACCACGTTTGCCGGCAATCGTAAAGCAGTTCTGATTTGGTGGAGACCATTAAAACTTAGGATGGGGATATTCCTATGCGAAGGTATAGGTCGTCTGCAGCTTCCGAAGGAATCACCTATGTATATGCAGGAAACAAGCAAGAGAGAGGGCTTTTGCAGGGTTCAGCTAGTTCATCTATAATAATTAAAAAGAATTATTTTACATAAATTTAAAAATTTAATGTATACATACCTTTTTTTTACTTTTGACAATAAAATATAAAATGTTTCAATAAAAATAATTTCGAAAAATATATATATGTATGTATGTACCTTATTGTTATAGTTTATATTAACTTGGATTTTAGGTAATTTGTAATATACAAACTACCTAACTGCATAGTTAATAAAACCCAAGTTTTTTACTTTCATATAAAAAAAAGTTACCTATGCAAGCTTAGTTAATATTACCTCTTATATTTTTTGTGTGTATATAACAATTGACAGCAAGCATGCCAAAAATCAAAATTTTTTGATTTTCCATCAAGCCTCGTTGGTGTCACACATAGATACTAACAAATTTTCACTCATACTATAACCAATCTCAGCAAGTATTTTGACCGTGTCTCAACCCCTTCAGTTGATCCAAAATATTAAAAATAGAATTTGTTGTAAAATAATAATAATGAAAATTATTCACATAAATTTGAAAAAATTTCTTCACGGCAGCTACCACTAACAAAATTTGCAACGTTTAGGCACTTTTCACATTTTTTTAATAGTTTTTTCATATTTTTAAATTTGTTTGAAAAGAATTTTTTTAATAAAATATATTTTTCACATTGAAAATTTTTTAAAATTTTTTTTAATTTCTTATTCGTAAACAATTTTTGAAGCTTCGAATGAACTATAATTAAAAAAAAATAGCTCAGCTGCGTTTCCACTATGGTGAATGTGCCCTGTAATAGCCTTTTCACACTTACTCACATCTTTCATCTTTCATCAATTTGGCAAGATTATAACATTTTCCCATAAGAATTATACAGGGCTAAATGTTCAACATCTTTCAACATCTTTAAAAGATGTTCCTATCTCACTTTGTTCCGTTCAACATCTTTCGATTATTTTAGTGTCATCACTAGAAAATATGTATGCAACTATATACATACATGCATACATACTATAAAAATATATACATATGCATGTATGTTTGTATGTATATTTCCATATGCATGGACATATTTACATACATTCAAGGCTACATTTTGGAATATCCTTCCCAAAAAAAGATCCGTAATTACTCTAAGATTTTATTATATACATACATATGTATGTATATGTATGCATATAATAAAATCTGTTATATGTTTTCCAAATCGAAATAAATTACATAAAAGTAGTTGCAAATGTTTACGCGATATCTTTGCGGATAAAGTTTGTAATATTTTTTCATTATCATTGTCCGCTGGCATAATTTCAACTAATTCTGCACATTGTAGCATTATTTGTTTCTGCTCCTCAGGAGCCAGCAATTAAATCAATTTCTACTGAATTTTTAAATTGCATTTTATTATTTAATTTTTAGTAGCTCACATTCGTAAAAATAGTATTATAATACATGACAGATGAAAGATGAAAGATGTTGTAATGTGAACAGGTTTTTTCAATTTTCAACATATTCCACGCATTCCTCAAAGATTTGAGTTAGTGTGAAAAGGGTATAAAGCTATGTACAGACGATTGTCAGATCTTACAATATTGTCAGATCTGGCAATGTGCTGACAATGTACTGGCAATCGAAAATTGCCAGCACAATATTTCTTGTCAGTTCACACGGTTGTCAGAAAATCTTACAATTTTTTGCCAGACGGTTGTATGACAATAAATTCGTCTGACAAAATCGTCACTAGAAAAATTGTCAGTTCACACGGTTGTCATAACAACAAATTGTTAGATCTGTTGTTATGCGTTGCCAGACTTACCCCATTTGTTGGAAATTGTTAAATATTTATCGTTTGTGTTTAATGTAAATAGTGAAAGTATAAATTATTATGGACCATAAAGAAGCAATTGCAATGATTTTGTCTGCATATATTTTATTATAAATTTTTTATTTAAAATCAAGCATGTGCAGTGTTGCCCATAGAAAGAATTATCTTACAATGACGCCATTGTTAGATGCATGAACTTCGCACATCTGACAATATTAAAATGTCTGACAAATATCAGGCAATAATTTTACAATGTGTTCACACGACTGTAACACTGCAATTAGACATGCCACTAGTGGCATGCCAGTGCTGTGTACGTATTATCGACGAAAAATTGTTCGAAAAAGTCGAATCTCTTCCATTTGCTTTGCTGTTT
This sequence comes from Tachina grossa, assembly GCA_949987645.1. NCBI lineage: Eukaryota > Metazoa > Arthropoda > Insecta > Diptera > Tachinidae > Tachina > Tachina grossa. The sequence continues at coordinate 55,096,561 of OX465277.1, read as the reverse complement.
ACACATACCATTGCCACTCCATTTTAAAAATGTCGTCGAAGCGAGCTGGCTCAGTCTCGCTTCCATTTTTACTTTTCCTTTTGTTTATAGAATAGAGTTACCTAGTACGTCACAAAGGCGCATTCTTGAGGAAACTATTAACACTTATTATTATTATTATTATTTTAATAATATTAGTTCTTTATAATTAACAAACTCCAGTTTTTCATACACAAATCAAGTTATAAATCATAATAACACATTTAACAAGCTAAAATATTAATTTAATTTTCACAGTAATCCAATAAATTTGCATCAAACGTATAACAGGGTAACACTTTTCTTCGTTTTGACATTCAATGGCATGCAACTGCCAAATTTTCACTCGCATGCAAATTTTGCTGCCACTGGGGCTGCCATTGCGAAAAATTTGAGTGTGTTAGTGAAAAATCGTGAGTGTATTGAGTTTTTCGAAATGGCATGCCACTATAGTGGCATGTGTAAATGGTATGTAAGATATCTGACAATTTGTTGTCAGTTGCTAGTCTTGCAATGGACTGACAATGCTTTTTCTAGCAACGGCGTCTGGCAAAAATTGCCAGTTCACACGGTTGTAAGAAATTTTTAGCACATTTTACTGGCAATATTGTAAGATCACAGAATATGAACCAGAATTCTCACTTCTGAGTTAAGCGAAAATGCGATAACAGCTGGTTGGTTTTGAATTCGCTGTTTTACCACGATTATTTAAATGAGAGAAAAAATTGTTTTCTACATGTATAAAAAGCAATAGCTATATACTGCATTTGCAAACATATGTTCATAAAAAACTGGAAATAAAATTCACAAAAATTGTGCAAAAGTGAAAAATTTTAATTAAAAATTAAAAATTTGTAAAAAATAGATGTGTTTTTAACATATTAAAGTGTGTAATTCAAAGCCAGTGGTATTCCTCAGCTACTGACTGTAAATTGTTGCCCAAATAATGTGATATATTTAAGCAATTACAAAGTGTTTGCAAAAAAATCTAAGGCCATTGTGATACCTTCCCGGCATTTGGAACATTTGGACATATGCAGCTACAAAGTTACTACCGATGATGAAGACTCATCTAAACGAAACGTGTTTGTGCACTTCGGAAGATGTAGCAAATAAAATAATTGCTAAAGTTGTGCATGTTGTTTAAGCTTGTTGGAACGCCACAAGAAAGTCGGCATTAGCTCAACATAAATAATTTCGTAGTTTCTGGACTCACAATATGTGCATCATATGGGTGTTACACGACGCATGCAACGATTTGGTCAAGTATTTTAACATAATGCTGCTGGAGTCTTCTTTGTGCCTAACATAGTGCCCGGCTAACTTGTTTTGAGCCGCAAGTGCCTACACAAGTGCGTATAACTCCACGCTGGGCTGCACATGTGTGCTTGTGCTATAACTGGGCAGCAAATTGTTCCAGCACCGTATATTGCTTTGGCCGGGCCGTCTTAAAAGCTGCTTTTGTTTAAGAGCGTGCTACCAAATAAAAATGTACGCGTACTAGCATGCCTAAAATTTGACCCGGCCAACGTTTTTTGGATCCGTAAGTTCATACAAAAATGCTTAATACTCTACGTTGTGTTATATTGCTTTGGCCGAGCCACGAAAACAGTTTAGAAGGTTCCAGCAAGTCAGCTTGTTTCGCAAATGCATAACAACGGTAAGTTTTTTTTCAAAAATATTTTGGTATTTTAAAATATTAATTGTTCTCTCCGTTTATTTATTCCAGAAAATATTTTGGCCTCTTTGTTGGGTAAATGCAACAAGATCAGAAACAAAAACTGTTCGAATTTTTATACACAATGATCAAACATATGCATCCATCTGTGGCTAGTAAGATCAATGATATGTTGGTTGGAATATTAGCTGGTAACGAAACTATTCCAGAAATCAATATTTCTTTGGCTGGCCGACCTTTACCAGATGCTAAAACAGCTTAGAAAGAAATGATTCAAAAGGTACTATCGGTACTATAAGCAACAAAAAGGTACAATAAACAGAGAACATAAAGCTGCCTACCTGGATCAGCCTCGGACGAAATGCAAAATTTGATAACACTTTTTCGATGTTAAGGTATTTTTTTTAATATGTATGAATGCACATATATTAATTAACTATTTTTTTTTTCTTTCAGTTGCACGCATCATTTAAGAAAGATACATCTCAAACGTGAATTTGATTTGTTTTATCTTTAAAAATTGTTTAAAACAAAACAAGTTATACAGTGGACATATAAAGTTTCAGTAAATCTTAAAATTTTTCAATAATGCTATTAACTATCATAATTAACGTAATCGAGCCAGATCTTTTTGGGTCAGTAGTTTTAGAAATAAAAGATATATTAAAAAAATTTTAATATAATCATAAATAATGCCAAAAGGTTTACGTACATCACCACTTGTTTATGGTTATGACTGGACTATTTTTAAATATCTTTTCTTTTTAAAAACTACTTACCCAGAAAGATCTGATTCGATTAAGCCAATTATGCTAAATGTTAATATTATTAAAAAATTGGAACGTGTACCGAAACTTTATAGGTCCACTGTAGATCCAATTTTAGAATTGTTTTTGCATTAAATTAAATTTATATTGAAAAAGTAATAACTTTTTATGAAAATAAATGATTTTCTTTAAAACTTTTGTATTAACTTGGAACAGAAATAAGTTATTTTAATAATAGGGGATCCAAATCAATTGCAGGCAATTCTTATTCCTTTCTTAGCGTATACTCACCCCAATTTGAAGTAATAAAATCTTCATTGTTTCTAATTTTTGTTTTTCATTTATTTAATAAATAAATATAGAATTTTTTATTATTTTATTAAATGATTACAAAAATAACTCTGCACTACACACATGCGTAACCAAAAAAAATTGGGTTATATACTGATTTAATTAATCAATTTTTTTTAATAATTTAAAACAAAAATACATTTACTTATGCCACCAAAGTCTAAAGTTGCTTCGTCCTTCTTAAATGGTTTTGTTTGCTGGTGTATTATTTTTTCCAGTTCAGTTTTTAGGGGTCGAATAGTTTTTGTAGCAGCTACATTTTGTTTAGTTTCTTCCAGGTTTCCTTGTTGACGTTCACATCTGTAAGTAAAATTTAAATTTAAAAATAGCATTAATAAAATAGTATTTTTAGTTAAAAAAATTATCTCTTTTGGAAAACATGCAGTAAAATGTTTTATGTCTATAAAATGTTTTATATCTATAAAACAAAAGTTGAATCTATTTTATAAAGTGTTCTAGATAGCGTAAAAGGACTTTTTATTTAATGAAAAGTGCTTTGGTTTTGTACTTCTAAAGTAGGACACAATGAACACATTAGCGTTCCAATTGATTCGAAAACTTCTCGCTACTTACACACTTGCGTTATTGTACATTGGACAAGACCATCATCGTTCATTCCAATGGACAAAATTCCACATTGTCAATTCACTTTATAGGAACACGTTAGTCTTATTTCTGCCAACTACTTGTGAGAAAGAACACAAAGCGAACCCATTTGGATTCCAATTGATCCGAACATTTCATTATTTTGTGGTTTGTTAACCAGTGTCATTGTACATTGGACAAGAACATGATTGTGCTTTCCAATGTACATGATTCCACATGGTCAATTCACTTTATAGGCACACATTAGTCTTATTTCTGCCAAATACTAGTAAAAAAGAACACAATTCGAACACATTTGGATTCCAATTGATCCAACCACTTCACTTTTTTGCGGTTTGTTAGCCAGTGTCATTGTACATTGGACAAGAACATGATTGTCCTTTCCAATATACATGATTCCACAGAAACACTTCACTTATAGGTACACATTAGTCACAAAAACTAGTTATATGTGTCAAGCACTTGCAAAAAAAAACACAAAGCGAACAAATTTGAAATCCAATTGTTCCAATCACTTAATTTCACCGCGACATGTTAACCAAAGAATGTGTACATTGGACAGGAACATCATTGTCAATTCCAATGTACAAAATTCCACACTTTCAATTCACTTTACATGTACACATTACTCGTGCAGTTTATATTACTTTGCTCCTTCTAAAAATAACAAAAAGCGAGCGTATTTTTGATCTTATTGATAGGAACACATATTTTCTGCACTATATGTTAACCGAGCACTTGTAGATTGGATAAAAACACATTTGTCCCTTTCAATGTACAAAATTCCACACCACAATTCACTAAAAAAATTCACTTTGCACAGAAGTTTTCATCTAAATTACTTACTTAGTTGGCTCCATCGGGAACAAATCCACATTCTATCCTGCAGGACAGCCAATAGTACATCTGTGCCTCCTGGAAAATAAGAATAAATTACTAAAATTGATTATAAATAACTAAAATAAAAAATAAATATATACTTACATTTCCACTTTTGCTGTGTGATGCTCCTTGTAATCCATGTTTTTTTCACCATCAGTTTTGTTTTGTGCACTATTCTCACTGTTGGTAATATGTGGACAAAATAATCTACTAAATTTTGTCCACAAATTACCAACTTTGGCAAGGATTTTGGCGCAAATTCATTTTTTATCCAATTTGCGCCAATTCCTGCCAAGAAAATTTTTATTTGGTAAATAACTAAATGTCATTTTACCACGATAATATGACAGAGAAAGGCATAGAAAATAGTCGTATTTGCTATCTCTATCAAATAATCGTGGTAAAGCGAATTTCTTCAATTCGCCGGTGTCGTGTCTAATTAAGTAGTCTAATATGGATACCCAAACAAAAGCATGCATTTAGACTTATAACTACACATTCCAAATTTGACATTTAAATTGGTATAATGACACTAGTCACCTGGTGTAGTGCTGCCACCTAATAAATGCGCCTTGAATTCTACCTTATAGCCTTTTCACACTTACTCACGTCTTTCATCTTTCATCAATTTGGCAAGATGATAACATCTTCCCATAAGAATTATACGGGGCTGAATGTTCAACATCATCAAAAGATGTTCCTATCTCACTTTGCTCCGTTCAACATCTTTCGATTATTTTAGTGTCATCACTAGAAAAAATGTTTACAACCAAAGTAAATTTATATAAAGTATATGCAAGTACTCAGGTGATTAATTTTTTCTCGTTTAGTGGTAATGCGTGACTGCCAAAAGCTATTTACAATTTTCATACTCTATTTTGTTTTGTTTTGGTTTGTTATACAAAATTGTGTGTAGTGAAATCGTATGTGAAAAACTTTTAATAAATTTTTACTTCAAAAAGGTGTTACAAAACATTTAAAAATAATTATATTTTATTATTGAAATACATATCGCACATTTACTACAATATTGGCATAACTCAAAAAACCAGTTTTGCAGAAAACGCGTTTTAAGTTTTCAATTTGCATACAACTCAATGGAGGAATGAAAAATAGTTCTTCTCTCAGGAGGTGATGGTACAAGCTATTTATATGAAATTTTTACAAAAGATAAAATACATAATGCCGCATATTTCTGCATTATTAACTCAAATAACTCATTTTTTGAGTTATGCCACTATTGAAGTATATGTGCGATATATATCTTTTATTATACTTATTTCACGAATTAAAGGTTTACCAATTAATAAATTTACTTTGGTTTTGTCTATCCATACATTTCCTTTTTGGTGTATGCAGATCTGGGACTATCGCATTAAATTTGCAAATGCATTGACCATTTTCGCACATTGATTGCATTGGCACTATCTTTGATGTTTTTAGTGCACTATTTTTTGCACTGAAGTAAAATTTCCTCAAAGTAATGCATTAATATTGCATTGACACAAAATTTTATACTTTTTGCAGTTAACTAAAATCTCCTTAAACTAATGCATTAATACTGCATTATGATGAATATTATTGCATTATCACTGAAACATATAGTGCCCAATATAATTACATAAAAATATATCGCGCCATAACCGCAAAAATAGCTTAAGCAACATAATTTTCAAACTTGAATTTTTGACCAAAAACTGTCATTTGCGATCGTAAATAGTCGATTTTCATCAAAAAATGAAGTTAAAAAAATTTGTCGCTTAAGCTATTTTAGCGGTTATGGCCCGATATGTATATATTTGACTACGTCAATATCCTCACAAAAGACGCAAAATCGAATATTTTTTAGAATTTTTCAGAGAAAGAAAATAATTGGATGAAATCGTTCCACGCAGCAGGGGCTATTATGTAATCGGAATCGAACGGAAATGTGTTCGAATTGTAATGTTAATAACATATAAATTCCCCAGTATTTTTCGTTTATACATTTGATTTGGAGGATATATAAGTACGTATGTAGGTGTCCTCATATTTTCTTTAGTATTTATTTGTGCTAACTGATTAAAAATATGTTATATCTAATTTTACTGTGTCCAATTGTTGCGGGCCGAGGTAGGGCCAGGCAGACTGTAAGAAAATACAAGTAACAAATAAATAAAATGTCAGCCGACAAAACAATTATCTACACAAACAAAACTTTCGTAAACATGGGCAGGTGAATATTCTTGAAATGTTGTAGCCACCTGTCTTACACTCACACATAATTTGGTCACTTCCAATGAAGAAACAATATTATGTTTTCTTTCACTTTCTTTCACTCCCGCTATATGAATTTATAATGAATTTCCTTTTTTTTTTAATAAAACATTAATTTCTATGTAGCATCCAAAAAAGGTTCTTTTTATTCCTTTGCTCTGTGTTGTTTTGTTTTTGTTTAAAATTATGATTATCAAATTCTGACAAATGACGTTTTCTCATACGCATGCTACAGTTGCTAGCACTGTGTAGTGTAATACGTACCGATTGTAAAAGAATGTGAAAACAATAACAGGGATGTGTATTCATTCATAATTAGATAATAAAAATGGTTATAATTGAAAATAGTAAAGAACTTGAAAAAAGAAAAACACTATCTGAAAACATGAGAGCCTGGTAGAAGAAAAACTGGACAGGGACAATCAGAGAGGAAATCCGGAAAGATCTAGGAAAATAAGAGATTTCATGTAGACAGGACGAATCAAATAGCTAGCTAGTAGTGGAAAGCAAAATATTTAAATCATGAAAAAAATATTTAAGGAAAAGTCCAGAGCTTTGAAAAAAAGATGGAGAAATGAGCGCGAAACTCGCAGTATAATAATGAAAAAAGAAAAATCTAGAACTTAAAAAGATGGAGTAAAAAGCGGGAGAATATATTGGATAGAAAATGGAAAATGGGAAAAGTTCAAGGGAAAATTGAGAGGTCCAGAAAAATTAGAATGCCAGATTAGCGATCACTACAGAAAAATTAGCAGAAGTGCTCACACACAAAACAAAGGAAAAGAAAGTTTTAAAATAAAGGTGACGAAGGAAAGGTAAGGAAAGAAAAAGGTCAGGTGGAATGTGGGTCATGAAGAAAAAATTTGGTGTTTGGACATTTTATCATGACTAGGTTGGGTGGGCATGAAAGGAGAACAACATCTATCTCCTATGGCGGTTTCTCATGATATCTTGTGATGCAGTGTGATATGTAGTGAGTTCAATGTTGTATTTTTTTTTAGTTGAATGTTTTATTTTTTTTGTGTTCAAATACGCGGCTGGCGGGAAGGGTTGGAACCTCCTGAGCATGAAAACCGTACGAGCTAGTTGGAAAAACTCGCCAGGTCAACCGGTTTGTAACATAAATGGCGTTCAATTTGAATGAGGTTTGGCGCTGAATGGCGTCCAAATTTTTTTTGTTTGTAGAAACATGTATTGACATCTAGGCATGTATCAATATCCCAATAAAGAGTAAACAATAGCCCAAAACAAAAATTCCAATTAAGGAAAAGTTCACCTACGTAGCCGCTGTTTAGAAACGAAATAGAATGAATAGTAGTTAGTACATTGGTGAATTTAGAATTATTGAAATTTTATTAATAAATACTTCCCCAGGAGATAATCCAATATCTTAGAAGATCCCAAATGTATCTCTAATTGTATAGTGAGCAGTCCTGGTTTGTTTTTGTTTAGTGTATAGATTGCCGTTTTTTTTTTGTGTTAATTCCGTAAGTGTGTTAAATAATTCGGAACTGCTAGATAGCCTCTCGTCAAGAAAATCACGGGCGAGGTTAGATGTATCTAGGGAAACCGATTGTCACTTGTAATCTCTCTGAAATTTTGTGTACAGATGATCGTACGAGTTACCGCCTACGAGGGAATTATACATATATTGAGTAGAGTAAAATTTGACTTATATCGCGAGAGCCAAGAAATAAAACCGCTTTGACCTTCCAATCCGTCTTTCGTCACCTGAATTAGAATGTGCTGAGAATTTCTGAAAAGAAGAAAAATTGTTTTGAATAAATTAAAGTTTTAAATGTACGTTATTTATTCACATAATTTTGTTGTATTTTATTGATTATTATTGATTTCTTTTTATTTCCTTTTTTTTATAATTTTTTTTCTACATTTCTTTTAAATTTTTTATATTGATTTTATTTTATTGTATTTTATTCAAAATTTTCATACGTTTATGTAAAAAAATTTGTTACTAAACTATCATTCTATGATTTAATTATTGTAGTTTTTTTTATATTATTTATATCAATTTATCTTAATTTATTTGGTTAGCATAATACGTTTTTTTTAGTTGGTAATTTCATAAAATTTTTATATGTTGGGTACTGTTTTTTTGAGTGATTATAAATTATTTAATATTATTAATCGTTTTTTTTTACGATTTCTGTCTTGGACATAGTATTGTTTGAAATATCAATATAATCAAGTGTTTGTCACGTTTTAAATTGAATGGTAGGAATATTTCTGCTGGCTAGTCTTAGGTAATGAGTAGTAACACACCAACCAATAAGTCTAGAAAAAGAGATAGGCACGTACTTTTCGATTTAAATAGATCTACGCCCCACGTCGCGTTTAAAATCTATAAAAGTAACATCCCTCAACACAAAACTAAGCAAAACAGAAATTGAATTCCATAATGGCAGAGGCAAATAATGGATCTAGTAACATTAGGGATTTATCTGATACCATTATCACTAATATACAGAATATACCTCCGACTAGGAATCCATTACCCACGGACTTAGCGTTTCCCAGCACTAGCCGACAGGCAGCTAGCACAAATTTAGAAGAATCTGTTAAGAAAATGATAGACCAAACTATAAGCTCGCAGTGGTACAACAGACACAACAAGAAAACAAAAAACTGTTAGAGGTTAACGCGAAAGGCACTTCAAAGAAACCACATGATGACCCACAACCCAGGGACACGTCAGGGATAAACATTAATCGTTTTCACTCCTCTAGAGAGTCTTCCTTAAGCGGAGAGAATTACGGCAGAAGATATGACTGTCCACGTATTGAGAAATGGGGCTTAGAGTTCAATGGGGACCAAAATAAATTGGCGATTGAAGACTTTGTTTTTCGGTTAGAAAAATTGCAATCGCAATACAACGTTACCTGGCAAGAGGTGTTGGATAATTTTCACTTGTTGGTAAAAGGTGCGGCCGAAAAATGGTACTGGCTATTTATACAGACCAATGTTGTTTCAGAGTGGTCCACATTGAAAGCAGCCCTGTTGAAACAGTATACGTCATCCCGTTCTAGTTTCGAACTGATGCGAGATATGGTGGAAAGGAGGCAACAACCAGGCGAATCTATCGACGCATTCTTTTTCGAAATGTCTGAAAAAGAAATGGTAAAAATGATTAAGAAAAATTTGAGAGAAAACATAGGCAGGATAGTTTACCCTATGAATGTGTCATCCGTAGAAGAATTGAGGGAATGTTGCCTGGATGCAGAGAAAACGTTTCTGAAGAGAGATAATAGGCCTCAACAGTTACCAGTGAGTCGATACCCGAGACAAATAAATGAACTAATTGATGATATGGCAGAGTTCAACCCGACCGTAGAACATTATGATGAGGAAGTGGCTGCTGTTGGTATGAATATCGCCAACAACAAAGTGATACGGAATCCACTAGTCTGTTGGAACTGTCGTCAAAATGGTCATGTTTTTATGGATTGCCCGTCAAATGATAGAAACATATTTTGCTACCACTGTGGAAAACCGGATGTAATCTCTCCTAATTGCCTCAGCTGCAAACAAAAAAATTTTTCCAGGAACGACGGGAAAGCGGGGGACCATCGTTCGGAGACAAGCCCGCAAGCATCTTAAGTCCGAAAAAGAAAAACTCAACTAAATTAATAAAAGAAATAAAAGAATTCAATAGTTTTATTCCTCAAAGAAAACACTTGTACAGCTACGAAGAAAGAAAAATTAATTACGAGCAAGTAAGAGACAAAATATTTAACTCAGAACTTAATCGAAGGCCATTATTATCAAAGCGAATCAAAAAATTAAGAGAAAAGTTTGCTAAGCGAAAATTAATAAGGAGAATGGTTATAGAGTCTATCAAGAATGCCACGCTCAAGTCTACAGATCCAAGACCGTATGCAAAAATCAAAATTGGAGAAGAAATCTTAAACGGCTTGTTAGATTCTGGTGCCTCCGTGAGCATATTAGGGAAAGGATGTAGAGAGCTGGTACAACAATTGAATTTAGATATATCGCCCATAGTTGCAAACGTAAGTACGGCAAGTGGACAGGCACATCGATTATTAGGGAAAATAAAGGCTTGCGTAGAATATAAAGGTAGAGCAGAGAGCATAATATTTTATCTTTGCCCCGATTTGGAGCAAACAGCTTATCTAGGGATAGATTTTTGGAAATCATTCAACATAGCTCCAGAAGTTGTAGGTGTCTCAGAACTAGATGTTGCGAAAATAACTGAAGATTTCCAAACAAGAGATTATATGTTAGATCCTCACACTTTAACAGAAGTACAGAAAACTAAATTGAGTGAAACAATAGAGTCATTTCCGTCATTTGAAAAACAAGGTCTGGGATGCACCCAGTTAGAAAAGCATAAAATTACATTAGTAGAAGGTGCAGAACCAGTAAAGGATAGGTATTATCCGATTTCACCTGCTGTTCAAAATATAGTGTATAAAGAAATAGATGAAATGTTAGCTTTAAACGTAATAGAGGTAAGCGAAAGTCCGTGGAGTAATAGGACGACTGTCGTGAGAAAACCGGATAAGAACAGATTCTGTCTAGACGCGAGAAAATTAAACAAATTAACAATAAAGGATGCGTACCCATTACAAAATATAGATGGAATTCTTAGCCGTATAGATGAGACGTATTACATTAGTAGCGTAGACCTAAAGTTCGCTTTTTGGCAAATAGAATTAGAGGAAGAGAGCAAGCCATATACTGCATTTACGGTAGCAGGCCGACCACTCTACCAATTCCGAGTGATGCCTTTCGGCCTCTGTAACGCCACTCAAAGACTTTGCCACTTAATGGTCAGAGTAGTGCCTCAGAAATTAAAGCAAAACGTGTTCATCTATTTAGATGATTTATTAATAATATCTGATACTTTCGAAAAACATTTAGAACTTTTGAGAGAGGTTGCCCAGTGCCTTAAAAACGCAAATCTAACAATTGGTCTTAAAAAGTCTCAATTTTGCTTTAAGCAACTAAAGTACCTTGGTTTTATTGTAGGGGATGGAGTGCTGAGAACTGACCCAGATAAAATTAAAGCCATCAGAGAAATTAAATTACCAAAGTCTCCTCGAGAAGTGCGAAGTTTCCTAGGGACGGCCGGTTGGTATCGCCGGTTTATTAAAGATTTTGCAGCAATAGCAGCACCCCTGACAGACACACTAAAAAAGGCAAAAAAGTTTAGTATGACACCAGAGGCAACAACATCATTTGAAAAACTGAAAAGAGCACTTACGTCCGCACCAGTCCTGAAACATGCAGATTTTTCTAAAAGATTTTTCATTCAATGCGACGCCTGTGAATACGGAATAGGTGCAGTTTTGTACCAAATGAATGAAGACGGCGTTGAAAATCCCATAGCCTTTTATTCGCAAAAGTTGAACGACTGTCAAAAGAATTACAGCGTAACAGAAAAAGAATGTTTATCTGCAATAATGGCTGTAAAAAAATTCCGGCCTTACGTGGAGATGATGCCATTCACGATTGTGACGGACCACGCGAGTCTTAAATGGCTAATGTCCCTAAAAGACCTAACAGGTAGATTGGCGCGTTGGTCATTGCAACTTCAAGCATATGACTTTGAAATAATGCACAGAAAAGGCTCAGATAATGTGGTGGCAGACATGTTGTCCAGATTGCCCACGCAGGAAAATGTTGACGAGCTCAACATGGACCATTTATTTGACTTTGAGACCACGGAATTTGAAAGTGCAGAATATCTGGATCTGATAAAAACTATTGAAAAAAATAAGGAACGTTTGCCTGATCTAAAAGTTGAAAATGGCTTAATTTTTAGGAAAGAGTCCTTCGAGCGGGATGAAGATGAGTGCAAATAGAAACTTTGGATCCCCTCCAACATAACTCAAGCTGTTATAGAAAAGGCCCACACAGCTGTAACATCCTCACATGGTGGAATAACGAAAACCATCGAAAGAGTGAAGAGATTTTTCTATTGGCCTAAAATGAAATTCCAAATAAAAATGTACATAAGGAACTGCCAAGTCTGTAAGGAGACGAAGCCCACGAACTACGTTATGCGCCCAGAAATAGGTACACAGGTCATCACTGAAAGGCCCTTTCAAAAATTGTATATAGATTTTATGGGGAAATACCCCCGGTCTAAAAATGGTAATTGTTTTATTTTTATAGTCGTCGACCATTTTACAAAATTTGTGTTTTTGAAAGCAATGAGAGAGGCATCTACAGGCAATGTTATAGAATTTTTGGTGCGTGAAATTTTCCATAAGTTCGGAGTTCCCGAAATCATTCACAGTGACAATGGAGCACAATTTACAGCGAAAAACTTTGAAAATTTGATGAAAACATACCACATAAAGCACATAAAAACAGCAGTATACTCCCCACAAAGCAATGCAAGTGAAAGAGTTAACCAGTCTGTATTAAATGCGATACGAGCCTATATGAAAGAGGACCATAGAGATTGGGATTTATATTTATCCGAAATAGAGTGTGCTTTGAGAACAGCAGTACATACAGCTACGGGATATACTCCATTTTTTTCTCTTTTTGGATACCATATGTATTCGAGTGGAGCGGAGTATGAATTAGGAAGAAAGCTGCAGTCGCTCACCGACCACAACATAACTCCATTAAGTAAAGAAGATAGAATGGAAAATGTGAGGGAGCAAATAAAGCTAAATTTAAATAAAGCTTATGAGCAGAGCGCGAAAGCCTACAACAAAAGAGCCCGAATAGTAATATTTAGTCCTGGCCAGGAAGTCTACCGGCGAAACAATGTGTTGAGCGATTTCGCCAAGAACCGAAATGCAAAATTTTGCCGGAAATTTTTAAAATGTAGGGTGGTCCGGCCTGTATGTAAAAACATGTACGAGCTGGAAAACTTGAATGGTACAAAAATAGGCATATATCACGCTAAAGATATTAAAAGATGAACGAAGGAAATGAATTGGCAATAAGGCCAAAAGTAGTTTATGATCAGGTGCAATATTAGGATAATGTGATTATTTAATTTAGTAATTATACACCAAATTATCTGTCGTGTTGTCCTACATTGTAGTTGATTATTAATTATTTTTACAATTATACAATAATATCTGTGATATAGCTTAAGTACACATAGTTTTAGGAATACCAGCTGTGATATTATGTTTAAGTGCAATACTAGTGATAGGAAAAATACCTGATTTCGATCTGTGATATGAATGTTTGTGTAGTCCCGTTTTTTTTACCATCCAATAATTGTGTACCATATTTAACATAGAAACACCTGAAAAGAAATAATAAGGGGTTCACAAAGTAATAGTTTTCTTTATAGAGCTAAAAACGTTAATACTTCCCGTAAAATAAGCATATTGAGAAATCCAGATGAGTTTAGGAATTCTGAAACCTTTACTCGTAAAGGTTACTAGAATTCTGTATTCTTCCATAGGCATGAAAAAAAAATTATAGAGGCATGACCCGAGTTATTGATGACGCAGTCTAAGGACGTAGATAAAACAATAATTGCCTCAAAAGGGCGTTCGTTTCACAAATGACTGGCACCATTAGTGCCCTACCAATTTTAAATGGGTAACAAGAATAATATATTTATATTCATAAACGGGTAGCCTCTACTTTTTTTTGCCTTTGTAAAAAAAAATTGGTGAGAGAGCCAGGTCTAGGAAGGCATCGGATTCATGTGAAGATTTCTCTGGAACAGTAGGAAGATGCAAGACAAATCATAAATCTAAAAGAAAAACAGAATGGAAATCGAGTATTTAAATATCACAGTTTGCGCACAAACAAGACATCAAATCTATAAAAACGTATAGGCTGAAAGAAAAACTAAAGTAAATGAGCAATATGTAAGGCGAAGAATGATAGGAAAATAATTGTGAAGTTTTATAGAATTACCTGGGCACAAAATCCATTTACAATCCAATACAAACAACAAACAACTGAATTCTGCAACTATTGCCCGGCTAAGTATAGTGATGAGACTTGTCAGGGTCATGGGGGTTCCCCACGTTGGGCTGATGAACTGAAACACAGTGCCCCGCACACCGTTTCCTACGACAGGCAGCCGTATGACCCGGAGTTTTGTTGCGGGCCGAGGTAGGGCCAGGCAGACTGTAAGAAAATACAAGTAACAAATAAATAAAATGTCAGCCGACAAAACAATTATCTACATAAACAAAACTTTCGTAAACATGGGCAGGTGAATATTCTTGAAATGTTGTAGCCACCTGTCTTACACTCACACATAATTTGGTCACTTCCAATGAAGAAACAATATTATGTTTTCTTTCACTTTCTTTCACTCCCGCTATATGAATTTATAATGAATTTCCTTTTTTTTTAATAAAACATTAATTTCTATGTAGCATCCAAAAAAGGTTTTTTTTATTCCTTTGCTCTGTGTTGTTTTGTTTTTGTTTAAAATTATGATTATCAAATTCTGACAAATGACGTTTTCTCATACGCATGCTACAGTTGCTAGCACTGTGTAGTGTAATACGTACCGATTGTAAAAGAATGTGAAAACAATAACAGGGATGTGTATTCATTCATAATTAGATAATAAAAATGGTTATAATTGAAAATAGTAAAGAACTTGAAAAAAGTAAAACACTATCTGAAAGCATGAGAGCCTGGTAGAAGAAAAACTGGACAGGGACAATCAGAGAAGAAATCCGGAAAGATCTAGGAAAATAAGAGATTTCATGTAGACAGGACGAATCAAATAGCTAGCTAGTAGTGGAAAGCAAAATATTTAAATCATGAAAAAAATATTTAAGGAAAAGTCCAGAGCTTTGAAAAAAAGATGGAGAAATGAGCGCGAAACTCGCAGTATAATAATGAAAAAAGAAAAATCTAGAACTTAAAAAGATGGAGTAAAAAGCGGGAGAATATATTGGATAGAAAATGGAAAATGGGAAAAGTTCAAGGGAAAATTGAGAGGTCCAGAAAAATTAGAATGCCAGATTAGCGATCACTACAGAAAAATCAGCAGAAGTGCTCACACACAAAACAAAGGAAAAGAAAGTTTTAAAATAAAGGTGACGAAGGAAATGTAAGGAAAGAAAAAGGTCAGGTGGAATGTGGGTCATGAAGAAAAAATTTGGTGTTTGGACATTTTATCATGACTAGGTTGGGTGGGCATGAAAGGAGAACAACATCTATCTCCTATGGCGGTTTCTCGTGATATCTTGTGATGCAGTGTGATATGTAGTGAGTTCAATGTTGTATTTTTTTTTAGTTGAATGTTTTATTTTTTTTGTGTTCAAATACGCGGCTGGCGGGAAGGGTTGGAACCTCCTGAGCATGAAAACCGTACGAGCTAGTTGCAAAAACTCGCCAGGTCAACCGGTTTGTAACACAATATGTGATAATGCAAAAATTCTTTTTCGCCATTCGATTAGCTGCTAATGCAATATTAATGCACTACTTTTAAGAGATTTTATTTTAATGCAAAAATAGTGCGCTACACGCATCAAATTTAAATCTGCACAAAAATTTTTGTTTTCATTTAGTGCTTGTGCAAAAGTAATGGAAGCTACCCAGTTCTGGATGTATTTATCTGTTTGTGACATTCCTCCATTATTTTTACAAAAACAAAACGCCTGTTGTTTTTTGTATTTTTGTTGTTGTTGTAGACGCATATACTTTATAAAAATATGCTTTGTTTACACCTATATACATACATGCATACATACTATAAAAATGTATTCATATATTGTATGTATATCTACATATGCATGTACATATGCACATACATTCAAGGCTACATTTTGGAATCCTTCCCAAAAAAATATCCGCAATTACTCCTATATACATAATTACATGCATACATACTATAAAAATGTATTCATATATTGTATGTATATCTACATGTGCACATACATTCAAGGCTACATTTTGGATATCCTTCTCAAAAAAATATCCGCAATTACTCCAAGATTTTATTATATACATATGTATATTTATGTATATAATATAATCTTGTATATATTTTCCTAATCGAAATAAATTACAGAAAAGTAGTTGCAAATGTCTACGCGAAATCTTTGCGGATAAAGTTTGTAATATTTCTTCATCATCATTGTCCGCTGTCATAATTTCTATTAATTTTGCATATTGTAGCATTATTTGTTTCTGCTCCTCAGGAGCCAGCAATTAAATCCATTTCTATTGAATTTTTAAATTGCATTTTATTATTTAATTTTTAGTGGCTCGCACTCGTAAAAATAGTATTATAATACATGACAGATGAAAGTTGAAAGATGTTGTAATGTGAACAGGTTTTTTCAATTTTCAACATATTCCACGCATTCCTCAAAGATGTGAGTGAGTGTGAAAAGGGTATTAACTTATTCGTCAGTTTTAGAATTCGTCAGTTTGCTTTCTATACACTTGTCGATTATCAACAAAAAAACTGCAGTTAACGTTTATCTCCGATTTCGTGATTGCTTAGTCCGTGTCCATACTTGCAATTTTTGTTGCAGCAATTCTTGAGTTTATTGGTGAGTGGGGTGAGAAGCTTGGGGAGGGGTGCACAGTTTCATGTGCTCGGCAATTCTCCTTTCAATTGAAATTCGTGACAATCAAAATATATAAAAAAAGTAAATATAAATGTTAATTTTTCAAGGAAATTTGTGGTAGCAAAACTCTTGAAATTTTCAAAAACGGGAAAACTAAAAAATCAAAAATAAATATAAAAACGCCAAATCTAAAAAATCGCCAAAAACAAAAAAAAAACACCAAAACGAAAAAAAGCACCAAACTAAAAAAAATTTCTAGGACTAAAATAAATCGCGAAAAACCGGAAACATCGCCAAAATGAAAAAAACCCTTAAACAAAAAAATCGGCCAAATGAAAAAATCGCCAAAATGAAAAAAATCGCCTAAATAAAAAAGCTTTAAGAACAGAAAAAAATCGCCAAAATGAAAAAAATCACCAAAATTAAAAAAATTGCGAAAATGAAAAAACCCAAAAAGATAAAAAAATGCCAAAACGAGAAAAAAGCGATAAAACTGAAAAAATCGTTTAAACTGAAAAAACGCCAATTTTTTCAGTTGGCAATCAAACTGTAATTATTTTTAAGTTCTAATTAAATATGAAATTGTGTTTTTGAGTGCATATTTAAATAATAATTAAATGCCCAACCTTTTGTAATTAAGTAGTGTTTAAGTTTTATGAGCGCACCATATGTTTTTTTTTGCGTGTTTGCGTTTATTGCAAACATACACATGAACATCATGTGGTTGGGTTGAAAACATCATGTAGTCGTATTAGGACGAATTTCCTTTAATTTGCATAAATTCATAACATAAACAATTCATAGTTTCATATCATGGTATGAATAACTAGAAAAATGCATTTTGATGCTCCTTTGATTTCATAAAATTTGTTTTTATGCAATTTTAATTTTCTGCATTTTGATAACCTATCTTTTTTGTTTATGTTAAACAGCTGTTCTTTGGAAAGCTTTCCATAATATTTGGAAATTTTTCAATGCTGCCGTACTTTCAACAACATAATTTAATAATAACTTTAATTAACCACTGAAAAAATGAAATCGTATATAATTACAACCTTATTTTAAATAAAAATTAGCTAATTACGTACTTCATTTTTAAGTTTAAAACTAGGGGTTAAAAAAGGAAAGAAGCCACATCAAAAAATTATCAAAACCGAATGTACGGAACCCTTCGTGCGCTAGTCAAAGTCGCACTTTACTGAATTTATTTTAATTGCAATGCGTACACAACAACAAGAACAGCAACAACTAAACGATGAACAAATTAAAACGAATTAAAAATTAAAAAGTTAAGGCTTTACCATAGATGAGCACTGCAGTACCACTAAAGTTTCAGTAAAAATAACAAAAATTTTTTAACAAGTAAATTTTTCTGATTACTAAAATTTGTTTCTACAATTTTTATAAATTGCCTAAATGATTTGTTATATGATGAGGTGCATGGTTTTTCAGTAATCAGTAATGCCCGTATTCATAATGAAATTCTACCAAGTGGCTATATGTTTTTCATACAAAAGTTTCAAAATTTGAATGAAAACACTTTGCCACTTGCTACAATTTTATTATGATTACGGCCCTACGATTTTACTGGTAATGCAAATTAAATTTCATTAGCAGTAAAAACTTACTGAATTTTTTTTAGTAATCAACAAATTTACTACTCACTGCAATTTTTAATGCAGTACATGTACATACATATACCACAAAACATACAGAAGTGTCACGAGACGGAAGATACGGGTATTTTTCAGTTTGTCTCGTTTTCCCTCAAATTTTGTCGTCGGTTTTGTTTTGCTACGTCTTTCTAGTGCAATACATTTTTATTAGATGTGTTAATTGGTAAGTAATAATACACTAAAGTATCAAATACACTATACTTTTCTCTTTCTTCCATGAATTTTAACAAAAACCTGATTGGAGCTTTTTTTACCTGTCACTTTCTTCACTTCTGTGTATTCTGTGCATATACTGCAGTGTGCTCATTTACTAATCAAATAAGTTTAATAAAACAAACAAAAACCAACAAATTCCTATGTATTTACAATATTGAAAGTTTTGATATTTTTAGTTAATTAATTTAAAAAAATATACTAAAAGCATAAGTACTTCCAACTTAAAAAAAAATTTTCATTACTAGATGTTTACACATCTCCTCTGTGATCGGACTCACTTTGCTTTTTTTTATTTAATATTTTCGTCTTATTTCTTAATTTTCTATAGGATATGATACTGTTTTTAAATATCTGGGACGTGCCCTTAAACTTGATATGTTGCGGAATTTTGAGCACATTCTACTGGCAATATTGTAAGATATGACAACCATCTGTACATATCTTCAGCTGTGTCTTCGCTACTAAATACCTATTGAGGTAGTTTAGACGAGAACAATTTTTAAGCCGCACAAGCAGCGTGACCGTTTGACCGACTAAAGTGGCAATTTGCCACTTTTTCGACTGCCTTGCCACTTTTTGTCCCCTTTTTTTTTAAGCTAAATCTGCTACTTTTTGTTATATTTTGCCCCTTTTTGCCCCTTTTTTCAATTGTACTTTTTATTTATATGAAATTTTTGCACAAGATAAATTACGGAATGCATTATTATTCTGCATGATTAACTGAAAATACTAATTTTTTGAGTTATGACACTATTGAACTGGATGTACGATATGTACTTTATGCCTGTAACATAACTTGTCCAATGCAGTTTTAATTTTCTTGTTAATATTCTTGTTGGTATAATTTCTAATTAATTTTTGTGAAATAAACATGTATGTATGTTAGCACCCTAAATATTGGTATAATCAGTTTTTAAAATTTCTTTTAAAGGTTCCTCAAACACCAAAAATTATTTTTATATATTTTTATATTATACATACTACAGATAATATCTTTGTTATATAATATCTTATATAAATACGACACATACTTTTTGTAGTACACTTTTCAGTATCTTATCGTCTACCAATATTGCTTTAAAAGATACATATTTTTTCGTAGATATGCACAATATATGAAATTGCTTTTTTAATTCTCAGTATAAGATTTGTAAATCGCGTTTTGAATTCGCTTGAAAGCAAACAACTTTCTAATTCGTATATGTTTTGTAGTTCCAAGTACACATGTACACAATCGAATCAAGTGATTCGAAATGAGACCACGGGGCGATCCTAGTTTATAATTACATATGTACATACATATCGTCGCTTTTTACTAACCGACTTAACTCAACTTTTTTTTGAAAAATGAGTTAAGTCCACTACTAGACTGTATGAGTCATAATAGACCTTGTCTACAATTTGTATGACTGTAAACATTACTATTGAGCCTATAACAGTAAAAATATTTCAGATGTTTCCATACGAATACATGTATAAAACAATCATAAAAGCTGCTCTCCTGTAAAATTTTTAAAATGTTAGATAGGTCAGTTAGATAAAACAGCGACGATATGTTATATTTTTTGTATTTTTAATAAACTAAACGAAACCATGTCACTTAAATTAATAAAATTACATGTATTTTTAGTAGTTATATAAACACTATATGTATATGTAATACATATAGATATAAATCTTTAAGGTATCATAATGTACATACCGCTCATTTACTTCAATAGTGGCATAACTCAAAAAATAGTTTTTTTGAGTTAATAATGCAGAAAGATTCGGCATTTCGTATTTCATATTTCATACAAATAGCTTGTGCCATTACCTCCTGAGAGAAGATTATTTTTTCATTTCTCCATTGTTGTATGCAAATTGAAAACTTAAAACGCGTTTTCTGCAAAACTGGTTTTTTCGAGTTGTGCCACTAATGAAGTAAATGACCGATATGTATGTATGTGTTGTTTATGCATGTAAATATGTAGGTATTAAATTGTTTTGAAATAAATTCAACATAATATATATAATATAGATATTACATGGAATGTAAACTTTTATTTTTAAATAAATTGAACATAATACATTAAAAACAAAAGTTTATTGCAGTTATTTAATTTTTTTAAATGTTGCCCCTTTTTTTTTAAAAAAATCCCCTTTTTGGTGCTACTTTTTTTTAAACCCCCTTTTTGCCACTTTTCGAAAAATGTCATCGGTCACCCTGCGCACAAGTTTTGTTCTTTTCCAAATTACACGGGATTAATTCATCTGGCACAAAATGTATACGTATACACAGCTTTGTGTGGGTAGTGTTTTTAGTATTCATTTAACATTTGCTGTTTTTTAAGTTGTGTATGTATTGGTTTTATGCTGCTAATGCGGGGTTGTAGCTGGTTGAAAAGTTATGCCAACCGCAAAACCGCTCTCTTTGCCTCTCTCACCAACAAACTGGCATGTTATGCCAGCACAATTATGCTCAAGGCGAATTGATATGTGAATTCGCCTTGATTATGCCCGTGTAAATCAGCGCATTGAATTAGCTTGTTATTAGTGTTGGTTAACTTTACAGGGGATTTTCTTTGCATGTGTGTGTCTTGTGCTATTCTTTTTCAATAATTTTGTAACTTTAGGAGACCTCCAAATGCTCGTGGTATCCATGGTAAATTGGAAGTAATTCTGTGCAAAAATTAAAATCGAAAAGTTCCTTCGCTATAAAGAAGCAGTGCATATACTATTGACATTTGAAAGTATATTGCAGAATTATAGTGGTAGTGGCCAATATAAATTAAAGCGTGCTTATCTGTTCAATCAACATTCAGTCAGCAGTGTAACCGGTGTTTGTTAAAGTAAAAAAGAATTATTAGACAAAAAGAAAAAATGCCTTCCAGCGATCCACTGCCTCCTAAAGAGAGTGCGCTCTTTAGGAAATTAATGGTAATTTATTTTTAGCTAATGAAATGCACTTATTTTTATGAGTATGTTCATAGATCCAATAGAGTTACGTACATATGTACATACATACATATGTACTTGCTTGCTCTAAGTAAATGCATATGTATGTATGTATATCATTTCGAAAGTAAATATAAAACAGCTATTTTCTTTATAGAAAACAAAAACAATAAGCCGATATTCTTATTGGAATTTATGTTGTAAGCCAGTAACAAACGTATATCCAAATTATTTTGAACATAACCTCAATGGTGTGGGTGCCACCTAGGGGTTGGGAAACGAGAATTCCCGGGCTGGAAATGTTTGCCTGATATTCCTGGGAAATCTTTTAGAAAAAAATTTTAGAAATCCCGGGAAAACGGGAAATTTAAAGTAAATAAATATTCATATTTATAAAATGGCGTGACAGTCAAATTTATTTTCATTCATTAAGAAATTTGTATTATAATCCTGTTTCTCTTTAATCAGGGATATAATGAATAAAATTCCGCGTGAAATTTCTCCCTTTTGAGACATTTTTACGTTTAGTTGAACTGTAGTGAATTTTAAAATCAGAAATAACTTCTTATTCGAGCTTAAATTCAATAATTTCATTTCTTATTGAATGAAATATTTTTATTAATTAATGTGAGTTTCTAAAGAAGAGAAGAAAAATTAAACTATACTTTTTACCTGGGGGAAATACCGATATTTTTCTGTGCAGCCACGCACTTCATCAGCACCCTAGCCTATCTACTTTGGTAGAAATCTAGGCGTACGGTAGTGCGCCAGGCCAAGTTCCGGCGAATGCAGGTAGTGTGTATATTTACAGGAAGCCATTCGAGCTGTTTTTACCCCGTCATAACTTTATTCCCCGCGACCGTAAAATTATGAAATTTAAATTATAATTAGACTAAATGTAACCTCATATGCAAAGTTTGAAAGCTTTAAATGTGCAAAAAGTGCATATTTTAAGACATACTCACTGACCTACTGGCTCACTCATCAATATTATGAAGCACTTCCGCTATAGCTAGAGCTCTGAAATTTGAAAATTTTGGCCAGGAGGGCGGGGCTACGCCCATAAAGGCTAGAATTAAAAAAACAAATCTAAGGCGCTTAATGGAATCTTTTTTATTGAAATTCGGCGTACATAGTGCGATAGGGGAAGCCTAAAAATATTTCATTAAAAAAGGGGGTGTTGACACGCCCATACAATTTCAACCTCATTTTCGTGTACTACGGGTCAGTATATTTAGATATACTATTCCTGTATGTATTATTATCCGTTTGCAATGAAACTTGACACAAATTATTAACACTGGCCGAAAAAAATCTTAAAGGCCATGAGTCACTAGCATACAAAGACGTGTGGTCTACGAAAAAAGACAGCCCTGTACCTGGATTCTGTAACTTTTTGCGAACCGAAAATCGTAATTTTTATCGACACGTTATCGCTTGCGATAACGATAATGTGATTCTGTAATTTATTTTAACGATAATCTCCCGCTTTATCTTATTCACAATTTAATTCAATATTATGTGGTATCTCTGTATAGAAAATGCGAAAAGCACAAAGAATAATTAAGAAAAACTCAACAAATTAGATCTTATGACTTAATTTTTTTTTCTCCAACCGACACCGAATATCGTTAAAATATGTTACTGAATAGCAAAGTCGATAAATTTTCGTTATATTTATTATAACGATACGATTATCGTAATAAAAGTTACTGAATGCAGGTACTGGTGTGATGAATATGTTATTGTCTTTTGAAAATTTTCATAAACTCCATCATACCAGGGTTGTATTTTTTTTAGATCGCACGACTTTTTATGATAGTGTATCACAGCTTTAAGTTTGGAAAAGTGGGCATGGTTATGCCCATAAATATTAAAAATTAAAAATTGTGCTAAGGAGCTGAAATTTGATACACGAGTAGGCATACGTGAGAAAACAACAAGAAAAACCTGAAAATCCAGAAATTTTAGTAAGAGGGGCGAGGCTACGCCCATAAAAATTAAAAAGTAAAAGAAACCAACTAGAAAAATCTGAAAAACCAAAAAATGAAAATGAAATGAAATGAATGGGCGGGGCCACGCTACTATTGTTTTTACCTGAAAACTTACAGCGTTATTTATAAAACTTATTAAGGCTTTTTAAGAAAAATATCATGAAAATTTGTCTTAAAACCCCTTTATAAAGCCTTAAAAAGTTATATAAATAAGGCTGTTAATATAGAGCTTTCTTCTTCAGCTAGGGTTGCCAGTTTTGAAATCGTAGAAATCAGTACATGAGAGAAAAAAAATCAGTACAATTGAAAAAAAATCAGTACATTAATTTTTTTCAATATAAAAGCCTTTAACTAGGGATGTAACTAAATAGTACCAGTTTAGCGCATGCGAATGCGAATACTACATTTTAATTTTTGCGAAAGCGAATGCAAATATTACAATACGTTAAAAATCACATGAAAATAAATGTATATAAGAACATGAAGTTGTATTACATACATGGATGCACTACATATAGCATTTTATTTAAATTGAGTCTTGCATTGAGCAAATATGTATTCATTTATCAAAAACATGAATTCATAAAACAGAAAGATACATACATATGAAATTAATGAGTGACACTTGTTTCGCGTGGAATTTACTACAACAATGACTAGTTAATATTGATAGCGATTCAAATTTGTTTGTACGAAGTAATGAATGGTGCTCAAAACATTTTTTAAAAGTTTTAACAGACTAGTCTTAAGTAGAAAATACTGCTGCCGAAAATACAATGCCTTTTCTTTTTCAAAAAATGAAATTGGTATATTTCCAAACACCGCTGGACTTTAGTTTAATTTTGATGCTTATGAGAACTTTTTTATAGAAAAGCTTTCTGATAAAGCTTTGAAGAATGCCTTACTTATAAGTCAGCTACGTCCAAGCCATGTGCACAATGTGCAAACTTTTATAAAGAGTTTTTTGTGCTTTCACATCGACGAGATGACAACTTTCTTAAATAAAATTACTTGCCGGCTTAAAAATTGTTTGCAGTTCGTTCAAAAATGCCAACTATGCACAGATATTGAGCAGTTGCAAAGCATGTGCAACAGTTGATCACGCATACGCAGAAAAAATTCGAAGAACTTTGCATAAATTTGCTGAATCTACGAACGTACCCTATATTTATCTTTTTCATGCTGGCTTAAAATAATTTTCGTGTTTTGACGTTTGTTAACGGCAAACTTTTTTCGTAAAAGAAGTACAAAATTGTTTTGTCTTAAATATTCGCATACATTTTAGCAAATGCAAATAGCAAAAATAAGCGAAAAATTTGCAAATGCGAACATTCGTTACATTCCTTTATCCATTCTTAAAACAAAACATGAATTCAATGTATACTTTGTACCAAGGCATGTATAAGAAATCACTTATAGCAAATATTTCTTGCAAATTTAAATTAAAAAAAATTTCAATAAAATTAACATTAAATTAAACTAAAATTTATCAGGGCTTTGATGAATAAAATTCCACGCGAAATTTTTCATTTTATTCATTATAGCCCTGTATATGATCTCTGACAGTTTTGGCAGAATTTGCTTGAGCATTATATGGATACCACTTTGAAAATAAATTCGCCTTAAAGCGAACGTAAAGTAAAGATAACTGGTGATTCAAAGAAAATAAATAAACACTATGACAGGCTTTCTTATACATTGATCATAATTATTATATAAAAACAGTACAAAAACAGTACAAAAACAGTACATACATGAAAAAATCAGTACATGTACTGGCAAAATCAGTACGACTGGCAACCCTATCTTCAGCCATTTTATTGAAACCTTGCATATACATACGTTACACGTATATAATACTTTAAACTATCATCTTAAAAAGTGGGCGTGATCACTCCCATAAAATTTTATCCTTGTGTTTAATCTACTTCGGTCTAGCATATTTTAGAAATAAATTAACAGGAATTATAAGCACTGCTCACAGCAATATTGTGAGTTTAAAATTGTGGGAGGGGTAATGCTCATAAAATTATAAGGTATATTATACGCTAGAGAGATGAAATTTTATACACAAGCAAGTGTAGATGAGTAAGCCAATGGAAAAAACCAAGAAGTTTTATCCGCTAAAACTCCAATTCGCACTAGAGAACTGAAATTAGGTACACAAATTAATCTAGATCAGAGACCACTAAGAAAAATCTAAGAAACCAGAAGTTTCAATTAGGTGTTGGGAACAAGCACTGTAAACTCAAAATTAAGTTAACTTTTATTGAAACTTTTCATACAAAATGCACTTATCCAAAGTAAAAATTTCCTGTTTTGAAAAGTGGCCGTGACTTCACCCATAAATCTTAGCTTTTTCTTTCATGTACTTCGGCTTAGTAGTTTTTAGTCTATTACTCATGAATTTCTCAATAGCTTTTTCCTATAAAACTTTACATGAATCATAAGCACTAACAGATATAAAAGTCGGCGGGGCCAGGCCCATAAAAATTTTACGTATTATTATACTGTAGAAAGCTGACATTTTGTAGATAAATAGTCCTAATTGATTTACTCAATCGGAAAATACATAAATTAAAGCACCTATTGAAACTTTTCATGCATATTGGGCATAGCTAAGCAGACTTTAATATGTAAATATGTATATGTGACAGCGCATAGAGAAAGGTTCCTAAGGGTAAAAAAATTAATTTTCACTTTTTTTTTTGATGTGGACAACATCTGAGCATCGAATGAGACCGATCACATGCCCCAAAAGTGTTCCCTCCCAGAGATATGCGCGTTTTATGATGTGATGGTACACCAAAGATACACGTATATAAATCTTTAAAATGGCTCTGCTGAACAAAACCGGTTTTTACCCTTTCTATTTTGCGCGTCACATTGAGAAAATAGGCGGGACCACTCCCACTAAAATTGACGCTGTATTTTGCATGTTTCTTTCCAGATGACTTAATAAATTACGTACACACCGGCGACGCGTTGTAATAACACAATAATTAATTTTTAATGTGTACAATCCAACACTCATCACGCTCTAACCCATTATTTTATGTAACTGAAATTTTTAACTGGCACAGTGATCATGAATAGAAATAAAACACCCTAGAAATTTTAAGTTTAAAAAGTGTTATCATAGAAAATTTTTCAAAAAGTAGTCAGATCCTCACAAAAACATCAATGTGAAAAAAGGCCAAGTTCCTATCGAAAATTTCGGCCATCAAAAGCAGTGAGATATAAATTTTGTCCAAGTTCTTGTTTGGCACAACACCTTTCACTGACATATGCTATGCATTATATACATTTGTAATCGTAAGAGTGTCATATAATTTTTAGATAATCTGCTAACTTTTTTTTTTAATGCATGTATTTATTTATTGTATATTCAAATATGAACTAACAATAAGTATTCAAATCTTAAATCTAGAATATAAGCATTATACTATGTTTAGACGACGAGTTGAATCACATGCTTCGCTCTGAATCTTGCCGTTTATACGACGCCTTCGTGCTTCGTGTGCAGCGTGCCAATTTAGTGCTTTTCGCACTAGATTTAGTGCTTTTTAATTCATAACAGTCTGCTTTTTTTTACAAAATACCTGAAATTGGTGCTTTTTCACCTTTGACTTTAGTGCTTTTAGTGCGTTTAACAAATCCACTAAATATAAATTTGTAATAGTATGGTGGCTTTACACAAAACAACAAATAAACATTTTCCAATTTTCTGTCTGATTGTCATAAGTAAAGAACGGAATGTGCTACAGTAAACTTCTTGGTACGCTTTTGTAGAAAATTGAACTCTATAAAAAAATTTAAAATTAAACTAAATCTGAAATAAAAATATTTTTAATTTCCATTCCATTCACCTATTACAGCTATGGCTGAAATAAATTGAAAAACTTATAAAATTGTTTTATATTTCTCTATTATAACGAAAAACACTTCTTTAGCACTTTTTAAAAGGCCTGTTTGTATGGAACTTGATAAAATTTTCTGTAATAACATAATATTTCTGTTGTTTTCTTGAAAAATCGTATAAATTTAGGGTAAATTTTATTTGGACTGTAAATAACTTTTGATCCAGCTAACTTATCAAAAAATTTTATGTAACGAGCGTTTAATTTTCTACAAAAGCGTAACAAGATGTTTACTGTAGGACATTCCGTTCTTTACTTATGACAATCAGAATGAATAAAATCAATTTATACCATGTCAATCGTATGGGAAATTGAAAAGTGCGATGCGCACCATCTCACCATTAATATTATGAGCTGATATTTTAACAGGCCTATTTTTTTACCTAAAGTTTGAAACCTGGTTCTGAGAAAAACAAAGGATTTTTTTTTAGAACACCCTAATGTACATCCATACATAGTAAATAGTTTTTGTTAATTCATTGACACATACCTACATATTTATACGCATGTACATATACATAAATACATACAAATTCTTTCGATTTGTATGCTAATTAAAAAAATTATTTTAAATTCATTTTTTTTCGATTCTAGTTACAATTACTGGAGTTACAGTAACAAATTGATGGACTCGATATCGACCAAAATCCTACATTTCCACATAAATTTTAATCAAGTGTTTTGATATTTCGTATATATGGAATGATTTAATTTAGGCAGTTGTATAAAAGACTACAAATAAAATTTTAATTGAAATCTTTATCCTGTAAATAAAATTACGTTGTTTCTGAAGTTAAGTTTTATGGATTATATAAGCTTACGAGTTCTACTTTATTTTTCCAAAATTATTATATCAAATATCCCATTACAATTGTTTAATTTGCTTTTGTCTTGAACTTAAATTATTTTCCTACTCATATTCTACTTATAACTGAACAAAATCGAATTATGACTTTATTGCATTTAGTGCTTTTTTTGGAGGCACAGTGCTTTTTCCTCTGAAAAAGTTGGCATCACTGTTCGTGTGGCATCTTTTTATTTATATTCACACATTCTTACATATCATACGCACGCATATAAATACCCAGTGGGAAAAGGTAATGAATAGTAATTTATAAGGTAATGCACATCATGTATAATTTTTCATTTCTGAATTGTTTACTGTTAACACAGAACATGTCCTAGAAAAGTAATGAATTATTTTTTTAATTGTGTTTGATCAAATTACCCCATCGTTTCTAAGGGATGCATTGTTTTGCTTTGGAAAATAATACTTCATACTTTTCCAGCTGTGTACATACGTATCATATGCACGTATATACATACATACACATAAGCATACATACTTACATACATTCGACTCATTCAAAATTTTGTTTTTGAAGGCATCCCTATATTTTCTTCTTATTTTTCCTTTTTTTTTTACTGTTCATAACTTAATTAAATTTATTTATATTAAACTCACATCTATTTTTTTTGTTTTGTTTTTATTTGTTCAAACCCATACATACACATATACATATTTAGTTTTGATAGCACATTCACCACACCAAGCTACCGGCACATGTTCATATGAGAATGAGTATTTTGAAGGCAACAAGGCAACAGGCTACAGGTTGTCCATACTACATTTGTCGTTGTAGTCAAATTAAACTAATTTCTATTTTTTATGGCTACAAACCAAAAACAGTGTTGACAATATAGCTAAATATGTTAAACAAATTGTTGTCAAGAAATATTTTTTATTGCAAAATAAAATAGAAGGTTACAAAATTTTAATATTAATTACAAAAGTAATTATATTTTTGCAAAGCAAAAAACCGACAATTTGCGAAAAATTGCAAAATTTTAAAAAAGCCATACTATTGATTAAAAATCGCTAAAACAGTAAGGAACGCAAAAATTCGCGAAAATTACGAAAATTCGCAAAAAGTTACTAAGAGCGGGATGGTGACAAAAGTTTAATAATCTTTTAAAATCTTCAAAACTGTTAGGAAGCTAAAAGACATGCAAGAAGCCGCATTTATCGCGAACTTTGCAAAAATCGCGGGAATTTGCAAAATTCTAAAGAAGCCATACCATTGATTACAAATCGCTAACATTTTAAGGAATGCAAAAAATTCGGCAAAAATGCGAAAATTTGCAAAAAAAAAAAAAAAGTACAGCGGGATGATAACAAAGTCTAATATTGTTTAAAAATCGGCAAAACACTTAGGAATCTAAACACTTGCAAAAAGGGTCATTTATCGCGTAGTTTGCAAAAAATCGCGAGAAGTTGCAAAATTTTAAACTAGCCATACTATTGGTCAAAAATTGCCAAAACTGTAGGAAATGCAAAAAATTCGCCAAAATCTCACAACGGTGAAAATTGGCAAAAAATTTACTAACAGAGGGATGATAACACAGTCTAACATTGTTTAAAATTCGGCAAAACTCTTAGGGCGGCTTTTTGAGTTCAAGATTAGAGATTAAATTAACCTTAATCTTCATTTGTGATTTTTGGGTAGTCGATTATATGGTTTACTTGCTAGTTTAAGCGGGCAATCGTGGTGGTTTAATCATACATTAACATTGACAACATACACTTGTGAAACTTATAACTATTTGTAAAAATTATATTATAAAATAATTTAAAAACACATAAATAAATATATATATTTTATATTATTTATCTATTTCCTTTAACACGCGCAATATTTTACTTGTAAGTAATAAAACATGGCAGTTTCTTCTTCTTTCCACAAAAAATCAAAGTGTGTTGATAACATGTATGACTTTTACACAGAAAATGTTGCCACTATTTTGTTCCTCAGTATGGTAATACTACAAATAATAAGAAGTTTAAATTACCACTCAAAAGTATCAAACTAATTAATTTGAGATTAAGTTAATTTTCGGATTAGCTAATTATAGAAATAAACTAATCTTAATCTCGTACCCAAAAAGTCGCCCTTAGAAATCGGAAAGCGCTAAAATTGATTAAAAAATATAAAAAGTTTGGAAAAAACGAGAAAAATGCGAAAAAAAATCGCAAGTTAGCAAAAAATTTCTAAATGTATTGAAGAAATTACTAAAGGCCCTATTATGAGTTGCATTCGATTTTCGATCTTCGCTGGGTATCGAACATCGAAAATCGAATGTTGGATTCATATTAAACGAATATGAATGAATGAGCAACGAATTTCCTATCGAACAGAATTTAGCTTTCGATGAAGTATTTTAATACGAAAATTTTTCAAAAAATCTTAGTACACAAACACAAATTTTAAGCTATTTTTTGTCGATTTTATTCACAGTAACGAAATTTTTTGTCGAATGATCGTCATAATACCAAATGAAAATTCGTTCGATCAGTACTTTCGTCTACAGTCGAAGATCGAAAGTTGCTCATAATAGGGGCTTAAGCCTATAAATAGTAAAATACGCAAAATAATATAAAGAAATAAACTGATTTGTTTTTATATTTTTGAAAAAACTATTTTATTTTTATAAATGTGAAATATTTGAAAGCGGCACCACTGAAACATATATTTATGGTGCTGCTGCCGTCTTCAAAATAATTAAGTAGCTGGCTACCAGGCAACATTTGTTGCCAGCGCCACTTGTAGTCGTGTAGCCATGTAGCCTGCTGTGGTCTATGTGTTTAATGCAATAATTATTAGGCCCGACCACTGTCGGACATAAACTTAGTGATAGTTATAAATAATACAATAGTTATAATAAAAAAAAAGTATTTTCAAGTAGTCCCATCTGGAGTGTTGAGTATAAGAGCCCTTGTGTCCTTTTTTTATAGGCGGATGTGTCCAGTAAAGTTCAAAATATTACGAAGAAGCTGATTAGGATGTGACTCGAGTTTTATTAAATATTTGCCTGCGTATTTTGCAATTTCTTCAATCACTAGTGGCATATTCAAATCACGATGTATATTTGAATTTTTGATGTACCATGGAGCCGAAGTTATCATACGTAAAATTTTGTTTTGCCTTCGTTGGATTCTCTCGACATTGGAAGCTGAAGCAGTGCCCCAAATCTGCTAACTTGGCAATATTTTTTACTTTCTAGAAAAGGAGAGAATAATGTATATTTGTTCATTTCTTTATATCGGTAAAAATGTCAAGTTAGCAGATTATCTAAAAATTATATGACACTCTCACGATTACAAATGTATATAATGCATAGCATATGTGAAGGGTGTTGTGCCAAACAAGAACTTGGTCAAAATTTATATCTCACTGCTTTTGATGGCGGAAATTTTCGATAGGAACTTGGCCTTTTTTCACATTGATGTTTTTGTGAGGATTATTATTAACATCAGCTATTTAACGCGGATTCTAATCAGCTACCGTTGAAAAATTTCAAAAAGGCGCACAAACGGGATTTTAAAAAAAAGTGGCACAAAAAGGGGATTTCTAAGAAAAAAAGAAACAAACATATTTATTAAATTATTTTTATTAAAAACAAACAATAAAAACAAATTTCTCATGTATAAAAAGTACACCAACATTAATTTTATGAGAACTCATATACTAAGTTTATTCGCCCGTTTTATTTGGAAGTAAAGGTATAATTAGTAAAATCGTATCATTCTACTTTACAGCTTGCCGTATCGTTCAACTTTGTGCACAAGTTATAGAAAATGTAACAGTTTGTACAGCACATTTTTTTGTCTGGCATTAAATGACGTTTTTGACATTCGCTACAGAAAAATCTGTTTTCTGCAGATTCCTACGTCAGCAGTGCTACCACCACATATTTTATAACCAGTAACATGCATTGTATATATATGGTACGGTTTTTGTCACCTGACACGCAACATCACGATACGATTTTACTAAGTCTACCTTAATTAAATTCTAACTTGAGGTAGAATTAGGTTTTACTTACTATTCTGTTACGAATCAGCTGACTCTTTCGCTTTTAGAAATCTTACACAAGTCGTTAGTTTTTCTGTTTTGTTCTGTTCTGTTGCGGTTCAACCTGTGAAAATCAAAAAAATTTAAGTAATTCTAAGAGACAGCATAAATAAGATAAAAATTGTGATTGTGCTTTTAAAACTTTAAAAATTTTATTTTTACCAGAAAAACAAAATTATATTGAAACATAAAAATTCAGTAAAGTGCGACTCTGACTCGCGCACGAAGGGTTCCGTACGAACACTAGATATGTAATTTAATACAAACTTCAGCTATATAATACATAGTTTTGTCATTTTTTTTTGGTTTTTGGCGTTTTTTCAATTTGGCGATTCTTTTTTATTTTAGAGATTTTTTTCATTTTGACTTTTTTTTCATTTGGGTGATTTTTTTTAGTTTTGGTGCCTTTTTCGCGTTTTTTCGGTTTTTGGCGTTTTTTCAATTTGGCGATTTTTTTCATTTTGGCGATTTTTTTTCATATAAACAATTATTTTGGTTTAGGCGCATTTTTCGCGTTTTGGCGATTTTTTTAGATTTTTGGGTTTTTTTTCATTTTGGCGATTTTTTCGACTTTGGCGATTTATTTTAGTGTTAGAAATTTTTTTTTTATTTTGGCGATTATTTTCGTTTCGGCGATTTTTTTTTATTTTAGGCGATTTTTTTTTTTGGTTTGGCGATTTTATAATTTTCGGATTTTTTAGTTTTACCGTTTTTGAAAATTTCAAGTGTTTGCCTCTTACGGTTTCCAAGATATAGCAAGTTGTCAAAATTACATAGTCAAAATTGCATTAACTGATGGACCACCCTTTAATTTAAATTTTTTTCAATTTTAGTGTTATTTGTTTTAGTCTGTATAAAAATACACTAATTTTACAAAATTCAAGTTTCAATATACATATGTACATACAATTGTATGTATATTAAATGGGATTTTAACATTTTTCGTTGCTCGTTTTGGTACACCCTTTATGTATTTGTTGTTGTAGCGGCCAAGGTTCTACATACTCTGTCCGTAGCTCTTACGGTTCCTGAAAAATACCGTGTGACGGACAGACGGACAGCGTAGCGAAAACAATAGGGTTCCTTTTCACCTTTGGTGTACGGAACCCTAACAATGGACGATGCAAAACTCATCACTTTAATGGAAAATTGTGGCCGTTCTTCACAGAAACAGGTGATAAGTTGTAACATAAAAAGTAACTATTAAAATTTAGAAATAGAACGACACAGCACAGAACATCAACAGAAAGTAAAGAATAATGAAGCATTTACTAACTAACATGAACAATTACTGATTACTGGGGATGAGATGTATGTACACAGAAAAAGACATTTTTAATTTTACAATTGTTCATTTAAAGACTGTGAACGACGAGTATAGATAGCTACAAAATATAAAAAAAATCATAAAATTTATGATAATAATGAAACACTGGTCAAAATGTGGCATTTGATATTGATCGAAATTCCAATAGAAAATAAATGGAAATTTCGTTCGATATTGAATGCCGTAATTTGCCCCAGTTCTTAACACTACGACCACACGAGCAATTTGATGTGTTATTAATAACGCCGGCAGAATGATGACGTCAAATTGCTTGTATTCAACAATGTATCTGGAGGTGGTGAACACGTACATATATTCAAATATATTTGCTTTTTATTCACATAAATACTTAAATTATCAATAATTTTATCCTTTTCTAAGTTTAAATTGAACTTTTATTAACTTTATGTAGTTAAAACTTTTGTTTTCTACTTTTTTGTTGAAAAAAATTAATATAATTTGTATTTGACAGCATGTGTTAAGAGATTGTTGCTCAGCAATGTATTTTAACATTTGTTGCTGAATATATATTTGAACACATATTCATACGGTCCACACCCTAATATCTTGTGTCGGCAATCGAATTTGACAGTGGCCATGGCAATAATTGCCAAGATTATTGCTCGTGTGGTCGGCATGTAAGATTTACAAAAAATTAAAAAATACATAAATAAATTTTTTGGCATCTTTTGGGGCATATCACTTATTTACTTAAAATCCAGTATAATTCAAAAAATTTATTTAACCATTTAAAGTTATGATAAAAAATGTTAAACTTCGATTCTGAAGATATTATATTTATGATATTATTTTTATGCATAATGCATACTTATTAAATACCTTAAATATCAATTCTTTTGAAATTGTACATCTGTATTTTTTAATAAGTTCTTCACTTGAAATCCATTCTTTCAAATCGTTTTGAAATAAATTTAAGGCAGATAGCATGGACAGACAACCCAGCAAAAAATTATCGACACTTAGAGGCACTAAAAGCTGTTAGAAGCAATACGTTGCATCTCTAGAAGCACTAACGTAAGCGAGACCATTAAAATATGTTCTACGATAGTACACGAACAGTACACAATTATATATGTATGTGTATAGTACAGGCATACGTTTGGTGGATGATTTATTGCTATTGCTTCTAAGTGGCTCATCGCGAACAAAAATCATGCATTATAAAAGCGCAATTGCAAGTGATTCCGTTTCATGGTCTCCCTTACAGAAATTCTTCCAGCAAGCAAAAATGTTTGCTGGGAAGTGTCTACTTTCAGTCTATTGGAAAATTTTTTTGCAATGCTAATTTATGTTTACGCTTTATGTTTATTTTGGTAAATTTTTTTATAAAGATGAAATAAGGTGTAACTCACCGACTTTGCAACTGCTGAATCTGGGTATATTTTTGCGCTTAATTTGGCCAATTTGTCCATTGACTTAAACGAGTAGTTGCAACTTATCATCAGCAATAGTCACTTTCCTCCGAAAATAAGTATTTTTTGTGGTAAAAACTCGGATATTTTTCGATCATTTGCTTTTGGCTGTTTTAGTTTTCTAAAATCATGCAATTTCAACTCGATCGGTTTACAGAACAGCCTTTTAAAAATATGTACTTTAATTAAATTTAGCTTTCACAAAGCTGTCGAAAATACAGTTACCCCCTGTTTGTGCAAGACGTTTGAGTTAGAAATCTTGGCGTTTCTGTAATAGATTAAAGAAAAGTTGAACAAGTTTCTTTTAGTCTATTACAAAAACGCCAAGATTTTTAACTCAAACGTTTTACACAAACAGGGGGTTAGAATTATCAAGTAAAGGGTGTCCCAACAAGAACTCAAGATTTAAATTTTAAATAAAACACAGATATTTAAAAAAAAATCGTGAAACTTATTATATCGTAAAGTAGACAAAATGAGGTTATGTGTGGAACAACAAATCGGGCAGATGGCCGCCGCGGCTTTGCTGGCACACACTCGATCTTTTAATGAAATTTTCAATGGCCGTTTTGCATAAATGCTGCGGTATTTCATTAATGCAGCGTCCAATTTCCTCTTTTAAGGCTTGAGTCGTTTTCGGATTATTCGCGTAAACCATCGACTTCAAAAAACCCCAAAGAAAAAAGTCTAATGGTGTTAGATCGCACGATCTAGGCTGCCAATTCTGGTCTCCAAAACGCGAAATAACACGACCGGGAAATGACTGATGCAGCAATTGAATTGTTTCTCTGGCTGTATGACATGTGGCGCCGTCTTGTTGAAACCACATGCCCTCACACACATTCATTTCTTCAATTCTAGGCACGAAAAAAGTGGTTATCATTTCACGATACCGAACACCATTGACTGTTTGCGCTTAACCTGCGTTTGAGCGACATCATCACGTACAGCTGCAACATTTTCGGTCGATCGACTTGGTCGAAGGCGCGTTGTTGTCTTTACATAACTAACAGACCCAGTTTCGGCAAATTTGTCCATTAATCTTTACAGTTGACTCTTTTGGAGCATTATTGTGACCCCAAATTGATCGCAAATTTGCGAACCGCAAAACTTTCACCATTTTGGTAAGACAATTTCACAATGAGAATGCGTTGTTCATTCGTATAGCGCTCCATTTTTACTAACCTTGTACCTTCTACTAGCAAACAATAACAATTTTTCAAATGTCAAACAATGACACTTCGAATGGCGCCAAATTTAAATCTTGCGTTCTTGTTGGGACACCCTTTATATACCAATATTATATGTAAATGCCAAAAAGAAATTATTTATTTATTTATTGATACATATAAAAAGTAAATTTGCATAATATTGTGTTGAACAAACATGGGTGGAGTAACTAGACCATATGCCCAGGATGTTATTAACAGTATTTTAAAAAAGTTTTGTGACTGAATGTATACGACGTATGCCTTCACATAGGAATTAGCAACGTGGTTGTTAAAGAAATTCCACAGACATAGACATTAAATTTGGGTTCTGTTTAAGCCTGCATATGCAATATGAAATATTAAAAAATTGATATGAAATAGAACTTCATACTCCTCACTTTATAGTTAATAAAAACTACCCAAAAATTTTAATGATCGTCAGTAAAATTTAATGGATTCGTACAAACTAATATTTTTATCCATTTATTTAAATTTGGTTTAGGATTTATGCATTTATTTATTTAATTTTTTGGAAAAATATTCGTATTCGTCTGAATTTGACGAATACGAATGCGAATACGAATATATAAAAATGCCCGAATATTCGACAATTCGAATACGAATATTCGTGCATCACTAGTACAGAATAAGCATTAATAAAATCATTCGTTTTACCAAAGATAATCTGAAATTATTTTGTAATTTTTCTTTTATTTCCTTTCACATTTCTGTTTTTACTTTTATGAATTGTAAAATTAAATTTTGAACGTCGCGTTCTGGTTATGGCAAATAAAGGCCTCTTAAGCTTAAATTAGACGTGACATAGCCATAATGCCATAGCCATAACCAAGGGGCAAATTACGGCACTCGTTATCGAACGAAATTACGAAATATTTCAATAGAGTTTATGTGGAAATATTTCGTAATTTCGTTCGATAACGAGTGCCGTAATTTGCCCCCAAAGCATATTTATATAAAGTATATGCAGGTCAACAACAACTAAGAAAATACAAAAACAACACACGTTTTCTTTGTGTAAAAATAATGGATGAATGTCAAAAACAGACGAATACAATCAGACCTGGGTAACTTCTGTTGATTTTGCACAAGCACTAAATGAAAAACAACAATTTTTCTGCAAATTTAAATTTGATGAATATAGTGCACTATTTTTTGCACAAAAATCTCTTAAAAAGTAATGCATTAATATTGCATTAGCAGCTAATCGAATGGCCAAAAAAAATATTTTGCATTATCGCATATTGCAGTACAATTAGATAAAATATAACCATTTTTTTAATCAGTTAGCAAATAATTAAAATATAGTAAATAATTAAAATATACACTAAAGTTCACATTGAGGGCACCTATATATCTCCAAGACCAAATATTTCGAGATTTTCTAAAAATTTTAAAATCATTAAATCAGTTATATCTTGAAAAATTTTGATTTTATAAGCGAAAAATACTACTGCTTGGAACAATTTCAACGAATTGTTTTCATTCTCTTGAAAATTCTAAAAACGTTATACGATTTTTCGTCTTAGGTGACGATATTGAAACATGTACATATCGTCACCTAAAATCCAAAAGGCCGTAAGTATACTTTTTACTATTTTACAGGAGAAGCAAAAAACTTCATAAATTTAATACTATTTATATGTTAGGTGCCAAATTGAATAATGAATAAAATCGGTATTTTTGAACATATGTGAGTAAAATTTTAGGAAAATATGTATTTTGGTTAGTCACATCATAATCAATCAAAAAGTCTATTTTGAATTTTTTGTTTGTTACTGCCTTTTGGATTTTAGGTGACGATATGTATGTATGTACGTATGTTTTTATGTATATATGTACATGTTCACGTTCTATCTGATTCTATTGCGCACTATATGTTTCACTTAAAATGCAATAATATTAATCATAATGCATTACTTTGAGGAGATTTTACTTTAGTGCAAAAATTATTGCAATAAAAACATAAAGGATAGTGTCAACGCAATTTGCATTTGCATTGATTTGGTTTAGTGTGCGAAAATGTTCAATGTATTTGCATATTTAATGCAAAAAGGGAATGTATGGATGTAGAAATCCAAAGTAAATTTATTCATTGATAAACCTTTAATACGTTAAATGAGTATAATAAAATATACATATATATTTTAATTATTATTTTTAAATGTCTTGCACAACTTTTTTAAGGAAAAATTTATTTAAACTTTTTCACTTTTTTTCTCTACACACAAAATGGCGTATGAAAATTGTAAACAACTTTTGGCAGTCACGCATTGCCACTAAACGAGAAAAAAAGTAATCACCTAATGACTTGCATATACTTTATATAAATTTACTTTGGCCATAACCATGATACAATAATACAGGTAGCCGCGAATCTACAACAAATGTACAACAAATAAAACAACAGTGATTTTTATTGCTGTTTTGTGATTGACAAAGAGGAAAACAATATACATGTACTTGCGTCACAAAACAGCTGGCGCTTCGCGGTTACCTGTATAATTGTATCATGACCATAACCAAGGCACATCAATCAGGTACCCGCGATTCTACAACAAATATTACAACAGCAACAACCACATGTACTTTGTTGGTATAAATTACCTTCTTACTTTTCAAAACAGGGTAGTATCGTCAGATTGCGTGTTTCTTATAGGAAATGTCAAACACCATACAAAACTGAATATTCGAAAGGTGTTTATGGATACCCAAACAAAAGAATGCTTTTATGCTTATACCTACATAATCCAAATTTGACATTTAGATTGGTATAATGACATTAGTCACCTGGTGTAGTGCTGCCACCTAATAAATGCGCCTTGGCCATAACCAAACCAAAATTCAATTGGTTTCTATGGTGAGAGTTATGGCGTCACCTATAATCAAATACAGTGTTTCCCATTAGTTTGGTTCGAACGGCTGTTCTCTATGGCTATGGTTATGTCACGTCTGCTTGAGCCTTAAAGGCCTTAAGGCAACACTGTATTTGATTATAGGGGACTCGCCATAACGCCATACTCTCACCATAGAAACCAATTGAATTTTGGTTTGGTCATGGTTATGGCGTTATGGCTATGTCACGTCTAATTTAAGCTTTATTCTCAGAGCACATGTGTGCCAGATGTAAACTCGGCCTTAACGTCCAGTTAGCCGACTGTAATGTAATGTAACTGCAACAGTAAGAAACAGCTGATCGTTTTTGTTATGTGAAAAGTAATGAAAATGGATATAGAGATGTAATGTAACGTAACCTACTTTTCATATAAAAATATCGATCAGCTGTTTTCTACTTTACAATCACTTTACATTACAGTCGGCTAACTGAGCCTTTAATTGTTGTAAAGCTTCAGTTATTGTGCTAGTGCCATGACCTTATTATTGCGCCATCGCACTCGTAAAATGAATAACACTCATCAAGTTGCCATAATATCAAAAAAATCCCGAGAATTCCCGCACATTTTCCGGGAAATCCCGTTTGGAAAACACTAGTATAAACGTTTATAACCAGGCTGCCCAGAAAAGCGTCTGAGTGCCGAAAATCAACCGGCTTTTTATAGAAATGAATACACATATGCTTATACATTTCTCTCGGTTTTCTCTCTGCGGCAGCTCTGTAGCTGAATTCTGTAACTTTTTGCGAACCGAAAATCGTTATATATATCGACATATTTATTCGCTTGGGGTAACGATAATGTGATTCCGTAATTTCTTTTTAAAGATAGTCTCCAGTCTTACTCACCATTTAAATCAATATTATGTGGTATCTCTGTATAGAAAATGTGAAAATAAGCGAAAAGCACAAAAAATAATATAGAAAAACACAATGAATTTGATATTGTGACTGCATTTCTTTTTATCCAACCGACAGCGAATATCGTTAAAATATGTTACTGAATAGCAAAGTCGATAAATTTTCGTTATATTTATTATAGCGATACGATTATCGTTAAAAAAGTTACTGAATCCAGGTACTGATCTAAACATACTTATGAATGTATGTATGTTTATACAAACATACAAGTTTACACTACACTTGTGCAAGATATAAAACTTAGTTTTTTTATGTTACTGTTTACTAAAGACTTTATGTAAAATTACTTACTTTTAACTTAATAAAAAGAGGTTTTTTGTTATATACACTGTATGAATTAATAAACTTCACAGTAATAGCGGTATGCCGGTATGTACCGGTAATACCGATACCGAAATAAAAAAAATACCGTTACCGTTACCGAAATTTTTAAAATAATTGTACCGGTATCAATACCGATACCGTTATTTGTTTTGGTTTCCAACCTTAGTAAATACAAACCGAATTCCAAATTTATTGTTTTCAGAATTTTGTACTGCAATTTCAAAAGCCCATAACTCGGAAACTAAGCCTCGCCTACAATTTTTTTTTATTTTTATCCTTATTTTTTAATTCTCAATCAGATAGCATTTTTTTAGAGTTGCCCCTTAGCTTGATTTGTTCCAATTCCACCATATAATCACAATTTCATACTAGAACTTCAAAGGCCCATAACTCTGAAACTAAGGCTCGCCGCCAATATTTTATTTAAGTTTTTCTTTTTATTTTTTAATTTTCTATCGGATATCAAAGTTTTATTAATTTTGGAGTTATGTCACTTAACTTAATTTGTTGCATTATTATTATTAAAACCCTGAATTTTTTTGGGAGAAATTACATAAAGAATGACAGACAGACTGTGGCTCAGGCTATGTACAATTTGACGCAGCTGAGTATAGTACTGTGACTTGTTTGTACTTAACGATAAGAATCCTCCTAAAAATTTTTCAACAACAATGAGAAACAAGCAAGGCACATTCTTAATAAAATTATAAAATTGTTTACTTATTGTGGCAACAGTCGTCAATTAGTCTTTATATGATATCATACTAAGTAATACCTATATTCTATTCTTGAATATTTGTCCTAGAACTGCTTTTGTATTAACTTTGATTTAAAAAGAATGTTTGCATTAATAAAAACAATCGAAATTTCGCCAACTTACATTTAATAAATATACTACTTGACATCCCCAAATTGATAAATTAAAACAATTTTTAAATCTACGATATACATACGTGTGTACATGCATACATATGTGTCTGTGTACGTACAATAATAAATAAATATATATACACACAGTACAATGGGTCCTGATTCGTGCCAACGGAGCTTGTTTGTGGGGGGGGGGGGGGGAGGGGTGTTATTATGTAATCCGAATCGAACGGAAATGTGTTCGAATTGAAATGCCGTCTAGACTGGCAATAAATATGTTGGCAATATAGCAATAATGCCGGCAGAATAGCGGAAAAATATTGCTTATTGCTTTACTTATGTTAAGGCTATGGGAAATCGTAGCCACAATATGGAAAAGTCAACAGGGAAGGTGCAGAATAAAAATATAATTCACTTGTAAATATCTGGTTAATCGAAAAATTTTTTATATTTAAAAACTTATAATAATACAAATTAATTCACTACACACGTTTTTAAGAGACTATTTTCCTTTTTTAATATACATACATATGTATATTTTATAAATTTCAATAATATCGAAATGCCAAACGCAATACAGAAAAGTCGAACATAAAATAACACCGAGTTTGACGTTTCACGTTCGCAATAATTGTCAACGAAAAACTGTTGACAATTATTGCAAGTACTGGCAATGAGCTGTCTCCATTGGCAATATCAATAATTTGACATTTGCTGCAATATATGTTAATGATTTTATTGCCAGTCTAGACGGGGGGTTAATAACATACAAATTCGAACATTTTCCGTTTCGAATCGAATTACATAATAAGCCCCCAGAGCTGCCCACAGAGAGAAAACCGAGAGAAATTTATAAGCGTATATGTATTCATTTGTATAAAAAGCCGATTGATGTTCGGCACTCTGGTACCAGTTTGAACAGCCTGGGTATATACCCTGCAGTCAGACTAGGGCCAAGTGTCTTTATGTCATCAACACTAAAATTCGTCAGTAT
Source organism: Tachina grossa (assembly GCA_949987645.1). Classification (NCBI taxonomy): domain Eukaryota; kingdom Metazoa; phylum Arthropoda; class Insecta; order Diptera; family Tachinidae; genus Tachina; species Tachina grossa. Next base: position 55,053,848 of record OX465277.1, on the reverse strand, counting down.
AAAAGAAAGAGAGAAAACAGATGTGGAGTTTTTCTGGTGGATTTTTCAGCAACTTGTCAATATACATACATACATACATTTTTATGTACGTAAGGTATAGAAATGTATAAGTAAATGTCTGGATGGTATGTCTCTATGTTGCCTTAAGAACTACGTATTCATTCCCTAGTCTACTGTTTTAGTGTTACTAGTAGATTTTCAATGACAAGCACATGCTAACAGCCGTATTCATAAAAAAAGTTGATTGAGGTTTAAAATTCATATTAGTTAAAAAACGTTTTAAGGCTAAATAACGTTTTTTAAATATTGGTATTCATAATCAGTTTTTTAACTAAAAATCAATTAACTAAATTTTTTTAAAATATCGTGGCAACACTGTATTCTTTATTTGTCACTTGCATATTAGTTCTGCAAAACAACGATTGTTAACTCACAAAGTACTCGTGTCTATTTTGTTTATTTGTCGGTTTTCAGAGAAATATTGTTTCTATAAAATAAAAGATATGTTGCAACTTGTATGTAATAAAATAATAAAAAAAGTTCTCAACAAATCTTTGTTAAAAGTGCTTTTTATATTATTTATTTTATTGCAGATAAAGAAGCACTAGAATAACGAGCTTTATTTTGTTTGTTTTGAGTGTTTATACATCACTAGTTAATTTTCTACAATTATACTATTTTTGTTAACACATAAAATGAGAAAACAATGACTGGGAATGGAAACTGGATCGCTCCTTTTCTTTTAAATATTCTTTGGAGTATATTTGTTATTTCGGCAATAGTTTCTATAAAAAAAATTACATTGTTTTCTTCCAAATAACACTCGCATATGCATACATATGTACATGCATACATAAGTACATACATGCATACACACATATGTACATACAGGTAAAGTTCAAAATGTAAACAAAAACGAAGCAAAATTACAACAACGTCACCTTAAAATTGGTTTAAACATGGGGGCAGTCAATTTTAAAATTTGCTGATTTACGCAAGGTTTAAAAACCGTTTTTTAAGCTAAAATTCTATTATGAATACAATTTTAGCGAATTTTGCTTAAACAATATTTGAAACGCGGTTTAAAATTTTTATGAATACGGCTGTAAATGTTTATAACACAAAGTATTGTATAGGGAATAATTAGAGAGTAGTACTGGTGACACAAGTCAAAAGCGACTCAGCACATTTTCACCATCAACATTTCCTTCAGGGTAGCCTCAATTCAATAGTCCTCGTCCAGACTTGCAATTCTTGTTGTTGTAAGTCCCAAATCACACTGTGCAAGTCTTATTGCTAAGCTGATTAGTTTCGGGGAGAGAGAGACGAGGGGAACAGCAAAGTTCCCCCCCCCCCGTCTCTCTCCTAATAAACTAATCAGCTTAGCAATAAGACTTGCATAGTGTAAATAGGGACTAATTTTGTAAAATTCTGCTATGAAATTGCATAAGTGTCCACATTAGGAAATTCTAGTTTTGTAATTAAGTATTAACAAATTCTATTTCACAACAAATATGTCTGAACAACAAACATGTTTCAAATATGAACTAACAATAAGTATTCAAATCTTAATCTATAATATAATTATTAGGCCCAACCAATGTCGGACATAAACTAAGTGATAGTTATTAATTAGCACAAACTTTTGACAACCAGTATGTGTGAAAAACTAGAAAGCAAATCTTGGTCGTGTAACTGTGGCGTAAGTAAAAATAATTGTTAATTTTTCAGACATGCTTATCCATGATACAATAATATAAAGGTAAAACCATTCTCTCTTTTCGTCACCATATTAACCTTCTGACGTTTAACCCGATTATTTTTTACTCTCAAAATTAATGCTACCGTATTCATTTGTAAAATCCGAGTTTTTTTGATTACTTTTTTGACTGTTATGATTAAAAAAAATGATTTATAACAAAAATATTGAAAAATTCATCACTTTTACATTAAAAGTTATTAAAATTGTTTATCTAATTTTTCGACCTTTTATATATGTTCAATGAAACTATATTTTAAGCTTTAGGTCAGTAAATTTTATATATATTTATTTTTATATCGATATTTCGTTAACCTTTGGTTAACTTCTTCAGGAGTATTCTTATTTTATTTTTTGGTAATTAGTTTTTGTCTTTTTTCTTTTCAATCAGAAAAAAATTTGTTTGGTAGCAACATCAAAATTGTAATAAAAGAACTTAAAAATACTATGTCGGCAGAAAGTTTGAAAACAAAAACGAAAAGTGTGCTCATTGAAATTGCTGTCAGTTGTTTTTTTTTTTTTTGCCTATAAATTGAACACACAGTTGCAAAGAAAATTTGAAGTCAAAGTTGAATCAAATTCTAAAAGTATGAATGTATTAGTGAAAAAGTGTAAATGTATTGAAATTTGAAAGGCAAAACTTGATTGATCAAGTTATTGTGGCATTTTGTGTATTTCATACAACTGAACAAATAAAATAAAATAAAAGTGCCTTGAAATAAAACGTCACCTACAAATTTTAAATTAACAACAGCGAATTTCAAAACAAAAGGGAATTGCCGAGCACATGGAACTGTGTACACAAGGCACATTTATTTCCAGGTAATATCAGGATTACAAAAACAAAAATAAAAAAATACAACAATTAAAAAACAACATGGTTTTTAAGGTGAATTCTCCCATCAAAATTTTTGTCTGGAGAAAATTTTTTTACTGAGAGTTTTTTGCAAGACGATTCATCCATTTCGAACATTTTGTCTGAAAAATCAAAGATACCATATGAAATACGTGTGTAAACGATGCGTATTAATTTTACAAGTGGCAGAACAGCGGCAAATTATTACAATTTTCTGTGTCACACACATATTTTTAATTGTTTACTGCAATGGTTTCGTTCAACTCCATATATATAGATATGTTTTTCTTAATTTTTCTTTATTTCTATTGTAATAAATACAAGTATACTCGGTTCTTTTATTATTCATATAATATGATGTGGCAGCTCAGTTCAACTTTGGCTGAAAAATTAAAATAGTTGGCAGCTCAGTTCGATTTTGTCCGGACAAAAATTAAAATTAAACCAATCAAGTTCTCTTCTTATCTCTCTCTCAAAAAGAGAAACGTCAAACTCCATATAAAAAAAATTTGTCCGGACAAAAATTTTGTTCCGAAACAATGGGTGAATCCAGCTATAGTTTATCCGAAATATCAAAAATAGAATTTGTTGTAACACAATAATAATAAAATTCACACAAAGTTGAAAAAATTTCTCTACGGCAGCTACCACTAACAAAATTTGCAACGTTTAGCACTTTTCACAATTTTTTAATAGTTTTTTCATATGTTTAAATTTGTTTCAAAAATTATTTTTTTAATAAAATATTTTTCACATTGAAAATTTTTTAAAATTTTTTTAATTTCTCTTTAAACAATTTTTGAAGTTTCGGATGAACTTTAATTTGGAAAAAAATAGTTCAGCTGCGTCTCCGCTACTACCTGGTGAATGTGCCTTTTGTGTACACCTCCCCAATCTTCTCACTCCTCTCACCAATAAATGCAAGAATTGCTGTAACAAAAATCGCAGAGGACGAGGACATATTGTTCAATTGTATATGTACATATGTATGTATATATGTAAATGAAAACTTCTGATATAATCGGGTATGTTCTGCATTCCACTTGAAATTAAAACGAGTGGAATTGCCATAAAATTGTTGTTAGAAATATGTAATTATGGCCCCTGTTCTGCAAATCACGACATTTCAAATCACGGTGATTTAAAAAATTAATGAAAGCTAAATCACGCTTTTGTAAATTTCACGATTTATAGCGTTGGAGGTTGCAAGAAAATATTCTATTATAAATGACAAAAACTTAAAATACAGTAAAAACCCACTATCAAGTCAGGTATTAGTAGTTTACCTTTGAAATCACCATGATTTTCAGAACAGGCCCGTATAACAACAATGCTATGGCAATGCCACTCGTTTTAATTTCACGTGGAATGCAGAACATACCAGAATAATACATAATGATGTTATGAAGCCAGTGGCAGTATTCCAAATGTATCAAAACAAACCTGCATACAAATTTTGTTTTATAATATAAATTGGAATCATCCATTACATCCATTAAAAAAATAAATATGAATATGAAATCATTAGCGGTTATTACTTTTAAGCTGTCTTTACATGGTAATACAATGTACTACGACATGTAAAAATATGCTGTAGAACATACAAAATCTTATGTAAAAGCAGAATGTATCGAGTAGTAGAGAATACGGATAGAAAATTTGACAAGCGGTCGGTAAATGCTTATTTTCTAAACCATTTTAGAAACTTAAGTATTCTCATCACACCAGAGGTGCATTTCAAAGTAAACGTTGTCAGCACTGATGGTTTTATTGAAGGGGTTAAGTGGGGTACACATTATCGAACTTGAGTGACAGTCAAAAATTCTTCAGTTTTGAATGATAGTGTTGGCTGTTCAGACTATCGATCATGTTCGACACTCAAACCTTCAAGAAAAAAATTGGACATACAAACACAGAAAAAACACAACTGAATGCGCATTATTGCAAACAAAAATTTTTTATAATGATTTATTTTAATGTTTTCTTATCTCTAACAACTCCTCGCACGATTTTGTGTTAACATTTTGTCTCTAACAATACACAGTGCCTTGCATTTTATAAAAATATGTAAATTTTTAATCAGAAATAATTTTTAGTCAGGCTTAAGTTCAGTAATTTCAATTCTTTTATTGAATGAAATATTTTTATTAATTAATGTGAGTTTCTAAAGAAGAGAAGAAAAATTAAAATAGACTTTTAAGCTGGGGAAATACCGATATTTTTCTGTGCAGCAACGCACTTCATCAGCACCCTAGTCTATCTACTTGGGTAGAGATTGTTATTAACATCAGCTATTTAACGTAAATTCTAATGAAACGGAATGTGAGAAATGATTGTTGTGTACAATTATTGATTTACCTTTGGTAAATACATATGTAAGTATCACTATTTATTTCCCCTGTTTTTCCATATTTTCATTTTTCTATTTAGGTTAGCACGAAGTTATATTATGTTATAATATGGAAAAACAGGGGAAATAAATAGTGATACTTACATATGTATTTACCTTACCAAAGGTAAATCAATAATTGTACATGTTACAAAAGTATCTCTTGACTGACAAAAAATTTTGTGGTTGACTGTTGACTGACGAAATTCGTGTTCACACTATCGATTAATGTAAAATTTGAGCAAAACTATTACTCTTGTTCGATAGTGTGTACCCCACTTTAAGTTAACACTTTTACAAAAACAACCAAGATCAACTCAGGAAATTTTTATGTTGTTTTTGAAATCATTGTACAACTGCAACCATCAGCTACTTAACACGTACCACAAAACCAAACAAACCTATAAAAAAATTATATTTTTTAGTAAAATTTACATTGAAATAAGTGTTTTCTCCAATATTTAGTTATGTATATTAGTACACATTTTCTTTTGCAATTATCCAAATTCTTTTTATTAGCTCAGCAGTTTAGTATCTTTGCTTGCATTTTACTTAGGGCTCAGTTAGCCGACTGTAATGTAATGTAACTGCAACGATAAGAAACAGCTGATCGATTTTGTTATGTCAAAAGTAATGAAAATGGTTATAGAGATGTAATGTAACGTAACCTACTTTTCATATAAAAATATCGATCAGCTGTTTTCTACGTTACAGTTCATTACATTACAGTCGGCTAACAGCCTTGTCTGCGATTTAATGTAACTGCAACATTGGAAACAGCTTATTGATGTTTTTATATGTGAAGTAGGTTACGTTACATTACATCTCTATAACCATTTTCATTACTTTTCATATAACAATATCGATCAGCAGGGAGGAGCGAGATTCGCGAATACGACTACAAGCGGAAAAAATGAAATTTCCATGTCATACTAAAAATGTTATAATATATTTTAATTTAATATTAAGAAAATAAAATATTTCAATTAAATATAGTATACTGAATTAGCATTAACTGTTCAACGTGTTTCATTGATTTAACCAGCCAAAAATGGATGGTGAAGTTGACGACGAGTCAGATGGATGCAAGATGGCTGCTATTTACGACGCTGATAATTTTACCGAAGAAAATGGCACCAAAAGAAAGAGAATGGATGCAAACGCATCTCCAGTTAACATAGACGATTCGGGCTTAAACTTTTTTCGTGATCCAAATCGTCAAAATAGATTTTCTATCCCGGACGATTTGGAAATTAACAACGTTACTGAACATGGAAGAAATAATTCCAAAAATTATACCACTGCACCCAGTTGTTCGAATGCTGCAAAACATAAAGAATCCGACGGTAAAACTTTTTGTCCACTGATATTTCTATATAACGTTGACGTGCAACAACTTAACAATTGAAGGCTAAATCACCAAAAATAAATTTTAAAATAAAGAACGTCAACAAACACAAAAGCAAATTGTACCTTTCAGACGCTTCCTTACGTTCTGAAATGATGAATATCCTAAGGGAGAAAAATATTATACTACAAAACTGACATCGCCGATATTAAAACTGCTCTAGATCAGCTAGTCCCAGAAGTAATATCCAACGTTTCAAAATTTACAACGCCGTATTCAAAAAAAAAAAAAATAGTTTGGACACTGGATTATTTCTAGTGACGTTAAAGCCTGGAAGAAAATTAGGGTATGTTTCCAACATTAAATTTCTGCTCAGCCAAGTAATAGTGTGGGAAAAGCCAAAAAACAAATTGAATGAGATTCATTGTCACAGGTATCAGTTATGGGGTCACATTTCCCGAAATCGCAATACTGATTTTAAATGTGACAAATGTTGTCAAGCTCATGAGCCCGAAAACTGTGCACTTAACTCCTTAACCTCATCAGAGCCATTCTGTGTCAATTGTGGCGAATCTGGTCACCCAGCAAACTGGAAAGGATGTACGACGTATAAAAGCTTTGTAAATAATAAGATGGATAGACTAGATAGATAGAAATCAAGTTAACAGCACATAACAACGTTACAAGAGCTGTTAATTCATCTTTAACACCAGGTAAAACATTTTCAAGTCTATTTAGTACTCAAGCACACCAAAATACAATTTCGACGAAAAAAATCTATTATAGAAGAATTTTTGAAACTATCAAAATATTTTTTGGAACCGGAAGAGCTGTCCCTTGAACGTGAAATAAGTTCATTTCTGGTAGAACACGAGAATATGCCAAAGAGCGAGACCAAATCAACCTTTTTGCGCCTTCTAGGAAAATTAAAGTCCATTTACGGGCCTTCGACAAATAAAATTTTTAACTTTTAATGTTAGATCACTATTCGACACAAGTCAGCGAGTTGATCAACAAAACACCCTAATTTTCAATAAAATCGGCATCGCCTTTGTGCAAAGGTGTCGCCTTAAAAGGAATAAAAACATCAAGATTAATAGGTACAGTTTATTGTACATATGACTACTAAAATATAGGGGTTGCTATTGTAATTCGGGATACAATTTCTTACAACCGTATTAATATTGATATTGTAGGCTTTAATTATATTCCAAGTAATTGTCCTGTCACGGCCTTGACTGGGGGTCTTGACAAAATTATCTGTTTGACTAGAGAGTTCGGTTTTATCCTTTGCGGGGATTTAAACGCCAGAAATTTGGGTTGGGGTGACGTAATAGATAATAATAATGGGAAGATAATAATAAAATCCCATTGCAGAAAATATAAGAAAATTCTTTCGAATAAAGCATCATTGGCAAAAAGATCTCAAACAAATTTTCATCCTTCAGGAAACAGACTCAGCCCCGAGTACAATACAATATCTACCCAAATTCAACTGCTAAAAACAATTATAAAGGTGTTGGTGAATATAGAACAACCTAACAGCTTTAATAATAGACTCACGAAAATAAAACCTGGACCTACTGCGTTCAAAGAAGTTTACCGAATGTTGGGGGAAAAAGAGATCACTCCTTTGTGATTCCATATATGTCAATAACATCAACATATATAACGAAACCGTTATTTCTAACCATTTTCGAGAATATTATTCTGAAGTCTACAGCGAAAAGGTTCCCGAATTAATGGTTGAAGACACCAACAACTGGATTTTGTCTCACGTGAGGGAAACACCTGCACACATCTACTCCTTCGATGAGGAATTCAACGCAACTAATAATACTGATAATTATCATTTCAACAACACTGAAAATATTCAGAATAGCATTAGAAATATCAACAACAAAAAATCTTCTGGAACCGATCAAATTTTCATCTAGTTAATAAAGAAACTCCCACTCTGCTTTGGAATTTCTTTCAACCATATTTAACAATTGCTTGAACAATTTTTATTTACCTTTGATTTGGAAATTATCAATAATATTGTCTTTTAAAAAAGCGAATAACAGCACAAATTTAAAGGACTCGACCTATTTCGCTTTTATCAAACATCGGGAAAATATTTGAGCACATCTTAAAAGCTAAACTTGAAAATGAATTTATTATCAACCCCATATCTTCTTAGAAATTTGCCTTTAAAAAAATCTCACTCAACTCAACACGCCCTCCTGAAGTTTCAAAATGACGTCGTGAAAAATTTAAGAGAAAAGAGTTGCACTATTGCATTATCATTATACATTGAAAAGGCATTTGACTCAGCATGGCATAAAGGAATTAAATACAAACTGGTCGTCCTTGGTGTGGACCTAATAAAACTATTGCAAAGCTTCTTCTCCGCCCGTACATTTAAGGTCAATGATGGTGATGATGTGGAAAGCGGTGTCCCCCAAGAAAGCGTCCTTGCCCCCTTAGTATTTAATATCTTTTTACACGATTTCCCGCACGTGATCGCTAACTAGAAAGCTATACTTTATGCTGATGACTGCATGATTTACTCCCATAATGAGTCCCAAAAAATTACTCTTCAAAATGCAGCAACCCATCTTGACGTTATAAGTGCATTGTACAAAACATGGGGTATCAAAATAAACGCAAGCAAATCTGAAGCAATTTGTATAAGAAACGCTTCTGGTAAATGCGCCAGATTTGAAGTTCCGGAAAGCAAAGTCCTACATCTCGCTCTAGAAAAAGTTTAAATTACATTTAAATCGAACATTAAATACCTTGGGTTCATATTTGACCAGTTATTGAAATTTAATAAGCACGCGAGAAATACTTTCAGAGCCGCACAAAAAGATACTCGAACTCATATATCTACAAAAATTCAGATGTAACACCATTTTGCAGTTACGCCTTTAAACTGAAATTTTTTTTTTCAAAATTTAGAATTTCATGAAAACACCTCGATGAATGACATTTTTGAAACTGAAAGTAACATAAATTGGACAGCGTTTGCTTACTTTTTACCGCTTGGTATTTTATTGGAAAACCTCGAAGATGATCCATCCATGCCCCGGGCTCTCACAGAGGCTAGTTACTAGTAAGTTATACAAGGTTAACCCTTCGATTCATGTGTGTAATTTATTTAATAAATGTACCTGATTAAGGAAAGTTTGACATTTCATATGCATATGTTGAACACTCGTTATCTAGGAAAACTAAGAATAGTTTAAATCATTTTTTCATTAGATAGAGAAACCATATTAATTGCTTAAAAAAATTGTATTAGTACAACGGTGTGTTTTTTTAGAGGTATAAAACTTCGAATTGAAATAAAACACAAGAAAATTGTTTTAATGTCCATCAATTTGGCTTTATTGGAAGGATAATTTTATGCCATTAATGTTTAAATATGATTTCGGGCATGTGGCCGCCGCGGCTGGCTCGAATAAAGCCAATTCTACAGGTCCAATTTTCAACCACTTTTTCGAGCAAATGGGGCCGTATGTTGGCAATAACGCCACGAATGTTGGCTTCCAAGTCCCCTAACGTTTCTGGTTTGTTGGCGTAGACGAGCGACTTCACATATCCCCAAAGAAAATAATCCAAGGGTGTCAAATCACACGATCTTGGTGGCCAATTGACAGGTCCATTCCGCGAAATTATGCGCTCATCGAATGTTTCCTTCAATAAATCGATTGTGACGTGCGCTGTGTGGCATGTAGCGCCGTCTTGTTGGAACCACAACTCATCCACATTCATGCCATCCAATTCGGGAATAAAATAGTCGGTTATCATGGCTCTATACCGGTCTCCATTAACGGTAACTGACTCTCCAGCATTATTTCGGAAGAAGTATGGCCCAATGACTCCACCAGCCCATAGAGCACACCAAACAGTCAGTTTTTGTGGATGTAATGGCGTCTCAAGGGTCTCATGTGGATTCTATTCACTCCAAATGCGACAATTTTGCTTGTTGACGTAGCCATTCAACCAAAAATGAGCCTCATCACTGAACAAAATTTTGCGATGAAAATCAGCATCGAGATCAATCTCATTTTCGGCCCATACACCAAAATCACGACGCATTGCATGGTCTCGCGGCTTTAATTCTTGCACAAGCTGGATCTTGTAAGGTCGCAAGCCAAGATCTTTGCGCAAAATCTTCCATAAAGTTGATGGACAAAGCTCCAATTGCTGTGCACGGTGGCGAATCGATTCATTCGGGTCCTCTTCAACACTTTGCTCTACAGCGGCAATTGTTTCTTCGGTGCGCACTGTTCGACGTCTCTGCGGATGCGTATTATCACATAGAGTAAACGTAGTGCGAAAACGATCCATGGTTAACCGAATTAATTGCTCTGATGGACGATTATGTCGACCATAAAATGGACGGAGCTTGCGGTAAACTTCGCGAACTGAACCATTATTTTCGAAATAAATTTGCACGATTTGCAAGCGTTGTTCTTTTGTCAACCTGTTCATGATGAAATGGCAAACCAAACTAAATATTAATCACTTGACAGCTGACAAAATGGCCGCCAGTTAAAAAAGTGATGCCAACTTAAAGTTCTATGCCTCAATGAAAAACACCCTTTAGAATGAAATTTTCGAGCCTTTAATTGAGCTCCTGGTATATCCTCAATGACGTATCGGTCCTTTCCGATCACGCGTCATACAATATAAGGACCACGGTACCTGGGTAACAATTTCCGCGACTCGCCAGTCGCTTGGAGTTCATTTTCAATCAGTACCAAATCGCCTTCATTATATAGAGTGGGTCGGCTGTGTTTGGCGTCAAACCTTTCCTTCCATCGCTTTCGCTCTCGTTCTATATTTTGCATAGCCAACTGTCTCCTTTCGCCAATTGGTACGTCAGGCGTTGGAACTTAATCATCATGAATGGCAGATATTAAACAATTTTGCGGCACATCAATCGGATTGTGGTCGAAAATCAACTCGTTCGGACTAAAACGTGTAGTTGAACTTTTTTGAGAGTTGATTGACCACTGTAACTTTTGTAATGACATGTCCCAATCATTGGGATCAAGGGTTGTGGTACGGAGATACGATAAAATGGTTTGATTGATTCGTTCAACCTGTTTATTTGCTCTGGGAGTGCGTACGGCGTTCTTTATGTGCTGAATACAATTTCTACCGCAGTATTCTTCGAAAACCTTTGACGTAAGGGATGTACCATGATCGGTAATTATGCGTTTGGGTAAACCAAAATAGCTGGATAGCTCATTTAAAATATTTATGACAGGAAATGACTTGGTGCTTCTTACGGCTTTTATAACAGCAAATTTTGTAAAAGCATCCGAGATAGCTAGTATGTGCGTATTTCCCCTCTTACTTCGTACGAAAGGTCCCAAATGTTCAATGTGTAATTGGCAAAACGGTAGTGGTTCCAGGTCGCCGAAATATAGATTTTCTTCAGGCTTTCCCCCTTTTGCCTTGTTATAACAACACTCCGCGCAAGCATCTATGTACTCTAAGATACTTCCTCATACGGGCGAACCAAAAATGTCGCTGACAAAACTTCGCGATACGCCATCGCACTGCCTTAGGTATTACCAGTCTAGGACCGTCGTCCGTATTTCGATATAAACGATTGTTTTTCAAGATATAATCCAGTTTAAGTTGGGGATATTGTTCATGTTCGATTTCCCGTTTCATAACTTTCATCACGTTCACAATTTCGTCGTCATTTAGTTGCATAGCTAGTACCCAATCATCACTACCTATTTGTACACTCATCACAAAACCTGCTGGCTCGGGTTCCCTAGCCGATAGAACGGGTGCTCTGCTCAAAAGTTTCAGTAACCATCGTGCTACTTTTGGTTGCAGCTCTTTAGTCGTCCTTGTTCTAGTAATTGCTGCACAATCAGTTACTACACGGAAGTGTTTGCCCAACAAATACACACGAAAACGTTCCAGGGTTTCCACCACGGCAAGTACTTCCAGGTCATAACTAGATATCGTGCTTCCGCATCCGAGCAATGTCTACTGAAATAAAATACAGGATGACACCTACCATCTCCTGTAGACTGCAATGGAATGCCTGCTAAACCCAAACTACTTGCATCCGTATGCACTTCATGCTCTGCTGATAGGTCAAAGATCGTAAGTACTGGTTTACTGCAAAGTATATTGATCAGCTTTTTAAACGCCTGATTTTGAGAATCGCCCCATTTGAAGTTATTCGTTTCATGCTTTCGTAACAGTTCCGTCAGAGGTCTCGATATGATAGCATAGTGCTCAACAAATTTTCTGAAGAACCCGGTTAGACCCAGAAAACGACGTACTCCTGTTGTGCTTGTTGGCACTTTAAAATTTCTGATGGCGCCGATTTTGTCGTCCCCGGGTGTGATGATACCGCTATTCACCGTATGACCGAAATACGAAATTTCTTCAGCCAGAAATTTGCATTTTGACAACCGTAAAGTCAACCCACACTCCACAAGAAGATTCAAAAACCTATTCAGCCGTTCAATTCCCTCTTCCACCGTCTTGCTGGGAATAATGACATCGTCCAGATATGCTAATGCCTCACCCGGTTCCATAAATTCTAAGATACGGTTCATCATGGCCTGGAATACAGCTGGGGCATTTACAAGGCCAAAAGGCATGCGGGTAAACTCATAATGACCGTCTGAAGTAATGAAGGCAGTAAGTTGACGCGACTGTTCTTCGATTTGAATTTGGTGGTAGCCCATACGTAGATCAAGTGTGCTAAAATAACAGTTTCCGGCAAGTTTGGCAAACTGCTCGTCCATTACCGGCATGGGGTATTGTATTTTCACCGTTACTTTATTCAGTTGGCGATAATCTACGCATAACCTATGCTCACCATTTTTCTTCTCCTCCAGGACCACTCCAGAGGCATAAGGAGAGTCTGATTTACGGATTATGTCATTTTCAAGGAGTTCTTTTACAATATTATTTACAATGTAGCGTTTTGCAAAAGGTATTTTATAAGATTTCGTAAAGACTGGGTCAGGTGTTGCAACTTTGATCTCCATTTGTACCAAATTGCATCGTCCTAACTCATTTATATTCTCAGCAAAACATTTCTTATGTCTGGTCAAAATTTCTGTTAGTCGTTCATTTTCAACAGTCGATAAAGGTTCTGTTTGTTCATTTGTATTAATATTTTGAACCCAGCACTCATCCTCTTCTATAATTGTACGCTTCCCCTTTTGGCATAACAAATCCCGCCCAACAAGGACATCATTTGGTAGCAACGAGTCTTCTACAACAAAAAATTCCACCTCAGCCACAGTGTTATTATAGACACAACTGCACAAATTTTCGAGAGGCACTTATATTCGCCTCCTGCGAACACCTTCAAATTAATTTCGCATTCTAAGGCAACTCCGATTTTAGTAGAAAAACTTTCTGACAAGACAGCGATCACTACCAGAATCAATAAACGCTACCGTGTAAACATTGTTCACTTTGACGGCTTTACTAAGGTGATCGGTCGACTTTGGAGTTTCGTGTGCGATTTTGTTTACGTTTGCAAATTCATTTTGTTAAGGTTTGCATTCAGATGTTTTGTGCGGAGTTCGGTGGCTACTTTCGCAATGGGCCTTTTTTTGGGGTTTTGGACATTTTGCGGAGTAATGGCAATAATTGGAACAATTGTTAAATTTAATTTGACATACCGGATTATTGTTGTTTTTCTTGGCGAATCCCGTGCCAGTGGCTGTGTTATTTTCAACGATACCTTCTCTCAAGTTTCTGCTGCTCACAGTTGATGGCATTTTTATTTCATTGTAATTACAATAATTAATGATATCGTTTAGGAGCTGATGGCAAGACACATACTTTAGAGATTTTGCGTTTAAAATTTTGGTCATTTATGCCATTTACAACAAGTCGTACTATAGCAGGTTCACTCAAATTTCCCCTCTTGCCATACGCGTACATTTTGTACTAATATTCCTGGGGAGACTCGTGAGCACGGCGTATCATTGTAGACATTTTTATGTGTACGTCCGCAGTATTTGTATTACAAGGAAAATCTAAAATAAATCGGTTAGTAAATTCTGACCAAAACACATATACCTCTTGCAATGAATCAGCCCAATACTTAGCCGGTCCTTTCATTTTTTGATACACTTCAAAAATTAATGAGTGTCGTCCCAGCCGTAAGCTGACTTTAAGAGTTCAACCCGTTTAACGAACTGAATTGCGTTAACAGATTCATCGATGGATGGATTAAAATCTGGTAAAAGTGTAATAATTTCGCGTACATTACCGTATGGGTTGTTAATATGCTGATCTTGTTGATAGAAAGGCTGTATTGACGCCAATTGTGTTGACAATACATCGCCCACGTTTGGCGCTACACCTGATTGATAAACGTATGTTGGTTCCCGTTGCGTGTTTATTGGTTGGAATCTTTGCTGAGAATTATTGTTATGTGGTGCTTCACCTCGAGCGTATGTTAGTGTTGCTCCTTGATCAATTGTGGCTCTGTTAGGAATATTGTGATTACACGGAATAGTCTGAACTTGCCTACTTGCCGGCGGTACATGGTGTGTGGTATAGTTTGGTAACGCCGGAATATTATAAGGCTGACTCATCGTTTGTTGTACATATTGTGCGCTGTAATTTGTTGATGACGGGACATTATCAAGGTGTCCGGAATTCGGTGGTATTTGGAGTACGTTGTTTTGTGACGTTGTGGTTTCCGTTGTTGACGGAATACTGTGCACGATTTACAAAATTAAACAACTTCAATTGTTTATGCTTATTTAATAACTGAGCAATTTATTTAAAAAATTTGCAAACTTAAAGATATGAATTGTCGCTATTCTTCAATTCAGTGTAACTTAAAGCTAAGCTTAAAATTAAGAGTCAGCAGTCTGGCAGTTATGGAATCGTGGTTGTACACAAAAACAAAACTATCAGATTGCAGTGGAGTACAAAATATGTTTATATGTTTTATATATGTATGTATGTATATTCAATTATGTACTTATAAGCAGTAATTATATGTAACTCCTCTACCCTTTGTTAATAAATTCTCCTGAATTTAATTATTTATTCTATTTCATATTTTTTTCAATTTCTTTTATTTTAGGAGAGGGTTCATTTATATTAATTTTTACTTGATTTTTCTTCCGAAAGCAAATTAGTACAATAATCATAATAATAATTGTAATTATTATTGAAAAACTTATTCCATAGCTTATATTTTTATGTAACTTCAATTCTTTTATTTCTTTTATATTTTGATAATTGTTTTCATATGGTATATTCTGAAACGATATATTGAAATCTTCCGTAAAGGCATTTATATTAGTTTCATAGTTAAATTTGTCATATGTCATTTCATTTTTGTTAAGATATACGTAATTATCAATTTGGATTTCACAATTATAATATGATATTAAATAATTTCCATTCAAAATAAATTCCCTATCGTCACAATTTTGAATTAATTTTTTGCTTATGACATTTTTTATTATTATTGTTTCATCATCGACATTTATTATTTGAAATTTTTTATTTTGCCTTAACTTGCAGTTTCCCATTAGTATACAGCTTGAACTTTTGTCCATGTATTTTAATGGGGTATTTTCTTTGAATTTGTATGTTGTGTTATCAACATTTACAAAATATTCTATATTATCATTTATTTCATAAAAGTTTGAGTTTGGCATTGGGAATATTGCCCTTAAATCAGTGCTATAAGAATTTAAAGGTATTTTTAGGGCAATCACTAATAAATCGTCTTTGTAGTACATAACGTCTAGTTTTATAAGTTGAAGTTTGTAAAAGTCAATGTTATAAGTCATGATTTCGTCAGATGTAAGTATATTTGGGTGTAATATGTGGTTCTTAGCTGAAGCAATGCTGTTCTGTATTTGATTAACTTTATCTTCAATGTAATTTAGTTTTAGCATAATGTCTGCATATAGTACTTGAACTGCTATATGATTATTTTTTGTCTTTAAATCTTCGAAGGCAGTGTTGATTGTATTGCGATCTGATTGCATAGTAGATTGAAGCAAATTGATACTTTTCTGAAAGTGATCATTTACTATGATTTGTTTATTGAGGTTTTCTATAGCATAGTGATTATTTTCGGATACTAAATTTAAATGGGTTAAAATGTCATTTCTATCTTCGTTATCCATGGTACCAAACAAAAATTTCTGTGCTGAACCAATAATATTTAGTAATCCTCTCTTTTTCCTGTGAGTGGAGTTTCGGGGGCTAATTGATTTAATTTTAGTTTTTAGTCTGTATTTGACTTTCGATGAGACCATTTGGGAGTTTATTAGTTAATTTTGATATTTTTAATTCTATGTCTTCTATTATTTTATAATATTGATTAGTGTCTATTAAATGAAGTACAGTAATGGTTTGATTAATTATTTCCACTGGTCTAATTCTAATTATCTCAAATCCTTTGTTCTGATGAAGTGTGTTCACTTGAAGTGTACATTTAGTCGTTGGGATGATTGTCAGGGCAATTATTATCCACATGAATTTCTGAAAATTTAAAAGGACGCTTGATATTAGTGGGATGTATATTATCTAGTGTTTGTTTTCTATACTTTGGTACTTCCTTATGTCTTAAGCTTCTATAGTTTTTTATATAGCCCTCTCTTCTGTTTTCAATATATTCTTCTCTTTTTTCGTTTTCTTTTTTTAGTACTCTTTTTTTGTTTGCATCAATTCTTTCTTTTATTATATTGTGATCTATTTTATGTTGTTCCACTTCAAAGGGAGTACATTTAATTGATGAATGGTAAGTATTATTATAGAATTTAATTGCCTTTGCCATTTGTGATATAATTGGTATATTGTCTTCTAGGTTGAATACTCTAATTTTTTCGGTTATGGTATTATTAAGTCGTTCTATGTCCGAATTACCTGTGTGGCTATTTGGTTTTGTTGCATGATATAATATATTGTTGTCATCTAGGAATTTCCGAACATTTACTGTGTTGAACTCGTTGTCGAATACGAATTTTTTTACATTGCCTTTAATAGCTAAAAACTCTCTTAGTTTTTGAATTATGGTTTGATTGTTTCTGTCAGGAAGGTGGAAATGAATTGCGAACTTTGAGAATTTATCAATGAAAATAATGAACGATTGTTTCGTGTTTACGTATGTATCGACATGTACTATTTCATTAGTGGTGGGGGGACTTTCGGTAAGGTGCAATTTCGGTTTTATTGGGTTTCTATCATATTTCGCGGATGTGCAATAATCGCAGTTATTTATTACTTTGTGAATCGTTAATTTTAACTTGGGGTTATATATTTTGTGTTTTATTCCTTCGTATGTTGGGTTGATTCCGGAGTGACCTGTTTCATTTTTATGATATAACGATATTTGTTTTTTCAGTTCATCAATATCTTCAATATCTTTAGCAAAATATGAACATTTAAAGAATTTTACATCGGTTCTATTCTGGTATAAATTTTCTATAACTTTTTGAAATTGATATTTTCTTTCATTGACATTTGAAAACACTGCAACCTGTCCCTTAAGTGGAAATTGTTTGAGATAATCACCTATTCCCGGGAAATTTAGGTCATCGTTATCTAGAAAGATTCTGATTTTGTCAAATATACATATGGAGTCTGTAGTCTTTCTTTCGGTTATTACTATTTGAAATTTAAATCGATTAACAACTGTGTTTAAAATTGGGAAATTGTCATTTACATTTTCCTCTTGAGAGTGCATTGTTTCCATTTCTAATGATGTAGATCTATTTTCTATAAAATTTTCGCCTACATTTATATTTTCTGCTGAATCTCTCTCTTCGATACGACTAAGAAAATCCGCAATATGATTTTCTTTTCCCTTAATGTATTCAATTTTGGCATTATAGTCCATAAGGAGGACAAGCCATCTTTGTAATCTGGGGTTAATATTTTTGTCATTATTTTTGGCTTGCAGCCACTTAAGTGGTTGATGATCTGTACTGAGATCAAATTCTACTCCGTATAAATAAGGTCTAAAGTACTGAGTGCCCCAGACTATAGCTAAGAGCTCTTTTTCGATGGTTGAATAATTTTTTTCATGATCGTTAAGTGTTCTGGATGCATAACAAATTGGATGACCATCTTGTGTTAAAACAGCCCCCAGTGCATAATTGCTAGCATCTGTTATTAATCTAAATTTTTTATTGAAATTTGGGTACCTTAATATAGGAGGGTTTATAAGAATGTCTTTTAGTTTCTGAAAAGCTACAATGAAATTGGGATCATTAACATTGACTTTTTCATTTTTCTTTAAAAATTTTGTCATTGGGAATGCAATTTTGGCATAATCCTTTATAAATTTTCGATAAAACCCAGTCATCCCGAGGAAAGACTTAATTTTCTTTTGAGTATTTGGAATTGTCAAATTTTGGATAATTTCAACTTTCTTTGGATTAGGTTTTACACCTTGAGGGGTGAGAATATGACCTAAAAACTCAGTTTGGCGCTGTAGAAAACTACATTTATCAATTTGTATTTTTAATTTAGTTTCTCGGAGCCGATTGAAAATTTTTTTGAGGCTAAGTAAATGCTCATCTAAAGATGTGCTAAATATTAGAATATCGTCTAAATATACGACGCAAATTTTATTTATATAGTCTTTCAACACAGAATTCATGAGCCTTTGGAAGGTTGATGGTGCATTTTTCAACCCAAACGGCATTCTTATGAATTCATAGTGACCGAATGGAGTGGAAAAGGCGGTTTTCTCCCTATCTTCCGGCTTTACTAAAATTTGGTGGAAACCTTTTGCCAGGTCGAGGGTTGAAAAATACTGTGCTTTACCCAATTTATCGAGTATAGCTTCCATATGCGGAATAGAGAATTTGTCTGTTTTTGTAAACTCATTGAGTTTTCTATAATCCACAACGAGTCTCCACTTTTTGATACCAGAATTATCAATTTTTTTTGGAACTATCCATAGAGGACTGTTGTAAGGAGAACTACTTTCGTGAATGATATTTTGAGAAAGCATCTCCTGTATTTAATTTTGGATTTCCTTTTCGTGAATTTGAGGGTATCTATATATTTTTGAATAAAGAGGTGTAGTAATAGTTGTTGGGATTACATGTTGTACTTCTTCTGTACAAGTTAAAATATCGCCATCTTTATAGAATAAGTCATTGTATTCGTTTAATAGTTTTTTTATTTTCAAATATTCTTCTTTATTTAAATTACTTATATTTAATTCGTTGATATTTTGAAATTTGGTATCGTTAATAGTTTGGATACTGTTTATATGATATGGAGATTCTTCGTCAAAAAGGATTTTTTTCCGAATATGTCAATATATTTTTTTCTAGATAGTAGTTG
This sequence comes from Tachina grossa, assembly GCA_949987645.1. Taxonomy (NCBI): domain Eukaryota; kingdom Metazoa; phylum Arthropoda; class Insecta; order Diptera; family Tachinidae; genus Tachina; species Tachina grossa. Next base: position 55,034,170 of record OX465277.1, on the reverse strand, counting down.
TGAACTGCCAATTCTGCCCCACAGTGGGTCGGTTCGCTAACATGGCAGGTCAAAATTATTTGATGGTCAGTCTATACGGTTTTTGAGGATGCTGAGTTCGACAAAAATAATTAAAAAATTCTAGCTCAATTTGTTAGGAAATATTACAGAGTTTTGCTATTGCGAACTTCGGTAGCATTAATTTTTCATGTAATATTTTCAATATTTAATTTTTCATATAATATTTTCAGTACTTTTAGAACAAGTTCTTAGCTGTCCAGAAATCCTTTTATTTTTTTTGATATTGAAATGGTAATATTTATGGTTTCAGTCCAGATAAATTAAGCATTCATTCCACTGTGCACCCCCAAATTGTTAAATTTGGGTAATTAAAATTTGAAAATTGTTAAATTCTTGGAAATTTGTGTTTTTTGTTTACATTAGGAGTTTTTTGTTTACATTAGGAGTTTTTTGTTTATGAACGATTGTTTCGTGTTTACGTATGTATCGACATGTACTATTTCATTAGTGGTGGGGGGACTTTCGGTAAGGTGCAATTTCGGTTTTATTGGGTTTCTATCATATTTCGCGGATGTGCAATAATCGCAGTTATTTATTACTTTGTGAATCGTTAATTTTAACTTGGGGTTATATATTTTGTGTTTTATTCCTTCGTATGTTGGGTTGATTCCGGAGTGACCTGTTTCATTTTTATGATATAACGATATTTGTTTTTTCAGTTCATCAATATCTTCAATATCTTTAGCAAAATATGAACATTTAAAGAATTTTACATCGGTTCTATTCTGGTATAAATTTTCTATAACTTTTTGAAATTGATATTTTCTTTCATTGACATTTGAAAACACTGCAACCTGTCCCTTAAGTGGAAATTGTTTGAGATAATCACCTATTCCCGGGAAATTTAGGTCATCGTTATCTAGAAAGATTCTGATTTTGTCAAATATACATATGGAGTCTGTAGTCTTTCTTTCGGTTATTACTATTTGAAATTTAAATCGATTAACAACTGTGGTTAAAATTGGGAAATTGTCATTTACATTTTCCTCTAGAGAGTGCATTGTTTCCATTTCTAATGATGTAGATCTATTTTCTATAAAATTTTCGCCTACATTTATATTTTCTGCTGAATCTCTCTCTTCGATACGACTAAGAAAATCCGCAATATGATTTTCTTTTCCCTTAATGTATTCAATTTTGGCATTATAGTCCATAAGGAGGACAAGCCATCTTTGTAATCTGGGGTTAATATTTTTGTCATTATTTTTGGCTTGCAGCCACTTAAGTGGTTGATGATCTGTACTGAGATCAAATTCTACTCCGTATAAATAAGGTCTAAAGTACTGAGTGCCCCAGACTATAGCTAAGAGCTCTTTTTCGATGGTTGAATAATTTTTTTCATGGTCGTTAAGTGTTCTGGATGCATAACAAATTGGATGACCATCTTGTGTTAAAACAGCCCCCAGTGCATAATTGCTAGCATCTGTTATTAATCTAAATTTTTTATTGAAATTTGGGTACCTTAATATAGGAGGGTTTATAAGAATGTCTTTTAGTTTCTGAAAAGCTACAATGAAATTGGGATCATTAACATTGACTTTTTCATTTTTCTTTAAAAATTTTGTCATTGGGAATGCAATTTTGGCATAATCCTTTATAAATTTTCGATAAAACCCAGTCATCCCGAGGAAAGACTTAATTTTCTTTTGAGTATTTGGAATTGTCAAATTTTGGATAATTTCAACTTTCTTTGGATTAGGTTTTACACCTTGAGGGGTGAGAATATGACCTAAAAACTCAGTTTGGCGCTGTAGAAAACTACATTTATCAATTTGTATTTTTAATTTAGTTTCTCGGAGCCGATTGAAAATTTTTTTGAGGTTAAGTAAATGCTCATCTAAAGATGTGCTAAATATTAGAATATCGTCTAAATATACGACGCAAATTTTATTTATATAGTCTTTCAACACAGAATTCATGAGCCTTTGGAAGGTTGATGGTGCATTTTTCAACCCAAACGGCATTCTTATGAATTCATAGTGACCGAATGGAGTGGAAAAGGCGGTTTTCTCCCTTCCGGCTTTACTAAAATTTGGTGGAAACCTTTTGCCAGGTCGAGGGTTGAAAAATACTGTGCTTTACCCAATTTATCGAGTATAGCTTCCATATGCGGAATAGAGAATTTGTCTGTTTTTGTAAACTCATTGAGTTTTCTATAATCCACAACGAGTCTCAACTTTTTGATACCAGAATTATCAATTTTTTTTGGAACTATCCATAGAGGACTGTTGTAAGGAGAACTACTTTCGTGAATGATATTTTGAGAAAGCATCTCCTGTATTTGATTTTGGATTTCCTTTTCGTGAATTTGAGGGTATCTATATATTTTTGAATAAAGAGGTGTAGTAATAGTTGTTGGGATTACATGTTGTACTTCTTCTGTACAAGTTAAAATATCGCCATCTTTATAGAATAAGTCATTGTATTCGTTTAATAGTTTTTTTATTTTCAAATATTCTTCTTTATTTAAATTACTTATATTTAATTCGTTGATATTTTGAAATTTGGTATCGTTAATAGTTTGGATACTGTTTATATGATATGGAGATTCTTCGTCAAAAAGGATTTTTTTTCCGAATATGTCAATATATTTTTTTCTAGATAGTAGTTGTGAACTGCCAATTCTGCCCCACAGTGGGTCGGTTCGCTAACATGGCAGGTCAAAATTATTTGATGGTCAGTCTATACGGTTTTTGAGGATGCTGAGTTCGACAAAAATAATTAAAAAATTCTAGCTCAATTTGTTAGGAAATATTACAGAGTTTTGCTATTGCGAACTTCGGTAGTATTAATTTTTCATGTAATATTTTCAATATTTAATTTTTCATATAATATTTTCAGTACTTTTAGAACAAGTTCTTAGCTGTCCAGAAATCCTTTTATTTTTTTTGATATTGAAATGGTAATATTTATGGTTTCAGTCCAGATAAATTAAGCATTCATTCCACTGTGCACCCCCAAATTGTTAAATTTGGGTAATTAAAATTTGAAAATTGTTAAATTCTTGGAAATTTGTGTTTTTTGTTTACATTAGGAGTTTTTTGTTTACATTAGGAGTTTTTTGTTTACATTAACTTTGTGTGAACGGGTGATTTTTTTGGGTTACATTAATTGTGATAACGGGTGATTTTTTTTTTGAGGTTTCATATGAGTGTATATGCCAACGGCAATACATGATTACTATTTTTTTCAAATGCCGACGGCAAAACATGTTTATTAATTTTTCCTAATGCCGAAGGCAAAACATGAATATAATTTTTTCAAATGCCGACGGGAAAATGATTTTTCCTAATGACGACGGGAAAACGTGAAAGTTATTTTTTCTAATGCTAATGTTCATGTTGATAGACTGTGAGAATTTGGACGTGATTTGAGTAGGTGGCGTTGTTGCCGTACTATGTAACCATAGGAATTTGTGGATGTGTCTGTCTGTCTGTGAGAATTTAGGTGAGGGTTTGATTGGCAGGGGGCGGGGTGTAGTTGAGGTAGATCGATTGTGTGTGTGTGTGGGTATGTGTTTATGTGTGTGTGTGTGTGTGTGTGTGTGGGTATGTGTTTATGTGTGTGTGTGTGTGTGTGTATGTTTGCAAGAATTTCAATGTGTGTATTTCTGTAGGAGCTTAAGGCTGATTGTGATTTATGAGGGGTGAGGTGTTCTAGTAATATGCAACCGGAGGAATCTGTGTGTTTGTATGTCTGTAGGAGTTTAAGGCTGACCATGATTTGGGTGGGCAGGGTTGTTGACGTAATATGTTTCCATGGGGATTTGTGGATGTGTCTGTCTATAGTAGTTTAAGGCTGATCGTGATTTGAGGATCTTGTTGAGGTAAATTGGTTATGTGTATGTATTTTTGTAAGAATTTAAGATGATTGTGATTTATTAGGGGCGAGGTGTTCTTGTAATATGTAGCCGTGAGAATCTATGTGTATAGACGTCTGTAGAAGTTTAAGACTATCTGTAATTTTAGGTAGGTGAGAGTGTTGTGTTCTTGAGATTAATTCTGTAATTGTATATGTATGTATGTATGACAATGGGAATTTGTGTATGTATATCTGAGGGAGAATTTAAGACTCGTCATGATTTGCAAAAGGGGGGGTGTTGTTGAAATTTTCTTGGATATTTCTTATATGAATTCTGCTCTGTGTGTGTATTTGAGGTGGTATTTATATGTAGGTGGAAATAAATTGTTTTCAGTATCGACATTTGGTACTATAAAATAATATCATATGTCTGGACTTCCCTAATCCTAGTATGCTTTTATACTTACTATTGCTTTATATTTTCTCATGCTTAAATTTGTCTCGCGTTGAAGTCGGTCTGTGTGAAATTTGTTTATATTACAGATTTTGTTTATTTAACTACATTCGTCTTCTTTGACTGAAAGAGTTTTCTACACACAGAGAAAACCCAACTTGAAATCAGTAAGAACCATGCTGAATTAATAAGAACCATTAGCGAAGGTTTAGTCATATTGAAATTTCTTATTTCAATAGGGACAAAATATTAATTTAGAGTATCCATTTAACTCATTAACTCATTAGTTTGTAGATATCTCAATAGACATTTTCTATTATACTAAAAATTATTGAATTAATGTCAAGCGTGCTTATTTTTAAGCTGCAAATTTTTTCTAGTGTATAGATCATTTATATTTGCATTGTGCTTTAACTAAACGACGCTTCATATACATATGTACATATTTTCATTAGGTAGATCTGATAAATACTTCAACATTGATAAAAAATTTGATATGTATACATACATATCTACAAATTGATTTTATGTATGTATGTATGTATGTACATACAAATAAGTGTTTATTTCAATCTTTGAATACATTTTTTTTTGTCATTGATGTCTTTTGTTCTTCTTGTTGTTGTTGTTGTTGTTGTTGTTGTAAATATCGTCTGTGTATACATAGATGCGATATATTCAGTTTTTTTTCTGCGTTTACTTAAAAGTTTGTGAGGATTTTCTGTTTTTAAGTAAAACTGAATTCCTGAAGATACATACTCTATAGTAATAGCAACTATAATAGAAATATTTCTTATACTTAATTTAAATTTTTTTAAAGTTGATGCAACGTTAGTAAGTTAACGTTAGAAATTTTTCGGGTACATAATTTTTTCTAACTATAGACTTTTTTCTTCACTTTCTACATTTGTTTTAGAAAACTTGCTTTGCTTTTTAAAAATGTATAAACATTTTTAAATGAAACTGATCCGGCACTCCAGCTTAGGTACTGATAGTTTTTTTTTTTTTGTTGTTAGTTAACTTACTTATTTTTTATTTTTTATTGATAAACATTGGAAATCAAAAGGGAGTTTTATATTGTAATTATTATTTTCATAATTGTTGAAAACAATCGCTGCTTTTTGTTTGTTTTTTGCGATGAAATCATTTGAATTACTTTTGCAACTTTACGCGTTTATAAAAATTATGTTATTTTCTATATTTCTTAATTTATAAGACTTTTAGACTTTGTCCTTTAGGGGTTATATATTCTATTATACGATTATGAATAAGAATGCAGTAAGCTGATGTATTTGCTTACTGCTTCAAATTAAAATTTTATTAAATTGAATAAAAGGAGTTTTTTTTTTCTTAAACTCTGATGCAGTTAGAAGCGCTGGAGATTCTTTCATATAACAGCTTTTTTGAAATTTTTGATACATAGTATAATATAGAATTGGATAACATTTATTTTTAATTTTTATGTTAAGAAGTACGGGTATGAGACTGAATTTAAATGTACTTTTAAATTAGTTAAATCATAATGAACAAACATATTTTCTTCTTTAATAGCGATCAACAGAAAACGAACTCGTTTTCATATAATTTAGGTATACCCTATCGACGGCTCCTCTAGGATACAAGATGACTTTGTATGACGAAATTTCTGTTGCTTTATACTGATAATATGTTTACATTAATAAGATACATATACATATGTTTATTTTATGAACGGTGAGCACCTATGGCTTTTATTTAATGTTCTATATGACTTTTTTTTTCATTTTATTAAAGTTCAGCGTATTGTATATATATTTCTGAAATGTTTAAGTGTGTTTTGTGTGCCCATCGGGCAGAGTGTACGTATTAGTTGGTCAGTCAGTCTCTATTTTTATTTATTTTTTTTTCTTCTAATGTGCCACTCCTTTTTCAGATTTTACTACTTGGAATAGAGAATTTTTGTCTAATTTTTTGGTGGGTATATACATTAGGTATGTAGAAATTAGTTTAAATACAAAGAAATGCATATTTAATATACAACTATTGTATCAAATCGATCTCAAATAACTCAGTTACCTCTACCAGCAATTCACCGTTGGTGTATTCATAAAGTGTTAGAAACAATGAAATATCTATGTTTTGAGAGAATTTTTCCCCTCAAGTATTTCTACATGAGGTTTGAGGGGTCAATCACTGTCGCATTCATATGTAATGATTATTCACTTAAAAAACGTCATCATCACCATCAATCATCTCCGTATACAATACATTCATGAGTTGGGTTGATCCAGATACAATTGCTGTCTCATCACCTTCTAACAGCTTTATATATTTTGCTAGTATGCATGCCTTAGCATGCTTATATCGATAGTGACGTAAGAGTCCGAGATGTAGTAGTGTTACAATTAAAAATCTTTACTATTAGAATTTACCAGTTCGCTCTTTTGAATTTTTGCAAAGTAGATACATATGTATGTATTTCATTGACCACAAAATCATAAAATTTCTTTGCTTACAAAATTGTATGACGTGAGGATTTTTTTTTTTTTTTTTTTTTTTTTTAATTATACATGCTTCGGCATGCTTTCATTTTTTTTTTTTTCTATAAATTTATGTAATACTCATACAGATACAGATATAAAGTAAGATCTGTTTACTGTACATTTTAAAATTTATGCATGCTTCAGCATGATTCTAGTTGAAGCGTATATTCACATGTACATTCTTAAAGATTGGATATCAAAGTCGAATTTCCGTAGTTTATCTATATTTTCTAAAGATCTGATAGCTAAAGAAATAAATAGAGTGAAGATCTTCTATAATAATCCCATTTTCATATTGTAAAATTTTGCGTGCTAGCGCTTTCGATGGGAAAATATACATACAACTTTATAAAAAGTGATAATATGATGTGCTGCTGAATATTGCACTATGTTATAGTTCATTTTAAACACTGAAGTTTTAGCAATATTTCATTCAGACCAACAAGTTTAGAGAATTCCACTACATTTAGTTAATTATCTTTCTTAAGACCCATCATTCCTAATCAATCCTACAAAAAACAACACAAACTAGATTTTTCGTTTTAATTTTATTTTTATTAAATTCAACATTCATTCTTCAAATTACTTTATACTATATTAAGTAGCTTTTCCTCATTTGTTGAGTTGACTTTAATAGGAGACATTTTAATGGTACGATGAACTTTTCTATTGCATGCATTGAGTAAATCTTTATACATACCAATCCACTTATATGAACCATTATAGCTAATTCTTTTCACATCATACCTTTCAATGATCTATTAAATCATTCTAATATTGATGCTTTCATATTAAGTAATGTTTAATCTTCTATTTATGTATGAGTTTTCCCAAGTATTTATTAAAAAATTCTTTAGAATCATCTGTTTGTAAGTTTTTTGGTACCCGTACCACTTCAAAAATATTTTCCATTGCCTTGGTTTTTAGAGTGCAGCTTTTATTTTCAGCTGTACTTTGAGAATGTGTCAATTACAGTCTTCAAAAATCAACAATTTCTATTTTCTGTAGAATAGTTCTACATTTCACCTAACTTAGCTCCATAAAACATCATATATTCCTGTCATTACATCTCTACAAGCACAAACAGTTGTTGAAATTTAATATGGACTTCGTTAACTAAATTCCTTTTTAAAGACATTGAATTGTTTCACAGATTTTTTCGAAAGTGTTGTGATCTACATCTTGCACTTTCAGCTATTTATACTAACATGTAGTTAATTTTCTAATCTATATATTTAACCGTAAACTCTTCAATTTGTTTTTAATTATTTACTTTTTAGAATTGCTTTTTCAATTTTATAACTGTCTTCTTTCTCTAATTTTATTTCACGTTGTAGTTCCTCAATTTGCATTTAAATATATTCTTGAATATTAATGCTTTAAGCTATATTATTAATTTGTCTTGTATTTTATCTTCATTCAGTTTAATGTAACTATCAACAATAGTTTGTATCTAATTCATTTATGCCTTCCAATACTGATAAGTCAGTATAAATGTCTTCAGAATTGGAAGTCTATGAGTAAAATCATCGTCATCATCATTCTCAGTATTAGCATCATTAAATATGATGGTATTATCAAATATTGTTCCTTCTACTAGTTTCTTTTGGGGTACTTGTCTATATCTTGAGTGAAGGTTTCTCAGGCTTTAAACTTGTATATTTTCAACTTCTGTCTTGATTTTACTTTCTTCTTTCATAAGAATTCTTTTAATATTTTTAGAACTATTTATGAATTCTTCTGCTATAGGTTTAAATGTATCTTTTAGTTGTTCACTTGTATCTATTTCACCAGTTTTTATACTACGAAGCTTTTTCTTCAACACATTTCTGGTCAACACCAACTGTTTTAAAATTTTCTCATCCAGGGCAAATAACAGGTATCAGCAATCATATCAGCTTTTCAGGAGCTGGTCTGGTTTTCAGATCAGCTTTTCAGGACCTGGTCTGGTTTTCAGATCAGCTTATCAGGACCTGGTCTGGTTTTCAGATCAGCTTTTCAGGACCTGGTCTGGTTTTCAGATCAGCTTTTCAGGACCTGGTCTGGTTTTCAGATCAGCTTATCAGGACCTGGTCTGGTTTTCAGATCAGCTTATCAGGAGCTGGTCTGGTTTTCAGATCAGCTTATCAGGAGCTGGTCTGGTTTTCAGATCAGCTTATCAGGAGCTGGTCTGGTTATCAGATCAGCTTATCAGGAGCTGGTCTGGTTTTCAGATCAGCTTATCAGGAGCTGATCTGATTTTTAGATCAGCTTATCAGGTAACAGATCAGGCTATCAGGAGCTGTTCAGATTTTCATTTCAAGATATCTGAGTCAGATTTAGTTATCAGTGTACAAGTAGCTAGCCATTTATAACATTTATATACATGAAGTTTAAAGTCAGATGAAATACGAAAAAGTAAAGTTTTATCTAGTAAAATTATTTTCTATAACGATCATCGTTTAATTCACTATCTTTGCTTATAATCAAAAATCCATATTTATCCTTTCAACATGCTTTTTATTTTTCTCACCTAACTTAAACATTAAATATACATTATGATGATCTCTTATTAAATGTTTGGTGATTCTGGTGTAAGTTTTACATAAGTAGAATGAATCAACATTCTTATCTCTCCCCATACAAAAATATGCTTCCCATACGCATCATCGTTAAATATCATATTGGAATTACTTTGGACTGAAATGACAGATTCACTATCGGTAAATTTTGTAATATATTATTATTTTAATTGATGTAATTAATTTCTTCAGATATTTATATCTGGGGTGATATAAAGATTTTGAGTATAAATAAATGTTCTCAAAATTTAAGTCCATTAGGACTTTCTAGCAAGCCAATCATAGCGTTTTTTTTTTCGTAATTTGACAGGTCAACTATTGTTGCACGAATAGAATTTGATATAAGGGAACTATGATTTATTTTTGAACTATCGTTCGATGAATCATCAATATTTCGTACCAAGAATTATTTATGTTGTTTTGACTAAGGGTATGAGTCAATATTTATAAAATCCATTTCATAAATATCAGCTCATGCTCATAGTCAAAACAAAGTATGCTTTAAGTGTTTAAAACCGCTATTACCATAAAAATGGTGGTTTTAAACACTTAAAATATACTTTGTTTTACTAACCGCATTTTATAACTAAATGCATTTCACAAATATTGACGCATATTCATAATCAAAACAGCATAAAAATATCCTTTGTTTTGACTGAGTATGAGTCATTATCTCTTATTATAGAAAAATAAAATAGTATGATTATATGATATCAGAAATCATGTTTTCTAATATCATATAACCATACTATTTGATTCTTTCTATAATAATAGATAATATTTATGAAATGCATTTATTTACAAAATGCGATTAGTAAAACAACATAAATATAGGATGGTATGAAATTTTGATGATTCATCAATATTTCGTACCAAGATATTTTTAGGTTGTTTTTACTATGAGTATGCGCCAATATTTATGAAATGTATTTCATAAATATTATCTCTTATTATAGAAAAATTAAAAATGTAGCTATACGATATCAGAAAATATTTTCTGAAATCGTATAGCTATATTATTTTATTTGTCCTATAATAAGAGATAATGGCCCCTACTCATAGTCAAAACAAAGAATATATTAAGAGTTTCAAATCAGTATTATCATACAAAATACTGATTTTAAACTCTTACAGCATTATTTATAAAACTTATTAAGGCTTTGTAAAGGCTTTTTAAAACAAATTTTTTATAAAAATTTTTTCTTAAAAAGTCTTTATAAAGCCCTAATAAGTGTTATAAATAAGGCTGTTAAAATATACTTTGTTTTACTAACCACATTTTTGTAACTAAACGCATTTCATAAATATTGATCCATACTCATAGTCAAAACAAAGGATATTTTATGCTGTTTTGATTATGAGTGTGGATCATTATCTCTTATTATAGAAAAAATAAACTAATGCAGCTATACGATTTCAGAAAATATTTTCTGATATGGTATAGCTGTATTAGTTAATTTTTTTATAATAAGAGATAATATTTATAAAATGTATTTAGCTACATAAATGCGGTTAGTAAAACAACCTAAAATACCTTGGTACGAAATATTGATGAATCATCAAAATTTCATACCATCCTATATTTATGTTGTTTTACTAATCGCATTTTGTAAATAAATGCATTTCATAAATATTATCTATTATTATAGAAAGAATCAAATAGTATGGTTATATGATATTAGAAAACATGATTTCTGATATCATATAATCATACTATTTTATTTTTCTATAATAAGAGATAATGACTCATACTCATAGTCAAAACAAAGGATATTTATATGCTGTTTTGATTATGAGTATGCGTCAATATTTGTGAAATGCATTTAGTTATAAAATGCGGTTAGTAAAACAAAGTATATTTTAAGTGTTTAAAACCACCATTTTTATGGTAATAGCGGTTTTAAACACTTAAAGCATACTTTGTTTTGACTATGAGCATGAGCTGATATTTATGAAATGGATTTTATAAATATTGACTCATACCCTTAGTCAAAACAACATAAATAATTCTTGGTACGAAATATTGATGATTCATCGAACGATAGTTCAAAAATAAATCATAGTTCCCTTATATCAAATTCTATTCGTGCAACAATAGTTGACCTGTCAAATTACGAAAAAAAAAAACGCTATGATTGGCTTGCTAGAAAGTCCTAATGGACTTAAATTTTGAGAACATTTATTTATACTCAAAATCTTTATATCACCCCAGATATAAATATCTGAAGAAATTAATTACATCAATTAAAATAATAATATATTACAAAATTTACCGATAGTGAATCTGTTATTTCAGTCCAAAGTAATTCCAATATGATATTTAACGATGATGCGTATGGGAAGCATATTTTTGTATGGGGAGAGATAAGAATGTTGATTCATTCTACTTATGTAAAACTTACACCAGAATCACCAAACATTTAATAAGAGATCATCATAATGTATATTTAATGTTTAAGTTAGGTGAGAAAAATGAAAAGCATGTTGAAAGGATAAATATGGATTTTTGATTATAAGCAAAGATAGTGAATTAAACGATGATCGTTATAGAAAATAATTTTACTAGATAAAACTTTACTTTTTCGTATTTCATCTGACTTTAAACTTCATGTATATAAATGTTATAAATGGCTAGCTACTTGTACACTGATAACTAAATCTGACTCAGATATCTTGAAATGAAAATCTGAACAGCTCCTGATAGCCTGATCTGTTACCTGATAAGCTGATCTAAAAATCAGATCAGCTCCTGATAAGCTGATCTGAAAACCAGACCAGCTCCTGATAAGCTGATCTGATAACCAGACCAGCTCCTGATAAGCTGATCTGAAAACCAGACCAGCTCCTGATAAGCTGATCTGAAAACCAGACCAGCTCCTGATAAGCTGATCTGAAAACCAGACCAGGTCCTGATAAGCTGATCTGAAAACCAGACCAGGTCCTGAAAAGCTGATCTGAAAACCAGACCAGGTCCTGAAAAGCTGATCTGAAAACCAGACCAGGTCCTGATAAGCTGATCTGAAAACCAGACCAGCTCCTGAAAAGCTGATATGATTGCTGATACCTGTTATTTGCCCTGGATGAGAAAATTTTAAAACAGTTGGTGTTGACCAGAAATGTGTTGAAGAAAAAGCTTCGTAGTATAAAAACTGGTGAAATAGGTACAAGTGAACAACTAAAAGATACATTTAAACCTATAGCAGAAGAATTCATAAATAGTTCTAAAAATATTAAAAGAATTCTTATGAAAGAAGAAAGTAAAATCAAGACAGAAGTTGAAAATATACAAGTTTAAAGCCTGAGAAACCTTCACTCAAGATATAGACAAGTACCCCAAAAGAAACTAGTAGAAGGAACAATATTTGATAATACCATCATATTTAATGATGCTAATACTGAGAATGATGATGACGATGATTTTACTCATAGACTTCCAATTCTGAAGACATTTATACTGACTTATCAGTATTGGAAGGCATAAATGAATTAGATTAGATTCTTGAGATTAATTCTGTAATTGTATATGTATGTATGTATGACAATGGGAATTTGTGTATGTATATCTGAGGGAGAATTTAAGACTCGTCATGATTTGCAAAAGGGGGGGGTGTTGTTGAAATTTTCTTGGATATTTCTTATATGAATTCTGCTCTGTGTGTGTATTTGAGGTGGTATTTATATGTAGGTGGAAATAAATTGTTTTCAGTATCGACATTTGGTACTATAAAATAATATCATATGTCTGGACTTCCCTAATCCTAGTATGCTTTTATACTTACTATTGCTTTATATTTTCTCATGCTTAAATTTGTCTCGCGTTGAAGTCGGTCTGTGTGAAATTTGTTTATATTACAGATTTTGTTTATTTAACTACATTCGTCTTCTTTGACTGAAAGAGTTTTCTACACACAGAGAAAACCCAACTTGAAATCAGTAAGAACCATGCTGAATTAATAAGAACCATTAGCGAAGGTTTAGTCATATTGAAATTTCTTATTTCAATAGGGACAAAATATTAATTTAGAGTATCCATTTAACTCATTAACTCATTAGTTTGTAGATATCTCAATAGACATTTTCTATTATACTAAAAATTATTGAATTAATGTCAAGCGTGCTTATTTTTAAGCTGCAAATTTTTTCTAGTGTATAGATCATTTATATTTGCATTGTGCTTTAACTAAACGACGCTTCATATACATATGTACATATTTTCATTAGGTAGATCTGATAAATACTTCAACATTGATAAAAAATTTGATATGTATACATACATATCTACAAATTGATTTTATGTATGTATGTATGTATGTACATACAAATAAGTGTTTATTTCAATCTTTGAATACATTTTTTTTGTCATTGATGTCTTTTGTTCTTCTTGTTGTTGTTGTTGTTGTTGTAAATATCGTCTGTGTATACATAGATGCGATATATTCAGTTTTTTTTTCTGCGTTTACTTAAAAGTTTGTGAGGATTTTCTGTTTTTAAGTAAAACTGAATTCCTGAAGATACATACTCTATAGTAATAGCAACTATAATAGAAATATTTCTTATACTTAATTTAAATTTTTTTAAAGTTGATGCAACGTTAGTAAGTTAACGTTAGAAATTTTTCGGGTACATAATTTTTTCTAACTATAGACTTTTTTCTTCACTTTCTACATTTGTTTTAGAAAACTTGCTTTGCTTTTTGAAAATGTATAAACATTTTTAAATGAAACTGATCCGGCACTCCAGCTTAGGTACTGATAGTTTTTTTTTTTTGTTGTTAGTTAACTTACTTATTTTTTATTTTTTATTGATAAACATTGGAAATCAAAAGGGAGTTTTATATTGTAATTATTATTTTCATAATTGTTGAAAACAATCGCTGCTTTTTGTTTGTTTTTTGCGATGAAATCATTTGAATTACTTTTGCAACTTTACGCGTTTATAAAAATTATGTTATTTTCTATATTTCTTAATTTATAAGACTTTTAGACTTTGTCCTTTAGGGGTTATATATTCTATTATACGATTATGAATAAGAATGCAGTAAGCTGATGTATTTGCTTACTGCTTCAAATTAAAATTTTATTAAATTGAATAAAAGGAGTTTTTTTTTTCTTAAACTCTGATGCAGTTAGAAGCGCTGGAGATTCTTTCATATAACAGCTTTTTTGAAATTTTTGATACATAGTATAATATAGAATTGGATAACATTTATTTTTAATTTTTATGTTAAGAAGTACGGGTATGAGACTGAATTTAAATGTACTTTTAAATTAGTTAAATCATAATGAACAAACATATTTTCTTCTTTAATAGCGATCAACAGAAAACGAACTCGTTTTCATATAATTTAGGTATACCCTATCGACGGCTCCTCTAGGATACAAGATGACTTTGTATGACGAAATTTCTGTTGCTTTATACTGATAATATGTTTACATTAATAAGATACATATACATATGTTTATTTTATGAACGGTGAGCACCTATGGCTTTTATTTAATGTTCTATATGACTTTTTTTTTTCATTTTATTAAAGTTCAGCGTATTGTATATATATTTCTGAAATGTTTAAGTGTGTTTTGTGTGCCCATCGGGTAGAGTGTACGTATTAGTTGGTCAGTCAGTCTCTATTTTTATTTATTTTTTTTTCTTCTAATGTGCCACTCCTTTTTCAGATTTTACTACTTGGAATAGAGAATTTTTGTCTAATTTTTTGGTGGGTATATACATTAGGTATGTAGAAATTAGTTTAAATACAAAGAAATGCATATTTAATATACAACTATTGTATCAAATCGATCTCAAATAACTCAGTTACCTCTACCAGCAATTCACCGTTGGTGTATTCATAAAGTGTTAGAAACAATGAAATATCTATGTTTTGAGAGAATTTTTCCCCTCAAGTATTTCTACATGAGGTTTGAGGGGTCAATCACTGTCGCATTCATATGTAATGATTATTCACTTAAAAAACGTCATCATCACCATCAATCATCTCCGTATACAATACATTCATGAGTTGGGTTGATCCAGATACAATTGCTGTCTCATCACCTTCTAACAGCTTTATATATTTTGCTAGTATGCATGCCTTAGCATGCTTATATCGATAGTGACGTAAGAGTCCGAGATGTAGTAGTGTTACAATTAAAAATCTTTACTATTAGAATTTACCAGTTCGCTCTTTTGAATTTTTGCAAAGTAGATACATATGTATGTATTTCATTGACCACAAAATCATAAAATTTCTTTGCTTACAAAATTGTATGACGTGAGGATTTTTTTTTTTTTTTTTTTTTTTTAATTATACATGCTTCGGCATGCTTTCATTTTTTTTTTTCTATAAATTTATGTAATACTCATACAGATACAGATATAAAGTAAGATCTGTTTACTGTACATTTTAAAATTTATGCATGCTTCAGCATGATTCTAGTTGAAGCGTATATTCACATGTACATTCTTAAAGATTGGATATCAAAGTCGAATTTCCGTAGTTTATCTATATTTTCTAAAGATCTGATAGCTAAAGAAATAAATAGAGTGAAGATCTTCTATAATAATCCCATTTTCATATTGTAAAATTTTGCGTGCTAGCGCTTTCGATGGGAAAATATACATACAACTTTATAAAAAGTGATAATATGATGTGCTGCTGAATATTGCACTATGTTATAGTTCATTTTAAACACTGAAGTTTTAGCAATATTTCATTCAGACCAACAAGTTTAGAGAATTCCACTACATTTAGTTAATTATCTTTCTTAAGACCCATCATTCCTAATCAATCCTACAAAAAACAACACAAACTAGATTTTTCGTTTTAATTTTATTTTTATTAAATTCAACATTCATTCTTCAAATTACTTTATACTATATTAAGTAGCTTTTCCTCATTTGTTGAGTTGACTTTAATAGGAGACATTTTAATGGTACGATGAACTTTTCTATTGCATGCATTGAGTAAATCTTTATACATACCAATCCACTTATATGAACCATTATAGCTAATTCTTTTCACATCATACCTTTCAATGATCTATTAAATCATTCTAATATTGATGCTTTCATATTAAGTAATGTTTAATCTTCTATTTATGTATGAGTTTTCCCAAGTATTTATTAAAAAATTCTTTAGAATCATCTGTTTGTAAGTTTTTTGGTACCCGTACCACTTCAAAAATATTTTCCATTGCCTTGGTTTTTAGAGTGCAGCTTTTATTTTCAGCTGTACTTTGAGAATGTGTCAATTACAGTCTTCAAAAATCAACAATTTCTATTTTCTGTAGAATAGTTCTACATTTCACCTAACTTAGCTCCATAAAACATCATATATTCCTGTCATTACATCTCTACAAGCACAAACAGTTGTTGAAATTTAATATGGACTTCGTTAACTAAATTCCTTTTTAAAGACATTGAATTGTTTCACAGATTTTTTCGAAAGTGTTGTGATCTACATCTTGCACTTTCAGCTATTTATACTAACATGTAGTTAATTTTCTAATCTATATATTTAACCGTAAACTCTTCAATTTGTTTTTAATTATTTACTTTTTAGAATTGCTTTTTCAATTTTATAACTGTCTTCTTTCTCTAATTTTATTTCACGTTGTAGTTCCTCAATTTGCATTTAAATATATTCTTGAATATTAATGCTTTAAGCTATATTATTAATTTGTCTTGTATTTTATCTTCATTCAGTTTAATGTAACTATCAACAATAGTTTGTATCTAATTCATTTATGCCTTCCAATACTGATAAGTCAGTATAAATGTCTTCAGAATTGGAAGTCTATGAGTAAAATCATCGTCATCATCATTCTCAGTATTAGCATCATTAAATATGATGGTATTATCAAATATTGTTCCTTCTACTAGTTTCTTTTGGGGTACTTGTCTATATCTTGAGTGAAGGTTTCTCAGGCTTTAAACTTGTATATTTTCAACTTTTGTCTTAATTTTACTTTCTTCTTTCATAAGAATTCTTTTAATATTTTTAGAACTATTTATGAATTCTTCTGCTATAGGTTTAAATGTATCTTTTAGTTGTTCACTTGTATCTATTTCACCAGTTTTTATACTACGAAGCTTTTTCTTCAACACATTTCTGGTCAACACCAACTGTTTTAAAATTTTCTCATCCAGGGCAAATAACAGGTATCAGCAATCATATCAGCTTTTCAGGAGCTGGTCTGGTTTTCAGATCAGCTTATCAGGACCTGGTCTGGTTTTCAGATCAGCTTTTCAGGACCTGGTCTGGTTTTCAGATCAGCTTTTCAGGACCTGGTCTGGTTTTCAGATCAGCTTATCAGGACCTGGTCTGGTTTTCAGATCAGCTTATCAGGAGCTGATCTGAAAACCAGACCTATGTATGTATACTTTACCACAGTTGTCTGATGAATTTCCTAAACATTTAATTTGGTACACAACATTGCTTTGATCTTTTTTGTCAACTTTTGTTTTTGTTTTTGTGAATAAATTATTTATCGTTTTGTTTGCTCTATATGCCAGTGTATAACAAAGTATAACAAAGTATGAAAAAATTAGATTGACGTCAAATTCTGCCACAGCACCTAGATTGTACGGTTTACCAAAAATCCACAAACTAGATATACCATTGAGACCAATTTCAGCATTAATTGAAGTACCATGCTACAACCTCTCAAAATATATTGACAACATTTTGAAACATCTGATAAAAGAAAAATATAATATTAAAAACTCACTGGAAGTAAAGAAGAATCTTCAGGACATAATAGTTGATGATGATGAAATTTTAATATCATTGGACGTCGTATCACTCTTCACTAATATCCCAATCCATCTGGCTATCAATAATATAATAAAACAATGGACTGTATTAGAAAAACTTAAAAAAATTCCGAAAAAACAATTTTTAAATATTTAAAGAAAATTTATTATTTGACATATTGTCAGAAGTGTACATAAAATAATTGAAATTTATTTGCTGGTAGTTTAGCATGTCTATATACGTATTTCATTGGCGCTTGAACCAAATCATCACTAGACTTTAACCACAATTTTAAACAGTCACAAACCTCTTACTTTATGCATAGACTTTCAAAAACTATATGAGAATTCATAAAATAACAATACTTTTGAAAATCACAAAAGAAAAAATAAGCTTAGTAGGCTTTGAAACTTATACAAAACCCAGCAAATAATTTATATCCAGGTGAACTCATTTTATTTTTCTACATCCTTATACAAGTAGAAATCCATTGGATAACAATAAAAGTATTAACAAGGCCAATGAAATATATATGTTTTGTATATGACGTTTGTTTTCGAGCTTTTGTGTTTTATGTAGTGCTGATTATTTAAAATACAAACTATGAAAAACAATTACAATTTTCAAAATATTATCATATGTAAGTAACGATTGTTCTTAATCATAATTATGATTACAATGTATGTTGTATGTATCATAAAACAAAAACAATTGTCTAATGATAAGTTTCTAAAATTGTTGTTGTTATATTTTTTCTGTTACAACAAGGTTACCAGATTAACAAATAAAAACATCCCTGATGAAGTTGGGATTTTCCAACGAAACGTCGGATGAAATAATTAATAAAATAAATAATAGCTTATTTTAATTCGCTGACCTTAAAAGCCCATTTAAAAAAAGCACTTAAACTAAATATAACCAAAGGTCAATAAAAATAAATACTGAATATTTAAAATATTTAGTTTCACACGAAAAAAACACGAAAGTTTTAGAAAAAGTATTGTTTTTATGTTTTAGTTCAAAGAAATCATACCAAATAGATACAAATATGTATGTGTAGATTTATTTTATGACGACGGAAACGAAGTCGCAATTGTAGATGTGCTACGTATCAGAAGAAAAATTCGTGATGATTCCAATCTTCTTGAACTTCCCAATGCAAGGTAAGGAATAATCAAAGTAGGAAACGAATTCTTTAAAGAAAAAGTTTTGAATGTTCTTAGTTATTCCGGCAGAACAAAGAAACGTTTCGTTATTTGTTGGATCACCAAAAACCATGTTTAAAGAAATCTTTGTATGTGCCCGAAATACCGCTGCACAGTGGCACATTTTGTGAGTTAGCGGTCAAAATTCTATAACTTTTGACTGGGTTGAAATTTTTTTGTTGGATAGAACACATCTTAAGCTTCAATTTAATGTATAGGGTGTTTTTTTGAGGGGTATAGAACTTCGAATTGAAATAAAACACAAGAAAATCGTTTTAATTTCCATCAATTTGGCTTTATTGGAAGGATAATTTTATGCCATTAATGTTTAAATATTATTTCGGGCATGTGGCCGCCGCGGCTGGCTCGAATAAAGCTAATTCTACAGGTCCAATTTTCAACCACTTTTTCGAGCATATGGGGCCGTATGTTGGCAATAACGCCACGAATGTTGGCTTCCAAGTCCCCTAACGTTTCTGGTTTGTTGGCGTAGACGAGCGACTTCACATATCCCCAAAGAAAATAATCCAATGGTGTCAAATCACACGATCTTGGTGGCCAATTGACAGGTCCATTCCGCGAAATTATGCGCTCATCGAATGTTTCCTTCAATAAATCGATTGTGACGTGCGTTGTGTGGCATGTAGCGCCGTCTTGTTGGAACCACAACTCATCCACATTCATGCCATCCAATTCGGGAACAAAATAGTCGATTAGTCGGCTCCAATTGCTGTGCACGGTGGCGAATCGATTCATTCGGGTCCTCTTCAACACTTTGCTCTACAGCGGCAATTGTTTCTTCGGTGCGCACTGTTCGACGTCTCTGCGGATGCGTATTATCACATAGAGTAAACGTAGTGCGGAAACGATCCATGGTTAACCGAATTAATTGCTCTGATGGACGATTATGTCGACCATAAAATGGACGGAGCTTGCGGTAAACTTCGCGAACTGATCCATTATTTTCGAAATAAATTTGCACGATTTGCAAGCGTTGTTCTTTTGTCAACCTGTTCATGATGAAATGGCAAACCAAACTAAATATTAATCACTTGACAGCTGACAAAATGGCCGCCAGTTAAAAAAGTGATGCCAACTTACAAGTTCTATACCTCAATAAAAAACACCCTTTATTTACTTTAAAATCGGGCCTTATTAAAGTACACTTATATATGATTGAAAAATGACTTTTAAAAATATAGGTATTATCGGCCTTAAAAAAAAATAAATTTGTGAATGTAGTGATTTAACATTGCATTTTATAAATAGTTAACGTTAACTGAACTAAAAAATTACATACTTAATTAAGCCGTCCACCCGGGTCCATTTCATTTTGACCTTTAGCCCTCTTCTCCAATGGACCACTTAGAATACGGGTTTGATGCTCATAATTGTTTTAAATATATTAATATTGATATAATATTTAGCAAAACTAATTTTATTTTAGTCGTTGATATCCCTGTGAAATTTTAGGGCAATCGGTCCACATTTACTCATAGGGCCATTGTAAGTCAAATTTCGTGAAATAGCCTTGGTGATCATAATTCACTAACAAATGTAAGCTCGACAGCTTTAAATGTTATTATTATATGAAAAATTTAAATATATTTTAAACGTGAATCCACAACAGATATGTAGGAGATCCATATCCGAAAAAAGGTTTTACCATAAATTCTAAGAAAATCCCTTTATTCCAAATAAAATAAAATTTCTTTTATAAATTTTCAATATTTATTGTGCTCTTTTGCTCTAATTTTTATGTTAATTTGCATAGAATACATTTTTCATTTAACTGTCTTAGTGAAAATTTCATCTAAGTATGTCTCCTGTTCATCTTCAAGGAGCTGCTTGGCGTCTTTGTCCAATTGCATGGGGGTGGAATTCCATTTCTGTCGAATGCTGGAGATATATGGATCAGAAGTGCACAGTAAAATATTAAAGAGGTCTTCATTGGTACTATATCCAGATATCTTTCTTGTGTTGTACGCGCGAAAATATCTATAATCTTTGTTCCTTTCTTCTTGCGCTTCTTCAGAAATCTCTCCAATCAGCAAGATATTGTGTTGAATAATGTTTCCCCCATGATATAGTATTTTATGGATTGTCGATGGCATATTCCTCCAATCATATTTTTCGTTGTATAGTTTCGCTGTTTCATTAGCATACTGACCAAATTTTCTTGCATTTACCTTTTCATTGCATGATATTACTTGCAGTATGATTTTGTAGCGTTTTATTAATTCAAAATCTACTCCTGTAATAGCTGCAGCAGTTTCAGGATCAGAAAAAAAATTTTCTTGCTGTGTTGCCATCATTTGTGTTTCCTCCTCCTTGCTTTGGCTGATCGATCAGTAAACCCAATTCTAAATATTTTTCTTGTACGTGTTTCTTTCTTGCCTCTCTTTTGGATTTATTTTTGTCACTATTTCGTACTGTTCCTTTAAAATCTAAATCATAGTTTAGCTTTAATATGTGTTCCATAAATCGAATTTTAGCATGGAGTGGGGACAAGCCAAACTCATAGGCTTCTTGGAAAGTAGTGTCTTCTGTTAGAAGTTGACTTAATTGGCTTGCAGTTTTTTTTTGCAAATAACACAAATAACACGAAGATGGTTTTGTTTCAGTTATGGCCTGTGCAACTTTTCCATCAATCATTGTAAGTATCATTTGATAATTTATTTGAATCTCTTGATCGTTAAGTAACAAAGTTATCGGTTGAAGTTTATCTATTTGTGTTTTAAGTTTAGATACTTCTTCTAATATTACATCCTTCGTTTCCTTCTTAAAAGCAAATTTAATTGGTTTGCAATATTTTGTTGAGGAAGGTATTTCGTTTTCCCATATGTCAATATCGGTTTCTTTGCTAGTAGATGGCTCAAAATTAACGTTATTTGTTTTTAGTCTTAACGGAACAAAAGATATAAATAAGTCAGAATCTGATATTTTTCTGCATTATACTGCTTATATAGCTTTTGTCCAGAAGATCCACAGCATCCCCATTTAGAAATTAATGTTAGGCTAGAGTCACCAAGCTTTTTAATATTATCTGTGTCTAATGTATTCAACAATCTTTAAGCAGTATGATTTAATACGTCTTGCAATATCACCTCTGCTGAACTTTCTGTAATGTTTATAGAATTTTGTGGTGGTAAACAATCTTTTTTAATTAAAACCAAATCTCTTTATTCTGGATAAATGGAGCAATGTTTTGCAATTGCCCGCTTTCGCAATTCAGTATGTGACGCGCCAAATAGAAAGGGACCTAAGGGTAAAAACCGGTTTTGTTCAGGAGAGCCATTTTAAAGATTTAAATACGTGTATCTTTGGTGTACCATCACATCATAAAACGCACATATCTCTGGCAGGGAACACTTTTGGGGCATGGGATCGGTCTCATTCGATGCTCAGATGTTGTCCACATCAAAAAAAGTGAAAATTTATTTTTTTTTACCCTTAGGTCCCTTTCTCTATGCGCTGTCACATATACTGATATTTTGTTAGCTTTAAGTCCAGAAATATTGAAAATGCTTCTTCAGATGTAAATTTTTTATCATCGGTTGGTGTTGGAATGCTCTTTTAAATCTTTTTACACGCTTGGGGCTCGCTGTCATTACATTTTCTATTATCTCAATTTTTTTAGTTTTATTTTTTGTTGGTCCTAGTTGATGGAAAAACGTATCTTTAATTATTTCTTGAGAAAATTATTCATTAATGCTTTGCAGCTTTCGTCTTCGGGACCTTTTACTACAGTCCTCAACTGGTCTGGCAGGTCGGCCCACATTTGCTGGTTTTGGTTGGCTTTCAAATACAAGTTCGCTTGTAAGCCATTGTTTGTTGCAGTTAAACATTTTTTCCTTATTTCTATAACATTCATTATACCGTTTATTTAATCGCGTTAAAAAATTATTAATTTTTTTTAAATGGTCGCACAACTCAAAATAATGGTCTTTTAAAATGTGTAATATAACATCGTTTTTGTTTTTTGTTCAAAATAAATTTTATGAAGATCATTATAACTGAACTTAGCCATCGTTTTGACAATACTTTTTTTTAATGCATGTATTAATTTATTGTATCTTCATATATGAACTAACAATAAGTATTCAAATCTTAAATCTATAAAAAAAAATTATTAGGCCCGACCAGTGTCGGACATAAACTTAGTGATAGTTATAAATAATACATTAGTAGTGATAATCAAAAAAAAAAAAAAAGGGGGGAAAGTATTTTCAAGTAGTCCCATCTGGAGTGTTAGGTATAAGAGCCCGTGTGTCCCTCTTTTTTAAGCGGACGTGTCCAGTAAAGTTCAAAATATTACGAGCAAGCGGATTAGGATGTGATTCGAGTTTTGTTAAATATTTGCCTGCGTATTTTTCAATTTCTTCAGTCACTAGTGGCATATTTAAATCTCGATGTATAATAGAATTTTGGATGTACCATGGAGCCGATGTTATTAACCGTAAAATTTTGTTTTGTCTTCGTTGGATTCTCTCGACATTGGAAGCTGAAGCAGTGCCCCATAACTGAATTCCGTAGCGCCATATTGGCTTCAAAAGCGACTTGTATAATAAAAGTTTGCAGTCTAGGCTGAGTGTTGAGTTTCTGCCAATCAACCAATATATTTGAGTTAACTTAAGTTTCATCTGAGTTAACTTAGAGTCAATATGATGTTTCCATGTAAGTCTTCGATCGAGGTGTATACCAAGATATTTCACTTGGGAATGTTGAGGAATATTTTGATTGTTGATTCGAATGGGGGAGCAAGTATCTCTTCTTAGGGTGAACGTTATATGGACACACTTTTGTTCATTGACTTTAATTCTCCATAAGTTCAGCCATATTTCCAGCTGGGTGATATGTTCCTGGAGATTGCGGGATGCCTCATAAGGGTTTTCGTGCACACTCATACAGGCTGTATCATCGGCAAAAGTAGAAATATGGATATTATTGCTCACAGGCATATCACAAGTATATATTAAATACAAGACAGGACCCAGAATACTACCTTGGGGCACACCAGAAGATATAGTTTCGGGCACACTCGTGAACTCTCCTTCCACAACAGTGAACTTCCTATCAATAATATAACTTTCCAAAAGCTTTTGAATGTTTATTGGCAGATATGTCTTCAATTTTAAAACTAGGCCTTCGTGCCATACTTTATCAAACGCCTGAGAAACATCAATAAAGAGAGCAGAACAATACTTCTTTTCTTCAAATGTTCTTCTTACAACTTGGACCAATCTATGCGTTTGTTCAATCGTGCTGTGCTGACTTCTAAAGCCAAATTGATGGTCTGGAATGCACCCATTATCAGTTAAAATTTTGGACAATTTAGTCATGAGCAGCTTTTCGAAAAGCTTTGAGATTGTAGATAGTAAGCTTATAGGCCTATATGACTCAGTCTTGGTAAGATCTTTGCCCGCCTTTGGAATCATTTTGATCTTGGCCAGTTTCCAGTTATGTGGAAAATACTGCATTCTTAAAATAGCATTAAAAGTAAATAGCAGGATTCTTATTGCAATATGAGGCAAGTTCATGAGCATTTTGTTACTAATGCCATCAATACCTGGAGCTTTCTTCGGGTTGAGTTCAGCAATTACTTTTTGTACTTCACGCATCTTAAACCTTAAGGGACGAGGGGGTAGAGAAACTACACACGGTAAATCAGCAGCACCCGTACATGAATTGGGAGTGAATACAGATTTTAAATGCTCAGAAAAAAAGTTACCTTTCTCACTATCACTTCTTGCCCAGCCTCCGGTCGCAGTACGCAATGGTGATTTAATATCAACGGGTCGTTTAGGATTTCTAGTAGCGCGCCATAAAGAGTAATTAGATGCGGACGTTACATCAAGACCTTCTAAATACTTTTCCAGTAGTGCAGTTTTTTCCGACGATAGCAGCTCTTTGAGTCGTTTAGTACATTCTTTAAGTCTGATTTTATTTAGGGGTGATCTGTGTTGTTGCCATTCTCTTCTAGCTCTCCTTTTTTCACATACAAGACGTTCAATTTCCGTAGAATAAATTCTGTTAAAGCCGGTCTGCGGATAGGAGGTAGTGGCGTGTTCAGCAGCCTGTTTAATATTTTCGTTAAGATTGGCAATGTTAAATTCAATATCATCGCATGATCTAAGCTGAATGTTTTCTACGCAGTGACTACTAAGATATTTTTTGAATGCCAGCCAGTTGATTCCATTAATCATCTTCACATATGAGTTAGTTAAATCACTCCTTAGTGGGTTGAAAATTGTAACTATTGTTGGAGAGTGATCGGAGGACAGATCTAGAGAGGCCTCTACATGAATTAAGTCCCTATGAATATTTTTAGTGACGGCAAAATCTATAACATCTGGAATTTTTCTTACGTCAGTAGGCCAGTAAGTAGGCTCCCCACTCGAAATGACATCTAAGCCCATTTTTGAAATTGTATTGAACAAGGCTCGACCTCTAGGTGTAACAAGACGCGATCCCCAGTACGTATGTTTTGCATTGTAGTCACCAGCTGCCACGAAACAAGATCCAAGCGATTTGTAGAACTTCTCGTACTGATCTTCGGTAACTGAAAATCTGGGAGGTGAGTAAATTGATGATATCACGAAATTCGCACAAAAATTTTCTACGAAAATATTCGTTGCTTGCAAATATTCTTCACTAACGTTGTCAAGGACATAGTGCTTGAGTCTTGACTTAATCAGAATTGCTGATCCACCACATGCTCTCTCTCTCGGGTCCTTTGTATCATATAAAGTGTAACCATTTATTTTAAATAAGCTTCTTGAGGTCAAATGGGTCTCAGAAACTAACATTATATCAATATTTTTTTCCATGAGGAAGTGCTCAAGTTCATTTTTATGTTGGCGAATGCCGTTTGCGTTCCAGAAACATATTTTTAACGTGTTCATGGTTTATTAACTAATGCTTGAAGCAGTGTATTCTGCATTCGCAGCATTTCTTGCATCATGCTTGTCATATTTGTAGTAAAGTTGTTTATAGTTAGCACCAGATTCTCAATAGTAGCTTTAAGGCGACTAAAGTTAAAGCTTGAGTTTGAATTCGTTGAATTATTTGGCGGTGGAACATTTTGCGTGAGAATTGAACTAGTCTTAGCAGCATCAGCATACGATACACGTGAAGTAACTGGTTGGCTGATTTGAGCAAAAGTGTCGGAGTTCGCGTTTACTTGTAGAGCTGGAGTTAACTTGGGTTTTTGACCCATAGCCTGTTTAACGAAAGAAAATACAGGGCACCCTCTATAGTTAGCTGTGTGATTACCTCCACAATTACTACATTTTTTTTCTGCTTGATCTTTTGGCTTAGTGCAGCTAGCAGTACCATGCAATTCACCGCAGATAACACACACTGTAGGTAACTTGCAGTAAGTTTTCGTATGGCCATATTCTTGGCAATTATGGCACTGTACGGGACCTGAACGCTTACGTGGCTCTTCAACTGTGATTTTTCGATGTAAGAGATACTTTACGTTATAAACTGGATGGGCTTCATTTTTTTTCAATTGTATGTCGTTCGGCTCCAGTTCAACCCGAAATAGGGGTTGGGGGACCTTTTCTCTATTAAATATGTTGGTAACATTTTTTACCTTGAATCCCTGGTCGACAAGTGCACATTTTACTTCTTCGGGTTCAACATATGAATCTATGCCCTTTAATACTATCTGTAGGCCTTTAGCACTCTTAAGTTGGTATGTGTAAAAATTTGTTTTATTTTTTTCGAATTCAGTAACAATTTTTCGGAAATCTTTTTCATTATATATTTGGATTTTAGTTTCATCAATATTACCTCGTTTAATTGGAATGATGTGAAAAGTATTTTCACCAATGGTCGACAGTAGTTTTTTTATAAGTGCGTTAGAATTTTTTTCTCTCAGATAAATAGGTGGTGGCTTAAAAGACTTTTGCGATGATGTAGAGGGCTTGTCGTCGGTGTTTTGCAATAATGAAAAACGATTTTGACGACTGGTAGATGATGCGCTGTTATCCCTAGACATCTTTGGAGCAGATGAAATTTTTGAAGAATTTGGGCTTCGCCCACGCTTTACCACTGTTATATATCTGTCCATTCCCACTTGTACCTTGATATCGCAGACTTAAATGAAGAAGTACTAGGCAATGGTAATGTTAACGATTCACTAGTTGGCATTGGACAAAGCGAAGTTGATCGCTGACGAAAAATTGGCTTTGCCGTTAAAAAAAGATTTTCATCAGATTTATTATTTATATTTTTTTCATTAAGAGTTTCAGAACTCACAGTAAAATAAGCATTTCTGCCGTTAGAACTCACTTCAAAATTTTTTTCCTTTGAGGTACTCATACAGAGTATTATTCCTCAAGGGAACTTTGTTTGTGTTTACGGTTTTTTGTTTGTTTTTGCTATTTCTTGCTATGTAAAAAATATTAGTAAAGCCAATAAGCTTATTTATCAAGGTGAATATGTATTACGAATATTTTTTGTATGATTTTTGATTTTGTTGTTTTTTATATTTGTTTCGTATGTATGTATGTAAAAAAAATCCGCTTTAATGTCTCTTCACTATGAAGGTTCAACGAGAACTGACAATACTGATCGTCTTTATTAATTTTGTCTGTTTTTATACACATCAAGTTTTCTTGAAGCAGGTATGTGTTTAAACGAGAGAGAGGAAAGAAGAAAGAAGAGGAGTACAGACATGCTTGTACCGACAAGTTACTTCAATTCTCTTTTGTTATTTCATTCTCATATTCAAAACTCATTAAAAACTTGAACACAAATTGTCTGTGTCTAAACAACCGGGCAGGTTTAAAAGAGAATTAAAGAGACCTGCTTCAAGAAAACCTGATGTGTCTATCGTATTTTAACCTTTATATGAGCACCAGCTGCCTGGGTACACAATAAAGTTATAACAAAAGGTCGAATATATCAGTCCAAATACAACAACTCATGTACCTACACCTGCTTATATGTAACTATACATTTTTTAATGGCCTTAATTACAAAATTGCATTTAATGCATTATAATAACAGTCTTTTATTATACCCTTTTCATTAATAAAACTTCTTCGAAAAAAGAAAAACATACACACAATACACACACAAACACATGTAGATATACCGCACTCCCATACCTAAAATATCCGACATGCGAGCAGTAAAATCATTGTAGTTCCTAGAGACGCAAATATAAATTAAAAACATGAGCATATAATAACAGCTCAAAGTACGTACTATAACACGTTATAAGTCATTTTACGAAGTTTTTCGCAGAAAAAAAGTTGCGTTCCACTGAACATCGAGATTTGGGTATATTTTAGACCTTTATTGCAATGCCCAAATCTGGGACTCGAGCAAAGTAAGGCACGGCACGATTTTTTTAATTTATTTTATAAGTTAAGAAATGATGTTGTGTGAAGAAAAATTTTTTTCCAAAAATATATAAAACCAAAAAGTTATGCCCACTTGAAGTTCAAAAATTTTCTAAAATATTTTGAATTTCAGCTTCTCTTAAAAAAAGCGCGTTTTTGATAACCCTATTCGAAGAGAAATAATCGAAATAAAAACTTAAATTTCTGGATTTCGAGGTTCCTATGTGTTTACTTTTATATAAAAAAAATTAAATCGGTGACACAAAAAAAATTTTTTTGAAGACTTTTGGCCGCCATCTCTTCAAATGTGCCACTGTGCGCCGATAATGAAATTGTTAAAAAAAATTGTTATTAACCATAACAAATATTTCTAATTACGATTTTTTAACTTTTTCTGCTTTTTATATTGCACCAACCAGTAACTAAAAAAACCAACCACAGACCCAACAACTAAAAAGCAGTTGTGTATACTCAACGCTTTTCTCAACCAAACTTACGCAGACTGGTAAATGACAGTACCAAAACACAACTGAAAAGTCAACTGTCAAATTTATCAATCCCAACCAAACTATTTTAAAAGTTTAAAACCGTGATAGGGGCATAAATTTAATGAAATTTCAGATAGAGTGTCAGTTATAGATAAAGGTCCGACTAAACAATTTTTAAGTATTCAAATTAAAAGAACAAATGCTACTAGGGAAAATTTCTATACATCAAAATAAATACATAAAAGAGGTTTTGCGTGAATATAAAATGGAAAATTGTCGTCCAGTATCTACGCCTTTAGAGGCGAAATTTCATGTCGCTTGTGCTAGTGAAGAATGTGAAAAAATCAATCCAACAAGCTACCAGTCGCTCATTGGTTCATTGATGTATCTAGCAAATTGTACGCGTCCCGACATATGGCACTCAGTGTGCAAATTATCTCAGGAGAACAAAGAACCACATCGCGAGCACATGACAGCAGTAAATAGAATTTTGAAATATTTAAATAAAACTGCTAATGTTCAACTGAAATACAAAAGGACTGGTAAACCAGTTGTAGCATACACAGATGCCGATTGGGGAGGTGATGCTGGTTATCGAAAATCCTACACCGGATACGTTTTTATTCTCGCTGGAAGTGCGTTTTCGTGGGAGTCAAAGAAGCAGTCTACGGCCGTGTTAAGCACAACAGAAGCTGAATATATGGCCCTCTCATCAGCATCGAAAGAAGCAGTATTCCTCAAGAAACTTCTTGGAGAAAGAAGAAAATGCTTATTTATGGTGATAATCTTAGTGCTATGCATTTAGTTAAGAATCCTATTTATCATAGTAGAAGTGAACATATTGATATAAAATATCATTATATTAGAAATGTTTTTGTTGAAGGATTAATTGAATTAGAATATTGCAACAGCAGTGACAATATTGCTGATATTTTAACAAAGAATTTGTCAAAGAATAATCATGTTAATTTAGTGGGGTCACTAGGCCTGTACATTTGTGAACATATTTCTTTATTTATATATACTTAGTTTAAATATGAGTATTGAAGAGGAGTCTTAGAATACAAATCAAATAAGAATGCAACACTTCATATTTTATGGCATTGCCAACACAACATTATCTTGTATTTTACCTTTTCTCATTTTTGTTTGTACACATTCATATTAAGTTTTTGTTTTTTATTACTACTGAGAATCTACAATAATTTGTTTTTATATTTATGATTTGAACAGGCTAAAGTTCGTATCGCTTTTTAAGCCAAATTACATGTGATAATTATTAATGAACAAATAACACCAAAGTTAGTTGTAAATATTCTGCCAACACATAGTTGAACGGAACAGCTAGCCGTTTTCGAAGGCCACTGTGTGTGGTGTCAGTTGATGTAGATTTCTGCTTTATATACGAAACTTTTTTGCAAATGGAATATGTGAATTGTTTTGATTCATCGTATTTCAATTTTCTGAAAGATGTTTTGTAATGAAAGCTCACCTTACCATCTCTAAATTTACAACAGTCTTACTATTGTCGTTTGTTCTTTACTAATTATACACATGTTAGTTAATTTGCTTATTTTTGTTCTACTTAAGACAAACTTTTTTGATGTGTAAACATCTATACGCTAGGGGGTAAAATTCTTTTTCACAATACAATCACAAATTTTGCTGAGCTTCACACTGCGTTGTCAAATCGGTGTGAGCTACATATGTATGAGTGTATTAGTGTTTGAAAGAAGCAATACAAACTTGTTTAAAATATTGTAAATACATATTAATTTGCTGGTTTTTGTTTGTTTTATTTAACTTGATAATTGCTTTATTAGGGTTCCGTACACCAAAGGAGAAAATGAACCGTAAGAGCTGCGGACCTGAAATTTGGACACAGTGTGTAGACATTTGGCCACGACAACAAAAAATACATGAGAGTTAAAAATTAAAGGGTGTTCCAAAACGAGCAACGAAAAATGTTAAAATCCCATGTAATATACATACAATTGTATGTACATATATAGACTTGAAACTTTAAAAGTTCGTGTATTTTTATACAGACTACAACAATTAACACTAAATTTAAAAAAATTTAAATCAATGGGTGTTCCATCAGTTAATACAATTTTGACTTTGTAATTTTGGCAACTTGCTGTATCTTGGAAACCGTAAGAGCAAAACTCTTGAAATTTTCAAAAACGGAAAAACTAAAAAATCAAAAGAATATAAAATCGCCAAATCTAAAACAATCGCCAAAACGAAAAAAAAAGCACCAAATTTAAAAAAAATATTAGGACTAAAATAAATCGCGAAAAACCGGAAACAAATAAATCGGCCAAATGAAAAAATCGCCAAAATGAAAAAAATCGCCTAAATAAAAAAACCCAAAAACAAAAAAAAAATCACCAAAATGAAAAAAATCGCAAAAATGAAAAAACCCCAAATACAGAAAAAAATCGCCAAAATGAAAAAAATTGCGAAAATTAAAAAAACCCAAAAAGATAAAAAACGCCAAAACGAGAAAAAAGCGATAAAACTGAAAAAATCGTTTAAACTGAAAAAACTTAATAAAGGAAAAAAGCCACATCAAAAAATTCTCAAAACCGAATGTACGAAACCCTTCGTGCGCTAGTCAAAGTCGCACTTTACTGAATTTATTTTAATTGCAATGCGTACACAACAACAAGAACTGCAACAACTAAACGATGCACAACAGGAATTAAAAATTAAAAAGTTAAGGCATTTACCATAGATGAGCACTGCAGTTTCAGTAATCAGTAATGCCCGTAGTCATTATGAAATTCTACCAAGTGGTTATATGTTTTTCATACAAAAGTTTTAAAATTTTAATGAAAAAACTTTGCCACTTGCTACAATTTTATTATGATTACGGCCCCACGATTTTATTGGTAATGCAAATTAAATTTCATTAGCAGTAAAAACTTACTGAATTTTTTTAGTAATCAGCAAATTTACTGCTTACTGCAATTTTTAATGCAGTACATATACTGCAGTGTGCCCATTTACTAACCAAATAAGTTTAATAAAACAAACAAAAACCAACAAATTCCTATGTATTAACAATATTGAAAGTTTTGATACTTTTAATTAATTAATTTAAAAAAATATACTAAAAGCATAAGT
Source organism: Tachina grossa (assembly GCA_949987645.1). NCBI lineage: Eukaryota > Metazoa > Arthropoda > Insecta > Diptera > Tachinidae > Tachina > Tachina grossa. Next base: position 55,001,836 of record OX465277.1, on the reverse strand, counting down.
ACTTCCAACTTAAAAAAAAATTTTCATTACTAGATGTTTACACATCTCCTCTGTGATCGGACTCACATTGCTTTTTTTTTTTTTTTTGGTTTGTTACTATTAAGTATATTTATTTAATTTTTCCTAAAAGCCAATGACTATTAATTTAGTTAATTTAATTGTTATTTTTCGAACTTCATTTGTTTCTATATTTATGATTTGAACAGGCTAAAGTTCGTATCGCTTTTTAAGCCAAATTACATGTAATAATTATTAATGAACAAATAACACCAAAGTTAGTTGTAAATATTCTGACAACACATACACAGATTCAAATCATAAATATAGAAACAAATGAAGTCCGAAAAATAATAATTAAATTAACTAAATTAATAGTCATGGGCTTTTGGCAAAAATTAAATAAATATACTTAATAGTAACAAACCAAAAAAAAGTTTGTCTTAAGTAGAACAAAAATAAGCAAATTAACTAACATGTGTATAATTAGTAAAGAACAAACGACAATAGTAAGACTGTTGTAAATTTAGAGATGGTAAGGTGAGCTTTCATTACAAAACATCTTTCAGAAAATTGAAATACGATGAATCAAAACAATTCACATATTCCATTTGCAAAAAAGTTTCGTATATAAAGCAGAAATCTACATCAACTGACACTACACACAGTGGACCAAACACAGAAGAACGCTGATGTTGAAGGTTTAGTGGCCTTCGAAAACAGCTAGCTGTTCCATTCAACTATGTGTTGTCAGAATATTTATAACTAACTTTGGTGTTATTTGTTCATTAATAATTATCACATGTAATTTGGCTTAAAAAGCGATACGAACTTTAGCCTGTTTAAATCATAAATATAGAAACAAATGAAGTTCGAAAAATAATAATTAAATTAAATAATTTGTTTTGTTTAATTTTATTTTAGCTGACACAAAACACGAAAATCTAAATCAGAACCAAGGTGTATCTAACTAGGTGGCAGCGCTACTTCAGCTGATAATATTTTGCTCTATGTGCTTTGTAGCTGACGAATATCAAAAACTTCGATTTTGTTTTGGTTTTAGTACAATTATTTTTATGCTTTTGACATTCTTCGGTTTTTTACACAGCTATGGTTGCCGTATTTTTGTATAACAAATCCTTACGCAGTCACCTTTATAATTACACCATGATCAGAACATACAAAAAAAAAACAACCAATGTCTGTCAAACTACTCAACGTACACAAAAAGTTAAAAGTTGACCAATTTTTGTACTTGCGTTGACGGACACGTACTGGATGTAAAGGCCGGGGCACAATGAATCCGTAATGCGTTAAACTTCGCCTTTTTCAACTGACAGCTAAGTTGAAATACATGTTTTCTTATGAGGTCTGTTACATTCAGTACGTGTCCGTCAACGCAAAGTACAAAATTAATTCAACTTTTTGCGTACGTTGAGTGGTTTGACAGATATTTGTGGCTATTCGGGAAAACGCGTCGAAGAAGTGAAACTTTATATTAAAGCAAAAATAAAGTTTCAAAAATTGTTTTTGTTGTCCACACAATTCTAAAATGAAATAAACGTGAGAATTTCAACGCGTTGCTCTCTTTTTTAAAAACTGTGAATTTTATATGATAAACGAAAACAAATTTTTAACATATATGAAGTTTTGTTTTTGTTTTACATGTAAATTTCACCAAGTTGACGCGTATTCCAGAATAGACACCATTGGTTGGATTTTTTGGTATGTTCTGATTTAGATTTTTGTGTTTTGTGGCAGCAAAAATAAAATTAAACAATAGAAATAAACGAAATAAATATAAAAAGTTGAGTTTAATAAATAAAATGGAGAATCGACCTATTCAAGCTGTTCAAATGCTTCCGTCAATAAAGTACTCATTGTGCCAACCTTCTCCGTATTTGCGTTAATGTCAGTTGAAAAAGACGAAGTTTAACGTATGACAGATTCATTGTGCGCCGGCCTTTACAGACCTCATGGGAAACCATGTATTTCAACTAAGCTGTCAGGTGAAAAATGCGAAGTTTAACGTATGAAGGCCGAGGCACAATGAATCCGTCATACGTTAAACTTCGGCTTTTTCAACTGACAGCTAAGTTGATACATGGTTTCCCAATTCATTGTGATTCAAAGATAAGAAATATATTTCAATACTTGTTTTTGTTATGTTTTTAGAAATGTTATGAAATGAAACAATACAAGAATGGTCTGAAATTGGCGAAACAAATTCTATCAAATCCGAAGTACACCGAACATGGAGAAACATTGGCGATGAAAGGTTTAACTCTGAACGGTTTGGGACGACGAGAAGAAGCTTATAAATACGTTCGTTTAGGGCTGCGAAACGATTTACGGTCACATGTGTGTTGGCATGTGTATGGTTTGCTGCAGCGCAGCGATAAAAAATATGATGAAGCTATTAAATGTTATCGGAATGCGTTGAAATGGGAAAAAGATAATTTGCAAATTTTAAAAGACTTGTCGCTGTTGCAAATACAAATGAGAGATTTGGAAGGTTATAAAGAGACAAGGCATCACTTATTCAAGCTACGCCCCTCTCAGCATGCATCTTGGATTGGTTTTGCCATGAGTTACCATCTCTTGGGTGATTTAGAGATGGCCAATAGCATATTGGATGCGTTTAATCAATCTCAGACATCAGTGGTTAGTATTAAAATGAGTTAGTTTACCTTTTTATTGTTTTGTTGGAAAAAGTATGCGTTAAACCTCTTTTTTGGTTATTGCTTGCAGGAGCCCAATGATTACCGTCACTCGGAGTTACTACTTTATCAGAATCAAATATTAGTAGAAGCCGGAAAATATCAAGATGCATTAGATCATTTACTAAAATACGAGACGCAAATGGTTGATAAGTTGGCTGTTCAAGAAAGTATGGGCGATTTGTATATCAAATTGGGCCAACAGCCAAAGGCCGTTCCAATTTTTGAGGAACTAATACGTCGCAACCCCGAGAATACTCTTTACTATGGACAATACTTCTTGGCCGAAGAACTAGAAGATGTCGGTAAAAAATTGTTAGCATTTAAAAAACTGCAAGAAACTTATCCGCGCGCAATGTGTCCACGCCGATTACCTTTAGACGTGGCCACTGGTGATGCTTTTCGTGTAGTGTTGGATGATTATTTGAGGCGTGGTCTTCGCAAAGGTGTACCGCCACTTTTCGTTAACGTACGCTCATTGCACACGCAATCAGAAAGTACCATGGTTGTGGAGGAACTAATTCTACAGTATTATGAAAATTTAACGCGATCTGGCCATTTTTCGCGAGTAGACGCTGACAACAATTTGCCTATAGAGCCAGCATCTGCCGTCGTTTGGACACTTCTGTTCCTAGCTCAGCACTATGACTATAAAAGGGAAACAGACAAAGCGTTAGAATACATTAATGCTGCTATCGAACACACACCAACGCTTATTGAACTGTTTATCACCAAGGGACGCATTTATAAGCATGCCGGTGATCCTGTGGAAGCCTACATGTGGCTTGACGAAGCTCAAAGCATGGATACAGCCGATCGGTATATAAATTCCAAATGTGCAAAATATTTGTTGCGCGCCAACTTAATTAAAGAGGCTGAGGATATTTGTGGAAAGTTCACACGTGAGGGAGTGTCCCCAATGGAAAATCTTAACGAAATGCAGTGCATGTGGTTCCAAACTGAATGTGCTCTGGCATATCAACGTATGGAACGTTGGGGTGAGGCTTTGAAGAAATGCCACGAAGTAGATAGGCATTTTTCAGAAATTATTGAAGATCAGTTTGATTTCCATACATATTGCATGCGCAAAATGACAATGCGTGCTTATGTTGGATTGTTGCGTTTGGAGGATATATTACGGCGTCATCCGTTCTACTATAAGGCAGCAAAATGTGCCATAGAGGTAAATTGTAAATGCTCCTTATTCCATATTAACTTTAAGGAGAATTGGGAAATTGTTTCGTTTTAGGTTTACATAAGATTATATGATAAGCCTCAAAAGCCTCAAGAAACAATTGAGGAAATCGATACTGGTATGTGTTCATTATATTTTTTAAGATATTTCGTTTGCTAATTTATAATTTGTTCTGCCTTTGTATAGAAAATTTACCACCATCAGAACTTAAGAAACTTCGCAGTAAACAACGAAAAGCTAAAAAGAAAGCCGAATTGGAAAGTCAACAAGCAGCACAAGCACAAATTAAACGCGAACAACATCAGAAGTCAAAGCAGCAAGCTAACCAGGAAGCAGATCCTGAGGCCCCTCAATTGGATGAATTAATACCCGAAAAGTTAGAACGGCCAGTAGATCCTCTGGAAAAAGCTATTGAATTTTTGAATCCGTTGCAGCAATTAGCCAAAGAACGTATTGATACCCATTTATTGGCTTTTGAAGTATATTCACGCAAGAGTAAAATTTTACTAATGATTCAATCGATTAAACGAGCACGTGCAATAAATGCTGATCATCCTGAGGTGCACCGTTGTTTAACCCGTTTGATGCAAGTACTGCCAATTTTAACTAAGGATTTGAATATGCACATTAAAACCGTCGTAGATAAAGCTATTCAAGAACTCATTGGAGTGAAGAACCTTAAAGAGTTAAATGACGAGTTCATTGTGAATAACGTTGCGTCAATATCGCATTTATACGAAGCAGCGCGTGTCATGTATGACTTAAATACAAGTAACCAGGAAGCCGCAATTAATTTAATTACAACATTTGATATAGAGAAACTTAAGCTGGAGGTAAGTCGAACTTGTTGCAGGTAAACAGAGTGGGACTCAGTCCTGCAAACTATAGAATAGTAGACCATCGTAATTCATTAAGATAAAAAAATATGTACATCATATACAAATACGGCACACATTTGTTTTGTCGTACACTTTTAAGTCCCGGTTCACACGTTTCAACTTTTGTTGCTCAAATCGTAATTCAGCTGTAAGAGAGACGGAGACGGAAGTAGAAATATCTCTTTTTTCTTACAGCTGAATTACGAGTTGAGCAACAAAAGTTGAAACGTGTGAATCGGGACTAAGTATCTTATCGTTCACTCATCGAACATCGAAATTTATGCATGTGAAATGATGTTCTTCTCTTAGTTTTTTTATGAAAAGATTATTTATTACAAACAAAAGTTGTGTTCATTTAAGGTTTGTTCATTTGCAAAAAATTATTACGATTTGTAATACTTCGTCGGTTGGTTACTGGTTTGATGTATGGAAAATTTTTAAGATAATTGAGTTATTGATTGATTATATATGAATAATGTGTCCTCTTTCCAAATTCGCTATCAGTTTTCCGATATCTTGAATATATCAGGAGATATAGAGCTGCAATATTGCGTCATTTCTACAATCGTTGAACATCGTAGACAATTTTTGGGATATGAGGCACGTTTCCAACGTAAACGTATTGCGTGATCTCTATATTAGGGGCAAAAATTAACTCAAAAGTGCTCTCCAGGGCATATACCTCCGAAAATTACCAAAATCCCAGTTCATTCTATGAAAATAATCTATTATTCTATTCTATTATCTATTCCTGAAGGAAGAGTTAGTGTATTTTATGTTAAGCTTAGTTTAGACGATATGTTGAATCAGCATATGTATGCTGTCCCCATATGACCAAAACTAGCAGCATTATTATTATTATACTTAACAAAGTAAACTTATAAAGTATAAGAAAATAGGCGCCGGGTAACCAGACCATATGCGCACGTATCGTAAAATAGGATTAAATTAAAAATTGTATGCATGTAGATGAATAATTTCAAGAGGGAAAAAAAGTAAAAATTAATATTAAAATCAAGGTCTTGATTAAAATTATACATCTCTGACAATATGTCAAATAATAAATTTCTTAAAATATTACAATTGATGTTTTAAAAAGTGAAAAATTAATTATAAATGTGAGAAAAATGTACTGCGACGGATAAGTAATTGTTCAATTTCGAAATTCATAAAATTATTAAATTTTAATTTAATTGCATTAGCAGCCCAATCAAAACAAAATAGCCGAGCGTAACGCCAACCGCAGGGCAAGCACGCCCATTGCATCCAAAGCTATACATACATATGTGTGGATATATCTGAGCCCACTCCACGTGCCCCCCCCCCCCAACGCGACGGCCCACGATCCTGCTTAGTTTGGGCCGAAAGAGTCATATATATCTATATATCAAATATCCAAATTGTTGTGTTTCCCAAGGCTTTCTTTAATAAGCTTAAAGTTGTCTTCTGTGGTGCAGTCAAGTAACTTCTCTAGCGGTTGGTATATCTTGGAAAGTTGACATTCAGTTAGTATATGAGGTATGGTGAGCAATACATTGCAGGATTTGCATTTGGGCGGATCGTTTTTTTTTTAGTAATAATGCCTGGAATTGAATACGGCTTTTCCAACTCTCAAGCGGGCAAGCATTATACAGTGCTTTCTGGAAAAATTTGTGCTGTATTTTGGTCTTCTTGATTCAGGATGTTCAATCGCAAACAAGTTTGTAAATGTTTTGGGAAAACCAGGAAATTCGGTAATTCGTGGTAAGTTCAGGGCTCCCTTTGCAGCACCATCTGCATGTTCATTGCCCAGGATCCCGATGTGCGATGGAATCCATATGACAATAATTTCGCTTTGTTCATTTTTCAAGCGTAGCATATCATCATATGCACCATTTTGATTTTTAATCAAGGCTTTCGTTGCACTTAAGCTATCAGTGCAAATTAAAATTTTTTTCGGTGGAATACTTTATAGCAGTTTTATAGCTGAAATTTCTGCCGTAAAGATACCGGTATGATCTGGCAATCGAGCTTCCCTTACCGTTTCATATTGAGTTGCTGTTATTTGTTTAACGATGGAGGAATGATCCATCGGTGTAGTAAATTACATCTGGGGAGAGAAGTGAGATTTTCTCCAAAAACATTTTTTTAAAACACAGGGGATTTGAAGAATTCTTATTGAGGAAACTAAAGGTGGAAGTACATACCACGCGTTACGCGGCAACGCTTTTCTGGCTTTTTAAACGTTTAACGCTATACAAATGGAAAGTTACACAACACGCTTTTGAGGTTTTTTTAGTTGTAAAATTTAAAGCCTATGCCGGTTATTTTTTCGTCTTGCATTTACGTTTTATATTTCTTTAAATATTTAATGCATTTTTTATCCATTGTTTAATAAAAAAATTTATTTCTAATCATATTTGTGTATGTTAGCTTGTGAATCTGGCAACACTGGCTGGTGTGTTCATAAGGTAAGTTACACAGTGAAGTTTGCGACGCGCGTACCTCGCAAAAAGTTAAAAATTCTTCAACTTTCACGCGTTGTATACAAAATTACAGCTAGTGTTGCCAGATTCATAAGCTAACATACACAAAATATGATTAGAAACTAATTTTTTTATTAAACAATGGATAAAAAATGCATTAAATATTTAAAGAAATATAAAACGTAAATGCAAGACGAAAAAATAGCCGGCATAGGCTTTAAATTTTACAACTAAAAAAACCTCGAAAGCGTGTTGTGCAACTTTCCATTTGTATAGCGTTAAACGTTTAAAAAGCCAGAAAAGCGTTGCCGCTTAACGCGTGGTATGTACTTCCACCTTAAGGCTGTCATCTACTTTAACAAGAGCCCTAGGGTAACCTGGTGCACTTGGTTTGTGTGGAATGGGTATGTTGAATTTTTTTTACAAGCGCGATAATATTTTTGATAGCCGATGGGGTTGAATTGTTCGATGACGTTAGTTGATCCCAAAAGGTGTTATGCAAACTTTCAGTTGCTATTGTGACTGCCCTTGATGCCAGGCTAACAGAGTGTTTTTCTAATAGTGTTTTAAAGTCTGAAAAGTTTGCTTCATTCCTTAAGTTTGCAATTGGTGTTGTACGCAGCAGACCGGATGCCGTTCTGAAGCACTTGTTCATTGAGGTGTTAATTTTATTCACATTTCTCTTGGATGTCCAGCCGTAGATTGTCAGGCCATGCAGTATAGTACCAGCTGTCAGAGATTTGCAAATATTGATTGCTGTTTCAATGTGGGGTCCTTTGTTTCGAGAGCATATTAGTTTTAATAGATTATTGATTTTTGACAATTTGTCTGCTATATTCTTGATGTGACCATTCCAGAGGAGATTTTTGGAAAAAATTATTCCCAAGATCCTCATCTGGTCGGAAAATTGAACATTTTTACCCCTGATGTTGATTGTTCTATCGCTACAGCATTTTTTTCTGCAAATATGAAGAACTTCTGCCTTGTTTGCGGGAATGACAGCTCCTTTCTCTCTAGCCCAGCTATCCATTGTTTGATCCAAATTGTTGAGTCTTTGACGAACGCATTCAGGGCTGCCTGATGCAACCGCAAATATGTCGGCATAACTTCCGATATAGTCAATCCCTGGTAAATCTGACACCTCTGATGCCAAGGAGTTGGCATATATGGAGTATAGTACTACAGAAAGTGGGGATCCCTTTGGTACCCCGTTATCTAAAGCGTAGGTTGCAGAAAAGAAACCGTCAACCTTGACCGCCACTCTACGATTATCCAAGAACGATTTATCAAAGTTAATATTTGCCTGGGGACACGCCACTTATTCAACTCCGTAATAACGGATGTTACACGGTAGAATGCCTTTTCAATGTCCTCAGAGAGCACTAAGCAATGCTGTCCATTTTTTATGTTACGACGTAGAACTTCTTCTAACTGGTGGCATATGCTATGGACTCCATATCTGGGTATGAAAGCATGTTGTATTTTTGATATTTGCATTATTGCAAATTTAAAAAAACGTTTGGCTATTATTTTTTCCATAATTTGGAAAGTACGGGTAATAAAGATATGGGTCGATAACCTTCCAGTTGACCAGGATGTTTCCCAGGTTTGGGAATAGGTGATAGAATAGCCATTTTCCAATTATGTGGGAAAACTCCATATATTTTATATTATTTATCTATTTCCTTTAACACGCGCAATATTTTACTTGTAAATAATAAAACATGGCAGTTTCTTCTTCTTTCCACAAAAAATCAAAGTGTGTTGATAACATGTATGACTTTTACACAGAAAATGTTGCAACTATTTTGTTCCTCAGTATGGTAATACTACAAATAATAAGAAGTTTAAACTACCACTCAAAAATATCAAACTAATTAATTTGAGATTAAGTTAATTTTCGGATTAGCTAATTATAGAAATAAACTAATCTTACTCTCGTACCCAAAAATTCGCCCTTAATGTTTAATGACCCATTTGGAATTTTTGTCAATAAAGCAACAGAGTATCCTCTTAAGAATGACTTAAAAACATATTTGCTATTTTTTAAGGAATCGCGAAAATATCTACTATTCTCTAAAATTTCAAGTGAGGCTATCCTATGTTAACGGAGTTTGTTTCATAAATATATACATATGTATATATACATATGTATATGTTGGGTTTTGTTTGTTTTTTACGTTTTTATTTTAATTACGATATAATGTCTTCACTATGGAATTTAGTTATCGACTTGATAATTCACGAACGAATAATGTAGATCGTGCTGTGTAGACGATGATTATTTGTTCGCAGCCTTGAAATTGGTTGCAGTTTTTTGGGGTTATTGTTGATGTCACCATGGTTGGGTATTTACACGGTTTGTTCACTGAGGTGAACATCCTTCCCGCCTGCGTATCTGATAGAAAACAACGGACTTTAGTAGTAATCTTAACAAGAAAAGGAAAGGGTAAGGTAATGTGTTAGTGGGTAAGTAAAATATACTTAGGCTTTTTATGTAAATTGTACCCCAGCCAAGAGAAGAATCCTTGGTTAATAAGGATCCACCGTCTATACGGATGATGTTTGATTTTAAAATCTGGCTATAGAGATCTCCACCCAATTCCATTTCTACCGGGGTATTACAATACATTGCCAAATTTTTCTTAATGGACTCGTGAATGGGTGAACAGTATGGGGTTTTTTTTTAGTAATTCTCTCCCTTCCAAAAAGTACATGTCATATTTGGTGGTTAATGACATGTTGGGATTTATGGTTATTTTGGCATATTTTCGTCCATCCACACTGAAAGTGTTCAATTTATTTCTCTCAAATGAATTGGCAATGCGTGATGATATTTGGGTTTATTATAGACCTAATCGACTGGCATCCGACGTCTGTCATTACATGAACTTAGCTGTGGGTACAAGAACCTTCTGTAAAGGCGTTGGCAAGCTAAATGACCGACGAGATGTTGGAACGGGTGGTTTTTGATGCGAAGCCGATTATGATGTTGTGAATATGTATTTTAATATCCTTTCGAGACCATGTAAGATTGAGTGGTGTTTTCCACTACATTTGCGACAGCGGGCTTGGCTAGTACGTTTGCCTATTAAGTGATTCCTAGCAAGGCAATTTACGTAATAATGCAACCCGACAACGGTTTTATATTTTTGAGACAAATTCATATTTGTGAATTTTTTACAGGTTGTTAACTTGTGGTCCGCTTTGACATAAGCCACAACCAAATTGACATCGATGTCGTTGCTCTTGACGATTGAATTTTCCACGATTATTGTTGGGTGCCATGATCTGTATGAGAATTTTTGAAAATAAATAGAATTGAAATGATAAATGGTTTAAAATGAGTGTAATACTTAAAGGATAGATCACTGTAATAATAATTTTATGGATTAATTGGATAATTAAATTTGTTGTAGAAAACAAGACAGTGATCAGACCGTTAACTATGAGTTAAGGTGAGTGTAAATGAATTAGTTGTGTATGTATATGTGAATGGGTTAGTGAGTTTACTCAATGAATTTTACGATGAATTACGAGTAGAACTACAAGTTTTGTCAAAGTCCCATTTGGAATACGTACGTCAACAACTCTGATGTGTCCGTCACTACCGGGGTAAGTCCAAATAACCATTCATTTGGGGGTAAGTTGTCTTTTAACAACAATATCATTAACTTCAACTTGTCGCTTCGGGTTCTTCCACATATATCTTTTATGTATTCATCTTTCCATCGTCTGCAGAAATTGTGATGTTGTATTTTTAACTTTTGCCCCCGATTTGCAAGGGAAAGCTTTTCATTGCTACAATCGGGTGAACCAATTAAAAAATTACCTGTTTTAAAGGATTTAAATCTTGCGGGGTTGTCATTTGACGGGCTTAAGAGCTTTGAGTTGAGGCATACTTCAATTCTAGCAAGAAGCGTTCCTAGTTCTTCAAAAGTATATTTTATAGTATTCAAATTTTACAGGTGTGACTTAAGCGCTTTTAACACCTGCTTCCCATAAACCACCCATGTGTGGTGCTCCTGGGGGAATAAAGTGACACGTCAAATTCTGTAAGTTATTAGTTGCAATGAGGAATTCCTGTTTGTTCCATTGTCAGATTAAATGGTGACAATTTAATCGTGCAGCACGTTATCATATTCTATTTTTACAGCCTGTTTTTCGAAAATGAATAAGTGTATACGTTCTTTAAAATAACGAATGAAACCATGTTTTCGTTTTTAAAACATTTATTTATTTTTATGTGTGTGACAACAAAAGAGCTTTCAGTTTTCCACACTCATAAAATTTTTTATGTAAAATTAATTAAAAATCAGTCTATATATTTTTCATTTGACTTTAACGAAAATGTTATTTAATTTTTAATGTTAGAATCTGAACTGACTTAAAACAGTGAAAAACTATTTTTTCCTTTAATTTTTTACTATAAATTACGAAAAATTAATTAAACGAAAAAATCTAAATGGTTTTTTCTATAAGCGGATTGATTTAACTTTCACAAGAACGAATCTTGACTTCCTTGCAAAGCATAGATGTTCCCCTTGCTTCTCTAATTTTTTTGTGAAAGATTCAAGACCAAATTCAGTATAAACATATAATTTTTGCTTTATTTTCCATAATTTAACTGTCAAACAAATCACAAAAAATTTAAGTATTGAGTCAAAATAAAGAAAATATAGAAAAAAAAACATATTAGTTCTAAGAAAAAACGGAAAATACGAAATGCAATGAAAACCTGTTTTAATGGGTAAATTGATTTCCATTGAATGCTAAAATCAATTAAAAATTAAATTGCTTAAGGGGGATTGATAAAATTTAAAATTAATTTGAAATAAATTTTATTTAAAATTTTTCATAGAAATTTTTTTTAATAGATATTATTTTTTGTATTCCTTCACTGTAATAATTTTGTGAGTGTGATTTTTTCGTTATACCTGAGAAGCTCTTTTTATGTCAAAATGAAAGCTTTAGAATATGTTTTATAAAAATCAAATTTTAAACGTTATCGTGTATAAACGAAACATAAAAACGAAAGAGCTTATGTTTTCTAAAAACAGGCTGTTAGTTTGGGTTTTTTCATAAAATTTCTTTCATTTCGTAAAAACTTAGCCATTGCGATATTTTTATTTTTTATTTTTTTTTTGTATTTATTTATTGTATCTTCAATTATGAACTAACAATAATTGTTCAAATCTTAAATCTAAATATAATTATTAGGCTCGACCATAGTCGGACATAAACTTAGTGATAGTAAATTAATAATACATAACAGTCGTGCTAAGCAAAATGAGTATTAGAGCCGTAGTGTCTCTTTTTTTTAAGCCGACGTGTCCAGTAAAATTCAAGATGTTACCAGCAATTCACCGTCGGTGTTTTCATAAAGTGTCAGAAACATTGGAATATCTATGTTTGGAAGAGTTTTTACCTCAAGTACGTCTACATGACGTTTGCTTATTGTTGATGTTATTGTTTTTAACGTAGCACAGTGGCGTTAATTTAAAAAAAAGTGGTAAAAAGTCCGCAACTTTTGAACTAGTCCACCTATTTCAATGAAACCAACTGTTTTGGAAAGTAGAAGTGTTAAAATTTTGAGGCACCCTGTTGTAAGACAGGGTAGCTCCAAAGAGCCTCAAAGTGGGAAACTGCGGGTATCGAAATTCTTTCGGAGCTTGTAACTTTTGTAAATATGGACCGATTTCAATAATTTTTTCTGTGGGACAATCAACGTTAAGAAACAAAACTAAAAAATATTTAAGGCACTATTTTTTCTCTTACAGTTTCCAAGATATTTGACATTAATTTTTTTTTTTAATTTTTGACCATGGCTTTCTTTAATCGTTAGTACATAGCTTCTTTATTACTTAGCAGAAATTGTTTAGTTTTATTGTTTTTAAAAGAAAACTTCATCCAAATTCATATAAAAAAAAATCATTTTGATATCTCAAAAATTATAGCAAGGAATAATTTTGCAATTTGGATTTTTGAAAAATATGAGCAAATTTTATATATATTTTGTGAAAAAAGTATTCTTAATTTTTTTTTGCAATATTTTAAAAAATTATTGAGTATTTGATTAAAACTTTTATTGTTTTTAAGAGAAGAGGCATTAAGAAAGGCTGTGAAATAAATTTTGGAGATTTTTGTTGGTGCACCCTACATGCAGCATTGGTCGAAAACTAGCATTTTTTTTCAAAAAATCTGATTTTCAGATGTATTATAAAATTATATGTTGCGAAACATTTTAATGAGACATTTTTAGATTTAGTTGAACTGTAGTGAATTTTAATCAGAAATAATTTCTTATTCGGGCTTAAGTTCAGTAGTTTCATTTTTTATTGAATGAAATATTTTTGTTAATGTGAGTTTCTAAAGAAGAGAAGAAAAATTAAATTAGACTTTTAAGCTGGGGGAAATACCGATATTTTTCTGTGCAGCAACGCACTTCATCAGCACCCTAATCTATCCACTTGGGTAGAGATTGTTATTAAAATCAGCTATTTAACGTAAATTCTAATGAAACGGAATGTGAGAAATGATTGTTGTGTACAATTATTGATTTACCTTTGATAAATACATATCTAAGTATCACTATTCATTTCCCCTGTAAAAGATAATTAATGTGATGATCGTAAAATATAAGCAAGAATAGTTAAACATACGTAGGTAGAGTAATATAACTTCGTGGTAACCTAAATAGAAAAAATGGAAAAACAGGGGAAATGAATAGTGATACTTACATATGTATTTACCAAAGGTAAATCAATAATTTTACACAACAATCATTTCTCACATTCCGTTTCATTAGAATATGGATACATAAATTTTTTGTTTTTAATACTATGTATATACGTATGTCATTTTTTCTTAGTTTTTGACCAGTGTTGCCACTAGTGAAAAAAGAAATTACAAAGCCGCAAGTCTACAATAATGCAAATCCGAATGAAATAGTGCAAAAAAATCTAAGAAAAAAATTTTATTTTCTTATTAGTTTTTTTAATACATTGAAATTTAATACGAGCTAATTTTTTAATATTTAAAAAACGTACAATTGAAAATATAAAAAAAATTTACTAATTCGTAAATATTTACTTCAACGAAGAATAATTTACCACTTTCCTCTTAACATTTTGTCTAAATTCAATAAAATATTCTTTGAACCAGGCGTTTGAGAAGAGGGTAATCAACCTTTTCTTTTCTTAATTAAAACTCATTTAACTAGAAGTAGTGAGCGATACTTATACATTATTTGGTTATTTAAGCATATGTACATATTTACACTAAACTATTTTTTCCAATTGCTTTTCATAATTTTAAGCTAAAAATTTGCACCACAATTTTAAAATTGACGCTACGTATTAGCTGATAACTCATTCTTGGGGTATCAGTTGTAATTAAGATCAGTTTACTTTAAAAAACACTCTTTCAACAGAAGCGTTTAAGAATGGTAATATCACAACTTTTAAATTTGGAAAGAAAATATCGCCAGCACAGTTTTTACTTTTAGAAATTTTAGACCAATAAATTTCAAAACATCGAATTTATCTTTATGGTCTAAAAGTGCATATTCACGCCACTCTTGTCTAATTTTTGATAATCTAGCTTAAGAAATGGAAATCGATTTTTATTTCAATGCTTGTGCAAATTCTGATTATACTACATCAATAAAAATTATAAAGGTCATCATGAAAGTTGATTTTTTTTAATTTGTGTTGTGCCTCGGAACAGTATTTTAAGCAGCTAAATTAATATAAACTAGATATACCAAACGGACGACACACTCGTCCGTATTCTAGAATCAAAATGTAAATAATTTAAGATTCAAAGAAAATGTACATATCTAAACTTCATAAAAAATTTATTAAAACACAGCCACACACAAACTCACATACATATGCAAGCATAATTAAATAATAAATACATGAAATTAAAAAAACATAAACAAAATCCCTTCAACCAAGCTAATTCACTTTATTCAATTCTCTTCGTTTAAGTATTATGGCTTTCATACAACAACAAATAAGAGAAAAAAAAAATTGTTAGATCACATACACTCATGTTTTGTTTCTTTTTTACTTGTAAGCTAATAAATGCGTGTGTAATATGTGTGCATGTAGTAGTAGCAACTTTAAACGCTTATAGCTCCCAAAATACTAAACCGATTTCAATAAAATATAGATTCTGCACATCTGTACAGAAAATCATTTAAAACCATATAAATCTTTTTAAAATCGGTGTAGTGGTACCAGCGTAAAAGGGATTACAAAAAACATGTTCGCCTATTAATTATATAGATTCCACTTTTGCTAATAAGTTGCTCGTTTTTATTGGTAAACTAAAAATTAAAAAAATAAGCCTTTTGTAATTAGAAAAAAAAATTGGCACAACTTTGATTACTTCAGCTTTTAATTTGTATAAAAGCAGGGATTAGCTCCAAGAGAATATGAAGGAAACTGCAAATAATATTTTGTAGATGTTTCATCTAAAGCAGAAAGAATGGATTCAGTTATTTTTGAATGATTTTTAAAAATTTGCAATCTTCAATAAGGCATGAAGTTTCGTTTGTAGAATGTTGTAGTACATAAGTATAACTCGATTTTGTCTTTAGTCAACTCATGCTGTTATCGCTTTATAACATATAAATTTTATTTATTTATTTAGTACATATTCTGCAAAGTAAATTTGCAGAATATGGTTGCACAAAAATGGACAGGTGACTAAGACCATATGTCCATGCTGTTGTTAACAGTATTCTTAAAAATGTTTTTGTGACTGACTGTACGCGACCTATGCCTTCACATAGCAAGTAGCAACGTGGTTGTTAAGGAAATTCCACAAAAGAACCGCAAGATTAAACGGTAATCCGTGGCAGATCAGTCAACCAGTGCGAGTGAGACGCAAAACTGTCGAAGGCCAATAAACAACAGTGGCCTGGTTGCATTTAAAAAATAATTGCCAACGACGCGTGATGTTGACTCGCCCAGAACTGCTTTACGACTGAACATATAAATATAAATGCCATTAAAGTCAAATAGTGCAAAATTACACAAAAAATTTATGGTGCAAAAATACTGCGAAGATATACATATATAAATAGCACAGATTTTGCAATTTTACACAGAAAGTGGCAACTTTGTTTTTGACACAACAATGTAATTTTGCTAGTGATGGCACTAAAATTAGTGTTGTTAGTTATTCGTATTTTATATTTGTTCGAATAAAATTGCATGATTTTTTTCTTGTTCGAACAGACGAATAATTTTGTACTTTTGTTCGAATATTCGAATGAACAAAGAATAAAAAAATATATTCGAATAATCTTAAAAAAGTTTGCAAAAAACGATACGTATGTGTATTAGTTTAACTTTTTTTTTATTAACAAACGAAAAATTATTCATTACACAAGAAAATCATATGATTTCAATAACAGATTTAGAAATATTAATAACAAAACTTAAAAATTTTAAGAACCTTTGCCGCAGTTGCCGCTGTAGTATAAGTTAAAAACTCTATGTTCCACTAATACTACTGAAGTAGCAGAATCGCAAAAAAGAAGAGAGTAAATTAATATATAGAAAATTTAAGATTACTTCCAATCGACTAGACCGATTTGCTTCAAGTATAAATTAGAAGATATACCATCATGTCACCTTTCAAACGAAAACAAAGCAAATTAAAATCGGCCAAGCCGTTCGGTAGCTACGGCATCAAAGACACACAGATCTAACAGAATATATCTAAAAACGATGTGATACCTTCTAGGCGGCTGGACCGATTTTCTTTAAAAAATAGCTAAGAACACTCGATCAAGTCAGCTTTCAAACAGAAATAACTAAATTAGAATCAGTCCAGCCGTTTGGTCTGTACGTGGACTCGTAAAAACAAACAGATACACAGACACACACTACAAACTTATAAATTTTTTTCTCTTTTTGTGACGTACATATTTTAAAAAGTTGGTATTTCATGCTTTTTTACGTCGTTCAATAATTCGATTTTTAACGCTTTTGAATAGAGAAATCAGTTTTTTTCTAATCTCTTTATCAGAAATTGTAAGACACCTTCTAATTCCATGAAAGAAGCATTACCTTTTCCCAGAAAGAAAATAGATGAGTTTAGCGAACATATGTATGTATACATACATACATATGTACATACAAACAAAGCTTACACAAGTATTTATAATTTGGAGTAATTTGATTACTTAATATCATATTGTTAACAAATTAAAAAGTAATGAAATGTAAAATACTTTTTGTATAAAGTAGTTAAAGAAATTTTTCGAATATTCGACAAAAATTATTCGAATAATTTTTTATTCTAAATTGAATATTTTTGTTCGTTCGAACAAAAATGATAAAAAGTTGTTCGAATGACAATACTAACTAAAATTAACGAAAGATGTTAGATGAAACAAAATGAGATAGGAACATCTTTTAAAGATGTAGAAAGATGTTGGTACTGTGTAGTACTGTGTATTTCTTATGGGAAGATTTTAACATTTTCGCAAATTGATGGTAGATGTTAGATGTGTGTCAGTGTAAAAAGCCTATAAGCACCCAAGTATTCTTAGACAGGTGTTCTAAAACAAAAAACAAAATGGCGGATTTTTCGTTCGAAATGGTACACATAAAAAATTTTTTTACCTAACCTATCTAATGGGGTATCAAAATAGAGGAAATCAATTAAGTTAACCTTTAAGGGCGACTTTTTGGGTACGAGATTAAGATTAGTTTATTTCTATAATTAGCTAATCCGAAAATTAACTTAATCTCAAATTAATTAGTTTGATATTTTTGAGTGGTAGTTTAAACTTCTTATTATTTGTAGTATTACCATACTGAGGAACAAAATAGTGGCAACATTTTCTGTGTAAAAGTCATACATGTTATCAACACACTTTGATTTTTTGTGAAAAGAAGAAGAAACTGCCATGTTTTATTATTTACAAGTAAAATATTGCGCGTGTTAAAGGAAATAGATAAATAATATAAAATATATATATTTATTTATGTGTTTTTAAATTATTTTATAATATAATTTTTACAAAAAGTTATAAGTTTCACAAGTGTATGTTGTCAATGTTAATGTATGATTAAACCACCACGATTGCCCGCTTAAACTAGCAAGTAAACCATATAATCGACTACGCAAAAATCACAAATGAAGATTAATAGCCTTTTCACACTTATCAACTTCTAACATCTACCATCAGTTTGCGATGATGTTGAAAATTTCCCATAAGAAATGTACAGGGCTAAAAAACAACATCTTTCAACATCTTTGTAAAATGTTCCTAACTCATTTTGTTCCACTCAACATCTTTTGATTATTTTAGTGCCATCACTGATAAATGACAAAAAATGTTAGTGGCATCACTGGAATTTTTGACATTTAATGACATAAAAAAATATTTACAAAGTTATTAAAAATGAGCGAAACATCTAAGTATTTTTATTTTTAAATATTTGTACATAATTATTCCTTGTATATACAAACATTTTGTTGCGTGTACATTCTTACATATGTATCTATTTGTTTGTAGTAAAAAAGAAAACCAGTCTCCGAATTTGTTGGACGGAAGAAATAGCAGCTATGTTGCTGGATAAGATTGTACAAAACTATGTCTTCATCATCTTCTTCCTCCAGTAAGATTTTTATGGATTCTACACACTGCATTAATAGAAGAGATTGCTCTTGCAAATTAACAACTAGTCCTATTATTAATTTCTCTTCATTATCCATTTTTTTTTTAATTTTTATTATTTTTTACACAAAACGTGTCCTTACTTATTTTGACAGCTATATATGATGGTTGATGTTAGATGTTGTAATGTGAACGTATGTTTCACATTTTCAACATCTTCCACACATTCCACGAAAATGTGGGCAAGTGTGAAATGCCTATAAGGTTAATTTAATCTTTAATCTTGAACTCAAAAAGCCGCCCTAAAATATACAAATTAATGGCATGTTCACCTTTATTGATTTTCTCGCGGCGTTTTGTATTCACTAGACTGTTTTCAATGGAGAAAAATATGAGTTTCAAGAGTGAAAATTTACATATTCAAACGTTTGGAAAAAAATGCGGGGTGGAACTTGGGAGATTCCTAAAATGTACTAAATTAATCATTGGTGTACTATTGTACTTTCCGAGTTTGAATAGTACCAAAAAAGGACAATTGTACCAAATTTGCCATCCCTGAAATGAAGTGATAATTGAACAGAATAATATCTTGTAGTAGCATTAGTTATGAATTCACTTATCTAACGCGTTTAAAACAAGTATTAACAGTTAGGATTTCTTTTGATTTACTTTTAATTTTAGTGCATATTTTTTATGCATATATTAGGTTTTATTGCGCATTTTTTATGCGCATAACTTAGTTTTTATAATGCATGAAAATAACAGGCCTGCATATAATATACCGTTGAATAGACAATTTATATCTTCTATTGTGATAACGTAGAAAAAATGAAGAAACATTTGAAGTAAAGAAAATAAGATCAACAATTTAGGCAAAAATAAAAAATGTAGAAAATTAATATTTTCAATAAAAATTGGATTTTGAATATTTCGAAAAGTATTGAAGGTGGGAGAATAATTTTTTTTTCAGTTTGCAAAGCTAAATGTATAGTATTGAAAAAAATTAAAATGTTTCGCAATATATAATTTTATAATACTTTTTTCTTATTGGGAAAAATTGTGTTAGAAAATTTTTAGCATTTTTAGAAAATCTCCTCTCCTGTGTAGGATGTCAAGAGTTTCTTACAGGTTACTTACAACAAGTTTATTTATAATAAAAAACCAAAAAAAAAAAAATACAAAAACGACCGTGCAATTTTTTTGCCACATCTGAAAATCAGATTTTTTGAAAAAAATTGCTAGTTTTCGACCAATGCTGCATGTAGGGTGCACCAACAAAAATCTCCAAAATTTATTTCACAGCCTTTCTTAATGCCTCTTCTCTTAAAAACAATAAAAGCTTTAATCAAATACTCAGTAATTTTTTAAAATATTGCAAAAAAAAATTAAGAATACTTTTTTCACAAAATATATAAAATTTTCTGATATTTTTCGAAAACCCAAATTGCAAAATTATTCCTTCCCAGCTAAAAAAATATATATGGTCCATATATTTTTAATATATGAATGTATATAAATATATATGAATATGTATGAATTCATGTATGGAAATGTATGGGATTATAGATGGCAAAACCATTATATATGAATTGATATATGGACTAATATATGAAATGTATTATAATATATGAACTCATACATGGAAATTTTAATTATGAAGCTCTTCATATGTGATTCATATATAGAAATAAGATGTTATATATGGTGACATATAAAAATGTATGCATACATGATATATCACATAAGATCGCATTTGCAATCAAAAAAGATTAAATTTTATTAATTCGATCTTTTTCCCTCTTTTTAATCACTGGTGAATTGGAAGTCTGTTAAAAAATACATTAGCGGATGCAAAGTTAATATGCGTAGATCCTCAAGGTTTAAAAAATAAAAACTCGTGCAACCAAAAAATCGTACTTGTAGGATTTTATATATTGTGGGCCTATTTAATAAATCAAATAATCAAAAAGATAATTCAGTCATTAATTTTATAAAAAGTAACAGAATTCTAAGATATATTTAAGAAACAAAATTCATATAACTGCAAAAAAATAATATTAATATTATAAAAGAAAAATTAATCCGTTTTTATACTAACACTAGAGTATAAAAACGGATTAATTTTTCTTTTATAATTGCATAAGTTTTTAATCTGATTATATGTTGTGTGCGAATGTGTGTTTTGTGTTTTTTTTTTTTTTTTGAATAATTGATTCACATTTTCTATTAAAATGTCGAATGAAATGTCTTTTAGTTCGTTTTGTATTATTTTGTTTGAACAAATGTTTCATTAAACACAACCTTTCTGTAAAAAATTTTACAAAAAAATAATTTTAATAATTTAATTTATTGGACAGCAGTGCGCTTGTTGAATCAATATGAACTTTGCATACTATATAGGGAATACACATTCATGTATGGAAATGTATGAATATATATTATCATATATGTCCATATACCCTCATTTTTCGGATCCGAACCATATATGGGATATCATATATGCTCCATACATATTTTTTTAGCTGAGTTGCTATAATTTTTGAGATATCAAAATGGTTTTTTTATATGAATTTGGATGAAGTTTTCTTTTAAAAACAATAAAACTTGAAAATTTCTGCTAAGTAATAAAGACGCTATGTAATAACGATTAAACAAAGTCATGGTCAAAAATTAAAAAAGATATTTAATGTCAAATATGATGGAAACTGTAAGACAACAGGGTGCGTCAAAATCGGACGAGAGATCAAGAGAAGCTTGAGAAGCGGAACAGCCAGCCGTTTTCGAAGGCCTAAAAAATTAACTAAAATTAATAGCCATGGGCTTGTGGCAAAAATTAAAAATAAAAAATATACTTAATAGTAACAAACCAAAAAAGTTTGTCTTAAGTAGAACAAAAATAAGCAAATAAACTAACAAGTGTATAATTAGTAAAAAGAACAAACGACAATGGTAAGACTGTTGTAAATATAGAGGTGATAAAATTGAGCTTACAATAAAAAAAAGCTTTCAGCAAATTGAAATACGATGAATCAAAACAATTCACATATTCCATTTGCAATAATGCCAAGTATATAAAGCAAAAATCTACATCAACTGACACCACACACAGTGGACCAAACACAAAAGAACGCTGATGATGAAGTGGCCTTCGAAAACGGCTGACTGTTCCGTTCAACTATGTGTTGTCAGAATATTTACAACTAACTTTGGTGTTATTTGTTCATTAATAATTATCACATGTAATTTGGCTTAAAAAGCGATACGAACTTTAGCCTGTTAAAATCATAAATATAGAAACAAATAGAGTTCGAATAATAATTAAAATTAAAAAATATTTAGTTACATTGTATATCTTTTAAATTTTATTGACAATACAATTTTTGCATTTAGTTACATTGTAGATATTGTAATAAGTTTGTATTAGCTGTTTTGCTTCTTCTTCTGCTTCCATATGTTGTCTTTTATAGTACGAGCAGGAGCAGGTGTCTGGTCGACATGTTTCATTTTCGTTAGACCAACAACAGTTGTCATAATGATCTCCATATTTATTTTTCATTGTTTTCAAGCTGCGGAAATCTCCAAATTTGTTTGAATATTGTTGAGTTTATATTTGTCTTCATCAGAAACAATATGAGAACATCTTTTTAAGAAATTATATATATCTTTTAATATAATTCTAACTACTGAGTATGACTACATGAGTGCACTAAATGATTTGAATGAACATTAGTGTTTAAAGTTTCGTTATTTATACTCTAATAATTACTTATGCCCTAATTCAGTAAGAAGATTTAGGACGTATTTGTTTAAAAATACTTTTGAGTTCTTGTGTTTGGATTCTCTAAATTATTTTCTTCAAAAATGGTTGTTGTCTCTGATAATGAAAAATAAAAATATTATTGCCCTGTTTTTAAAATATAAAAATTAAATTAAAGTATCATACAACAGTTTGAAAAATATATGAAAAAATATGTGTTGGCTATAATGTTGGGAACAAAATCATAAAGCAAATACACGAACCTTCTAGCATAGACAATAAATAATAATTGTTTTAAAGAATCACAACTGCGGCTTTTTTTCGTCCATAGACAAGACGGCACAATCGTCGAACAGAATTAGGACATTAATGATTCTTTTCTACTTTTTTAACAAAAAGATAACAAATATTTTAAATTTTTTATTTTATTTTAATTATCTGTCTTAAACTAACTATAAAATATAGAAAATTAGTATGGTTACAATAGTTTTCTTATTTCGTTTGTAAGAGGAATATATTCAAACATTTTATCATGTATAATTAAACAATATGCGGATGTATTAGGTGGAATCTTTTTCAAGGTTTTTAATTCAATACGAATATCGACAGGTCCAGTTTTAACTGATTCATTTTGATGAGTAACATCTAAAACTATTATTGGCGCCATAGTTTTGAAATTTTTTGGTGTTGATAATGGTTGAGAGTTACGTGAATAATAACTTTGTTGAAATTTTAAGTACATATCGTATAGAATTGCAAAACGATCTCTGTCGAATTTAAGATTTAAATCATCATAAAGGTATGTAACAGAGTTAAGATGCACTTTAATATCAGTTAAATCGCAAAGTTGAAACTTGTCATCATTTCGAAGACCCGATAATAAAAAACGCGGTCTTTCGTTTTCGGTAGCTAGCTTAACATTCCATAAAACTGTTTTACTTTCTGGAAGTAAAGGATAGTAATACATATCCCAACTTCTAAAACATATATTTAATGGGTGACGATTGTTTATTGTTTTCAACATCTGCAATTTGTACGCATCAGCAATTTGAATGTGTGGTACTTTCCAAGTAATATTTAAAATTGATAACTTAATTTTTTCAGCTGTCGTTTGAGATTTAAGAACTTGTCTATCATCTTTAGATCGTGAAAGTACCAATTCATGCTTAGAATTAACTATAATTTTATTAAAGTCTTCAGCAAATCCGAGTAAATATTTTAGTGGTACACAAAAATTAAAATAACCTTTTTCTTTCTTGACAATTGAGTTATCAAATTGCGGTTTTCGTAAAATGTTAATAATACTACTCATTGTTCCTGTATCTTTACGCTTTTACTTTAGATGAAACCCCAAATTTTTTAAAAACTCCTTATTAGCCTCACGAAGAATAATATTTTGTTTCTGTTGTATTATTTCTTTAATTTGTCGTTTTTTCTGTTTCTTTGATTTATTGCAATTCGATAGCTTTCCGGTTTCATGTTCCGTTGATAAGGTTAGAATGAATGGTGAATGCTTTTGCAACTCAGTTTTATTATATATAATCATTCTCTCATAGGCTTTAAATGCAATCGTATTGTTCGTTTTTCACCACGAAAATTTATTAAGTTTCCGTCTTGATCAACAACTTTCAAAATAAGACTATTTATTATTCTTGAACTTACAGGTAAATATATTACATTAGTTGGAGCCTCAGTTATTTTATATCCTGGACTGACGTTAAGTGAAAACTGATGCAAAATATGTGCAGACATGTTATTTATATATGATCCACCTACAATGTTACATTCAACGATTATTGTATTAATTTTGGTTATATCTGTTGTTTTATCAGAGTAATGTTCCACGCCAGGCTCTATACTTTTGTACTAAAACCCAATAAGGATCCGATTGATCTCTTCTTATTAAAATAAATTGAATCTGTAGTACTTTTTATGCATATTTGCAGAGTATTGTAATTTGCTCGTACATCAAGCGATCCTTTTGCATTTATATTGTGATATTTATTTGTTAATACTTCAGCTTTATCTGATAATTCATATGAGCCAACTGGAACTTCTATTTAATGATTCCCAATATGAAATAAATTGTTTTCGACATCAATATTTGGGATTGAGTGATAGGTATCGAAACTTATTAAGCCGCAAACATAGTTTTCATATAGTTCCATAGGTGGAAAATAGTTTGCAACAAGATATGAAGAGTGTCCGTTCAATGTTGTTAATGTAATTGACATTTTAACGGTTGATGAGTGAATAACTTATTAATAAATTTTGCAATGATTTTTATGATGATGTATTGTCGATATTAATCCAAGAGTTATGTTCTGACGTGAATCCCAACCATTTAAATTAAACCATATTATGTCTTCTTTTTAAAATTTTTTCAACTAAATATGTTTCTGGAAATTTAGTTTTCATTAGCTCATGTTCGTAAAAACCACCTTTAATTTCATGATCTTGATAGTCCTGTAATATATAAGTATTAGGGTTAGTATTTTTTATAGTTTTGATTTTAAATATTTCTGTTATCCAGTTTGGTGTAT
This sequence comes from Tachina grossa, assembly GCA_949987645.1. Lineage (NCBI taxonomy): Eukaryota > Metazoa > Arthropoda > Insecta > Diptera > Tachinidae > Tachina > Tachina grossa. Next base: position 54,976,634 of record OX465277.1, on the reverse strand, counting down.
AACCTTTTTTAAATGTATGCTTATATTTACTTATTCGAACATTCGGGTATGTTCTGCATTCCACGTGAAATTAAAACGAGTGGAATTGCCATAAAATTGTTGTTGGAAATATGTAATTATAACAACAATGCTTTACTTACTTTTACTTTTACTTTAAACTTGGGTTTTTGAAATACTTTTAAATTGTTGTCGACTGTATTCAACAATAAATTTTCATTTGATGAATTTACTTCATTTGGGGTCATCTGTATTGTTCTATGAAATGTATCATTATATTTATCAACAAGTTCTTGATATTTGTTTATCCATTTGTATGTTCCTTGGTAACTAAACTCTTTCCACATCATTCCTTTTAAGGTTCTGTTAAATCGTTCTACTATGGATGCCTTTAGAACACTATACGTTGAATAGTGATTAATATGATTCGATTGCATTAGTTGATGAAATTGATTGTTGAAAAATTCTTTACCGTCATCTGTTTGTAAATTTCTTGGTTTTCAATTGTTGTTAGTGAAAATACTTTTCATAGCATTCGCTACGTTTGATGCAGTTTTATTTTTTAATGCTACAGCCCAAGCTTTCTTTGAAAAGGTATCTATTACTGTTAGAAGATATCGATATCTGTTATTATGTTCTGCATAATTTCCCATTTCCACCAAATCTGCTTGCCATAAATCTTCAATTCCTTTCATTATAACTCGTCTTCTTTTAAAATTTTTTCGATCTTGTTTGTGTTCCTTATTAATATCTAAACGGAAATTTCATATGCTTATATGTAATTTTTATCCTTTGATTTTAGGAAGCTCGAGTTTTCGTTTTTTAACAACACCTACTACAGCATTTTTATTAATTGACTTAAATATAAATTCTTCAATATTATCAAATCTTTCTTCGATATTCTTTAAGAAGCCTTCATTTGCAAAATGAACTTGATCAATCACTACTTTTTCAATAGCTTTAACATCGTCATCGATCACTTTTGTAATCAACTCTCGTAATACTTTTACATCTCGTCTGATAACGTTTAATTGTGAATTATAATCGTTTTTAAGTTCCTCACTTTGGTCCTTAATGGTTTTGATGATAACATGCATTTTCTGGATATCTTTTGCGATGACATCCATTTGGAAATTATATTTGTACATACTTAACTTTAAATTATTTATATTAGTCTTAATGAAACTTTCTCCAAACTTATTTATATAACTCATTTTTAATATATTATGTTAGCTTCTCTTAATTCTTCATTAATGGAAATTATTTCGTTTTCATGATTATTATGACCAGCACTTTCCGATGAAAGAACTAAACGTAATCTGTCAACTAGTTCATTTGGATCATCCCAATATATATAATTAGATTTACGATTATCTGAAGTTTTTAATAATAATTCATTACCTTTTTTTAAAACATTTGGTTTCGTAATAAATAAATGTTTTATTATTTTAACATATTTATATGCTCGTGTACCTTTAATTTGACCATGTGGTTGATATTGTCGTTTGTATGCATTTGTACTCGTTAAAAGTTCTTTGTAAGTTTTCAAATCATTTTTAGTGTAATGTAGAGGTTTTGAATGAAAAACTAGTTCGAATAATCCTAGGAGTCATTTTCCACTTTGTATTTCCTATTCGAATAGAATTATCTGCATTAAAATTTAGTTCATTATTTGCATATCGCCAGTTCCCTCTTTCATCTATGTTAAACCCATAAACCATATGTTGAAAATGAACTTGTTATTTTTCTACTTGAGTATATTCAATTATATATGTATTGATTTATTAATAATTGTATTTCTTTGTGATGAAAATTTTATAACTACTTCTGTTTAAACTTTCAAAACGAATAAAGGTTCTTATTAATTAACAAATTCAATAGGTTATGGGCCTTTTGTCTCGCGTTTAAACTCGTTTCTAATTACTAAACTGAAATGACTTCAAACTCAATAAGTTTTCCGTTCGTGGTCGTGAAAATTTCCATGTGTGGCGGAGGCATGCAAAGTCATGTCTAGTAATTAAAAACTGTTGGAAAGTTGTTGAAAGTGGCATTCTACTTCCGAAAGATGCAGAAGTCAATGAGCGTGCCCTTGCTGAAATAACTCTTATGATCGAACCTAGTAACTTTGCTCACATTGCTACAGCAAAAACAGCTAAAGAGGCCTGGGATTCTCTTGTAAGCGCGTACGAGGATACAGGCTTAACAAGAAAGGTTGAATTGTTAAAACAGCTTGTACAACTCAAGTTTGGTGACTTTGATTCGATGCAAGATTATGTGAATGCTATTGTAATGACGTCCCTGAAAGTAAAAAATGCCGGTCTTAATATTGATGATGAACTGATGGCATCTCTTATGCTAGCTGGTCTTCCTGACGAATTTCGTGCTTTGGTTATGGCTGTAGAAAACTCAAAAACCAAGTGGACTGTGGATGAAATAAAGAATTTATTACTTCAAGATGCAAAATTCGATAATAAATGTGCTAATGCGTTGTTTTCAAAAAACAAGTTCAAGAACAAAAAATTTAAGTGTCACTCGTGCAATCAGGTTGGTCATTTTAGCAAAAATTGTCCCAATAAAAACAATGGGAAATATAACAGCGATAAACAAAAAAACAACGGTACAATATTATTTGCCTCACTATTTTCAAGTGGTAAAATTTCAGAGGAATGGTATGTAGATTCAGGTGCCACTTCACATATGACAAATAATGAAAATTTTCTTTCTAACGTAAAAAAAGTAACGAATAAAGAAATTATAGTGGCAAACAATAATAAAATGTCTGTATCGAGTGTTGGAGATATAAATATGCTGCTAAAAACTGAAAAAGGAAAGCGTGATGCTGTTGTCAAAAACGTTGAATATATACCGAGTTTGTGTACTAATTTACTCTCGGTTCGCCAATTAACAAAAAACGGAAATAAGGTTGTATTTGAAAAAAATATTTGCAGTATTTTTAACACTAACAATCAACTGATTGGAAAAGCGACAATTGATAATGATTTATATCGATTGAACTGTGATGTTTTGAATTCTAACGGAAAAGTTTTAATTACCAACGAAAATTCAGATTTGTGGCATCGACGATTGGGCCATATCTGTAAAGAAAACTTAGAAAAGATAAAGGAATCATGTTATGGTATTGACTCCAACGATAAAGTAAACCACGAGTGTATCACGTGTATATATGGGAAACAAACGAGACAACCATTTAGAGAAGTTGGTACTCGTGCTAAAAATTTACTTGAAATTATTCATTCTGACGTTGTTGGTCCTTTTACGCAAAAATCGTTTTCGGGAAACAGGTATTTATTGATATTCGTCGATGATTATTCACGGAAAGTGTTTTTATTTCCAATTAAAAGAAAGTCGAACGTTTTCAACGAATTCGTAAAATTTAAAAATTTTGTTGAGAACCAGTGCGCTAAAAAAATAAAAATTTTGCGTACAGACAATGGTACTGAGTATATCAATAACAATTTTTTAAATTTACTCAAACAAAATGGTATTTCTCATCAAAAAACTTGTCCTTACACTCCCGAACAAAATGGAGTTGCAGAACGTATGAACAGGACGTTAATTGAAAGAATGAGATGTATGTTATTTGATGCTGAATTAGATGAAAAATTTTGGGCTGAAGCCTCAGTTACTGCATCATACTTAATTAATCGTGTTCCTTGCAGAGGAAATAAAATTTCGCCGGAAGAAATTTGGTCAGAAAGAAAACCCACATTAAAACACTTGAGAGTATTTGGATGCAAAGCTATGGTTCACATTCCTAAGGAAAAAAGAAAAAAATTAGACAAGAAATCGATTGATTGCATTATGGTGGGGTACAGTTCAGACTCAAAAGCGTATCGACTTTACAATCCAAATACAAAAGAAATTATTACAAGTAGAGATGTAATATTCTTTGAAAATAAACAAGCTCAGTTCTGCAAAGAAAATAATTTTTATTTCCCTAATTTGATCGAAGAAAATACAAATTTACAAATAAATTGTGAAGAAGACATAATTGTACCTAATGTTTCCGAATTCAGGACTGAATCGATAGAAAATGATGAGGACTTTATAGGATTTCCTGACGAAAATATCGACAGCGTGCCAGATCAAACAAGTAAAAGATCAAGAGATGAAGATAGTTTTGAACTTCGTCGTTCTGAAAGAATTGCTAAGAAAATTAAATATTCTTGCAGTTTTTGTGCTACAGAATTTGTGTCTGATGATCCCTATACTTTGAAAGAAGCAATGTCATCATCAAATGTCATCATCAAATGATTCTTTAATGGAAAATAATACATGGTTTTTAACAGAATTGTCTAATAATAAAAAAGCAATATCATGTAAATGGGTATTTAAAATTAAAGTGAATTCTAATAATGAAATTATTAAAAGAAAAGCAAGGTTGGTGGCTAAAGGGTACAGTCAAGAAGAAGGAGTCGACTACAATGAAACTTTTGCTCCAGTAGTAAGATATGAATCTATTAGGTATTTAACAGCATTAGCTGTTAAACATAACTTACTCATTCATCAAATGGATGCTGTAACCGCATTTCTAAATGGTACCCTTAAAGAAGAAATTTATATGAATCAACCAGAAGGTATGGAAGATGGTTCAGGAAAAGTATGCAAACTGGAAAAATCAATATGTGGACTTAAACAAGCAAGTCGTGTATGGAATGAAACACTGAATGAAGTATTGTTAGAGCTTGATGTTAAACGAAGTGAAGTTGATCAATGTATATATTACCATGTAACTCCTAAAAAAGTTTTATTCATTGCAATATATGTTGATGACGTGCTAATCTTTTCAAATAGCATAAATTTAATTAATGATACTAAGGCAAAATTAATGAATAATTTTAAAATGAAAGATATGGGAGAAGCTTCCTCAGTTTCGGGGATTCAAATATCGCGTTCTAATAACACAATAAAATTGGATCAATCTCAATACATTTCTAATGTTCTAAAACGTTTTAATATGGAAAAGTGTAATCCTGTCAATACTCCTGTTGATTGCAGTCAGAAAATATCTGCTGAAATGTGTCCAAAAAGTGAGGATGATAAAATGCAAATGACAAATGTTCCTTATATGCAGGCCATTGAATGCTTGCTTTTTGCTGCTCAAGTAACACGTCCTGATATTTGCTATATCGTCAATGTTTTAAGCAGATATGGTGGGAATCCAGGGAAGGCGCATTGGGAAGCAATCAAGAGAATAATGCGATATCTAAAGGGTACTCTCAATAAAGGTTTAGTATATTCTAAAGGAACTGACAAGTTAACAGGATATTGCGATGCAGATTGGGCCAGTGATATTGACGAAAGGCGTTCTACAACAGGCTATTTATTTACTTTCCAATCGGGTGCTGTATCATGGTGTACTAAACGTCAAAAAACAATTGCTTTGTCCACCACTGAAGCTGAGTTCATGTCTATGGTTGCAGCTATACAAGAAGCAATGTGGCTAAGAAGATTAGAAAATGAAATTTCTCCAGATTTAAAGGAAAGTATGATTATGCATTGTGATAATAAAAGTGCTATACATGTTGCACTCAACAATGCATACTCATCACGTACAAAACATATTGATATAAGAGTTAAATTTGTTCGTGAATGTTTTGAAAATAAGTTAATTATTTTAAAATACCTGCCTACAAATAATATGTTGGCTGATTTGTTAACAAAAGGTGTACCTTTCCCAAAATTTAAAACACTCACCGACAAGTTTGGCTTAAAATAATATAATTTCATATGTTTATATATAATTTAATAAGTTTACTAATAATTGTATAAATAACATGTTCAGGGAAACTGTTGAAAATGAACTTGTTATTTTTCTACTTGAGTATATTCAATTATATATGTAATGATTTATTAATAATTATATTTCTTTGCGATGAAAATTTTATAACTACTTCTGTTTAAACTTTCAAAACGAATAAAGGTTCTTATTAATTAACAAATTCAATACCATATCTATTTTTTTATTAAGCAAGAGCAGTTCTATATTTTTGACTAGTGAGGACTTATTATTATCATTTTCGGTTACCTTGTAGTTGTTCTTATCATCGTCATTATCCTCGCTAACTATTTGTAAATCTAGTTTTCTTTTTTTTGTTGGTATGATTGATAAGCATCTGATTTGCAATCAGGGGTTTTTTTAATTATCTTTTTTAAAGGATTTGCTGTATGTGTATCAGGGAAAGACAAAAAGTTACTTTTTGAATGCTCAATACATATCGATACTCCAACGACAATGAGTATGATAGCACATTCGCATCAACAAGCATGCTTACATACAGGCATACATATCTATAGCTATCAAACAAATAAAGGCAGAATTACCCGACTGTAAATGTAGAACTGTAAATGTAAATGTGTCAGCTGTTCGAATCTGTTGCATGAAAAGCTATGCTAATGCTTACCTGACTGAAATTGCACGTAAACGTGACGACGTTACGTGACATTTGTAGACAGTGATGGGATGTATGTGTATTGAATGAGAGTGTGGCACAATAGCCCTGATTTGGTACTTATGTTTCTTTTAATAGTTTAAGCTTTTGAGTGGTTAATTTGTATACATACATGGCATATATAATAAATTTAGTGTTCTAGCAAAGTTTTTTTTTATAAAATCTAACCAGAGACTACCAATCGTATGTGTTTGCTCTAGGTGCTTTGTAGCTGACGAATGTCAAAAACTTCGATTTTGTTTTGGTTTTAGTACAATTATTTTTGTGCTTTTGACATTCTTCGGTTCTTTACACAGCTATGGTTGCTGTATTTTTGTATAACAAATCCTTACGCAGTCACCTGTATAATTACACCATGATGTGTGCGTACAAACATTCAAGCGTACAAAAAACTATTTTTATTTAAAAATAATTCCAATAAAAATAAAAATAGGTACGTATAATCATAATAATTATAATGATAATAAAAATAAAAATATATTTTATAATTATAATACGTTGTAAAGTAAGTACGTATGTATTATACGGGTATGAAGCTGAAATTGTAATTTCACTAAATGTCAGTCATTAAAATGTTTGTAAGTATAAAATAATGATTTGATACAATTTAAATAATTTTGGTACTTTTTCCACACAATCAAAAATAATGTGAAGATATTGAACTCTCATCAATGTTTCGAACAGCTGTTTTCCATTTTATTTGATTTTTTTATACTGATAAACACCCAGAAAACAAAAAGTCCTGTATATGTACATACATATGTATGTCTTTTTGTTAAAAAATATACATATGTATATTGTTTATGAATACAACTAAATTATTATGATTAGGTACGAACATTAATAAGAAAAGGATAAAACGAGAAAGTGAAGATTTGATTGAGGTGCTACTGCAAGCATACACATTCCTGGAAATTGAAAAGCTAAATACTTCGTCTTTCCGATGAAGTTGCCCAAAATCTGCTCTGGTAATGTACAATGATAAATATTACTGTTGAGCGTTACAGCTGCTATTACAACTATTATAATTGAGTTCATTTAAATAAAATAATAATAATTTTCGAAACCTTTTTTCGTTCTAAAAGGTGTGTTATTTCAAAAACTCAATTAGTTTTTTCCAACAGGCTAAAAATTGCCATTAAAAGAAAGTAAATTAAAATAGGTAGTTTCAGCGAAATTATTAAAAAAAATCTTGGATTAATTAAAACTACTATTTTTTATATTATTTACTTATAAGTTCTAATGCATACACACATACTCGTATGGATGTCCGTATACATATGTATGTAGATTTCAATCAAAATGATTTCCATGAATTTAAATATTATACGTATGACTTCAAATAACTCGCAATTTAAAATCAAAAATGCGTGTTTGCTGGGCACAAAGCAATTACCGTGTATGTATGTGTGCACAAAGAAGTTTTTTGTTTGTGTCGAAAACATATGAAAGGTTTTTAAGCATTCTATAAGCGCTCAAACGTTTATATTTACATTACATTTACCTTACATCTGCGATTTCTACAGTCGGGTAATGGAGCCTTTACATCTGCGATTTCTACAGTCGGGTAATGGAGCCTTAACTACGAATATCGATAGTGCGGGTTCGATCAAACAAATGTGCTATAGATATTCGTATCAACACATGTGCGCACAAGCATGTAATGACGAGTATGACTATATGAACAATGTTACCAAATATGTAAGAAAATAATGAAAAAAAAATCGTTGTGTATGAATTTAACAAATGCCTAATTTATATTATGCATTTTTTTCATGAAATCTATTTCACGAAACTTTTTCTATTTGCTAATAGAGAAGACACGTTACATGAATTTCTGAATCATTTTTGACAACTTTTTTGATCTAATTTGGTGCTCCAGGAGCCCTTTTACAAATGAAAAAATTTTATACAACCAATTTTATGAAAAAATGCGTAAATACGAGACGGGGTTCTTTAGCAAATTTCTATTAAAAAAGTTATATATTGCAAAAATTATGCAAACTCGCAAGGATTAAAACAATAAAAAAATCCCCTAAAGCTGATTATATAAACCTCAAAAAAGCAATAAGTCGAAAATTTGTTCCGCATATTAATCGCGAAAACTTGCAAAAATGTGAATATGTATTATTTAAAAAAAATGAACGAAAATGATCGGTAGATTTTAAATATCAAAAACAATCTCACTTGCAAAAAGTTGCGAAAATTTGTGAATAATTTTTTAATTGAAAAAAGCCTTAAAATGTCTTTAAAAAAATACCAAAATTGTAACGAATGTCAAAAACTTGGAAAAATTTGCGACCATGTCGAAAATTAGCAAAAACTTGGTAACATAAAAAAAGATAAAAGGCATCATAGTCTGATACTGGTTTAAAAACTTTAAAATTGCCAAAAAAAAACAAATAATTGGGAACAATCACTTTTATTGCGAAAAAAAAAGAAAACATTTGCGATAAATTTCCCTAAAATAACTTACAAATACTTAAAGATCTAAGGAATGCCGAAATGGCGACAATTCGCTAACATCAAATAGATATGCAGATGGATTAAAAACGGTAAAATGGTAAAAAAAAAAGCTAAGATTTGGCTAAAAAGTCAGTTTCATAGTGAAAATTGGCGACAAAAAAGCGCTAAAATTGCTAAAATTGTAAGGAATGCCATGGTTCAACCTTTCTACCATTAATTCGGCTCTTAGCTCAGATCTAAAATGGAGCGTGTTTCTATACCCGCGGTCAAATTATTCCCGTAAATATTTAATAGGGCTTTTAGATCTAAGGACTGCGAAGAGTGTGTGTGTGGGTAAAACATTTCTATTGAATTTTATGTTAAAATAGTTTGAAAAAATGTAATTACCTCAACAACTACAAACTATTTTATCTGGCAACACCTATCAAAAAATATTTACAAAACCGAATATTTGCAAGTCATGGGGTATGTCGATAGATATGCGTAGATATGCGGGATGTAACGAAGAATGCGCATCGATACATACAAGTATGAAATAAAGTGCGTAGGGGTATACGCAAGTATGAGAATGAATATATATCAACACGCACTAGCATAAAAAATGTTCGATATGTGCGGGAGTATCCAAAATTTTTTGTATCGATTGGCTTTCCCTGATGTGTATATGTATCTTTCAAGAAATCACCGGATTGATAATCATACATTTTTTTAATTATCTTATTTAGGAGTTTCGTTACAGGCTTAAATGTATCTTCCATTAAATTGAGTCTATCTACTTCGTTTAATTTTATATTTTTTAGTTTTTCTTTTAATATCGTTCTTGTTTAACAATATCTTTTAATAATTTGTTATTATTATTCATTTCGAACTAATTTGTATCTGGTTGTTAACTTCTTTGTATCTGCTTTTTATCTGCTTTGTAAATGCTTTTATCTGCTCTGTATCTGCTTTTATCTGCTCTGTATCAGCTTTTTATCTGCTCTATATCTGCTTTGTATCTGCTTTTATCTGCTCTATATCCGCTTTGTATCTGCTTTGTATCTGCTCTATATCTGCTTTTTATCTGCTTCTGGACAAAACCACTTACAGTTGTATGAATTTATCAAAACCTTTTCTATATCGTCCCTTATTTACAGCATCATCCTTATTAATAACAACGAATCTATATTTATCTTTCCAGCACTCACTACATATATCCGTAAATTCATTTCATCTTGTTTAAATATTATGATCATATTCGCATTATCACGTATTAGATGTTTGGGAATTTTTTGTATATGTTTGACATAAATAAAAGCAGTCAATATGCTTATGTCTACCCATGCAAAAGTAATATCTTATATTATCTTGTTTACCACAAATAACGTCATCAAATATTATTATGGAATTAGAATTTGCTTCAGCGGCACTTAAAACCTTTTCATTTTCCGAAAATGTAAAAAGATTAATTCCTTTTATCGGATCGATCAGTTTCTTAAGGTAACAGTATTTCGGTTGATATAAAGACTTCGAATATATATATATATATATATATATATATAAATTTCTGAAGCTAAGACCATTAGGACTTTCTATTAGACTAATCATTACGTTAGTTTTACCGCAGTTTGAAGGTCCTACAATTAGTGCACGTGTTGAATTGGGTAATAATGTGCTATGTTTAATTTTAGTTTTCTCTTCTTGTGATACGTCAACATTTCTTATAACAATTTTTTTTTTTGCTTGCTCTACCAATCGCATATTGATAACTAATATGTTTTTGCTATAAATTCAATCTTATATACGGAAATCTCATCATTTTCATTTTTAGTATGGAACACATAAGACATATATATGTATATTAAAGAAGAATAAACATTAACATGGTTATAAACTATAACAAAGGAGTTAGAGATAATCAGTGTAAGATTGGTAGCGGCTTAGTAAACAACTTAATAAACAAATTACCTATTGAACTACATTTACCTGGTAATCAGTTTTGTGGACCTGGAACAAAACTTGAAAAACGTTTAGCAAGAGGAGACAAGGGGATAAATTTATTAGATGTAGCTTGTACAGAGCACGACATTGCATATTCAGAAACAAGCAATATTAATAAAAGACATCAAGCAGATCAAATACTAGCTGAAAAAGCGTGGCAACGGGTAAAATCTAAAGATAGTGGCTTAAAAGAACGAGCACACGCTTGGTTCGTAACGAACGCAATGAAAGCAAAAGTTAAATTTGGATTAGGCATGAAGAATACTAGTAATTCTAAATGTAGAAAATCGAAGAAGAGAAACTGTAAAAAGAGAAAGGCATGTGATACCAAATTGTTTTCAACCACCGTAAAAAATACCCTGAAACTTTTGAAAAATGAAAAACCAGACAATTTAAATGCTGTTGTTAAAATTGCACAAAAAGCCGTTACTTCAAATTTTAAAGGGAAAAAGAGGGCTAATATTGTGATACCAAGAGTTATACTAATACCAAAAATTGGTGGATTTCTTCCACTAATTCCAATCTTAACAGCTTTATCAGCACTTGGAGGTTTAGCTACCGGTGGATCAGCTATTATTAAGGCTGTAAATGATATAAAAAAAATGGAAAGCAGCAGCTAGCAGAGGCTACAAGACACAATAGACATATGGAATCAATTGCTATGGGAAAAGGTCTATACCCTAAGTCATACAAATCTGGATATGGCCTTTATTATAACCCAGATCCAAAAAACTTTTAGATAGTCTACCCAGTCTACCATTAACTGATCTAGATTTAAAACAAAAATTCAATACATTTAGTTGTAGACATTTATGTTTAAAATTTTTATTCAATAAATATAATTTGAAATAAAAACAACATTTTATACTTTTCTTTTTTCATAATCTCTTTATTTTACAATTGATTCTTCTTATTTTACCAATTTTATGTTAATGACATATCTATATAAACATTAAGAAAAATATCATCATATTCCATAAATTCTTCATACATATTTAAATTTGTTGTTTCTAGTGCTAATTCTCTTGATGATGATGACGGTAAACAAACATTTAGGAGAATATCATCATCTTCTTCCAAAAATTATTCATACATATTTAAATTTGTTGTTTCTAGTGATATTTCTGGTATTGATACTGATGAATGGTAATTTAATCTATAATGCCCCCACGCATAAGTATCAACACCATTTTCACGAACAAAACTCTTATCATCTAAATAACTTAATGTCAACTTACTAATGTATTGCTTATAAATATTATGCACCTTAGACCTAAATACATACACCCAAAAATTATAAGAGGTAATATTAACTAAGCTTACATAGGTAACTTTTTTTATATGAAAGTAAAAACTTGGGTTTTATTAACTATGCAGTTAGGTAATTTGTACATTACACATTACCTAAAATCCAAGTTAATATAAACTATTATAATAAGGTACATATATACATATATTTTTCAAAATTATTTTTATTGAAATGTTTTATATTTTATTGTCAAAAGTAAATTTTTGAGCAAGAAGGTTTGTATGTATTAAATTTTTAAAATATTTAAATTTATGTAAAATAATTCTTTTTAATTATTATAGATAAACTAGCTGAGCCCGGCAAACGTCCTCTCTCTTCCTTGATGTCCGTTTTTAATTTTTAATGGTATAGAAGCATGTACGCAAATTGCCAGTGTATCCTGCATATATGTACATATGTAGGTGTTTCCGTCGGAAGCTGCAGACGACCTATACCTTCGCACAGGAAGATCCCCATCCCAAGTTTTAATGGTCTCCACCAACTCAAAGCTGCTTTACGAATGCTGGCAAACGTGGTCTTATGCCAGGAACACAACTGGAACGAACGACGAATTTCGTGGATGGTGACGAATTCATCTATAATAATTCGCTGAGTAAATTCGTCGTGTGAAGCACAACAACGACGAATAAATAAGAGCTCTTATAACTGATAAAGTTGCTTATTGTTTGTGCAAAGAAAGAGAAAACTGTTTTTTTTTCTGGTTAAAAGAATATAAATAAATATATCAGAGAGTTCGTCACGACGAGTTTCGTTCTACGGCAGTGTTGTGTTAATTTGCATACCCAGCTAAAAAAATTATATATGGTCCATATATTTTTAATATATGAATGTATATAAATATATATGAATATGTATGAATTCATTTATGGAAATGTATGGGATTATAGATGGCAAAACCATTATATATGAATTGATATATGGACTAATATATGAAATGTATTATAATATGTTAACTCATATATGAAAATTTTAATTATGAAGCTCTTCATGTGTGATTCATATATAGAAATAAGATGTTATATATGGTGACATATAAAAATGTATGCATACATGATATATCACATAAGATCGCATTTGCAATCAAAAAAGATTAAATTTTATTAATTCGATATTTTTCCCTCTTTTTAATCACTGGTGAATTGGAAGTCTGTTAAAAAATACATAAGCGGATACAAAGTTAATATGCGTAGAGCCTCAACGTTTAAAAAATAAAAACTCGTGCAACCAAAAAATCGTACTTGTAGGATTTTATATATTGTGGGCCTATTTAATAAATCAAATAATCAAAAAGATAATTCAGTCATTAAATTTATAAAAAGTAACAGAATTCTAAGATATATTTAAGAAACAAAATTCATATAACTGCAAAAAAAATAATATTAATATTATAAAAGAAAAATTAATCCGTTTTTATACTAACACTAGAGTATAAAAACGGATTAATTTTTCTTTTATAATTGCATAAGTTTTTAATCTGATTATTTATATGTTGTGTGCGAATGTGTGTTTTGTGTTTTTTTTAATAATCGATTCACATTTTCTATTAAAACGTCGAATGAAATGTCTTTTAGTTCGTTTTGTATTATTTTGTTTGAACAAATGTTTCATTAAACACAACCTTTCTGTAAAAAATTTTACAAAAAAATAATTTTAATAATTTAATTTATTGGACAGCAGTGCGCTTGTTGAATCAATATAAACTTTGCATACTATATAGGGAATACACATTCATGTATGGAAATGTATGAATATATATTATCATATATGTCCATATACCCTCATTTTTCGGATCCGAACCATATATGGGATATCATATATGCTCCATACATATTTTTTTAGCTGGGTATGCATGAATGTGTTTATATATTTATATGTATGTAGATAAGTAAATTATTAAATAAATAACAATTTTTTTAAAATTCAAAAATTCTTTAAATCCATGACAGTTGTCGAATTATAAATAGTTAATATAACTAAAATCCATGATAATTTGCCGCATTAAGATGTATGTATAAATTTACTTTGCTATTTAGATAGTTCACAGAAAACAAAAGTATGAATTTACCTAGTCGTTAAGGAGTTTCAACTAAGATTTTAGTTGATTTTTCGAACATAGAAATCAACTAAAATTTTTGTTAAATTACCTAAAAAACTTTGTAAATGCCATTCTACCCTTTCACTTAGTTAAAGTTATACCATTATTTTAGGAAATATAACCTATGATTTTTTTTTTTGTGTGTAGTTAATAAACAATTTCTAAAATCATTAATACTTAACTTATTTGTAACACGTTGTTTCACACCTTTTATTTATTTTTTATTTCCTTATCTAGCTTATCTATTTTTACAGAATACATTTTAGCTCGTAAACCAATAAAGTCTTTAATTAACTTACCATTGCATTCGTCCTTCATCATCCCTAATACTTTTTTATTCATCAGAGGAAAATTAAATACATTATCTTCCGGATATGCAGATGTATCAAAATGCATTTTAATATCATTTCTAATATCATCATATAGGTCATTTGTTTTGATATCATATATAAAGGAATCAGTATCTATATAATTAAGATTAATATTTTCACAATATTTAGGTTTCATATAATCGTAATGAAAATTATACATTTTATATTTTGATAATTCTAAAACAGCAAACCCAATGTAAATGGGTTTATTATATTCAGTTTGTACTACACTACTTTCAATGGCAACCATTTCGCCATGAATTTTGAGGGAACTATGAAAATTAGGTCTAGCAATAAGAGCTCTTGCTCTTAATCGTTTACCTTTATTCTCCCATTCACATACTATTTTTATATCCTTTCTTTTATTGACATTTTCCATAGTTTTGCCATATACAGCGTTGTTTAACAGTTTAAAAAAATTTTGCTCAAATGAATTTTTTGCTAATGTTCTATGATGATTATTTATATCTAAATATATATTTTTTCAACCAATTTGGCTGATTAAATTCAAGAATTCTATGAATTTTCTTTAAATTCAGACCATGTTTCATACATTGTTGAAGATTGCGATAATGTATTATCTTTATCGTTTAAATCTGTTATTAACTTTCGTTGTTTCATGCTTTCAACTTTCTTGTTTTCTGCACAAAATGGCAAGTCGCTATGATAGTCCTGTAATGTGGTTGGATATTGTATATCTACCTCCAATATGTAACCAACTGTAGAATCTTCTTTTAGTTTATTTACATCAAAATTTTCACAGTTTTCAAACCACTTGAAATTTTTAAAGGGTAGGTATTGAGACATTTCATGACCATATAAGTTATTTACATCTAAATACATAAGGTAATTTGATTCTTTTGTAGGATCATAATCACTGATGTATTTGTTATTTGCAATCGAATGTCGCTTACTGCATTGAACTATACCTCCCCTAATACCCCGTACAACGAAATTGTACATGTTAATATCAGTTAACAACTTTAATTCTATTTCCGTTGTTTTCAACATTGCATCCCAAGATAAACCCGGGGTAGTATAATATTGACAGGGATCTAAATTGTAAATGTTTTTACAAACTTTACGGAAGTTTTCAAATATATCACAAAGCAATAAAACATCTACTTTTAAATATAATAACAGATAGTCCAACAGAGTGTTACAATTGAATGTATTCCAAACCTTTTCAGCATGTTCGTAATCATTAACACTACACGACTCATTAGAGAGTTTATTAAAGAAGCATGAACGGGGTGGTAGCTGTGTTTCTTGGAGTCGATTTACGGAATCTAGATAGTCATACGGAAAGACACCTTTACGCTTCATTAAATTGAATTCATTGTCAATGTGATAGGTTGATTTAACAGTTGACAAATCATCATCCGACAAAAACCCTGCTAGTTTTTCTAAACTCGATGGCATAAACCGACAAGAATCTAGAAAACGCAGTTCAATCGTGTCTTTTTCATTTATTTATTTCTTTTTTTTAATGCATGTGTTTATTTATTGTATCTTCATATATGAACTAACAATAAGTATTCAAATCTTAAATCTATAAAAAAAATTATTAGGCCCGACCAGTGTCGGACATAAACTTAGTGATAGTTATAAATAATACATTAGTAGTGATAATCAAAAAAAAAGGGGGGGGAAGTATTTTCAAGTAGTCCCATCTGGAGTGTTAGGTATAAGAGCCCGTGTGTCCCACTTTTTTAGGCGGATGTGTCCAGTAAAGTTCAAAATATTACGAGCAAGCGGATTAGGATGTGATTCGAGTTTTGTTAAATATTTGCCTGCGTATTTTGCAATTTCTTCAGTCACTAGTGGCATATTTAAATCACGATGTATAATAGAATTTTGGATGTACCATGGAGCCGATGTTATTAACCGTAAAATTTTGTTTTGCCTTCGTTGGATTCTATTGACATTGGAAGCTGAAGCAGTTCCCCATAACTGAATTCCGTAGCACCATATTGGTATCAAAATCGACTTGTATAGCAAAAGTTTGCAGTCTAGGTTGAGTGTTGAGTTTCTGCCAATCAACCAATATATTTGAGTTAACTTAAGTTTCATCTGAGTTAACTTAGAGTCAATATGATGTTTCCATGTAAGTCTTCGATCAAGGTGTATACCAAGGTATTTCACTTGGGAATATTGAGGAATATTTTGATTGTTGATTCGAATGGGGGAGCAAGTATCTCTTCTTAGGGTGAAGGTTATATGGACACACTTTTGTTCATTGACTTTAATTCTCCATAAGTGCAACCATATTTCCAGCTGGGTAATATGTTTCTGGAGATTGCGGGATGCCTCATAAGCGTTTTCGTGCACACTCATACAGGCTGTATCATCGCAAATGTAGAAATATGGATATTATTATATATTATATATATATTTTTCATTTATAAAAATTCTTTTTGATATGGATACATATAATTCCTTATTTGAAGGAATTATATTTATATCACCTTCGATAGATTAAAAGCTCTCGCACAAACAAATGACAATCATATGCCGAAAGATTATGGAAAAATATAGGGATAAAGTTTGCGGTTTGATACTCCAAATTGCACTTGTTATGTGCTGGCCCCCTATATTCACCTGTTAAGTTACAATGGTCGGCCACGCGATCGTCAAAAGATACATTTTTTTATAAATGTGACAAATTGTGTCCTCATTTTGTCTGATCTGTTGAAGCGGTGTTAAGGAATTCATTGGTTTAATTACACTTAAATAATTGTTGTATATATCTAGACTATCCTTAACTAAATTAGTAAAAAAATGTTTTGGTGAGTTATCACCACTATATATTCTAAATATATTTAAAGTAGAATTAAAGGAGCATTTTATATAACAACTATAAGCAAATGGGACATGCCTTTGTGTAGATTTCACATTAGCTGAATTTTGAACATTAACTGATTCCAGAATACATTCAAAATCAGCGTACACCACAAAAGGCACATCCATTTGCTTTTTTAAATTCTTAAAACTCACTAAATTATTTTCTGCAGTTGGCATCTTAGTTACAATTTTGTTGCATTGTTCCTTATGAATTTTTAATGATAAATGCTATGTTAATAACATACAAATTCGAAAGCATTTTCTTTCGTTTCGAAATACAGAGTAGACCCCCCAGGTCTGTGTCGTCTTAGCCTTATGAGCTGGTGCAGAATCTTTTTGGAAAGCCCAAGGCTAGTCTTGGAACAGGGAATTGTTAAGGGGCTTCACAACTGCTTCCAAAACGGTTTCTTGATAGACTTTGGCCGATGTTTTGACTTCTTGTTCACAGAAATGCAAGTCAGTCACCCCATCGTAAGAGATACACCACCAAACCATGACTGCAGCTGGGTGATGACCCTTTTCGACCAGTGGAATGAGTTCTGATGCTTCTTTAGATGACCGGGTATAAACCCTATCATTTTGTTTGTTAAACTTTTCCTGTACGGTAAACATTTTTTCATCCGTAAACAAGAGTTTTCTATGCAAGTTATCAGCGTACTTGACCAAAAGACGTTTGGATTTTTCTATCCTATTTTTTTTAAAGCTGCATTCAACAAATGTCCTGTACGCCGTTTGAAAGCTCCAAGACCCAAGTCTTTTTTAATAATACGACTCATGGACTTTTGTGTGATTTTGATCTCACGGGCCATGATTTTCTGTTTCCAGAGAGGATTTGGTTGAATTCTTGCTTTGACGGCTTTGATTACTTGCTGTGTCCGAACTATACGTGGGCGGCCCGACCGGTAGCGGTCTTTTATATCTCCGGTCTCCTCGAACAATTGTATGTACCTGTAGACAAACATGCGACTAATACCGAGCGGGCGGAGCGTTTTGAAAATATCATTTTTTTCCTTTCCACACTTAAAAAGTGCTATAACTGCGATACGGTTTTCTTTATCTGACCACTCCATAGTTAAAGTTAACACAATTTCAAATTCCCGTAACTGACTAACGCTGTAGAGGTTATCTTTCAAAAAACATGTGACAATAAACGGGTATGTTCAAAGTAGTAACAATATTTATGTCCCTACTAGGTATATACACAGTTCGCGTGTTTTGTTAGTTGACTTCTAATCAATCTGTAATTAAATAAAAGAAGTAGAATATTTTTATTTTTTACGTAGGCTATTTTTGGTTTTCTTAATTATTAAGATGCAAATAAAACAAATCTATTTCATCTTTTTCCTCAACGTTTCGTCAGTTTTTTTCCGACGTCTTCCGGAGAAGTTTTTATTATTAATTACAAAATGTTTGTTATTTATAGTTTTTGTGTGTTATATTAGTTTTTATGTTGTACTCACGATTCTTCAGTTACATTACTAAATAAATTAAAAAAAACTGGACATCACGAACAATTAAGTGTATAATCTAAATAATAATAAATAGAAAAAAATATCACAGTCGAACTTAAAAACTAATATCGCAGAACTTTACTTGTCAGGTTATTGCAATGGAATATTGTAGTTTGGTGTTGTCTTTGTCTTCTTTGGTGTTTATAGATTTCTTTATGCGTTGTTGTATCCGTAGGCTTTCTATTGTATACCTTTTGTTCGTTTTCTTTTCTCTGTCTAATATTTTCACTCCTTTAAAATCTATTTTATGTTTCGTTTCTTTCGTATGTTGGGCTAGAGCTGATGTTTCCTTTCCTTTATTTATATCTGCTTCATGTTCTGATATTCTAATCACGAGTTTCCGTTTTGTTGTTCCTACATATACTTTGTTACACCTTTCCACTTCATTCCCTTGACATGTGATCTCGTATACAACGTTGTCTGTTTCTAGTTTGTCCAATTTTGTGCTTTCCCGCGTAAATAGATGTCTCAGTGTTTTGTTCGATCTGTGTGTGACTATTGTTGTTGCATCATTTACCATATGCTTTAATGTTTTGTTTTCAGTCAACTTTGGAACATATTGTACACTGTAAAAAACTTTTTCTACTTTATTAGTGGTGTTACCAGTTTGTTTTTTGTTGCTTAAGCATTTGTTTATTAAGTTGTTCGTGATGATGTTGGAAAGTTGTTTTTTGTCATTATATTTCTAATTTTGCTGATGTTACTATTTCTAAATCGTTTGTCACTAATGTTGAGGATTTTGGTAATGAGATTCATTGCCGTGTTTATTTTCGTGTTCATCGGCTGGGTAGTGGTAATTAATTAATCTTCCTGATGCGGTTTTCTTGGCATACCAGTTTGTTATTAATCTATTACTGTCTTTTATTATTTTCATGTCTAAATAAGGTATTTCATCATTTTCTTCAACTGCAAATTGCAGATTCTTGTGATATGAATTTAATGTTTTCAATATGATTTCCAAGTCGTTTTTCTTTATAACCGCAAATAAATCGTCAACGTATTTCAATTTTCAATTTATTTATTTATTTAATTAATCGAGCCCATAGGGCCATATATGATTAAAATGTACAAAAAGTGATGAACTTATTTCTAACCGCGTGTGTGATGCATATATTGAAGTAAAAGTTAACATAAAAAATATTTATAACTTATTATATTTATATATTTATAACTTATTATATTTATATATATTATATATTTATATATGTATATTATATATTTACATACTAAGTATGTACTACTAATATAATCCTTGACAATCAAATTTATTATTTTATTCTGGGTACTGAAAACTAGATTATTCATAAACTTTGTATAATTTATGTTTAAAGCTAGAGATAGAGTGCTCGAGGGATCTTTTGTCGGTGGGAAGGTCATTATATATCCTACATACTCTTATTAAAAATGATCTTTCAAATGTGGAGTTATTTATTTTTGGTATTGTCAGTTGGGGGTTGCGTATTGATCTTGAAAAACGAAATATATCAGATAAACTAGAGTTTGAATTAGCTTTAATAATGTGATAAAAAGCAATCATAGTTCTTATTTTCACAAAGTTGGAGAAGGAACATTTTAAAAATATTTTGGCGTATTCAGATATGCGTTGAAAAATTCTTAGTTTAAAAATATATCTTATAATACGATTAAATATCAGTTTCAAACGATTCATATTTGACGATGAGCAGCCACTATATACTTCGAGGCAATAAATAATGTGAGACATTAACAGAGAGTGTGCTAAATTACACCTAATTTTTGTAGGTAGGTGACAATTGAGACTATATAACGATTTCAGTGTAAAACATACCTTAGAAGCAATACTAGATATATGTTTCTCAAAAGATAGATTACTGTCAATATTCAGACCTAGACATTTCATGTCGCTTACAAAAGGTACACAGACACCATCAAAAATAACTTTAATAGATGTATGATTGCAATTTCCTGATCCTACTGCTAATGCTTTCGTCTTAGCAGGATTAAAATTTAAACCGTTGCGGAACGCCCAATTTGAAACTAACGACAATATATAATTAATAGTTTCCTCATGACAATCGAGAAATTGTTTTTCACCAGTGAATACCAAATTTATGTCGTCAGCGAAGAGAAAACTCTTGCATTGCGTTGAACCAATATTGTGAATAAAGTCATTCATATATATTAGAAATAGAAGTGGTCCAAGAATCGAACCCTGTGGTACGCCACTGGTACAAGGTAAAATCGAAGATTTATAGCTACCATTACTAACGTATTGGTTTCTGCCTGTTAGATAGGAGTACAACAATTTTCATGCAGATCTAGATAATTTGAACTGGTAATAGAGTTTTTGAATTAAAATAGTGTAGTTTACTGTAGTTGTAGTTGACTGTGTCAAAAAAGTATTTAGATATAAATTTTATGTTTACGTTTTTAGTATTCAATTCTTCAATAACGTAGTCCAACAGTGTATCCAAAACAATATCTGCTATCGTCGGGGATAATAGATTTCCCGTTGGTATACCACATATTTGGTGGTAGTATTGTCCGGCGTATGTAAAATAGTTGTTATCCGTTATGCAGAATTGGAGTATTTTTAGAAATTGTCTCTTACTAATAATAGTGTGTTCCTTAAGGGTTCCCCGTTTGTCAAGTATATTCTTAATGGCTAAGTGTGTAGGTAAATTTGTAAATAGCGATACCACGTCAAAAGATACAATAATGTCATTCTCATCTAAAATAATATCACAGATTTTATCTTTTAGTTGCATTGAGTTCTTGATATTGTAATTTTGAGAAATTATATTATATTATATTATATTATTATATATGTTCCCAATGTATTTTGATAGGTAGTAACACGGTACTTTCAAAGACGATGAAATTGGTCTCAGTGGTATATTTTCTTTATGGATTTTTGGCAAACCATAAAGTTCCGGTGCTGCAGCTGCATGTGATGTCATTCTCATTTTCTCTACCTTTGTTATGTGCCCCTCTTTCAGAAGTTCTCTTATTATATTGTTATTTGTTTTTTGTAGTTGTGCTGTGGGATCTTTCCTGAGAAGTAGAATATTTTTTATTAATATATTTTAGTATATATCAGTATAAATATTAGTGACATACTTTGAATTATTTTTGATCCAGACATAGTGGAATCGTTCACTTCTTCTTCTTCCAAGAGTAGTAAATTGATGTGCTTGGCTTTTTCTTCTGTAGTAAAATAATATGTACCCACTATGTTTTCCCCTTCCAAACCAAACATAAGTTCAACCATATTTCAAGCTGGGTAATATGTTCCTGGAGATTGCGGGATGCCTCATAAGGGTTTTCGTGCACACTCATACAGGCTGTATCATCGGCAAAAGTAGAAATATTGATATTATTGCTTACAGGCATATCACAAGTATATATTAAATACAAGACACGACCCAGAATACTACCGTGGGCCACACCAGAAGATATACATTCGGGCACACTCGTGAACTCTCCTTCCACAACAGTGAACTTCCTATCAATAATATAACTTTCCAAAAGCTTTTGAATGTTTATTGGCAGATATGTCTTCAATTTTAAAACTAGGCCTTCGTGCCATACTTTATCAAATGCCTGAGAAACATCAATAAAGAGAGCAGAACAATACTTCTTTTCTTCAAATGTTCTTCTTACAACTTGGACCAGTCTATGCGTTTGTTCAATCGTGCTGTGCTGACTTCTAAAGCCAAATTGATGGTCCGGGATGCACCCATTATCAGTTAAAATTTTGGACAATTTAGTCATGAGCAGCTTTTCGAAAAGCTTTGAGATTGTAGATAGTAAGCTTATAGGCCTATATGACTCAGTCTTGGTAAGATCTTTGCCCGCCCTTGGAATCATTTTGATCTTGGCCAGTTTCCAGTTATGTGGAAAATACTGCATTCTTAAAATAGCATTAAAAGTAAATAGCAGGATTCTTATTGCAATATGAGGCAAGTTCATGAGCATTTTGTTACTAATGCCATCAATACCTGGAGCTTTCTTCGGGTTGAGTTCAGCAATTACTTTTTGTACTTCACGCATCTTAAACCTTAAGGGACGAGGGGGTAGAGAAACTACACTCGGTAAATCAGCAGCACCCGTACATGAATTGGGAGTGAATACAGATTTTAAATGCTCAGAAAATAAGTTACCTTTCTCACTATCACTTCTTGCCCAGCCTCCGGTCGCAGTACGCAATGGTGATTTAAGATCAACGGGTCGTTTAAGATTTCTAGTAGCGCGCCATAAAGAGTAATTAGATGCGGACGTTACATCAAGACCTTCTAAATACTTTTCCAGTAGTGCAGTTTTTTCCGACGATAGCAGCTCTTTGAGTCGTTTAGTACATTCTTTAAGTCTGATTTTATTTAGGGGTGATCTGTGTTGTTGCCATTCTCTTCTAGCTCTCCTTTTTTCACATACAAGACGTTCAATTTCCGTAGAATAAATTCTGTTAAAGCCGGTCTGCGGATAGGAGGTAGTGGCGTGTTCAGCAGCCTGTTTAATATTTTCGTTAAGATTGGCAATATTAAATTCAATATCATCGCATGATCTAAGCTGAATGTTTTCTACGCAGTGACTACTAAGATATTTTTTGAATACCAGCCAGTTGATTCCATTAATCATCTTCACATATGAGTTAGTTAAATCACTCCTTAGTGGGTTGAAAATTGTAACTATTGTTGGAGAGTGATCGGAGGACAGATCTAGAGAGGCCTCTACATGAATTAAGTCCCTATGAATATTTTTCGTGACGGCAAAATCTATAACATCTGGAATTTTTCTTACGTCAGTAGGCCAGTAAGTAGGCTCCCCACTCGAAATGACATCTAAGCCCATTTTTGAAATTGTATTGAACAAGGCTCGACCTCTAGGTGTAACAAGACGCGATCCCCAGTAGGTATGTTTTGCATTGTAGTCACCAGCTGCCACGAAACAAGATCCAAGCGATTTGTAGAACTTCTCATACTGATCTTCGGTAACTGAAAATCTGGGAGGTGAATAAACTGATGATATCACGAAATTCGCACAAAAATTTTCTACGAAAATAGTCGTTGCTTGCAAATATTCTTCACTAACGTTGTCAAGGACATAGTGCTTGAGTCTTGACTTAATCAGAATTGCTGATCCACCACATGCTCTCTCTCTCGGGTCCTTTGTATCATATAAAGTGTAACCATTTATTTTAAATAAGCTTCTTGAGGTCAAATGGGTCTCAGAAACTAACATTATATCAATATTTTTTTCCATGAGGAAGTGCTCAAGTTCATTTTTATGTTGGCGAATGCCGTTTGCGTTCCAGAAACATATTTTTAACGTGTTCATGGTTTATTAATTAATGCTTGAAGCAGAGTATTCTGCATTCGAAGCATTTCTTGCATCATGCTAGTCATATTTGTAGTAAAGTTGTTTATAGTTAGCACCAGATTCTCAATAGTAGCTTTAAGGCGACTAAAGTTAAAGCTTGAGTTTGAATTCGTTGAATTATTTGGCGGTGGAACATTTTGCGTGAGAATTGAACTAGTCTTAGCAGCATCAGCATACGATACACGTGAAGTAACTGGTTGGCTGATTTGAGCAAAAGTGTCGGAGTTCGCGTTTACTTGTAGAGCTGGAGTTAACTTGGGTTTTTGACCCATAGCCTGTTTAACGAAAGAATATACAGGGTACCCTCTATAGTTAGCTGTGTGATTACCTCCACAATTACTACATTTTTTTCTGCTTGATCTTTTGGCTTAGTGCAGCTAGCAGTACCATGCAACAACACACACAGATAACACACACTGTAGGTAACTTGCAGTAAGTTTTCGTATGGCCATATTCTTGGCAATTATTGCACTGTACGGGACCTGAACGCTTACGTGGCTCTTCAACTGTGATTTTTCGATGTAAGAGATACTTTACGTTATAAACTGGATGGGCTTAATTTTTTTTCAATTGTATGTCATTCGGCTCCAGTTCAACCCGAAATAGGGGTTGGGGGACCTTTTCTCTATTAAATATGTTCGTAACATTTTTTACCATGAATCCTTGGTCGACAAGTGCACATTTTACTTCTTCGGGTTCAACATATGAATCTATGCGCTTTAAGACTATCTGTAGGCCTTTAGCACTCTTAAGTTGGTATGTGTAAAAATTTGTTTTATTTTTTTCGAATTCACTAACAATTTTTCGGAAATCTTTTTCATTATATATTTGGATTTTAGTTTCATCAATATTACCTCGTTTAATTGGAATGATGTGAAAAGTATTTTCACCAATGGTCGACAGTAGTTTTTTTATAAGCGCGTTAGAATTTTTTTCTCTCAGATAAATAGGTGGTGGCTTAAAAGACTTTTGCGATGATGTAGAGGGCTTGTCGTCGGTGTCTTGCAATAATGAAAAACGATTTTGACGATTGGTAGATGATGCGCTGTTATCCCTAGACATCTTTGGAGAAGATGAAATTTTTGAGGAATTTGGGCTTCGCCCACGCTTTACCACTGTTATATATCTATCCATTCCCACTTGTACCTTGGGTTTTGAGCTACTGTTATCTGTAGTGATAACTTGGTTTAGTGATGAAGGCGAGCCCGATGCGGATGATATCCCAGACTTAAATGAAGAAGTACTAGGCAATGGTAATGTTAACGATTCACTAGTTGGCATTGGACAAAGCGAAGTTGATCGCTGACGAAAAATTG
The DNA here is from genome assembly GCA_949987645.1 of Tachina grossa. Lineage (NCBI taxonomy): Eukaryota > Metazoa > Arthropoda > Insecta > Diptera > Tachinidae > Tachina > Tachina grossa. Next base: position 54,950,914 of record OX465277.1, on the reverse strand, counting down.
GCTTTGCCGTTAAAAAAAGATTTTCATCAGATTTATTATTTATATTTTTTTCATTAAGATTTTCAGAACTCACAGTAAAATAAGAATTTCTGCCGTTAGAACTCACTTCAAAATTTTTTTCCTTTGAGTTACTCATACAGAGTATTATTCCTCAAGGGAACTTTGTGTTTACGGTTTTTTTTGTTTTTGCTATTTCTTGCTATGTAAAAAATATTACTAAAGCCAATAAGCTTATTTATCAAGGTGAATATGTATTACGAATATTTTTTGTATGATTTTTGATTTTGTTGTTTTTTATATTTGTTTCGTTTGTATGTATGTAAAAAAAATCCGCTTTAATGTCTCTTCACTATGAAGGTTCAACGAGAACTGTTTGTGTAATTTTTTTCAGGGCTCTCTACTGGGTCCGCATTAATTTCATGTGGATATAAAGTGCTTTTGAAAGCACAATTGCGTGTTCCAGCATTTAATGAAAAATATCAGATGGGGAAAGTTGTGTCGGATACTAATATATTTCTATTAATAAAATTAAAGAAATTTTAAAGAACTTTCCCCCACATGCAAAAAAAACGTTTGCTTGAAGTGTACGTTAAAACAAAATTTACATACAAAAACTGGTTTTAACGTACACTTGAAGCACTTATTATAAATTTCATATGGATGCAACTTTTTTGACTCTAAAATTTCTATAATTTTATTAATAGAAATATAGTATCCGACAACCTTCTGCCTAATTGATATTTGGGCACACATAGTCTTGCTTTCTTGTTCACACTGTAGGCTTTCGTTACTTTAACACCTCAAGTTGAATTAATTGAAGATTCGGTAAAATAATGTGCTCTGAAAGGCAGAATAATTGAATAAATAAGAAATAGTTATACAAAAAAAAATATGGACTTAAAATATATTCAACAAATAGTTTATAGTCCTAAGAACGAAAATTTAGAAACTGAATATCCCACAAACGAAATAGCAGCATTTAAGTACATACCAATACCTTCTGCTGACGTGCAACGTTCAGTTTTATTACATAAATTTTTTTTCAGAAAAAATCGTCAAAGATAAATACATATTTGACGATTAAAAAAAATTTATTCATTCATGTACGTAAATAAAAGTTCGACTGAACTTTATCTAGGCGCACGGCAGTGCGCCAGGCCAAGTTCCGACCAATGCACGCAGTGTGTATATTTACAGGAAGCCATTCGAGCTGTTTTTACCCCCCTCATAACTTTGTTCCCCGCGACCGCAAAATTATGAAATTTAAATCATAATTAGAATAAATTCATGTAACCTCACATGCAAAGTTTTAAAGTTTTACAACGAAAGGCTCCGGAGATATGAAGGTGCAAAAAATGCATATTTTAAGACATACTCACTGACTCACTGATCACTCATCAAGCACTTCCGCTATAGCTAGAGAGCTAAAATTTGGTACACGTGTAGATCTAGGTGAGCAATGAACTAGAAAAATCTGAAAACCCGAAAATTTTAACCAAGGGGGCGGGGCTACGCCCATAAAAACTAAAATGTGTGCTAGTGAGCTGAAATTTGGTACAGAGCTAAGTCTAGGTGGGCAATAAACAAAAAAAAATTTAAAATCCTAAAATTTTGGCCAGGAGGGCGGGGCTACGCCCATAAAGGCTACAATTAAAAAAACAAATCTAAGGCGCTTAATGGAAGCTATTTCATTGAAATTCGGCATACATACTGCGATAGGGCAAGCCTAAAAATTTTCCATTAAAAAAGTGGGCGTTGACACGCTCATACAATTTCAACCTCATTTTCGTGTTCTACGGCTCAGCATATTTAGATATACTATTTCTGTATGTATTATTATCCGTTTGCAACGAAACTTGACACAAATAATAAACACTGGCCGAAAAAAATCTTAAGTTTGGAAAAGTGGGCATGGTTACGCCCATAAATATTAAAAATTAAAAGTTGCGCTAAGGAGCTGAAATTTGATAAACGAGTAGGTAAGGTGAGAAAACAACAAGAAAAACCTGAAAACCCAGAAATTTTAGTCAGAGGGGCGGGGCTGCGCCCATAAAAGTTCAAAATTAAAAGTTGCCCTTATGAGCTGAAATTTGATACACAAGTAGGTCTAGGTGAGAAACCAACTAGAAAAATCTGAAAAACAACAAAATTTTACCAGAATGGGCGGGGCCACGCTACTATTGTTTGAACCTGAAAACTTACCGCCATATTAATAAAACTTATTGAAGCTTTCTAAGAAAAATTTCTTATGAAAATTTGTGTTAAAACCCTTTTATAAAGTCTTAAAAAGTTATATTAATAAGGCTGTTAATATACAGCTTTTGACTTAAGCCATTTTAGTGAAACTTTGCATATAAGTTGCACGTATACAATACTTTAAACTATCACCTAAAAAAGTGGGCGTGATCACTCCCATAAAATTTCAGCCTTGTGTTTAATCTACTTCGGTCTAGCATATTTTAGAAGAAAATTATCATGAATTATAAGCGCTGCTCACAACAATATTGTGAGTTTAAAATAGTAGGAGGGGTAATGCTCATAAAATTATAAGGTATAGTTCACGCTAAAGAGCTGAAATTTTATATACAAGCAATTGTAGATGAGTAAGCCAGTGGGAAAATCTTAAAACCAAGAAGTTTTATCCGCTAAAACTCTAATTTGCGCTAGAGAGCTGAAATTTGGTACACAAATTAATCTAGATTAGAGATTACTAAAAAAAATTTAAGAAACCAGAAGTTTCAATCAGGGGTTGGGAACAAGCACTGTAAACACAAAATTAAGTTAAATTTTATTGAAACTTTTCATACACATTGGACTTATCCAAAGTAAAAATTTCCTGTAATGAAAAGTGGCCCTGACTTCACCCATAAATCTTAGCTTTTTCTTTCATGTACTTCGGGTTAGCAGTTTTTAGTCTATTACTCATGTATTTCTCAATAGCTTTTTCCTACAAAACTTTACATGAATCATAAGCACTAACAGATATAAAAGACGGTGGGGCCAGGCCCATAAAGATTTTACATAATATTATACTGTAGAAAGCTGACATTTTGTAAACAAATAGTCCTAATTGATTTACTCAATCGGAAAATCCAAAAATTAAAGCACCACCTACTCTATTGAAACTTTGCATGCAAATTGGGAATATCCTTTTGATTTATGTACTTCGGCTAAGCAGACTTTAATATGTAAATATATTGAGCAAATAGGCGGGATCACTCTCACTAAAATTGACGCTGTATTTTACATGTTTCTTTCCAGACGACTCTTAACAAATTACGTACACACTGGCGACCCGTTGTAATAACACAATAATTAATTTTTAAGGTGTACAATCCAAAACTCATCACGCTCTAACCCATTATTTTATGCAACTATGAAATTTTTAACTGGCACAGTGATCATGAAATAAAACTCCCTAGAAATTTTAAGTTTAAAAAATGTTATAGAAAATTTTTCAAAAAGTAGTCAGATCCTCACAAAAACATAAATGTGAAAAAGGCCAAATTCCTATCAAAAATTTCGGCCATCAAAAGCAGTGAGATATAAATTTTGACCAAGTTCTTGTTTGGCACAAAACCTTTCACTAATATATGCTATGCATTATATACATTTGTAATCGTAAGTGTGTCATATAATTTTTAGATAATCTGCTAACTAGGCAATATTTTTACCTTTCTAAAAAGGAGAGAATAATGTATATTTGTTGATTTCTTTATATCGGTAAAAATTTTGTGAAGTTTGCAGATTATCTAAAAATTATATGACACACTTACGACTACAAATGTATATAACGCATAGCATATATTAGTGAAAGGTTTTGTGCCAAACAAGAACTTGGTCAAAATTTATATCCCACTCCTTTTTATGGCCGAAATTTTTGATAGGAACTTGGCCTTTTTCACATTTATGTTTTTTTGAGGATATTGTATTCTATATGATTTGAAAAAATATTTATTAAGAAGGCATTGAAGCTGACCTTTTTATGTTCTTTAAGTTTTTAATGACATAATGTTTGTTAAGAAAGCAATGAAGGTGATTTTTTCAAGTTTTTAATGTTGTTAAATGTTGAAAAAAAGTTGATAAATTCATATTTTATTAGTTTTAAATACATATTTTTATATTTTCACTGTATGTATTATGTACATAAAACTTGATTTAAAATGCATGAAAATCCTTTCCCTATTAATAACTATTAAATAGTTTATGTCCGACACTGGTCGGGCCTAATAATTATATTTTAGATTTAAGATTTGAATACTTATTGTTAGTTCATTTTTGAAGATACAATTAATAAATACATGTATTTAAAAAAAATCGGTAAAGCCGTTTTCAAGTTATGCGCTTAGCAACGGACAGCATTTCATTTTTATTTATATAGAGGAGTATTCTTACTTTTGTATATACATACAAATAAAATGAATAGATAGTATATTTAGCCTCTCAAAATGCTAACAACTTTCTTTTTTAATTTTTTAAGGAAGCGACAAAGATATATGAATCGCTGCGCGATGGTATTTTTGGAAGCTGCGAAGATGCATTGAAAAGCTACAAAGAAACCTGTCATAAACGTTTTAAATATGCTCGTATATTTCGTGATAATATAAACGAACCAGCAACATACACCTCAACAGGCAAAGATGAGACAACTGATACTATAAATCATATGGAAAATCAAGTGGCAGCAGATTTGTAAAAAACTGCAAAATATCGAGATGACCTGTTACTAACTAAAAATATAGCAACTTCTACCCATTATTAGTAGTATTGCAAGTAAAATCTTAAAGGTAGGGCCACACTTGTCAAACATTTGCCCAAAAAACGTAACCACTAAATGCTAATGAAAAATCTTTTAATTCAGGATAAAGTTTGTCAAGTTAAAGAGTAGCCAATAATCTTGGATTCTATGACATTTCTATTAGTTGTGTTCGAAACTGTTTAATTTGATAAACAAGTATCTGGATCAAAACTATTTTCATTAGTGTTTGTTGGTTACGCTTTTTTGGGAAAATATTTGACAAGTGTGACCGTACCTTAAGCAACATTTGCAAATAACAAATAATCAAACATAAAGACGATGCTATAACCTTCAAAACACCGACTGGACTTGGCAAGAAAATAAATAAAAATCAACACCAAATATCCATACAAAAAATAAAACATAAAACTACTAACGATGGAACATATAAAAATATTAAAAATAATTAAAATACAAAAAAATATCATCAATAAAAAAAAGATTATAAACAAGAATACCACAAAACAAAATTGAACAAAACTAAACTTACGCTGAGTTTACATCTGGCATTTCTTGTGTGTCATTTGCCCAAAAAAGCGTAACCAATTAATTACTAATGAAAAACTGTTTGATTCAGACATATAATTATTGATCTAAACAGTTTCCAATCATGTTGGATTCTATAAAATTATCTATTAGTTATGTATTAAACTGTTTAACTTAATAAATACATGTCTGAATCAAGTTGTATTTCATTAGTAATGAGTGGTTACGGTTTTTTTACGCTTGTGTGGCACATGGCACACAGATGGAAACCCGGCCTTAATTTGATATGCCTAATGTAGGAAAAAATAAATTTTTTTAATCAGTTTTATCTTCGAGCCTAGAAATCAACTAGTTTTCTAACAAATTGCATTAATTGATTAATTTTTAAAATATTTTCTATTTTTTAGTTTCTTAATTCAAATACACCCGTTTGATCATTTATTTATGTTAAAATTGTGTAGAACTCTACTATATTTTATTGCAATTTATTAAAAATAAAATTTTTTTTAATAAAATGGCTTATGTAAAAATGTAGAGCAAAGAAATTTATTTGGTGTGGGAGATAGAACATCAAAACCTCGTAAAAACTAAATCTTGTCTATAAATACGCCACATATTGTTTTAATCGCCTTGAAGCTATTGATAACCTGGTACAAACTATAAATAATTTTACAAAAAATATGACTAGCATGATGCAAGAAATGCTGAGAATGCAGAATACTCTGCTTCAAGCATTAGTTAACAAGCCATGAACACGTTAAAAATATGTTTCTGGAACGCAAACGGCATTCGCCAAAAATAAAATTGAGCACTTCAGTATTTGTGAACTACCATTCCTGTCCTAATTAAAATTGTTAAATATTGGCTGAAATTGTTAAATTTGGGTAATTAAAATTTGAAAATGTTAAAATTTTTGGAAATTTGTGAAATTTGATACATACGAGGGTGGATCAATAAGTTCGTCTTGTATTTTATTTACATTAGGAGTTTTTGTTTACATTAAGTGGATGTCTGTCTGCCTGATTGTGGAAATTTGTGTGTGGAATATTTTTCTTGAATGTATTAAGGCGGTTCATAGTTTGGAGGTTTTTATGTGTGTATATGCCGACGGGAAAATCATGAAAATAATTTTTCCATATACCAACGGGGAAACTGTGAAACTGATTTTTCCTTATATCAACGGGGAAACTGTGAAAATGATTTTTCCTAATGACGACGGCAAAACATGATTATTATTTTTTTCAAATGCCGACGGCAAAACATGATTATTATTTTTTTCAAATGCCGACGGCAAAACATGATTATTATTTTTCCTAATGCCGAAGGGAAAATAGTCAGTGTTGCCAGACTGTAGAAATTAGTTATTGTAATACTATATCAGAAATTAGATTTGATGACGACGCGATTCTCATATGCATCGTGGGAATGTGTGTATGATTTCCTCGCGCTAATAAATTGTTTATAAATAAAACAAATAAATTAATAAACAATTTATTTAATTATATTATTTATGATAAAATGTTCTCATGTATGTGAACCCCCTAATGCTTGTGTGTGGGGGTCCAGCTTGTTTGTCGCTGGTAAGCTTATATTTTGTTTATTTGTTTAAGAAATATATTTTTGTGTATGAATGTATGTGTATGTATGTATGTGTATGTATGTATGAATGTATGTATTATAGAGTTGCATGAACAATTCCATCCATTAAACTACTGAAATGTTTGTTTACTAAAGCCCAACTTCGAATAAATATGTTAATACTCAACAAACTCTTGCTTTTATCATACTGTTCGTGAAAACGTTTCGTTTCATACTGTTAACACAAAGGGATTGTTCATTGAAACGACTTTTGTTCATTCGCAATAGCAATGTTGCCAATATAGTGAAATCATAGAATTTTTAGTATGGGTCGCATATGTGTAATAGGTTTCACTTTTAAATTAAAGTTTTAACTTTTACACATATGTACATACATAACTAAGTACATATGTATACTCCAAACATATTAGTAATACATATTTTAATTTGCCATTTGCATTTTTAAATAATATAAATCTTTAAACTATTTTAATATATTATATATTCTTGTAATTAACTGCACACAACCCTGAAATGAAATGCTATGGAAAGAAACACACACTTTTAGATGAAAAATGAAAAAAAGGAATAGGTTTATGAGAAATGAATATATTCTTAAGCAAATTTGATTATTAGTTGTGTAGGTGTCTAACGGTTTTGGTCACGTGCTTGTTTTTTTTAATTTCATATAATATAAAAAAAAATTGAAATTGACAAAAATTAAACAAAACACAACATAAGTAGTAGGGAACTCCCACTTCTGGATCAATTAAAATTGTTAAATTGTTGCTGAAATTGTTAAATTTGGGTAATTAAAATTTGAAAATTTTAAAATTCTTGAAATTTGATACCTACGAGGGTGGTTTGATAAGTCCGTTAAATATTTTTCGAGGGTGGTTCGATAAGTCCGTCTTTTTCTTAATGCCTACGGCAAAACATGATTATTATTTTTTTCAAATGCCGACGGCAAAACATAATTATTATTTTTTTCAAATATTTTTTTCAAATGCCGACGGCAAAACATGATTATTATTTTTTTCAAATGTCGACGGCAAAACATGATTATTATTTTTTTTCCTAATGCCTACGGCAATGCATGATAATTTTTCCTAATGCCGACGGCAAAACATGATTATTATTTTTTTCCTAATGCCTACGGCATGCATGATAATTTTTCCTAATGCCTACGGCAATGCATGATTATTATTTTTTTCAAATGCCGACGGCAAAACATGATTATTATTTTTTTCAAATGCCGACGGGAAAATGATTTTTCCTAATGACGACGGGAAAACGTGAAAGTTATTTTTTCTAGTGCTAATGTAGGTGTTGCTAGACTGTGGGAATTTAAGGCTGACCGTGATTTGAGTGGGTGGCGTTGTTGCCGTAATATGTAACCATAGGAATTTGCGGATGTGTCTGTCTGTCTGTGAGAATTTAGGTGATGGTTTGATTGGAAGGGGCGGGGTGTAGTTGAGGTAGATCGATTGCGTCTGTATGTATGTGTGTGTGTGTGTGTGTGTGTGTGTATGTTTGTAGGAATTTCAATGTGTGTATTTCTGTAGGAGCTTAAAGCTGATTGTGATTTATGAGGGGTGAGGTGTTCTAGTAATATGCAACCGGAGGAATCTGTGTGTTTGTATGTCTGTAGGAGTTTAAGGCTGACCATGATTTGGGTGGGCAGGGTTGTTGACGTAATATGTATCCATGGGAATTTGTGGATGTGTCTGTCTATAGTAGTTTCAGGCTGATCGTGATTTGAGGTAGGTGAGGATGTTGTTGAGGTAAATTGGTTATGTGTATGTATGTATGTATTTCTGTAAGAATTTAAGATGATTGTGATTTATTAGGGGCGAGGTGTTCTTGTAATATGTAGCCGTGAGAATCTATGTGTATAGACGTCTGTAGAAGTTTAAGACTATCTGTAATTACAGGTAGGTGAGAGTGTTGTGTTGTTGAGATTAATCTCGTATATTGTATATGTTTGTATGTATGATCATAGGAATTTGTGTATGTATAGGGTGTTTTATTCAGGGGTATAGAACTTTAAATTGAAATAAAACACAAGAAAATCGTTTTAATGTCCATCAATTTGGCTTTATTGCAAGGATAATTTTATGCCATTAATGTTTAAATATGATTTCGGGCATGTGGCCGCCGCGGCTGGCTCGAATAAAGTCAATTCTACAGGTCCAATTTTCAACCACTTTTTCGAGCATATGGGGCCGTATGTTGGCAATAACGCCACGAATGTTGGCTTCCAAGTCCCCTAACGTTTCTGGTTTGTTGGCGTAGACGAGCGACTTCACATATCCCCAAAGAAAATAATCCAATGGTGTCAAATCACACGATCTTGGTGGCCAAATGACAGGTCCATTCCGCGAAATTATGCGCTCATCGAATGTTTCCTTCAATAAATCGATTGTGACGTGCGCTGTGTGGCATGTAGCGCCGTCTTGTTGGAACCACAACTCATCCACATTCATGCCATCCAATTCGGGAACAAAATAGTCGGTTAGTCGGCTCCAATTGCTGTGCACGGTGGCGAATCGATTCATTCGGGTCCTCTTCAACACTTTGCTCTACAGCGGCAATTGTTTCTTCGGTGCGCACTGTTCGACGTCTCTGCGGATGCGTATTATCACATAGAGTAAACGTAGTGCGAAAACGATCCATGATTAACCGAATTAATTGCTCTGATGGACGATTATGTCGACCATAAAATGGACGGAGCTTGCGGTAAACTTCGCGAACTGAACCATTATTTTCGAAATAAATTTGCACGATTTGCAAGCGTTGTTCTTTTGTCAACCTGTTCATGATGAAATGGCAAACCAAACTAAATATTAATCACTTGACAGCTGACAAAACGGCCGGCAGTTAAAAAAGTGATGCCAACTTAAAGTTCTATACCTCAATAAAAAACACCCTTTATATCTGGGGAGAATTTAAGGCTGGTCATGATTTGTAAAAGGTGGGGTGTTCTTGAAATTTTCTTGGATATTTCTTATATGAATTCTGCTATGTGTGTGTATTTGCGCTGGTATTTATATGTAGGTAGAAATAAATTGTTTTCAATATCGACATTTGGTACTATAAAATGTTATCATATATCTGGACTTCCCTAATCCTAGTATGCTTTTATATTTACGATTGCTTTATATTTTCTCATGCTTAAATTTGTCTCGCGTTAAAGTCTGTCTGTGTGAAATTTGTTTATATTACAGAGTTTGTTTATTTAACTACATCCGTCTTTTTTGACTGAAAGAGTTTTCTACACACAGAGAAAAACCAACTTGAAATCAATAAAAACCATGCTGAATTAATAAGAACCATTAAGAAAAGTGGTTGAAAATTGGACCTGTAGAATTGGCTTTAGTCGAGCCAGCCGCGGCGGCCACATGCCCGAAATCATATTTAAACATTAATGGCATAAAATTATCCTTCCAATAAAGCCAAATTGATGGACATTAAAATGATTTTCTTGTGTTTTATTTCAATTCGAAGTTCTATACCTCTAAAAAAAACACCCGTTATGTACATATATATGTACATACAAATAAGTGTTTAACTCAATCTTTGAATACATTTTTTATTTATTTTTTTCTCATGTGATGTCTGTTGTTGTTGTTGTTATAAATATTCGCCTGTGTATAGATGCGAAATATTCAGTTTTTTTTTTTAATTTGAAATTTAAAACGTTTTAACTTTTATCTGCGTTTACTTAAAAGTTTGTGAGGATTTTCTGTTTTAATAAAACTGAATTCCTGAAGATATGTACATACTCTATAGTAATAGTAACTATAATAGAAATAGTTCTTATACTTAATTTATATATTTTTTTAAGTTGATACAACGTTAGTTAGTCAACGTTTGACATTTTTGGGGTATAAAATTTTTTCTAACTATAGCCTTCTACATTTATTTTGGAAAGCTTGCTTTGCTTTTTAAAAATGTATAAACATTTTTAAATGAAACTGATCCGGCACTCCAGCTTAGGTACTGATAGTTTTTTGTTGTTAGTTAACTTACTTCTTTTTTATTTTTTATTGATAAACATTTAAAATCAAAAGGGAGTTTGATATTGTAATTATTATTTTCATAATTGTTGAAAACAATCGCTGCTTTTTTTTGTTTTTTTGCGATGAAATTATTTGAATTACTTTTAAAACCTTACGCGTTTATAAAAAATTATGTTATTTTCCATATTGCTCAATTTATAAGACTTTTAGAATTTGTCCTTTAGTGGTTATATATTCTATTATGTGATCATGAATACGAATGCAGTAAGCTGATGTGTTTGCTTACTGTTTCAAATTAAAATTTTATTCAATTAAATAAAAGGAGCTTTTTTCTTAAACTCTGATGTAGTTAGAAGCGCTGGAGATTCTTTCATATAACAGCTTTCTTGGAATTTTAGATACATGTAATATAGAATTGGATAACATTTATGTACTTTTAATTTTTATGTTAAGAAGTACGAATATGAGACTGAATTTAAATGTACTTTTAAATTAGTTAAATCATAATGAACAAACATATTTTCTTCTTGAATAGCGATCAACAGAAAACGAACTCGTTTTCATATAATTTAGGTATACCTTATCGATGGCTCCTCTAGGATACAAGATGACTTTGTATGACGAAATTTCTGTTGCTTTATACTGATAATATGTTTACATTAATAAGGTACATATACATATGTTTATTTTATGAAGGGTGAGCACCTATGGCTTTTATTTAATGTTCTATATGATTTTTTTTTTCATTTTATTAAAGTTCAGCGTATTGTATATATATTTCTGAAATGTTTAAGTGTGTTTTGTGTGCCCATCGGACAGAGTGTACGTATTAGTTGGTCATTCAGTCTCTATTTTTATTTATTTTTTTTTTCTTCTAATGTGCCACTCCTTTTTTCAGATTTTACTACTTGGAATAGAGAATTTTTGTCTAATTTTTTGCTGGGTATATACATTAGGTATGTAGAAATTAGTTTACATGCAAAGAAATGCATGTTTAATAAACAACTATTGTATCAAATCGATCTCAAATAACTCAGTTACCTCTACCAGCAATTCACCGTTGGTGTTTTCATAAAGTGTTAGAAACAGTGAAATATCTATGTTTTGAGAGAATTTTTCCCCTCAAGTATTTCTACATGAGGTTTGAGGGGTCAACCACTGTCGCATTCATATGTAATGATTATTCACTTAAAAAAGGTCATCATCACCATCAATCATCTCCGTATACAATACATGCATGAGTTGGGTTTATCCAGATACAATTGCTGTCGCATCACCTTCTAACAGCTTTATATATTTTGTATGCATGCCTTAGCATGCTTCTAAAGATAGTGACGTAAGAGTCCGAGATGTAGAGTGTTACAATTAAAAATCTTTACTATTAGAATTTACCAGTTTGCTCTTTTGAATTTTTACAAAGTAGATACGTATGTATGTATTTCATTGACCACAAAATCATAAAATTTCTTTGCTTACAAAATTGTATGACGTGCGGATTTTTTTTTTTTAAATTATACATGCTTCGGCATGCTTTAATTTTTTTTTTCTATAAATTTATTTAATACTCATACAGATACAGATATAAAGTAAGATCTGTTTACTGTACATTTTAAAATTTATGCATGCTTCAGCATGATTCTACTTGAAGCGTATATTCATTCACTAAGTTTGTTTGATACTTATTCATACACATGTATGTACATTCTTAAAGATTGGATATCAAAGTCCAATTTCCGTAGTTTATTTATATTTTCTAAAGATCTGATAGCTAAAGAAATAAATAGAGTGAAGATCTTCTATAATAATCCCATTTTCATATTGTAAAATTTTGCGTGCTAGCGCTTTCGATGGGAAAATGTACATACAACTTTATAAAAAGTGATAATATGATGTGCTGCTGAATATTACACTATGTTATAGTTCATTTTAAACACTGAAGTTTTACCAATATTTCATTCAGACCATCAAGTTTAGCACTACATTTAGTTAATTACCTTTCTTAAGACCCATCATTCCTAATCAATCCTACAGAAAACTAGATTTTTCGTTTTAATTTTATTTTTATTTTTATCAAATTCAACATTCATTCTTCAAATTACTTTAAACTATATTAAGCAGCTTTTTCTCATTTGCTGAGTTAACTTTAATCGTAAACATTTTAATGGTAAGATAAATTTTTCTATTTTATGCACTAAGTAATTCTTTATATATACAAATCCTTTTATATGAACCATTAAAGCTAATTCTTTTCACATCATTCCTTTTAATGCTCAATGAAATCATTGAACTATTGATGCTTTCATATTAAGTAATGTTTAATCTTCTATTTATGTATGAGTTTTCCAAAGTATTTATTAAAAAATTCTTTAGAATCATCTGTTTGCAAGTTTTTTTTTTGGTACCCGTACCACTTCAAAAATATTTTCCATTGCCTTGGTTTTTGGAGTGCAGCTTTTATTTTCAGCTGTACTGACTATATAAACTTTGAGAATGTGTCAATTACAGTCTTCAAAAATCAACAATTTCTATTTTCTGTAGAATAGTTCTCCATTTCATCTAACTCAGCTCCATAAAAGAACATATATTCGTGTCATTACAAGCACAAACAATTTTCGAATTTTAATATGGAGTTCGTTTACTAAATTTCTTTTTAAAGACATTGAGTTGTTTTACAGATTTTTTGGAGAGTGTGGTGATCTACATGTTGCACTTTCAGCTATTTATACTAACATGTAGTTAATTTTCTAATCTATATATTTAATCGTACAACTCTTCAATTTATTTTTAATTATTTAATTTTTAGAATTGCTTTTCAATTTTATAACTCTCTTCCTTCTCTAATTTTATTTCACGTTGTAGTCCACCAATATGCATTTGAATATATTCTTGAATTATATCAATGCCTTAAGCTATATTATTAATTTGTTCTTTAGTTTGTCGATTTCAGTTTCCAGAAAAATTAACTTATATCATCGTTCTCTGACGGAGAACGATGATGATTCTGTATGCATACATTAGTAGTAATTAAAATCTTTTTATAGATTTCGAGTTCAAATTTATCATAAGTTTTTGGTATTTTATCAAATATTAGAGAAAATAGTCCTAGTGTTAGAGCCCATATTTGACCACCAACTTGTATTTTATCTTCATTCAGTTTGAGGTTACTATCACCATTAGTTTGTATCTAATTCATTTCTTCCTTCCAATACTGATAAGTCTTTGGAATTGGAAGTCTTTGAGTACAAATCATCGTCATCATCATTCTCAGTATTAGCATCATTAAATAAGATGGTATTATCAAATATTGTTCCTTCTGCTAGTTTCTTTGGTGTACTTGTCTCTATCTTGACTGATGGTTTCTCATGTTTTAAACTTGTATATTTTCAACTTCTGTCTTGATTTTACTTTTTTCTTTCATAAGAATTCTTTTAATATTTTTAGAACTATTTATGAATTCTTCTGTTATAGGTTTAAATGCATCTCTTAGTTGTTCATTTGTATCTATTTCACTAGTTTTTATACTACGAAGCTTTTTCTTAATCACGTTTGTTGTCAACACCAAATGCTTTAAAACTTTCTCATCCATGTTTGCTAACAGCGAATTCAGGTATCGGCTACTAGATCAGCTTATCAGGAGCTGATTTGGTTTTCAGATCAGCTTATCAGGAGCTGGTCTAGTTATCAGATCAGCTTATCAGGAGCTGGTCTGGTTATCAGATCAGCTTATCAGGAGCTGATCTGGTTTTCAGATCAGCTTATCAGGAGCTGGTCTGGTTTTCAGATCAGCTTATCAGGAGCTGGTCTGGTTATCAGATCAGCTTATCAGAAGCTGGTCTGGTTATCAGATCAGCTTATCAGGAGCTGGTCTGGTTATCAGATCAGCTTATCAGGACCTGATCTGGTTTTCAGATCAGCTTATCAGGACCTGATCTGGTTATCAGATCAGCTTATCAGGACCTGATCTGGTTATCAGATCAGCTTATCAGGAGCTGGTCTGGTTTTCAGATCAGCTTATCAGGAGGTGGTCTGGTTTTCAGATCAGCTTATCAGGAGCTGGTCTGGTTATCAGATCAGCTTATCAGGACCTGATCTGATTTTCAGATCAGCTTATCAGGAGCTGGTCTGGTTTTCAGATCAGCTTATCAGGAGCTGATCTGATTTTCATATCAGCTTATCAGGTAACAGATCAGGCTATCAGGAGCTGTTCAGATTTTCATTTCAAGATATCTGAGTCAGATTTAGTTATCAGTGTACAAGTAGCTAGCCATTTATAACATTTATATACATGAAGTTTAAAGTCAGATGAAATTCGAAAAAGTAAAGTTATATGTAGTAAAATTATTTTCTATAACGATCATCGTTTAATTCACTATCTTTGCTTATAATCAAAAATTCATATTTATCCTTTCAACATGCTTTATATTTTTCTCACCTTACTTAAACATTAAAACTACATTATGATGATCTCTTATTAAATGTTTGGTGATTCTGGTGTAAATTTTACATAAGTAGAATGAATCAACATTCTTATCTCTCCCCATACAAAAATATGCTTCCCATACGCATCATCGTTAAATATCATATTGGAATTACTTTGGACTGAAATAACAGATTCACTATCGGTAAATTTTGTAATATATTATTGTTTTAATTGATGTAATTCATTTCTTCAGATATTTTTATCTGGGTTGATATAAAGATTTTGAGTATAAATAAATGTTCTCAAATTTAAGTCCATTAGGACTTTCTAGCAAGCCAATCATAGCGTTTTTTTTTCGCAATTTGACAGGTCAACTATTGTTGCACGAATAGAATTTCGTATAAGGGAACTATGATTTATTTTTGAACTATCGTTCGATGAATCGTCAATATTTCGTACCAAGGTATTTTAGGTTGTTTTACTAACCGCATTTATGTAGCTAAGTAATGGGTCAGAAGTAACTTACCTGACCCATATGTGAAGATGATCAATCGTGTTAATTGGCTGGGGTTCAAAAAATATCTCAGTAGTCATTGTACGGAAAACATTACGCTTAGAACATCCGATGATATTGAATCTAACATTGCCAATCTCAGCGAGAATATTAAACAGGCTGCTGAACATGCCATTATCTCCCATCCGCAGACTGGGTTTAATAAAATTTATTCTACAGACATTGAACGTCTCGTACGTGAAAAAAGAAGAGCTAGAAGGGAATGGCAACAGCACAGATCACCACAAAATAAAATCAGATTTAAAGAGTGCACTAAACGACTCCAAGAGTTGCTTGCGTCTGAAAAAACTGCATCTCTTAAAAATTATCTGGAAGGTCTTGATGTCACACCAGCGTCTAATTACTCCTTGTGGCGCGCTGCTAGAAAGCTTAAAACACCCATTGAGTATAAGCCACCTCTACGCACATCTACCGGAAGTTGGGCAAGAAGCGATACTGAAAAAGGTAAAATATTTGCTGAGCACTTAAAATCCGTTTTTACGCCAAACATATATACTGGTGTTGCTGATTTGCCGAATGTAGTCGCTCTACCCCCTCAACACATAAAGTTTAAGACGCGTGATTTACAAAAATTAATTGCCGAACTCAACCCGAAGAAAGCTCCGGGTATTGATGGAATTAGTAACCAGATGCTTATGAACTTGCCTCGTATTGCAATGAGAATCCTATTATTCATATTTAATGCCATTTTACGACTGGAGTATTATCCACACAGCTGGAAGCTTGCAAAGGTTAAAATGATTCCAAAGCCGGGCAAAGATCTAACCAAGGCTGAGTCATATAGGCCAATAAGTCTACTATCAACCATGTCAAAGCTTTTCGAAAAACTGCTCAAAACAAAATTGTCCCCAATTCTAATTAGTAGTGGGTGCATACCAGACCATCAATTTGGTTTTAGAAGTCAGCATAGCACCATTGAACAAACTCACAGACTGGTTCAATTTATAAGAAGAACTTTTGAGGAAAAAAGTATTGCTCTGCGCTCTTTATTGACGTTTCCCAGGCATTTGATAAAGTGTGGCATGAAGGCCTAATTTTAAAATTGAAGACTTACTTACCAATAAACATTTTAAATATTTTGGAAAGTTACATTATTTCCCGTAAGTTCACTGTTGTGGAAGGAGACTTTACGAGTAGGCCTGAAACTATTTCATCCGGTGTGCCACAGGGGAGCATACTGGGACCAGTTTTATACTTGATTTATACTTGCGATATGCCTGTGAGCAGTAGTATCCATACTTCCACATTTGCCGACGATACAGCCTGCCTTAGTATGCACGAAAACCCTGATGAGGCATCCCGCAAACTCCAGGAACACATTAGCCAGATGGAGCTTTGGTTAAACTTATGGAGAATTAAAGTCAATGAACAAAAGTGTGTCCATATAACGTTCACCCTAAGAAGAGATACTTGCTCCCCCATTCGGATTAACAATCAAGTTGTTCCTCAACATTCACATGTGAAATATCTTGGTTTACACCTTGATCGACGACTTACATGGAAACATCACATTGACTCTAAGTTAACTCAAATGAAACTTAAATTAACTCAGGTACATTGGCTGATTGGTAGAAATTCAACACTTAGCCTAGACTGCAAACTTTTAATATACAAGTCGCTTTTAAAGCCAATATGGTGTTACGGAATTCAACTATGGGGCACTGCTTCAGCTTCAAATGTAGAGACAATTCAACGAAGGCAAAATAAAATTTTACGCATGATAACATCGGCTCCATGGTACATCAAAAATTCAAATATACATCGCGATTTGAATATGCCACTAGTGACTGAAGAAATTGCAAAATACGCAGGCAAATACCTAACAAAACTCGAGTCACATCCTAATCCGCTTGCTCGTAATATTTTGAACTTTACTGGACACATCCGCTTAAAAAAGAGAGATACACGGGCTCTAATATTCAACACTCTAGATGATGAAGCTGCTTGAAAACACTTTTTTCTTTTTGTTGCTTATCACTACTTATGTATTATTAATAACTATCACTAAGCTTATGTCCGACATTGGTCGGGCCTAATAATTTTTTTATAGACTTAAGATTTGAATACTTATTGTTAGTTCATATTTGAAGATACAATAAATAAAAAAAACATGCATTAAAAAAAAAATAAAAAATTACTACTAATGTATGCATACAGAATCATCATCGTTCTCCGTCAGAGAACGATGATATAAGTTAATTTTTCTGGAAACTGAAATCGACAAACTAAAGAACAAATTAATAATATAGCTTAAGGCATTGATATAATTCAAGAATATATTCAAATGCATATTGGTGGACTACAACGTGAAATAAAATTAGAGAAGGAAGAGAGTTATAAAATTGAAAAGCAATTCTAAAAATTAAATAATTAAAAATAAATTGAAGAGTTGTACGATTAAATATATAGATTAGAAAATTAACTACATGTTAGTATAAATAGCTGAAAGTGCAACATGTAGATCACCACACTCTCCAAAAAATCTGTAAAACAACTCAATGTCTTTAAAAAGAAATTTAGTAAACGAACTCCATATTAAAATTCGAAAATTGTTTGTGCTTGTAATGACACGAATATATGTTCTTTTATGGAGCTGAGTTAGATGAAATGGAGAACTATTCTACAGAAAATAGAAATTGTTGATTTTTGAAGACTGTAATTGACACATTCTCAAAGTTTATATAGTCAGTACAGCTGAAAATAAAAGCTGCACTCCAAAAACCAAGGTAATGGAAAATATTTTTGAAGTGGTACGGGTACCAAAAAAAAAAACTTACAAACAGATGATTCTAAAGAATTTTTTAATAAATACTTTGGAAAACTCATACATAAATAGAAGATTAAACATTACTTAATATGAAAGCATCAATAGTTCAATGATTTCATTGAGCATTAAAAGGAATGATGTGAAAAGAATTAGCTTTAATGGTTCATATAAAAGGATTTGTATATATAAAGAATTACTTAGTGCATAAAATAGAAAAATTTATCTTACCATTAAAATGTTTACGATTAAAGTTAACTCAGCAAATGAGAAAAAGCTGCTTAATATAGTTTAAAGTAATTTGAAGAATGAATGTTGAATTTGATAAAAATAAAAATAAAATTAAAACGAAAAATCTAGTTTTCTGTAGGATTGATTAGGAATGATGGGTCTTAAGAAAGGTAATTAACTAAATGTAGTGCTAAACTTGATGGTCTGAATGAAATATTGGTAAAACTTCAGTGTTTAAAATGAACTATAACATAGTGTAATATTCAGCAGCACATCATATTATCACTTTTTATAAAGTTGTATGTACATTTTCCCATCGAAAGCGCTAGCACGCAAAATTTTACAATATGAAAATGGGATTATTATAGAAGATCTTCACTCTATTTATTTCTTTAGCTATCAGATCTTTAGAAAATATAAATAAACTACGGAAATTGGACTTTGATATCCAATCTTTAAGAATGTACATACATGTGTATGAATAAGTATCAAACAAACTTAGTGAATGAATATACGCTTCAAGTAGAATCATGCTGAAGCATGCATAAATTTTAAAATGTACAGTAAACAGATCTTACTTTATATCTGTATCTGTATGAGTATTAAATAAATTTATAGAAAAAAAAAATTAAAGCATGCCGAAGCATGTATAATTTAAAAAAAAAAAATCCGCACGTCATACAATTTTGTAAGAAAAGAAATTTTATGATTTTGTGGTCAATGAAATACATACATACGTATCTACTTTGTAAAAATTCAAAAGAGCGAACTGGTAAATTCTAATAGTAAAGATTTTTAATTGTAACACTCTACATCTCGGACTCTTACGTCACTATCTTTAGAAGCATGCTAAGGCATGCATACAAAATATATAAAGCTGTTAGAAGGTGATGCGACAGCAATTGTATCTGGATAAACCCAACTCATGCATGTATTGTATACGGAGATGATTGATGGTGATGATGACCTTTTTTAAGTGAATAATCATTACATATGAATGCGACAGTGGTTGACCCCTCAAACCTCATGTAGAAATACTTGAGGGGAAAAATTCTCTCAAAACATAGATATTTCACTGTTTCTAACACTTTATGAAAACACCAACGGTGAATTGCTGGTAGAGGTAACTGAGTTATTTGAGATCGATTTGATACAATAGTTGTTTATTAAACATGCATTTCTTTGTATGTAAACTAATTTCTACATACCTAATGTATATACCCAGCAAAAAATTAGACAAAAATTCTCTATTCCAAGTAGTAAAATCTGAAAAAAGGAGTGGCACATTAGAAGAAAAAAAAAAAAATAAATAAAAATAGAGACTGAATGACCAACTAATACGTACACTCTGTCCGATGGGCACACAAAACACACTTAAACATTTCAGAAATATATATACAATACGCTGAACTTTAATAAAATGAAAAAAAAAATCATATAGAACATTAAATAAAAGCCATAGGTGCTCACCCTTCATAAAATAAACATATGTATATTTACCTTATTAATGTAAACATATTATCAGTATAAAGCAACAGAAATTTCGTCATACAAAGTCATCTTGTATCCTAGAGGAGCCATCGATAAGGTATACCTAAATTATATGAAAACGAGTTCGTTTTCTGTTGATCGCTATTCAAGAAGAAAATATGTTTGTTCATTATGATTTAACTAATTTAAAAGTACATTTAAATTCAGTCTCATATTCGTACTTCTTAACATAAAAATTAAAAGTACATAAATGTTATCCAATTCTATATTACATGTATCTAAAATTCCAAGAAAGCTGTTATATGAAAGAATCTCCAGCGCTTCTAACTACATCAGAGTTTAAGAAAAAAGCTCCTTTTATTTAATTGAATAAAATTTTAATTTGAAACAGTAAGCAAACACATCAGCTTACTGCATTCGTATTCATGATCACATAATAGAATATATAACCACTAAAGGACAAATTCTAAAAGTCTTATAAATTGAGCAATATGGAAAATGACATAATTTTTTATAAACGCGTAAGGTTTTAAAAGTAATTCAAATAATTTCATCGCAAAAAAACAAAAAAAAAGCAGCGATTGTTTTCAACAATTATGAAAATAATAATTACAATATCAAACTCCCTTTTGATTTTAAATGTTTATCAATAAAAAATAAAAAAGAAGTAAGTTAACTAACAACAAAAAACTATCAGTACCTAAGCTGGAGTGCCGGATCAGTTTCATTTAAAAATGTTTATACATTTTTAAAAAGCAAAGCAAGCTTTCCAAAATAAATGTAGAAGGCTATAGTTAGAAAAAATTTTATACCCCAAAAATGTCAAACGTTGACTAACTAACGTTGTATCAACTTAAAAAAATATATAAATTAAGTATAAGAACTATTTCTATTATAGTTACTATTACTATAGAGTATGTACATATCTTCAGGAATTCAGTTTTATTAAAACAGAAAATCCTCACAAACTTTTAAGTAAACGCAGATAAAAGTTAAAACGTTTTAAATTTCAAATTAAAAAAAAAAACTGAATATTTCGCATCTATACACAGGCGAATGTTTATAACAACAACAACAACAGACATCACATGAGAAAAAAATAAATAAAAAATGTATTCAAAGATTGAGTTAAACACTTATTTGTATGTACATATATATGTACATAACGGGTGTTTTTTTAGAGGTATAGAACTTCGAATTGAAATAAAACACAAGAAAATCATTTTAATGTCCATCAATTTGGCTTTATTGGAAGGATAATTTTATGCCATTAATGTTTAAATATGATTTCGGGCATGTGGCCGCCGCGGCTGGCTCGACTAAAGCCAATTCTACAGGTCCAATTTTCAACCACTTTTTCGAGCATATGGGGCCGTATGTTGGCAATAACGCCACGAATGTTGGCTTCCAAGTCCCCTAACGTTTCTGGTTTGTTGGCGTAGACGAGCGACTTCACATATCCCCAAAGAAAATAATCCAATGGTGTCAAATCACACGATCTTGGTGGCCAATTGACAGGTCCACTCCGCGAAATTATGCGCTCATCGAATGTTTCCTTCAATAAATCGATTGTGACGTGCGCTGTGTGGCATGTAGCGCCGTCTTGTTGGAACCACAACTCATCCACATTCATGCCATCCAATTCGGGAACAAAATAGTCGGTTAGTCGGCTCCAACTGCTGTGCACGGTGGCGAATCGATTCATTCGGGTCCTCTTCAACACTTTGCTCTACAGCGGCAATTGTTTCTTCGGTGCGCACTGTTCGACGTCTCTGCGGATGCGTATTATCACATAGAGTAAACGTAGTGCGAAAACGATCCATGGTTAACCGAATTAATTGCTCTGATGGACGATTATGTCGACCATAAAATGGACGGAGCTTGCGGTAAACTTCGCGAACTGAACCATTATTTTCGAAATAAATTTGCACGATTTGCAAGCGTTGTTCTTTTGTCAACCTGTTCATGATGAAATGGCAAACCAAACTAAATATTAATCACTTGACAGCTGACAAAACGGCCGCCAGTTAAAAAAGTGATACCAACTTAAAGTTCTATACCTCAATAAAAAACACCCTTTATATCTGGGGAGAATTTAAGGCTGGTCATGATTTGTAAAAGGTGGGGTGTTCTTGAAATTTTCTTGGATATTTCTTATATGAATTCTGCTATGTGTGTGTATTTGCGCTGGTATTTATATGTAGGTAGAAATAAATTGTTTTCAATATCGACATTTGGTACTATAAAATGTTATCATATATCTGGACTTCCCTAATCCTAGTATGCTTTTATATTTTCTCATGCTTAAATTTGTCTCGCGTTAAAGTCTGTCTGTGTGAAATTTGTTTATATTACAGAGTTTGTTTATTTAACTACATCCGTCTTTTTTGACTGAAAGAGTTTTCTACACACAGAGAAAAACCAACTTGAAATCAGTAAAAACCATGCTGAATTAATAAGAACCATTAACGAAGGTTTAGTCATATTGAAATTTCTTATTTCAATATGGACAAAATATTAATTTACAGTATTCATTTATTAAACTCATTAGTTTGTAGATATCTCAATATACATTTTCTATTATATTAAAAATTATTGAATTAATGTGACGCATTCTTATTTTTAAGCTGCAGATTTTCCCTGAGTGTATGGATTGTTTATATTTGCATTGTGCTTTAACTAAACGACGCTTCATATATTTTCATGATGTAGATCTAATAAATACTTAAGCATTGATAAGAAATTTGATATGTATACATACATATCTACAAATTGATTTTATGTATGTATGTATGTAATGGGTGTTTTTTATTGAGGTATAGAACTTTAAGTTGGCATCACTTTTTTAACTGGCGGCCATTTTGTCAGCTGTCAAGTGATTAATATTTAGTTTGGTTTGCCATTTCATCATGAACAGGTTGACAAAAGAACAACGCTTGCAAATCGTGCAAATTTATTTCGAAAATAATGGTTCAGTTCGCGAAGTTTACCGCAAGCTCCGTCCATTTTATGGTCGACATAATCGTCCATCAGAGCAATTAATTCGGTTAACCATGGATCGTTTTCGCACTACGTTTACTCTATGTGATAATACGCATCCGCAGAGACGTCGAACAGTGCGCACCGAAGAAACAATTGCCGCTGTAGAGCAAAGTGTTGAAGAGGACCCGAATGAATCGATTCGCCACCGTGCACAGCAATTGGAGCTTTGTCCATCAACTTTATGGAAGATTTTGCGCAAAGATCTTGGCTTGCGACCTTACAAGATCCAGCTTGTGCAAGAATTAAAGCCGCGAGACCATGCAATGCGTCGTGATTTTGGTGTATGGGCCGAAAATGAGATTGATCTCGATGCTGATTTTCATCGCAAAATTTTGTTCAGTGATGAGGCTCATTTTTGGTTGAATGGCTACGTCAACAAGCAAAATTGCCGCATTTGGAGTGAAGAGAATCCACATGAGACCCTTGAGACGCCATTACATCCACAAAAACTGACTGTTTGGTGTGCTCTATGGGCTGGTGGAGTCATTGGGCCATACTTCTTCCGAAATAATGCTGGAGAGTCAGTTACCGTTAATGGAGACCGGTATAGAGCCATGATAATCGACTATTTTGTTCCCGAATTGGATGGCATGAATGTGGATGAGTTGTGGTTCCAACAAGACGGCGCTACATGCCACACAGCGCACGTCACAATCGATTTATTGAAGGAAACATTCGATGAGCGCATAATTTCGCGGAATGGACCTGTCAATTGGCCACCAAGATCGTGTGATTTGACACCATTGGATTATTTTCTTTGGGGATATGTGAAGTCGCTCGTCTACGCCAACAAACCAGAAACGTTAGGGGACTTGGAAGCCAACATTCGTGGCGTTATTGCCAACATACGGCCCCATATGCTCGAAAAAGTGGTTGAAAATTGGACCTGTAGAATTGGCTTTAGTCGAGCCAGCCGCGGCGGCCACATGCCCGAAATCATATTTAAACATTAATGGCATAAAATTATCCTTCCAATAAAGCCAAATTGATGGACATTAAAATGATTTTCTTGTGTTTTATTTCAATTCGAAGTTCTATACCTCTAAAAAAACACCCGTTATGTACATATATATGTACATACAAATAAGTGTTTAACTCAATCTTTGAATACATTTTTTATTTATTTTTTTCTCATGTGATGTCTGTTGTTGTTGTTGTTATAAACATTCGCCTGTGTATAGATGCGAAATATTCAGTTTTTTTTTTTAATTTGAAATTTAAAACGTTTTAACTTTTATCTGCGTTTACTTAAAAGTTTGTGAGGATTTTCTGTTTTAATAAAACTGAATTCCTGAAGATATGTACATACTCTATAGTAATAGTAACTATAATAGAAATAGTTCTTATACTTAATTTATATATTTTTTTAAGTTGATACAACGTTAGTTAGTCAACGTTTGACATTTTTGGGGTATAAAATTTTTTCTAACTATAGCCTTCTACATTTATTTTGGAAAGCTTGCTTTGCTTTTTAAAAATGTATAAACATTTTTAAATGAAACTGATCCGGCACTCCAGCTTAGGTACTGATAGTTTTTTGTTGTTAGTTAACTTACTTCTTTTTTATTTTTTATTGATAAACATTTAAAATCAAAAGGGAGTTTGATATTGTAATTATTATTTTCATAATTGTTGAAAACAATCGCTGCTTTTTTTTTGTTTTTTTGCGATGAAATTATTTGAATTACTTTTAAAACCTTACGCGTTTATAAAAAATTATGTTATTTTCCATATTGCTCAATTTATAAGACTTTTAGAATTTGTCCTTTAGTGGTTATATATTCTATTATGTGATCATGAATACGAATGCAGTAAGCTGATGTGTTTGCTTACTGTTTCAAATTAAAATTTTATTCAATTAAATAAAAGGAGCTTTTTTCTTAAACTCTGATGTAGTTAGAAGCGCTGGAGATTCTTTCATATAACAGCTTTCTTGGAATTTTAGATACATGTAATATAGAATTGGATAACATTTATGTACTTTTAATTTTTATGTTAAGAAGTACGAATATGAGACTGAATTTAAATGTACTTTTAAATTAGTTAAATCATAATGAACAAACATATTTTCTTCTTGAATAGCGATCAACAGAAAACGAACTCGTTTTCATATAATTTAGGTATACCTTATCGATGGCTCCTCTAGGATACAAGATGACTTTGTATGACGAAATTTCTGTTGCTTTATACTGATAATATGTTTACATTAATAAGGTACATATACATATGTTTATTTTATGAAGGGTGAGCACCTATGGCTTTTATTTAATGTTCTATATGTTTTTTTTTTTCATTTTATTAAAGTTCAGCGTATTGTATATATATTTCTGAAATGTTTAAGTGTGTTTTGTGTGCCCATCGGACAGAGTGTACGTATTAGTTGGTCATTCAGTCTCTATTTTTATTTATTTTTTTTTCTTCTAATGTGCCACTCCTTTTTTCAGATTTTACTACTTGGAATAGAGAATTTTTGTCTAATTTTTTGCTGGGTATATACATTAGGTATGTAGAAATTAGTTTACATACAAAGAAATGCATGTTTAATAAACAACTATTGTATCAAATCGATCTCAAATAACTCAGTTACCTCTACCAGCAATTCACCGTTGGTGTTTTCATAAAGTGTTAGAAACAGTGAAATATCTATGTTTTGAGAGAATTTTTCCCCTCAAGTATTTCTACATGAGGTTTGAGGGGTCAACCACTGTCGCATTCATATGTAATGATTATTCACTTAAAAAAGGTCATCATCACCATCAATCATCTCCGTATACAATACATGCATGAGTTGGGTTTATCCAGATACAATTGCTGTCGCATCACCTTCTAACAGCTTTATATATTTTGTATGCATGCCTTAGCATGCTTCTAAAGATAGTGACGTAAGAGTCCGAGATGTAGAGTGTTACAATTAAAAATCTTTACTATTAGAATTTACCAGTTCGCTCTTTTGAATTTTTACAAAGTAGATACGTATGTATGTATTTCATTGACCACAAAATCATAAAATTTCTTTGCTTACAAAATTGTATGACGTGCGGATTTTTTTTTTTTTTTAATTATACATGCTTCGGCATGCTTTCATTTTTTTTTTCTATAAATTTATTTAATACTCATACAGATACAGATATAAAGTAAGATCTGTTTACTGTACATTTTAAAATTTATGCATGCTTCAGCATGATTCTACTTGAAGCGTATATTCATTCACTAAGTTTGTTTGATACTTATTCATACACATGTATGTACATTCTTAAAGATTGGATATCAAAGTCCAATTTCCGTAGTTTATTTATATTTTCTAAAGATCTGATAGCTAAAGAAATAAATAGAGTGAAGATCTTCTATAATAATCCCATTTTCATATTGTAAAATTTTGCGTGCTAGCGCTTTCGATGGGAAAATGTACATACAACTTTATAAAAAGTGATAATATGATGTGCTGCTGAATATTACACTATGTTATAGTTCATTTTAAACACTGAAGTTTTACCAATATTTCATTCAGACCATCAAGTTTAGCACTACATTTAGTTAATTACCTTTCTTAAGACCCATCATTCCTAATCAATCCTACAAAATACTAGATTTTTCGTTTTAATTTTATTTTTATTTTTATCGAATTCAACATTCATTCTTCAAATTACTTTAAACTATATTAAGCAGCTTTTTCTCATTTGCTGAGTTAACTTTAATCGTAAACATTTTAATGGTAAGATAAATTTTTCTATTTTATGCACTAAGTAATTCTTTATATATACAAATCCTTTTATATGAACCATTAAAGCTAATTCTTTTCACATCATTCCTTTTAATGCTCAATGAAATCATTGAACTATTGATGCTTTCATATTAAGTAATGTTTAATCTTCTATTTATGTATGAGTTTTCCAAAGTATTTATTAAAAAATTCTTTAGAATCATCTGTTTGTAAGTTTTTTTTTTTGGTACCCGTACCACTTCAAAAATATTTTCCATTACCTTGGTTTTTGGAGTGCAGCTTTTATTTTCAGCTGTACTGACTATATAAACTTTGAGAATGTGTCAATTACAGTCTTCAAAAATCAACAATTTCTATTTTCTGTAGAATAGTTCTCCATTTCATCTAACTCAGCTCCATAAAAGAACATATATTCGTGTCATTACAAGCACAAACAATTTTCGAATTTTAATATGGAGTTCGTTTACTAAATTTCTTTTTAAAGACATTGAGTTGTTTTACAGATTTTTTGGAGAGTGTGGTGATCTACATGTTGCACTTTCAGCTATTTATACTAACATGTAGTTAATTTTCTAATCTATATATTTAATCGTACAACTCTTCAATTTATTTTTAATTATTTAATTTTTAGAATTGCTTTTCAATTTTATAACTCTCTTCCTTCTCTAATTTTATTTCACGTTGTAGTCCACCAATATGCATTTGAATATATTCTTGAATTATATCAATGCCTTAAGCTATATTATTAATTTGTTCTTTATTTTGTCGATTTCAGTTTCCAGAAAAATTAACTTATATCATCGTTCTCTGACGGAGAACGATGATGATTCTGTATGCATACATTAGTAGTAATTAAAATCTTTTTATAGATTTCGAGTTCAAATTTATCATAATTTTTTGGTATTTTATCAAATATTAGAGAAAATAGTCCTAGTGTTAGAGCCCATATTTGACCACCAACTTGTATTTTATCTTCATTCAGTTTGAGGTTACTATCACCATTAGTTTGTATCTAATTCATTTCTTCCTTCCAATACTGATAAGTCTTTGGAATTGGAAGTCTTTGAGTACAAATCATCGTCATCATCATTCTCAGTATTAGCATCATTAAATAAGATGGTATTATCAAATATTGTTCCTTCTGCTAGTTTCTTTGGTGTACTTGTCTCTATCTTGACTGATGGTTTCTCATGTTTTAAACTTGTATATTTTCAACTTCTGTCTTGATTTTACTTTTTTCTTTCATAAGAATTCTTTTAATATTTTTAGAACTATTTATGAATTCTTCTGTTATAGGTTTAAATGCATCTCTTAGTTGTTCATTTGTATCTATTTCACTAGTTTTTATACTACGAAGCTTTTTCTTAATCACGTTTGTTGTCAACACCAAATGCTTTAAAACTTTCTCATCCATGTTTGCTAACAGCGAATTCAGGTATCGGCTACTAGATCAGCTTATCAGGAGCTGATTTGGTTTTCAGATCAGCTTATCAGGAGCTGGTCTAGTTATCAGATCAGCTTATCAGGAGCTGGTCTGGTTATCAGATCAGCTTATCAGGAGCTGATCTGGTTTTCAGATCAGCTTATCAGGAGCTGGTCTGGTTTTCAGATCAGCTTATCAGGAGCTGGTCTGGTTATCAGATCAGCTTATCAGAAGCTGGTCTGGTTATCAGATCAGCTTATCAGGAGCTGGTCTGGTTATCAGATCAGCTTATCAGGACCTGATCTGGTTTTCAGATCAGCTTATCAGGACCTGATCTGGTTATCAGATCAGCTTATCAGGACCTGATCTGGTTATCAGATCAGCTTATCAGGAGCTGGTCTGGTTTTCAGATCAGCTTATCAGGAGCTGGTCTGGTTTTCAGATCAGCTTATCAGGAGCTGGTCTGGTTATCAGATCAGCTTATCAGGACCTGATCTGATTTTCAGATCAGCTTATCAGGAGCTGGTCTGGTTTTCAGATCAGCTTATCAGGAGCTGATCTGATTTTCATATCAGCTTATCAGGTAACAGATCAGGCTATCAGGAGCTGTTCAGATTTTCATTTCAAGATATCTGAGTCAGATTTAGTTATCAGTGTACAAGTAGCTAGCCATTTATAACATTTATATACATGAAGTTTAAAGTCAGATGAAATTCGAAAAAGTAAAGTTTTATGTAGTAAAATTATTTTCTATAACGATCATCGTTTAATTCACTATCTTTGCTTATAATCAAAAATTCATATTTATCCTTTCAACATGCTTTATATTTTTCTCACCTAACTTAAACATTAAATATACATTATGATGATCTCTTATTAAATGTTTGGTGATTCTGGTGTAAATTTTACATAAGTAGAATGAATCAACATTCTTATCTCTCCCCATACAAAAATATGCTTCCCATACGCATCATCGTTAAATATCATATTGGAATTACTTTGGACTGAAATAACAGATTCACTATCGGTAAATTTTGTAATATATTATTGTTTTAATTGATGTAATTCATTTCTTCAGATATTTTTATCTGGGTTGATATAAAGATTTTGAGTATAAATAAATGTTCTCAAATTTAAGTCCATTAGGACTTTCTAGCAAGCCAATCATAGCGTTTTTTTCGCAATTTGACAGGTCAACTATTGTTGCACGAATAGAATTTCGTATAAGGGAACTATGATTTATTTTTGAACTATCGTTCGATGAATAATTAAAATTTCGTTCCAAGAATTGTTTATGTTGTTTTGACTAAGGGTATGAGTCAATATTTATAAAATTCATTTCATAAATATCAGCTCATGCTCATAGTCAAAACAAAGTATGCTTTAAGTGTTTAAAACCAGTATTACCATAAAAATGGTGGTTTTAAATTATTAAAATATACTTTGTTTTACTAACCGCGTTTTATAACTAAATGCATTTCATAAATATTGATGCATACTCATAATCAAAACAGCATAAAAATATCCTTTGTTTTGACTGAGTATGAGTCATTATCTCTTATTATAGAAAAATAGAATAGTATAATTATATGATATCAGAAATCATGTTTTCTAATATCATATAACCATACTATTTTATTCTTTCAATAATAATAGATAGTATTTATGAAATGCATTTAGTTATAAATGCGATAAGTAAAACAACATAAATATAGCATGGTATGAAATTTAGATGATTCATCAATATTGTAATATTGAAATGTATTTCATAAATATTATCTCTTATTATAGAAAAATTAAATAATGTAGCTATACGATATCAGAAAATATTTTCTGAAATCGTATAGCTATATTATTTTATTTGTCCTATAATAAGAGATAATGGCCCCTACCCATAGTCAAAACAAAGAATATTTTAAGAGTTTCAAATCAGTATTATCATACAAAATACTGATTTTAAACTCTTACAGCCTTATTTATAAAACTTATTAAGGCTTTGTAAAGGCTTTTTAAAACAAATTTTTTATAAAAAATTTTTCTTAAAAAGTCTTTATAAAGCCCTAATAAGTGTTATAAATAAGGCTGTTAAAATATACTTTGTTTTACTAACCACATTTTTGTAACTAAACGCATTTCATAAATATTGATGCATACTCATAGTCAAAACAAAGGATATTTTTATGCTGTTTTGATTATGAGTGTGGATCATTACCTCTTATTATAGAAAAAATAAAATAATATAGCTATACGATTTCAGAAAATATTTTCTGATATCGTATAGCTACATTATTTAATTTTTTTATAATAAGAGATAAAATTTATTAAATGTACTTAGCTACATAAATGCGGTTAGTAAAACAACCTAAAATACCTTGGTACGAAATATTGACGATTCATCGAACGATAGTTCAAAAATAAATCATAGTTCCCTTATACGAAATTCTATTCGTGCAACAATAGTTGACCTGTCAAATTGCGAAAAAAAACGCTATGATTGGCTTGCTAGAAAGTCCTAATGGACTTAAATTTGAGAACATTTATTTATACTCAAAATCTTTATATCAACCCAGATAAAAATATCTGAAGAAATGAATTACATCAATTAAAACAATAATATATTACAAAATTTACCGATAGTGAATCTGTTATTTCAGTCCAAAGTAATTCCAATATGATATTTAACGATGATGCGTATGGGAAGCATATTTTTGTATGGGGAGAGATAAGAATGTTGATTCATTCTACTTATGTAAAATTTACACCAGAATCACCAAACATTTAATAAGAGATCATCATAATGTAGTTTTAATGTTTAAGTAAGGTGAGAAAAATATAAAGCATGTTGAAAGGATAAATATGAATTTTTGATTATAAGCAAAGATAGTGAATTAAACGATGATCGTTATAGAATATAATTTTACTACATAAAACTTTACTTTTTCGAATTTCATCTGACTTTAAACTTCATGTATATAAATGTTATAAATGGCTAGCTACTTGTACACTGATAACTAAATCTGACTCAGATATCTTGAAATGAAAATCTGAACAGCTCCTGATAGCCTGATCTGTTACCTGATAAGCTGATCTGAAAATCAGATCAGCTCCTGATAAGCTGATCTGAAAACCAGACCAGCTCCTGATAAGCTGATCTGAAAATCAGATCAGGTCCTGATAAGGTGATCTGATAACCAGACCAGCTCCTGATAAGCTGATCTGAAAACCAGACCAGCTCCTGATAAGCTGATCTGAAAACCAGACCAGCTCCTGATAAGCTGATCTGATAACCAGATCAGGTCCTGATAAGCTGATCTGATAACCAGATCAGGTTCTGATAAGCTGATCTGAAAACCAGATCAGGTCCTGATAAGCTGATCTGATAACCAGACCAGCTCCTGATAAGCTGATCTGATAACCAGACCAGCTTCTGATAAGCTGATCTGATAACCAGACCAGCTCCTGATAAGCTGATCTGAAAACCAGACCAGCTCCTGATAAGCTGATCTGAAAACCAGATCAGCTCCTGATAAGCTGATCTGATAACCAGACCAGCTCCTGATAAGCTGATCTGATAACTAGACCAGCTCCTGATAAGCTGATCTGAAAACCAAATCAGCTCCTGATAAGCTGATCTAGTAGCCGATACCTGAATTCGCTGTTAGCAAACATGGATGAGAAAGTTTTAAAGCATTTGGTGTTGACAACAAACGTGATTAAGAAAAAGCTTCGTAGTATAAAAACTAGTGAAATAGATACAAATGAACAACTAAGAGATGCATTTAAACCTATAACAGAAGAATTCATAAATAGTTCTAAAAATATTAAAAGAATTCTTATGAAAGAAAAAAGTAAAATCAAGACAGAAGTTGAAAATATACAAGTTTAAAGCATGAGAAACCATCAGTCAAGATAGAGACAAGTACACCAAAGAAACTAGCAGAAGGAACAATATTTGATAATACCATCTTATTTAATGATGCTAATACTGAGAATGATGATGACGATGATTTGTACTCAAAGACTTCCAAATTCAAAAAAATTTTCTCCGTCAGAGAACGATGATATAAGTTAATTTTTCTGGAAACTGAAATCGACAAACTAAAGAACAAATTAATAATATAGCTTAAGGCATTGATATAATTCAAGAATATATTCAAATGCATATTGGTGGACTACAACGTGAAATAAAATTAGAGAAGGAAGAGAGTTATAAAATTGAAAAGCAATTCTAAAAATTAAATAATTAAAAATAAATTGAAGAGTTGTACGATTAAATATATAGATTAGAAAATTAACTACATGTTAGTATAAATAGCTGAAAGTGCAACATGTAGATCACCACACTCTCCAAAAAATCTGTAAAACAACTCAATGTCTTTAAAAAGAAATTTAGTAAACGAACTCCATATTAAAATTCGAAAATTGTTTGTGCTTGTAATGACACGAATATATGTTCTTTTATGGAGCTGAGTTAGATGAAATGGAGAACTATTCTACAGAAAATAGAAATTGTTGATTTTTGAAGACTGTAATTGACACATTCTCAAAGTTTATATAGTCAGTACAGCTGAAAATAAAAGCTGCACTCCAAAAACCAAGGTAATGGAAAATATTTTTGAAGTGGTACGGGTACCAAAAAAAAAAAAACTTACAAACAGATGATTCTAAAGAATTTTTTAATAAATACTTTGGAAAACTCATACATAAATAGAAGATTAAACATTACTTAATATGAAAGCATCAATAGTTCAATGATTTCATTGAGCATTAAAAGGAATGATGTGAAAAGAATTAGCTTTAATGGTTCATATAAAAGGATTTGTATACATATATAAAGAATTACTTAGTGCATAAAATAGAAAAATTTATCTTACCATTAAAATGTTTACGATTAAAGTTAACTCAGCAAATGAGAAAAAGCTGCTTAATATAGTTTAAAGTAATTTGAAGAATGAATGTTGAATTTGATAAAAATAAAAATAAAATTAAAACGAAAAATCTAGTTTTTTTGTAGGATTGATTAGGAATGATGGGTCTTAAGAAAGGTAATTAACTAAATGTAGTGCTAAACTTGATGGTCTGAATGAAATATTGGTAAAACTTCAGTGTTTAAAATGAACTATAACATAGTGTAATATTCAGCAGCACATCATATTATCACTTTTTATAAAGTTGTATGTACATTTTCCCATCGAAAGCGCTAGCACGCAAAATTTTACAATATGAAAATGGGATTATTATAGAAGATCTTCACTCTATTTATTTCTTTAGCTATCAGATCTTTAGAAAATATAGATAAACTACGGAAATTGGACTTTGATATCCAATCTTTAAGAATGTACATACATGTGTATGAATAAGTATCAAACAAACTTAGTGAATGAATATACGCTTCAAGTAGAATCATGCTGAAGCATGCATAAATTTTAAAATGTACAGTAAACAGATCTTACTTTATATCTGTATCTGTATGAGTATTAAATAAATTTATAGAAAAAAAAATGAAAGCATGCCGAAGCATGTATAATTTAAAAAAAAAAATCCGCACGTCATACAATTTTGTAAGCAAAGAAATTTTATGATTTTGTGGCCAATGAAATACATACATACGTATCTACTTTGTAAAAATTCAAAAGAGCGAACTGGTAAATTCTAATAGTAAAGATTTTTAATTGTAACACTCTACATCTCGGACTCTTACGTCACTATCTTTAGAAGCATGCTAAGGCATGCATACAAAATATATAAAGCTGTTAGAAGGTGATGCGACAGCAATTGTATCTGGATAAACCCAACTCATGCATGTATTGTATACGGAAATGATTGATGGTGATGATGACCTTTTTTAAGTGAATAATCATTACATATGAATGCGACAGTGGTTGACCCCTCAAACCTCATGTAGAAATACTTGAGGGGAAAAATTCTCTCAAAACATAGATATTTCACTGTTTCTAACACTTTATGAAAACACCAACGGTGAATTGCTGGTAGAGGTAACTGAGTTATTTGAGATCGATTTGATACAATAGTTGTTTATTAAACATGCATTTCTTTGCATGTAAACTAATTTCTACATACCTAATGTATATACCCAGCAAAAAATTAGACAAAAATTCTCTATTCCAAGTAGTAAAATCTGAAAAAAGGAGTGGCACATTAGAAGAAAAAAAAATAAATAAAAATAGAGACTGAATGACCAACTAATACGTACACTCTGTCCGATGGGCACACAAAACACACTTAAACATTTCAGAAATATATATACAATACGCTGAACTTTAATAAAATGAAAAAAAAAATCATATAGAACATTAAATAAAAGCCATAGGTGCTCACCCTTCATAAAATAAACATATGTATATGTACCTTATTAATGTAAACATATTATCAGTATAAAGCAACAGAAATTTCGTCATACAAAGTCATCTTGTATCCTAGAGGAGCCATCGATAAGTTATACCTAAATTATATGAAAACGAGTTCGTTTTCTGTTGATCGCTATTCAAGAAGAAAATATGTTTGTTCATTATGATTTAACTAATTTAAAAGTACATTTAAATTCAGTCTCATATTCGTACTTCTTAACATAAAAATTAAAAGTACATAAATGTTATCCAATTCTATATTACATGTATCTAAAATTCCAAGAAAGCTGTTATATGAAAGAATCTCCAGCGCTTCTAACTACATCAGAGTTTAAGAAAAAAGCTCCTTTTATTTAATTGAATAAAATTTTAATTTGAAACAGTAAGCAAACACATCAGCTTACTGCATTCGTATTCATGATCACATAATAGAATATATAACCACTAAAGGACAAATTCTAAAAGTCTTATAAATTGGAATATGGAATATAACATAATTTTTTATAAACGCGTAAGGTTTTAAAAGTAATTCAAATAATTTCATCGCAAAAAAACAAAAAAAAGCAGCGATTGTTTTCAACAATTATGAAAATAATAATTACAATATCAAACTCCCTTTTGATTTTAAATGTTTATCAATAAAAAATAAAAAAGAAGTAAGTTAACTAACAACAAAAAACTATCAGTACCTAAGCTGGAGTGCCGGATCAGTTTCATTTAAAAATGTTTATACATTTTTAAAAAGCAAAGCAAGCTTTCCAAAATAAATGTAGAAGGCTATAGTTAGAAAAAATTTTATACCCCAAAAATGTCAAACGTTGACTAACTAACGTTGTATCAACTTAAAAAAATATATAAATTAAGTATAAGAACTATTTCTATTATAGTTACTATTACTATAGAGTATGTACATATCTTCAGGAATTCAGTTTTATTAAAACAGAAAATCCTCACAA
Source organism: Tachina grossa (assembly GCA_949987645.1). NCBI lineage: Eukaryota > Metazoa > Arthropoda > Insecta > Diptera > Tachinidae > Tachina > Tachina grossa. Next base: position 54,915,040 of record OX465277.1, on the reverse strand, counting down.
ACTTTTCAGTAAACGCAGATAAAAGTTAAAACGTTTTAAATTTCAAATAAAAAAAAAAAACTGAATATTTCGCATCTATAAACAGGCGAATGTTTATAACAACAACAACAACAGACATCACATGAGAAAAAAATAAATAAAAAATGTATTCAAAGATTGAGTTAAACACTTATTTGTATGTACATATATATGTACATAACGGGTGTTTTTTTAGAGGTATAGAACTTCGAATTGAAATAAAACACAAGAAAATCATTTTAATGTCCATCAATTTGGCTTTATTGGAAGGATAATTTTATGCCATTAATGTTTAAATATGATTTCGGGCATGTGGCCGCCGCGGCTGGCTCGACTAAAGCCAATTCTACAGGTCCAATTTTCAACCACTTTTTCGAGCATATGGGGCCGTATGTTGGCAATAACGCCACGAATGTTGGCTTCCAAGTCCCCTAACGTTTCTGGTTTGTTGGCGTAGACGAGCGACTTCACATATCCCCAAAGAAAATAATCCAATGGTGTCAAATCACACGATCTTGGTGGCCAATTGACAGGTCCATTCCGCGAAATTATGCGCTCATCGAATGTTTCCTTCAATAAATCGATTGTGACGTGCGCTGTGTGGCATGTAGCGCCGTCTTGTTGGAACCACAACTCATCCACATTCATGCCATCCAATTCGGGAACAAAATAGTCGATTATCATGGCTCAAGGGTCTCATGTGGATTCTCTTCACTCCAAATGCGGCAATTTTGCTTGTTGACGTAGCCATTCAACCAAAAATGAGCCTCATCACTGAACAAAATTTTGCGATGAAAATCAGCATCGAGATCAATCTCATTTTCGGCCCATACACCAAAATCACGACGCATTGCATGGTCTCGCGGCTTTAATTCTTGCACAAGCTGGATCTTGTAAGGTCGCAAGCCAAGATCTTTGCGCAAAATCTTCCATAAAGTTGATGGACAAAGCTCCATTTGCTGTGCACGGTGGCGAATCGATTCATTCGGGTCCTCTTCAACACTTTGCTCTACAGCGGCAATTGTTTCTTCGGTGCGCACTGTTCGACGTCTCTGCGGATGCGTATTATCACATAGAGTAAACGTAGTGCGAAAACGATCCATGGTTAACCGAATTAATTGCTCTGATGGACGATTATGTCGACCATAAAATGGACGGAGCTTGCGGTAAACTTCGCGAACTGAACCATTATTTTCGAAATAAATTTGCACGATTTGCAAGCGTTGTTCTTTTGTCAACCTGTTCATGATGAAATGGCAAACCAAACTAAATATTAATCACTTGACAGCTGACAAAATGGCCGCCAGTTAAAAAAGTGATGCCAACTTAAAGTTCTATACCTCAATAAAAAACACCCATTACATACATACATACATAAAATCAATTTGTAGATATGTATGTATACATATCAAATTTCTTATCAATGCTTAAGTATTTATTAGATCTACATCATGAAAATATATGAAGCGTCGTTTAGTTAAAGCACAATGCAAATATAAACAATCCATACACTCAGGGAAAATCTGCAGCTTAAAAATAAGAATGCGTCACATTAATTCAATAATTTTTAATATAATAGAAAATGTATATTGAGATATCTACAAACTAATGAGTTTAATAAATGAATACTGTAAATTAATATTTTGTCCATATTGAAATAAGAAATTTCAATATGACTAAACCTTCGTTAATGGTTCTTATTAATTCAGCATGGTTTTTACTGATTTCAAGTTGGTTTTTCTCTGTGTGTAGAAAACTCTTTCAGTCAAAAAAGACGGATGTAGTTAAATAAACAAACTCTGTAATATAAACAAATTTCACACAGACAGACTTTAACGCGAGACAAATTTAAGCATGAGAAAATATAAAAGCATACTAGGATTAGGGAAGTCCAGATATATGATAACATTTTATAGTACCAAATGTCGATATTGAAAACAATTTATTTCTACCTACATATAAATACCAGCGCAAATACACACACATAGCAGAATTCATATAAGAAATATCCAAGAAAATTTCAAGAACACCCCACCTTTTACAAATCATGACCAGCCTTAAATTCTCCCCAGATATACATACACAAATTCCTATGATCATACATACATACATATACAATATACGAGATTAATCTCAACAACACAACACTCTCACCTACCTGAAATTACAGATAGTCTTAAACTTCTACAGACGTCTATACACATAGATTCTCACGGCTACATATTACAAGAACACCTCGCCCCTAATAAATCGCAATCATCTTAAATTCTTACAGAAATACATACATAAATACATACACATAACCAATTTACCTCAACAACATCCTCACCTACCTCAAATCACGATCAGTCTTAAACTACTATAGACAGACACATCCACAAATCCCCATGGATACATATTACGTCAACAACCCTGCCCACCCAAATCATGGTCAGCCTTAAACTCCTACAGACATACAAACACACAGATTCCTCCGGTTGCATATTACTAGAACACCTCACCCCTCATAAATCACAATCAGCTTTAAGCTCCTACAGAAATACACACATTGAAATTCCTACAAACATACACACACACACACATACACACGCAATCGATCTACCTCAACTACACCCCGCCCCTTCCAATCAAACCATCACCTAAATTCTCACAGACAGACAGACACATCCGCAAATTCCTATGGTTACATATTACGGCAACAACGCCACCCACTCAAATCACGGTCAGCCTTAAATTCCCACAGTCTAGCAACACCTACATTAGCACTAGAAAAAATAACTTTCACGTTTTCCCGTCGTCATTAGGAAAAATCATTTTCCCGTCGGCATTTGAAAAAAATAATAATCATGTTTTGCCGTCGGCATTTGAAAAAAATAATAATCATGCATTGCCGTAGGCATTAGGAAAAATTATCATGCATTGCCGTAGGCATTAGGAAAAAAAAAATAATAATCATGTTTTGCCGTCGACATTTGAAAAAAATAATAATCATGTTTTGCCGTCGGCACTTGAAAAAAATATTTGAAAAAAATAATAATTATGTTTTGACGTCGGCATTTGAAAAAAATAATAATCATGTTTTGCCGTAGGCATTAAGAAAAAGACGGACTTATCGAACCACCCTCGAAAAATATTTAACGGACTTATCGAACCACACTCGTAGGTATCAAATTTCAAGAATTTTAAAATTTTCAAATTTTAATTACCCAAATTTAACAATTTCAGCAACAATTTAACAATTTTAATTGATCCAGAAGTGGGAGTTCCCTACTACTAACAAAAGTACTCGTTTCCAAGCGAAAATAACTATTTACATTCTTCCAAGCAAAAATATAATTAATTGATATTAATATTTGTAATAAAACTCAAAAAATTTTATTATCATCACCCTATGTAAAAATACGAAATTTTAAGCAACAGTAATATTGCATTGAAAAGAAAGATAATTATGTGTAATTTTTTAACTTCCTTTTCGGCGATCTTTAAAAGCATATTGTTTTTGCATGAACTTAATCGAGATTTACTCAACACATGTTCTGTTTCACATTTGTAAATGTTAGTATGCTCTTGTATAAGTAAACAAACCAACATCATTTTACTGCGTTCTTAACTATTGAGTATTTATTCCTCTTGTTTCATAGTTATTCATCTGTATGAAATAGAAATGAAACGAATAAAAAATTATAGCGAAAGTTTCATAAACATCATTATTTAGCTTCATGCAGATGTCTAGTATGTATGTATGTATGAATGTGCGATCGTAGGCACTTGTGCGTGGAATATTTTGTGGCTGTGTAGAATACATTTATATTTTGCAACGTAGTCATTTCTTAAGGCTCAGTTAGCCGACTGTAATGTAATGTAACTGTAACGTAGAAAACAGCTGATCGAAATTTTTATATGAAAATTAGGTTACGTTACATTACATCTCTATAACCATTTTCATTACTTTTCACATAACAAAATCGATCAGCTGTTTCTTACTGTTGCAGTTACTTTACATTACAGTCGGCTAAAGGCTCAGTTAGCCTTTACACAGTTATGTGAAAAGTAATGAAAATGGTTATAGAGATGGAATGTAACGTAAGCTACTTTTCATATAAAAATATCGATCAGCTGTTTCCTACGTTGCAGTTACTTTACATTACAGTCGGCTAACTGAGCCTTTAGCTAACTGTAATGTAAAGTAACTGCAACGTAGGAAACAGCTGATCGATATTTTTATATGAAAAGTAGCTTACGTTACATTCCATCTCTATAACCATTTTCATTACTTTTCACATCACAAAATCGATCAGCTGTTTCTTACTGTTGCAGTTACTTTACATTACAGTCGGCTAACTGAGCCTTTAGGCTGCGTCTATTTTAAAGCAGCAAAGTTTTAACTAAGTACAGTCATCAGCAGAGAAACAAAAAGTAAAAACTATGAATGCTGCAAGGATACTGCTACTAATTTTCGTATAAATACGCCAACTTTTCTAACGAACACATCAGTACTTTATTGTATTTACAAGCATCATCAGCAATTGTGTTCTTAAATTCAAATAGTATTTCACTAAAATAATTAAAAATGAGTTTACAGGTTATCAGTGTAATAGATGCCATAAGGTATACAAATACCAAAAGTCCTTTTTGGATCATGTCGTAAGTCGGGGCACAAAGACTTAGCAACCGCAGACATTTGTTCAAAATCACCAACAGCAGATAAATACATTTCTCTACAGTACCCCCAATATCAACAATACGGTATGCCTAACTGTTACCCTACACCAATGTCATGGAGTAATCAGTTTTTATGATCAGGAGTACAAATGCAATATGAGTATCCAAGCTACAATTATAAACCTGTCACACCAGTTAATCAAATGCAGCAGTATTCAAATTTGATGCAATGACAACCTCTTACTTATCATCAACAAGAGCAGCAGCAACAACAACAAGCTCATCAACAAGGTCTGGATATCCTTGGAGGGACTTTATACAACGATGCTATGGATATAAGTTTACCGGAAAGCGATGGAGAAGTAGAAGAAAGAAGAGAAGAAACTCTGCCAACTCCAATGAGCACTTCGCATGCTAGGAGAGAAGTCGAAGAGAATGTGAGATATTACAAAATATCGAAAGCCTTCAAAAATCATATCGCTACATATGCAATTCTAAATAAAAAATACTAACTTGTCTTGGAAGAGTTTATTAAGGAAAACAAAAATATTTTTTAATCAGAAATAATTTTTAGTCAGGCTTGAGTTCAGTAATTTCAATTCTTTTTATTGAATGAAATATTTTATTAATTAATGTGAGTTTCTAAAGAAGAGAAGAAAAATTAAATTAGACTTTTAAGCTGGGGGAAATACCGATATTTTTCTGTGCAGCAACGCACTTCATCAGCACCCTAGTCTATCTACTTGGGTAAAGATTGTTATTAACATCAGCTATTTAACGTAAATTCTAATGAAACGGAATGTGAGAAATGATTGTTGTGTACAATTATTGATTTACCTTTGGTAAATACATATGTAAGTATCACTATTTATTTCCCCTGTTTTTACATTTTTTTCATTTTTCTATTTAGGTTAGCACGAAGTTATGGAACCTTTACCCAAACCTTCTTAGAACAACTAGGGTTATTCTATTATAAACTTTCATTTGAACAAATGAGAAGCTCAATAACAAATAACTAAAGTTGAAACAAGAACTCAATAATCAACATGTTTTTTATTTTCTTACTTTACTTACTTTGGGTAAAGGTTCCCTGATGATCTGCATTAGCAACAGTAAAATGCGCATAGGATTCAACTAAACCCCTCAATAATCAATTTCAATGTATTTTTAATAAAATAATATTTTACTTTTAGGTAAAATATTAATTTGGGATTATTAGTGCGTTTAAAAATTTTAAACTTAAATTGTAACAATTCCCATAAAAACACTAATTACAAAAATATTTTTATTGAGAGGCTTCAAATGAATTTAACTAAGCATACAATAATTAAATTTCATGTGAGTATTGTGGCGGAGTATATTAAAATTGTTGAAAAAGAATTGGAGTTGTGTGTTAAAACACATGTTGCCAAAATGAGTTTGCTGACGAAGGCAGACAATATAGAAGAAATATTCCGCAAACAGGTTGAGGAGATTTCAACTAAAATGTCCGAATTTGAAGAGCGAGATTCTGGTTAGACCTTGTCACGCATAATTCGCGCAGTAATTAACATCAACAAATCGTCGTTCGTCAAAGGATCAAGTTGGATATCCACACCTCAAAAATTAGTAAGAAAATTTGCATGCATCAATATTGAAAACAATGATGAATACTACTTCAAGTGGTGTATAATCGCTGCCATGGATACTACCAAATACAACCATATAGAACGTTGCAGTACTTATAATATTCAGGACATTTCTGCAGAGAGGATTGTAACACGAAATGGTGTAGCGTTAAATTTCAAAAATTTAACTTACCCGTTAGCACTAAACAAAATTAAGGAGTTCGAGGTAAATAATCCACCAATAAGTGTTAATGTGTTTGGGTATGATAAGGGGGCAAATCAGATCATTGGTCCTTATTATGTGACGCAAAAACGAGAAAGAGAACCATGTGAACATACTGCTTTTAGAAAATGGTGAAACTCATCACTACACTCGAAATATTTCATAGGTAAAATAAACGAAAAATGTGGTTTATTTTTCGAAAATCTTCGTTGTTTTTACGGTACGAAATCCTTTGTACATAGTACAAATGGTATTTGTTTATTTTACGAAATACTTTTTGTCTGTAAATAACAAAATTTTGTATTTTTATAATTTTTTTTGTAAATTTACGAAACACAGTGTTTATATTACAAAATAAATTCGTGAATTATGAAAAGTAATTTTGTGTTATATACGAAATTTTGTGTAAAACTGAAATTTTTAAAATATATAAATCTGCAAAAAATTACATATTGGAATTGAATTTTGTAACAATAGGAAGAAAGAGATAATTTAATGAGAATTGTTACAGCATCTGTATTCTTCATACATCACATACATGTACTCATATACATATATGTATATATAAATGGTCAATTATAAGATTTGTTACGTATTCTTCGTTGGTGTACCTGGAGGATATTTATCGTTCGTCCGAGTTGTTTTCCCAGCATAAACCAAAAACAATAATTGTAATAATTTTTTATTTAATTGAAATGTATTTAATTTATTTTTTATACAACATATACAATGACAGGAAAATTAGTTGGGAAAATATTACAAAATAAAACACAACAGTTTTTATTCTCATATTTCAAAAAAAATTTCGTAAAATTTACGAAACTTCTATAGATTTAAGAATAATTTTGTACTGTAAAGAAAATGATAACAAAACAAAATTTGTTTATTTTACGAAATTTCTAATTTTATAAAATATTTTTCATTTTCTTTTAAGTTCAATAAAATAAACGAAAAATGTGGTACTATATACAAAAATAATTCTACGATATAATTTTTGTAACTTAACGAAATTTGTAAAATTACGAAATCTGTTTTCCTGCACAAGCTACAAATATTTTCATAAAATGTACAAAATTTTCGTTTATTGTACAAAAATTAAATTACGAAAAAATGTTTCGTATTTTTAAGCATGGTATATTTTGAGTGTACATATTGATAAAGAACATATCAAAGTAAGTTAAAAAATTATACATCTTAATTTAAGAATACATATACTTGATTTATATATGTTATAAAATATCTAAATTTTTCTAATAAACTTGTATCTATTTTTCTATTTATTTATTATTCACAGACTTTTGGTGAATCAGCTAACACAGGATGTCCATAAATTAATTTTTTTTCAACAGCTGTCTCCAGTATACTCATAGGGAGAACGTCATGACTAATCATAAGGCGGAATGCGGCAAAATTGTATCTACTATGCCATCAGGTCCGGATGCTATTTAGGGGACATCAGAGAAAAATGGATGTCCCTTTTGTGGTTTACGCGGACTTTGAATGTATCCTAGAAGAAATTAGTGATAATGTAAGTAGTAAGACTAGTTTAATTAAAAAGCATACTCCTTGTGCATTTAGTTACTACATTAAGTGTCTCCATAACAATAATTTAGATAAGTTAAGGGTATATACAGGGAAAGATGCGTCACAAAAATTTGTTTAATTTTTAATTAAAGATTGTGAGGATATTTATAATAATCATTTAGTAAATAATAGGCAAATGGATACTTTATCCCCTTCTGATATTTATAATTTTTATAGCGCGGTGAATTGTCATATTTGTCAAAAATTTCTAGGCAAAGATCGCGTTAGAGATCATTGTCACATTAGCGGTAAATATAGAAGTGCAGCCCACAATAACTGTAATTTAAATTACCAAATTCCCAAGTTTATACCAGTTTACTTTCACAATTACTCAAATTATGACACATCTTTTTATTAAAGAATTAGGTGACATTTCTATGTAACTGAAAGTACTCTCTCTCAATAAGGAGCTTTATATATCACTCTCCCAATTTACAGAAATGAGCGATGGTCATAATCATGAAATAAGATTTCTTGATAGATTACGCTTTATGGCTGAGAGTTTGGAATCATTAGCCTGCAATTTGTTGGATAATGATTTCAGCACTATAAGATCCTTATTTCAGTCAGAAAAAGAATTTCAGCTTATTAAGAAAAAAGGTATTTTCCCGTATGAGTATCTAAATTCATTCCAAAAATTAGACGAGTGTCAGCTGTCTTCACGCAGTGATTTCTTTAATAAGTTGAATAATAAAGAGTGTTCTTTAGAGGAATACTCACATGCTGAAGAGGTATGGAATACTTTTGGTTGCAAAACTATGAAAGATTACATGGAACTTTACTTAAAAACAGATGTCCTCTTACTGACAGATATTTTCGAGAATTTTAGAAAAGTTTGTAAAGGTATTTATGAGCTGGATCCATGTCAATACTAAACCGCACCTGGACTTTCCTGGGATGCAATGTTAAAATACACAAAAATTGAACTAGAATTATTGGGAGACATAGACATGTACAATTTTATGAAAAAAGGTATACGTGGGGGAATCGTACAGTGTAGCCAAAGATACTCGAAAGCGAATAACAAATATTTGGAAGATTTCGATAAAGAGAAGCCCTCAGAGTTTCTTGTCTATTTAGACGCAAATAACCTTTACGGTTGGGCGATGTCGGAATATCTTCCTCATGGTGGGTTCAGATGGTTATCGCAAGAGGAGCTGAATCTGGATCCAAACAGCATAGATGATAATGGAACAGACGGTTATGTATATGAGGTCACTTTGGATTATCCTTCTCACTTACATGACTTGCATAATGACCTACCTTTTTGCGCTAAAAATAAAAAACCCATGCAAGCGAAGTATAGCAAGTTGATAACCGATTTATCTACAAAGCAATCATACGTGATACACTTTAGAGTTCTGAAACAATGCTTAGAAAATGGCTTAGTTTTAAAGAAAACACATCGTATTCTAGCATTTAAACAATCTCCATGGTTAAAAGGCTATATATACCTAAATACCAGACATAGAGCCACTGCTAAAAGTGATTTTGAAAAAAAAATCAAACTACTTAATAATGCAGTGTATGGTAAAACCATGGAAAATGTGAATAAGAGGAGAGATGTTACAATTGTCAATAATTGGGAGAGAACGAATTGCAATCGTTTGGGAGCACAAGATTGGATATCCAAACCCAATTTTCATAGTTTATCTATATTTTCCGAAGATCTGGTAGCAATCGAAATGACTAGAGTCAAAACCTGCTGCAATAAACCAATTTACTTAGGATTTTGTGTACTCGAGGTGTCCAAATGGAAAATGTATAATTTCCATTACGGGTACATGCAACCTAAGTTTAAGACAAAACTCTCATTGAACTATACGGACACGGAATCTTTTATATATTCAATAAAGACGGATGACTTTTACGCTGACATAAAAAATGACATAGAAGAACATTTTGATACATCGGACTATCCCACGGACAATACTTATAATTTCCCATTAATAAATAAAAAAGTTTTTAGGCATGATGAAGGATGAAAACTGCGGTTAGATAATAACAGAGTTTGTTGGGCTGCGATCAGTGTACAAAATCAAAATGACGTTAAAAAATCGAAGGGGATAAAAAGATCCACACTAGATAAATATAGTTTAGCTATTTATAAAAACTGTTTATTCAATAAGACTAATGTATACGATAATATGCTAACATTTAAATCTAAGCTGCACCAGATACACACTAGTGAGTTAAATAAGGCAGTCTTAAGTTATGGAGACGATAAGAGAAAAATTAGGTCAAATAACATTAACACATATGCATGGTATCATTTTCGTATTGAGGAAACTAACCTTGAATACGAACTTGATATGTTGCAAGAAAATGGTTAAAATTAGTTATTTTTAGTTAAGTGGTTATTTTGAAATTGTATATAAAATCTTAGTTATTAAGAAAAATTATTGTAAATAAAATCTGAGTTATTAAGAAAAATTATTGTAAATAAAATCCTATTTGTTAAGAAAAATTATTGTAAATAAAATCTTATTTATTAAGAAAAATTATTGTAAATAAAATCCTATTCATTAAGAAAAATTCCTTTATTGTCAAAATAAAATGTACATATGTATGTATATGAATCTTAAAGAAAAAGTTTGGAATGAAATATTGAAAAAAGAATTAAATATGTGAATGGTTTTTATTTCTTTAATGGCTTTTCTTCGTTGGATCAAAAAATTTTTGTTTTTGATCATTTGCAAATTCTTGTTTTCATATCGCTTAAACATGCACAGTCTTGTTTTCTTTTAGATGTTCTCTACAAGAGAAATTGAATTTCACAATATTATGAAATTCCATTAGATCGGATAAGTCCTTATATTTTTCACGACACACAAGTTTCTGTTATTTTCTAATCGAACAGATGATTCCTAGTTATCCTTCAGAAAAAAATAAAAATATAAAACAAGGAATATTTTAATAATACTTTTTAATTTAATTTTCTTTATATTAATAATACATTTATTTATTTATTTATATTATAATGATGGAAACATTTCGTAATATCCATTTATTAAATGTTCTAAAATACTTTTACGAAGAAAATATATTGTACACCTACAAGCACCAGGTCCTTCTTCACACTCAGGCTCATACCAAGGACAGCTTTTGAAGTGTCCTTCTGTATTGTCTTCATTTTCCATGATACCATATTCTTCGGTCTCATCCAGCATATTTTGGAAAAATTTCAAAATCTCTTATAAATTGGTTTAGAGTACGTCTAATTTGGCTCATTTTATTTGCTGATAAATTAATGAATGATGATTGTTTGAAGGTTTCTTTAAGATTAATTTGCTCTTTAAATTTTTACAGTAGTATCTCTTGATCTTTAAAATATCTATACCTTCATCTATATGCCATACTTCTTTTTAGCACTCTATCTCTATTCTCTATTTCACCATAAATATTTTCGATTTGCCTTCTTAAAGTCATCATCGCTATTTTTAAGATCATTCAAAGTGAGCAGAAGTAAATAAAAAATGGACTCTACAACAAATCTAACATCAAAATTTAATTCACTAAAAAACAAAACTTTAATCCACCCCAGTAAAAAAAATGGAAGTCATTCTGAAGGAACCACATTTTCATTGCTTCCAAAAAATCGATATTTTTAATATGCCGATAGTTAGCAGAAAACCAAGTAAAAGTTTATTTAATCAAACAAAACCTTGTAGTTTTTCCATAGTTTTAGTAAATACTCACCAAAATGTTCAAAAAATCGATTTTTTGAAAGAAATTTATAAACTAATTTTGGCCTAAAATTTAGAAGTTATTTGCTTAAATTTACATGAAAACACTGTTTCGCGTTTAAATTCGTATAAAAAGAAACGAATTGTTAAAATATGTAACTTTTTAAAGTTTTTCCTAGATGAAAATATTACCATAGAACGCAAAAAAGGAAATTTTTCTTAAAATCGCTTCTAATTCGGTGACTAGGCATCGAAAAAGAGAACTTCTTGCAATGACAACCCTATGTAAAAATCATTAGATCGGATCGAAATTTGAACTACTTCCAGACTGCAAACTCTATATTTTCATGACTTCTTTGGAGTGTCTTTTTTACTGGGACATAAAGGAGCTTGAGACAACAATTAAATACACCATTCGAAATGTGATCCGAGTAACAACAAAATATGGACCAACACTAAAAGTTGAAATGGAAAACCACATAATGTTCCTGCATAAACGATATAATACTTCAACCGATGATGAAATTAAAGAACTCTCGAGCGGATCATATTGCTTCAGCAGAGAAGGTGAAGAAAGCTTAATCGTTGAGAGCGAGCTGAGTGAATTTCTAATTCAAAATTCCCAATTTCCTACTTGGCAATAAAATATGTTAATTATGTATTTTAAATTATAAATAAAAAGACATTAAAGAGTTTTGTAAAATATAAATGTTTGTGTTTTTTGTTTAATATTTTCAGCTATTTTATAAAGAAATTTAAGACATAAATGACCACAGGTAAATGTATTGAAATTCTGATGTTGATTATAGTTGTATTTTATATTTGTACCAAGATATTTGACTACTTCCGAAGGAGGTTGTAAATTTCCAAAGCTGTGGAAATATTCTTTTTTATTATTGTTTTCATAATATGCTACCCAATGTGTACCAGGTCCTGTTGATACGTCTAAATTTATTATTCCACATTCTATTTTTTTGTTCGTTTTGGTAGAGTATTCAACATGAAAACTCCTCTAAAATATGGAATATTTATAGAGAAACGGTTTAGGTCCACATCAGATAGTGGTCTGTTGGGTAGCATCTCTAAGAGTTTTTTGATTCCTCTTTGTAAACTAAACCATAACCCTTTTTATATGGTTTTAAGTACCTTTCCAACTGCTATAGATTCCATCGCTCTATTATGTCTAGTTGCTTCATCAAGTTGATTTTTTGCATTCTTTGTTGCATTTACAGCTTTAGCTATAGCAGCACCTCCAGTTGTTAGACTACCAATTGCACCTAGAGCACTTAAAATCGGTATTAGACTATTTCACATTTCTCTATTATTCAAGGCATGTCATTAATATATATTATAAATAAAAGAGCACCTAAGATAGATCTCTGTGGCACTCCGAAATCATTAATTATTGATGTTGACGTATTGCATTAAATTTTGTAACTTGTATTCTATTTCCTAGATAAGATTGAAACCAGTTTAATTCTTTTCCTTTTATGCCATACATTTCCAATTTATATATCATTATTTGTCTGTCAATTGTTTCAAAAGCTCTAAGAGTAAAAAAAATAAAGTCTAACAGCCTTATTTATAAAACTTAAAAAGTCTTTATAAAGGTTTTTCAAAATCAATTTTCATACAAAATTTTTATTAAAAAGCCTTTTTAAGTTTTATAAATAAGGCTGTAAGAAAATAGACATTATTTTGTTACTTCTTTCCTTACATTTCTATCGATTTATTACGTAGTTTACGGTTGTTTCGCAGGAGTGTTTTTTCTGAAGCCCGACTGGAATTTTGAAAGTATATTATTGTTTTCAATGTAATCGTATAATATTTTCTTTCAGGATTTTCTCTAAAATTTGTTTATATCTTTTTAGTGTATTAATAGGCCGAAATTCTTCACATTTCCTTGTTTTTGGAACTTTTGGTGATAACACCAATTGCAAAAGTTCCAAAAATAAGGAAATGTGAAGAATTTCGGCCTATTAATACACTAAAAAGATGTAAACAAAGTTTAGAGAAAATCCTGAAAGAAAATATTATATATATATTATATATTATTATTATATTATATATTATCTTTCAGGATTTTCTCTAAAATTTGTTTATATCTTTTTAGTGTATTAATAGGCCGAAATTCTTCACATTTCCTTGTTTTTGGAACTTTTGGTGATAACACCAATTGCAAAAGTTCCAAAAATAAGGAAATGTGAAGAATTTCGGCCTATTAATACACTAAAAAGATGTAAACAAAGTTTAGAGAAAATCCTGAAAGAAAATATTATACGATTACATTGAAAACAATAATATACTTTCAAAATTCCCCTCGGGCTTCAGAAAAAACACTCCTGCGAAACAACCGTAAACTACGTAATAAATCGATGGAAATGTAAGGAAAGAAGTAACAAAATAATGTCTAATTTCTTACAGCCTTATTTATAAAACTTAAAAAGGCTTTTTAAGAAAAATTTTGTATGAAAATTGATTTTGAAAAACCTTTATAAAGACTTTTTAAGTTTTATAAATAAGGCTGTTAGACTTTATTTTTTTTTTTTACTCTTAGAGCTTTTGAAACAATTGACAGACAAATAATGATATATAAATTGGAAATGTATGGCATAAAAGGAAAAGAATTAAACTGGTTTCAATCTTATCTAGGAAATAGAATACAAGTTCAAAATTCCAACACCAATTTTCTGGGAAAACTCCAATCTCAAGGGATTTATTTATTATTCTTAAAATAACAGTGCCCATTGTGTTCCAGCTATCAAGAATCATTTTAGTTGATATTTTGTTGTAATCAGATTTATTCTTTAACTCTTACTGTTTTTTTAAGTTCTAATATATTTATTGTACCGAATTTATATTGGTTATTTATCACAGGTATAAGATTTTTATATTGCATTATCTATTGATTCTCTTATTTTACTAATACTGTTCACAAAATAATTATTGAAATGACTAGCTATTTCTTTGCTATCCTTAATTTCTACTTGGTTAAATATCACAGAATTTATCACTTCTTTGTTTTCTTTAAGTACTAATTTCTTTATATTTTTCCACATCTGCTTTTGGTCTTTTGTATTACTTATTTGGTTATTTATATATTTAGCCTTTTAATTTTCAACTTTTACTTTATATAAGTTTCTAATTGTATAATTTAACCACGATTTATATGTATTTTCTATTTTCGCAATATGATATTTATTTATTTTCTCCCTTTTCATTATTCTTAATTCATTATTGAACCATTGGTTAGCACAGCTTTCATTTCTTATCTTCATTTCTTATGTAAATTTTTTGACAGTGTCCACAAGCACGTTGTCTATAACCGTCACATTATCATTTATATTTTTGGTCTCATCATATTTAATTAGAGGTCTTATATGCCTTTCAAAAGTTATTTTATTGTATTTAAAAACTTAAATTTTTTCTACATTCTTGTCATTCGACTTAAAGTTGTTATTTTCAATTAAAATATTAATCACATCGTGGTCTGATATTTTATCAGTCGTGCTGATTATTGCTGAAATTTTTATGCTATTTGTTATAACATAGTCTATTGTTGTCTTAGAACTTTTTGTCACACGGGTATATTCGTTTACTATTTGTTTAAGCCCATTATCATGAAGTATTCTTTCGATCTTCTTCTTATAAAAGTTTTCATTACTCCAGTCCACATTAAAATCTCCAGTTATTATTATATCACACATATTTTCGTTTATTTCTTCTAATGTATCTTCAAAAATTGCGCAAAACTCAGATTCTCCGTAACTTGGTGATCTAAGTATATACGAGTACTGTTGCCACAAAACATACAGAAGTGTCACGAGACGGAAGATACGGGTATTTTTCAGTTTGTCTCGTTTTCCCTCAAATTTTGTCGTCGGTTTTGTTTTGCTACGTCTTTCCAGTGCAATACATTTTTTAAATGCTGAGTTAATTGGTAAGTAGTAATACACTAGAGTATCAAATACACTATGCTTTTCTCTTTCTTCCATGAATTTTAACATAAACCTGATTGGAGCTTTTTTACCTGTCACTTTCTTCACTTCTGTGTATTCTGTGCTGTTGCCAATATTAAACTAACATTTTCATATTTTACTTTACAGAACAACATCCAATATTTCAAATTTTCTACTCCTATTACTAATCATACTTTTCTATAATTTTCTCAACAGAACCTCTTAAAGAATTCATACATAGTTCTAAAAATATTAAAAGAATTCGCATGAAAGAAGAAAGTAAAATCAAGACAGAAGTGGAAAACAAGTTTAAAGCCTGAAAAACCATCAATCAAGATAGAGACAAGTACAACAAAAAAACTAGCAGGGGGAACAGTATTTGATAATACCATCTTATTTAATGATGCTAATACTGAGAATGATTTAAATTTATCATATGTTTAAAGAAAATACTCCTTGTGTTAGAGCCCTTGTTTTATCTTCATTCAGTTTGAGGTTACTATCACCAATAGTTTGTATCTAATTCATTTCTTCATTCCAATACTGATAAGTCAGTATAAATATTTTCGGAATTGGAAGTCTGTGAGTAAAAATCATCGTCATCATCATTCCCAGTATTAATAATAATAATCAGGGCTATCATGAATAAAATTCCGCGTGAAATTTCTCCCTTTTCCAATTAGAATTTTTTGTTTTCCCTATTACTTGCTATTAATTGGAATTGTTCCCCGGGAAAAAAAATTCACGCGGACTTTTATTCATGATAGCCCTGAATATTTATGAAATGCATTTACTTACAAAATGCGGTTAGTAAAACAGCATAAATATAGCATGGTATGAAATTTTGATGATATTTTAAGGTTGTTTATATGCGCCAATATTTATGAAATGTATTTCATAAATATTATCTCTTATTATAGAAAAATTAAATAATGTAGCTATACGATATCAGAAAATATTTTCTGAAATCGTATAGCTACTTATATTATTTTACTTTTCCTATAATAAGAGATAATGGCCCCTACTCATAACCAAAACAAAGAATATTTTAAGGGCCATTATTAGAACGTAAAGTTAGTTAAAAGTTGGAATTTATCGGACGTATAAAAATCTTTTCATTATTGAAAATTGGATTTAACTTATCTGGTAGGATAAACTTTCCTGTAATTTATCGCTCACTTTAGGTTAAAGTAAAATTTTGCAAATGATACAAAATACTGATTTTAAATTCTTACAGCCTTATTTATAAAACTTATTAAGACTTTCTAAAGGTTTTTTAAAACAAATTTTTATACAAAATTTTTCTTAAAAAGTCTTTATAAAGCCTTATAAGTTTTATAAATAAGGCTGTTAAAATATACTTTGTTTTACTAACCACATTTTTGTAATTAAAAGCATTTCATAAATATTGATGCATACTCATAGTCAAAACAAAGGATATTTTTATGCTGTTTTGATTATGAGTATAGATCATTATCTCTTATTATAGAAAACATAAACTAATGCAACTATACGATTTCAGAAAATATTTTCTGATATGGTATAGCTGTATTAGTTTATTTTTTTATAATAAGAGATCATATTTATAAAATGTGATTAGCTACATAAATGCGGTTAGAAAAACAAGCTAAAATACCTTGGTACGAAATATTGATAAATCATCGATCGATAGTTCAAAAATAAATCATAGTTCCCTTCTACCAAATTTTATTCGTGCAACAATAGCTGACCTGTCAAATTGCGAAAAAAAATGCTATGATTGGCTTGCTAGAAAGTCCTAATGGACTTAAATTTGAAAACATCTATTTATACTCAAAGTCTTTATATCAACCCAAAGATGAATACCTGAAGAAATTAATTTCATCATTTAAAGATATTACACATTTACAGATAGTGAATCTGTTATTTCAGTTAAAAGTAGTTCCAATATGATATTTAACGATGATGCGTATGGTAAGGATATTTTTGTATGGGGTGAGATAAGAATGTTGATTAGTTCTACTTATGTAAAACTTATACCAGAATCACCAAACATTTAATACGAGATCATGATAATGTAATTGTAATGTTTAAGGTGAGAAAAATATAAAGCATGTTGAAAGGATAAATATGGATTTTTTATTATAAGCAAAGATAGTGAATTAAACGATGATCGTTATAGAAAAGAATTTTACTACACAAAAGTTTACTTTTTCGTATTTCATCTGACCTTAAACTTCATGCATCTAAATGTCATAAATGGCCAGCTACTTGTATACTGATAACTCAATCTGAATCAGATATCTTGATCTGAAAATCTGAACAGCTCCTGATAGCCTGATCTGTTTTACAGATCAGCTACCGGATAATCTGATCTGGTACTTGATAACCTGATCTGATTCCTGATAAGCTGATCTAAAAACCAGAACAGTTCCTGATAAGCTGATCTGAAGATCAGATCAGCTCCTGATGACCTGATCTGAAAACCAGACCAGGTACCTGATAACTGATCTAATAGCTGATACGTTATTTGTTGTTAGAAAAAATGGATGAGAAAGTTTTAAAGCAGTTGGTGTTGACAAGAAATGTGTTGAAGAAAAAGCTTCGTAGTATAAAAACTGGTGAAATAGATGCAAGTGAACAACTAACAGATACATTTAAACCTATAACAGAACCTCTCAAAGAAGTCATAAATAGTTCTTAAAATATTAAAAGAATTCTTATGAAAGAAGAAAGTAAAATCAAGATAGAAGTTGAAAATATACAAGTTTAAAGCCTGAGAAACCTTCAGTCTAGATAGAGACAAGTACAACAAAGAAACTAGCAGAAGGCAGGGTTGTCAGATTTTTTTCGACCTATTTCGCCAAAAGTCGCCAAAAGTATAAAACTGATTATATAGTTTTAATTAGTAAATATTTGATAGTAAATTTGTCTTTATATAACACTTTTTTAAAATGATCGTATCAAAATTTATCAGAAAATCGCCAAAATTAGAAATAAAGTCGCCAAAAATTATTTCTTGTACATTTTTCTCATCCAAATTTAAAACGCATTAATTACTGTAATTTATGTAAGAAAAATCATCAAAATCAAAGTGTTTTAATCTCTAGCAGACTAGTTTTGGTAGAATTTATTTCTTAAACTGCTCCTTCAACAAACTTAATTTTCCTGAATTAGAAAAATTTTGAAGTTCAGTTTTGTTAAAAAAATAGCCATAATATTCGCCAACAAATTTATTTATCGCCACTAAAATCGCCAAAAATCGCCATGTCGCCAGACTAAAAACAATTTGAAAAATTGCCACGTTTGGCGAGAAATCGCCATATCTGACAGCCCTGGCAGAAGGAACCATATTTGATAATACCATCTTATTTATGATGCTAATACTGAGAATGATGATGACGATAATGACGATGATTTTTACTCACAGACTTCCAATTCCGAAGACATTTATACTGACTTATCAGTATTGGAAGGAAGAAATGAATTAGATACAAACTATTGGTGATAGCAACCTCAAACTGAATGAAGATAAAATACAAGTTGGTGGTCAAATATGGACTCTAACACAAGGACTATAAAAATCTATAAAAATATTTTAATTACTACTAATGTATGCATACAGAATCATCATCGTTAATTAATTTTTTCTGGAAACTCAAATCGAAAACTGAAGAACAAATTAATAATGCAGCTTAAGCATTGATATAATTCAAGAATATATTCAAATGCATATTGATGGAGCTCAACGTGATTAGAGAAAGAAAATTAGAGAAAGAGGACAGTTGCTATAAAATTGAAAAAGCAATTCTAAAAATTAAATAATTTTTTGGAAAACAAAAAACGATTAAATATATAGATTAGAAAATTAACTACATGTTAGTATAAATAGCACACTCTCGAAAAAATCTGCAAAACAACTCAATGTCCTTAAAAAGAAACTTAGTAAACGAACTCTATATTAAATCTCGAAAATTGTGCTTGTAGAGATGTAATGACAGATCATATAATCTTTTATGGAGCTGAGTTAGGTGAAATGGAGAATTATTCTACAGAAAATAGAAATTTTTGATTTTTGAAGACTGTAATTGACAAATTCTCAAAGTTTATATAGTCAGTACAGCTGAAAACAGAAGCTGCACTCCAAAAACCAAGGCAATGGAAAATATTTTTGAAGTGGGACAGGTACCAAAAAAAAACTTACAAACAGATGATGCTAAAGAATTTTTTAATAAATACTTTGGAAAACTCAAACATAAATAGAAGATTAAACATAACTTAATATGAAAACATCAATAGTAGAATGATTTAATAGATCATGTGAAAATGATGTGAAAAGAATTAGCTTTAATGGTTCATAAAGTAGATTGGTAATATAAAGATTTACTTAGTGCATAAACTAGAAAGTTCATCTCACAATTAAAATGTTTACGATTAAAATTAACGCAACGAAGTAGATAAAGCTGCTTAATATAGTTTACAGTAATTTAAAGATGTACAAAATTTTGAATTTAATAAAAATAAAATTAAAAACGAAAAATCTAGTTTGTCTTGTTTTTGCAGGATTGATTAGGAATGATGGGTCTTAGGAAAGATAATTAACTAAATGTAGTGGAATTCTCTAAATTTGTTGGTCTGAATGAAATATTGCGAAAACTTTAGTGTTTAAAATGATCTATGTATAACATAGTGCAATATTCAGCAAGAGTTGTATTTCGAAAGCGCTAGCACACAAAATTTTACAATATGAAAATGGGATTATTATAAAAGATCTTCGCTCTATTTATTTATTTAGCTATGAGATCTTTAGAAAATATAGATAAACTACGGAAATTGTTCTTTGATATCCAATCTTTAAGAATGGACATGTGTATGAATAAGTATCAAACAAACTTAGTGAATAAATATGGACTTCAACTAGAATCATGCTGAAGCATACATAAATTGTAAAATGGAATGTAAACAGATCTTAAGCGGGCCATACACTACAACAGCTCAGTTTGCTAAACTGAGCTAATTTCACCAAATACCACACCAGCAAGCTGATACCATCGCAAAATATCAAACTCTATTTCACATCGCTAAAGCAAACCGTACAGTCGCACAAAACGCCCATACACGACCAAACCGCTGGTACAAACACTTGATTGCGCATGCATGCTGTTGTTGCTTGTTGCAAATGAAATAAAGGGTGTTTTTTATTGAGGTATAGAACTTTAAGTTGGCATCACTTTTTTAACTGGCGGCCATTTTGTCAGCTGTCAAGTGATTAATATTTAGTTTGGTTTGCCATTTCATCATGAACAGGTTGACAAAAGAACAACGCTTGCAAATCGTGCAAATTTATTTCGAAAATAATGGTTCAGTTCGCGAAGTTTACCGCAAGCTCCGTCTATTTTATGGTCGACATAATCGTCCATCAGAGCAATTAATTCGGTTAACCATGGATCGTTTTCGCACTACGTTTACTCTATGTGATAATACGCATCCGCAGAGACGTCGAACAGTGCGCACCGAAGAAACAATTGCCGCTGTAGAGCAAAGTGTTGAAGAGGACCCGAATGAATCGATTCGCCACCGTGCACAGCAATTGGAGCCGACTAGCCGACTATTTTGTTCCCGAATTGGATGGCATGAATGTGGATGAGTTGTGGTTCCAACAAGACGGCGCTACATGCCACACAGCGCACGTCACAATCGATTTATTGAAGGAAACATTCGATGAGCGCATAATTTCGCGGAATGGACCTGTCAATTGGCCACCAAGATCGTGTGATTTGACACCATTGGATTATTTTCTTTGGGGATATGTGAAGTCGCTCGTCTACGCCAACAAACCAGAAACGTTAGGGGACTTGGAAGCCAACATTCGTGGCGTTATTGCCAACATACGGCCCCATATGCTCGAAAAAGTGGTTGAAAATTGGACCTGTAGAATTGGCTTTATTCGAGCCAGCAGCGGCGGCGACATGCCCGAAATCATATTTGAGCAATAATGGCATAATAATATCCTTCCAATAAAGCCAAATTGATGGACATTAAAACGATTTTCTTGTGTTTTATTTCAATTCAAAGTTCTATACCTCTTAAAAAAAACACCCTATACATACATACATATGTATCTCACTGTCAAAAATTCAAAAGAGTGTAACACTACTATATCTCGGGCTCTTGTGTGACTATCGATAGAAGCATGCTAAGGCAGTGAGGTGATGAGAAGTTTTTTTTTTCCTTAATTCGCAGACAGCAATTGTATCTGGATCAACCCAACTCATGAATGTGCTGTATATGGGTATGATTGATGGTGATGATCTTTTTTAAGTGAGAAATCATTACATATGAATGCAATAGGGGTCAACCAGCAAACCTCATGTAGAAATACTTAAGGGGAAAATTATCCCAAACATAGATATTTCAATGTTTCTAACACTTTATGAAAACACCGATGGTAAATTGCTGGTGGAGGTAACTGAGTTATTTGAGATCGATTTGCTACAATAGTTGTTTATTAAACATGTATTTCTTTTTACGTAAACTAATTTCTACATACATACACATATTTACCTATATGCATATACCATGGGTGAACATCATGTAGCAAATTTTTGCAAATCGAATTCACACCAGTGATGGGAATTAGAAATCTTGATTTCGTGCCGAATCTGTTTCTAAATAGTGCCAAAATCACTTGAATAGTGCCAAACCACTTTTTCATAATTTAAATGATTACACTCGATGTTCGTTTAGTATACTATGGCCCTTGAATGATACATTATTGTGTGTAGCTAAAAAAAATCCATGAATATCACAAAAAACACGCTCAAAAATTAGTTGTTTACACATACGTTTTTTACGTATCCGATATCTTTCCAAAACTCACTCACACTTGACATAAGGAATTTTTTAATTCTTCAGGGTATGATACAGATCTGTATTAAATTTTAATTTTTCATCGTGTTTTCTTTCGTTCGGAAACATAAAACGAAGTTAAAAATATGCCACTTCAGCTTTTTGGTGGATATGGCTACGGTGACCTTAATTCTTAAGCCAAAATACAGAACAAGGAGATATTTAAAAAAAGTGTGCCCATATAACGTTCACCCTAAGAAGAGATACTTGCTCCCCCATTCGAATCAACAATCAAAATATTTCTCAACATTCCCAAGTGAAATACCTTGGTATACACGTTGATCGAAGACTTACACGGAAACATCATATTGACTCTAAGTTAACTCAGATGAAACTTAAGTTAACTCAAATATATTGGTTGATTGGCAGAAACTCAACACTCAGCCTAGACTGCAAACTTTTACTATACAAGTCGCTTTTGAAGCCAATATGGTGCTACGGAATTCAGTTATGGGGCACTGCATCAGCTTCCAATGTCGAGAGAATCCAACGAAGGCAAGGCAAAATTTTACGGTTAATAACATCGGCTCCAAGGTACATTCAAAATTCTATTATACATCGTGATTTAAATATGCCACTAGTGACTGAAGAAATTGCAAAATACGCAGGCAAATATTTAACAAAACTCGATACACATCCTAATCCGCTTGCTCGTAATATTTTGAACTTTACTGGACACATCCGCCTAAAAAAGAGGGACACACGGGCTCTTATACCTAACACTCCAGATGGGACTACTTGAAAATACTTTTTTCCCCCTTTTTTGATTATCACTACTAATTTATTATTTATAACTAAGTTTATGTCCGACACTGGTCGGGCCTAATAATTTTTTTTTATAGATTTAAGATTTAAATACTTATTGTTAGTTCATATATGAAGATACAATAAATAAATACATGCATTAAAAACAAACAAAAAATTAATTTATTTGTTTATTTTTTAACAAAATTGAACATCATTATTTTTGTAATTCAGGAAAATAGTTTTTTATACTACTACAATACTACAAAAAAAGATCCTACCAAAATTCGTCTTTAAGAAATTAAAACAATTTGATTTTGATGAACTTTCTTATATTAATTACAGTAATTAATGTGTTTTGAATTTGGATGAGAAGAATTTACCAAAAACAATTTTTGGCGATTTTACTTCTGCTTTTGGTGATTTTCTGCTGAATTTTTAAACGATTGTTTTATAAAAATTTATGTAAATAAAAAAGTGTTAAATAAAAACAAATTTATATTTGTGATTTGAACGGGCTAAGGTTCGTATTGCTTTTTAAGCCAAATTACATGTGATAATTGTTAATGAACAAATAACAACAAAGTCTGTTGTAAATATTCCGACTAACAACACATAGTTGAACGGAACAGCCAGCCGTTTTCGAAGGCCACTTAACCTTCATCATCAGCGTTCTTTTGTGTTTGGTCCACTGTGTGTGGTGTCAGTAGATTTAGATTTCTGCTTTATATACTTAGCATTATTGCAAATGGAATGTGAGAATTGTTTTGATTCATCTTATTTCAATTTGCTGAAAGTTTTTTTGTAATGAAAGCTCAATTTTACCATCTCTATATTTACAACAGTCTTACCATTATCGTTTGTTCTTTACTAATTATGTACATGTTAGTTAATTTGCTTATTTTTGTTCTACTTAAGACAAATTTTTTTTTTTACTATTAAGTATATTTTTTATTTTTAATTTTTGCCACAGGCCCGCGGCTATTAATTTTAGTTAATTTTAATTATTATTCGAACTCCATTTGTTTCTATATTTGTGATTTGAACGGGCTAAGGTTCGTATTGCTTTTTAAGCCAAATTTATTATCAAATATATATTAAGAAAAGCTACATTAAACTGATTTTGGCGACTTTTAAAATCAATTGTTGCAGAAACTACGTTAATTTTTTCTAAAGCATTTTGAGTCATGAAAATACAGAACAAATACTGAACAGCATATAAAATACAGAACATTTCAACTTTTTGTTCTAATCTAAGCACACTGGAGTGCGCCAGGCCGAGTTCTGGCCAATGCACGCAGTGTGTATATTTACACGAAGCCATTCGAGCTGTTTGTACCCCCCTCATAACTTTGTTCCCCGCAATCGTAAAACTATAATATTTAAACCATAAAGGCTCCATTACCCGACTGTAGAAATCGCAGATGTAAGGAAAATGTAAATGTAAACGTTTAAGCGCTTATAGAATGCTTAAAAACCTTTCATGTTTTCGACACAAACAAAAAAACTTCTTTGTGCACACATACATACACGGTAATTGCTTTGTGCCCAGCAAACACGCATTTTTTATTTTAAATTGCGAGTTAATTGAAGTCAAACGCGAAAGTTCATATACATATGTACGTATAATATTTAAATTCATGGAAATCATTTTGATTGAAATCTACATATGTACATATGTATACGGACATCCATACGAGTATGTATGTATGCATTAGAACTTATAAGTAAATAATATAAAAAATAGTAATGTTTTAATTAATCCAAGATTTTTTTTAATAATTTCGCTGAAACTACCTATTTTAATTTACTTTCTTTTAATGGCAATTTTTAGCCTGTTGGAAAAAACTAATTGAGTTTTTGAAATAACACACCTTTTAGAACGAAAAAAGGTTTCGAAAATTATTATTATTTTATTTAAATGAACTCAATTATAATAGTTGTAATAGCAGCTGTAACGCTCAACAGTAATATTTATCATTGTACATTACCAGAGCAGATTTTGGGCAACTTCATCGGAAAGACGAAGTATTTAGCTATTCAATTTCCAGGAATGTGTATGCTTGCAGTAGCACCTCAATCAAATCTTCACTTTCTCGTTTTATCCTTTTCTTATTAATGTTCGTACCTAATCATAATAATTTAGCTTTATTCACAAACAATATACATATGTATATTTTTTAACAAAAAGACGTACATATGTATGTACATATACAGGACTTTTTGTTTTGTGGGTGTTTATCAGTATAAAAAATCAAATAAAATGGAAAACAGCTGTTCGAAACATTGATGAGAGTTCAATATCTTCACATTATTTTTGATTGTGTGGAAAAAGTACCAAAATGATTTAAATTGTATCAAATCATTATTTTATACTTACAAACATTTTAATGACTGACATTTAGTGAAATTACAATTTCAGCTTCATACCCGTGTAATACATACATACTTACTTTACAACGTATTATAATTATAAAATATATTTATATTTTTATTATCATTATAATTATAATTATTATGATTATACGTACCTATTTTTATTTTTTATTGGTATTACTTTTAAATAAAAATAGTTTTTTGTACGCTTGAATGTTTGTACGCACATATGTATTAGTGTCCTGCACAAGACTATTTATAAGACCTTTCAAGACATGAGAGATTTTTTTCCAATGCTTTACTGCAGCGAAATATTCTAAAAGAGTCGCTATACAACACTGTTGGCAAGATAAAACACCGAAAAAAATTACTTGCCAACAGTGTTGCTTAGCGATTCTTTTAGAATATTTCGCTGTAGTAAAGCATTTGAAAAAATCTCTCATGTCTTGGAAGGTCTTATAAATAGTCTTGAGCAGGACACTAATATGTATGTATATTTTACATATTCATACATACATATATACATTTATATATGTGTATGTATATTAAAAAACAACATGCGATTGGTAGTCTCTGGTTAGATTTTATAAAAAAACTTTGCTAGAAAACTAAATTTATTATATATGCCATGTACGTATACAAACTAACCACTCAAAAGCTTAAACTATTAAAGCTGTCTTTACATGGTAATACAATGTATTACGACATGTCAAAATATGATGTAGAACATACAAAATCTTATCATGTAAAAGCAAAATGTATCGAGTAGGAGAGAATACGGATAGAAAATTTGACAAGCGGTCGGTAAATGTTTATTTTCTAAACCATTTTAGAAACTTAAGGTAGAATTAGTAAAATCGTATCGTGATGTTGCGTGTCAGCTGACAAAAACCGTACCATATACAATGCATGTTATTAGTTATAAAATATGTGGTGGTAGCACTGCTGACGTAGGAATCTGCAGAAAACAGATTTTTCTGTAGCGAATGTCAAAAACGCCGCATTTAATGCCAGACAAAAAAAATGTGCTGTGCAAACTGTTACTGTTACTGTTTCTATAACTTGTGCACAAATTTGAACGATACGGCAAGCTGTAAAGTAGAATGATACGATTTTACTAATTCTACCTTTAAGTATTCTCGTCACACCAAAGGTGTATTTCAAAGTAAACGTTGCCAGCACTGATGGTATTTATTGAATGGGGTTAGCACTTTTACAAAAACTACCAAAATCAACTCAGGAAATTTTCATGTTGTTTTTGTAATCATTGTACTACTGCAACCATCAGCTACTTAACCCGTACCACAAAACCAAACAATAAACAAACCTATAAAAATTTTGTAGTAAAATAATAATATGTTTTCTTCAATATTTAATTATATTTAAATTTTTTTCAATTATCCAATTTTTATTTTTAGCTTAAAGGTAGGTACTCACAATGCAATCTGTTTCCGCAATCAATTTCTCATTAAGATTTCATGTTTTAGCACATACTCGGCAATCAACAATGAAATCATAAACGCAATATCAGTTCTGTTTTGTTTGTATTGGCATAAACATCGCGGGAGAAATACGGTTATATTTTATTCAGGTACACAAATAATTGAATTTTTATGCGTTTGACAAAATCGCTGTTTACAGTTTGCTGGTTTTCAATTAACTGAACAGGTAAAACAAGAAATCACGCACCAACAATGCAATCTACATCAGTGCAATCTCAAAATATTTTGATATTGCTGAAATCTCGATTGCAACCCGAAGTGAAATCAGAAAAACGAATACTAACGATGCAATCTACAATGCAATTTGCCAGATTCCGGAAACAGATTGCATTGTGAGTACCTACCTTAACAGTTTAATATCTTTGCTTGCATTTTACTTATAGTATCAGTGTAAACATGAAAAATACCTACAACAGACTCTTGTTCTCTTTTTTTAACACGGAGAGAATTTCATAATATTTTGATTCTACAAAGTCGTAATACTTTGTATTACTATGTAAAGACACCTTAAAAGAAACAAAAGTACCAAATCAGGGCTATTGTGCCACACTCACATTCAGTATACATACATCCCATCACTGTCTACAAATGTCACGTAACGTCGTCATGAAATTCTATTTTCTGCAGGTTCAGACGTTACATTTACGTGCCATTTCAGTCAGGTAAGCATTAGCATAGCTTTTCATGCAACAGATTCGAACAGCTGATACATTTACATTTACAGTTCTACATTTACAGTCGGGTAATTCTGCCTTAATTAGAATAAATTCATGTTACCTCATAAAATGGAGAGAATAATGCGCATTTGTTCATTTCTTTGTATTGGAAAAAATGTTGTCAAGTAAGCAGGCTATCTAGAAGCTGTATGACACCCTTACGATTACAAATTTATATAACGCATAGCATATTATTAGTGCGTTTAAAAAATTTTAAACTTAAATTTTAACAATTTCCATAAAAAATCACTAATTATTAAATTGACTGCACCAGGTCAAAAAATACTTGTGTGGCAACACTCTATTCTTAAATAGTTGTTGTTGTTATTTACATTTATTTTCTTTTTACATACTTTTACAACTACAATTTGAAGCTGAAAAAAAGTCAGCCAATGTAGTAATGGTAAAGAAAATAAAAAACATGTTGATTATTGAGTTCTTGTTTCAACTTTGTTATTTGTTTTAAGCTTCTCATTTGTTTAAATGAAAGTTTATAACATAATAACTCTAGTTGTTCTAAGAAACTTTGGGTAAAGGTTCCCTGATGATCTGCATTAGCAACAGTGAAATGCGCATAGGATCCAGCTAAACCCATCAATAATAAATTTCAATGTATTTTTAATTAAAAAAAATATATTTTACTTACTAAGTAAAATATTAATTTGGGATTATTAGTGCGTTTAAAAAATTTTAAACTTAAATTTTAACAATTTCCATAAAAAATCACTAATTATTAAATTGACTGCACCAGGTCAAAAAATAATTGTGTGGCAACACTCTATTCTTAAATAGCTCTTGTTGTTATTTACGTTTAGTTTCTTTTTACATACTTTTACAACTACAATTTGAAGCTGAAAAAAAGTCGGCCAATGTAGTAATGGTAAAGAAAATAAAAAACATGTTGATTATTGAGTTCTTGTTTAAACTTTGTTATTTGTTATTGAGCTTCTCATTTGTTTAAATGAAAGTTTATAACATAATAACTCTAGTTGTTCTAAGAAACTTTGGGTAAAGGTTCCCTGATGATCTGCATTAGCAACAGTGAAATGCGCATAGGATCCAGCTAAACCCCTCAATAATCAATTTCAATGCATTTTTAATTAAAAAAATATTTTACTTAGTAAGTAAAATATTAATTTGGGATTATTAGTGCGTTTAAAAAATTTTAAACAATTATTTTAGTTAGGACATTTCTACTTGAGACCAACGATATGTACATGCTGCCTCTTCCACTTTGTCGAAAGAAAACCCCTGTGAAAGAAGACTAGTATCTCGAATTCTAATAAAATTTAATTTTTGAGTTAATGATACAGATAAATCTTCATATCGTTCTTTTTTTAAAAACAAACATAATGGGCCTTATTATGAGTGTCGTATTACGACTTCGACTACGACGATTTTGTACCAGACTAAAGAATATTGCAACATTTTGCTTTATTCTAGAATATTTTCATTTTTCATTAAGTCGTGTGTAAATTGAAAACTTTAAATTTGTGCTCTGGCAAACTAGTTTTTTTAGTTATGACGTTATTTGGGTAAATGAGCGACATATTCTAAAAGTATAATGAAAAAAGTTAAAACACAAAAAAACGAGTTTAGTACTATTTGGGTCGAAAAAGTACAATTTTAAAAGCTAATTGGTACGAAATTGGTTTTCTCATTTATCATCCCTGATTGACACATTAAAAGAAAAAAATAAATAAAAATAGAGACTGACTGAAGGTAGAATTAGTAAAATCGTATCGTGATGTTGCGTGTCAGCTGACAAAAACCGTACCAATATACAATGCATGTTACTAGTTATAAAATATGTGGTGGTAGCACTGCTGACGTAGGAATCTGCAGAAAACAGATTTTTCTGTAGCGAATGTCAAAAACGCCGCATTTAATGCCAGACAAAAAAAATGTGCTTTGCAAACTGTTACATTTTCTATAACTTGTGCACAAATTTGAACGATACGGCAAGCTGTAAAGTAGAATGATACGATTTTACTAATTCTACCTTGACCAACTGATACGTACACTCTCTCCGATAGGCACACAAAGCACACTTAAACATTTCAGAAATATATACACAACACGGCTGCCAGATTTGACGATTTATCGTCTTTTTGAAATGACGATTTTTCCCTCAAAATTGACGATTTTTTAGAAGTCCAAATATTGCAGTTCTTTTATAAAAAAGCGACTATTTCAATTCATGTATTACTTATCTTCTAAAAGATTTTTAATTTTGCCCAATCTTTATTTTATATTGATATCTCTATAAATTGATATGCTAAAAAAATAAATGTGAAAAAGGCCAAGTTCCTATGAAAAATTTCGGGCATCAAGACTGCTGACACCAAGACTTGGACATAACTTGGCAATATTTTTCATAATTTTACCACTGAGAGGAAAAAAGTTATAAGGGGTTAAAAAAGGACAATGGTTTCAATTTCCCAATAAACATGTAATATGAAACATAAGTATACACTAGGGCATGTCAATTTTATTTTGCAAAAATCGTATAGCAAAAACGTAATCTACACGAAATTTTGAGAAAATTCTCCAAAAAAAACACGTGTCTAAAATCAATCCCTATATTGCGCCTCTCGACATGAAAATATATTTCCTCTTCTTTAAAACATTTTTTTTTAACTACAATTTTTTCAAATAAAAAAATCTATGTACTGAAATAAATGCTACTAAATTCGAATCATTCTCCACGTACTTCCTGCTTTTAATTTTTTCGCGAGCTACCTTAGACTTATACATAATATTTGATGCCCCATTTTCATCTCTAAAGTCAATGTCTTTAAATAAGGCAGGCAGTAGCCAAACAAGAAGCTCATGAAAAGAAAATAAAATTCATGTCGAGATGCGCGGTATAGGGTTTGATTTTACACCCATGGTTTCTTTGCAAAATTTTCTTAGAATTATTTTTTAGAAATCGAGTTTTTTGTATTTTTCGATAGAAGAAATCTAATGTATCGAAAAATGTAAAAATCACGATTTCAAAAAAATAATGAGTTAGGGCATTTCTATATTAAGGTAGCGATATGTAGTTTTTGTTTTTACTATACGATTTCTTAATTTTTTCTATCCATACTAATCGACCCGTGTATACTAGACGTTAAGAAATTGATTTTGATTCGTTCGATTTTTTTGACGATTTTTCGAGTATAAAATGACGATTATTTTATAGTTTATCGGGATTTGGGCGATTTTTCGATCATTTTATCTGGCAGCCCTGATACACAATGCGCTGAACTTTAATAAAATGAAAAAAAAAATTATCTAGAACATAAAATGAGAGCCATAGGCAGTGTTGTCAGACATGGCGATATCTCGCCAAACGTGGCGACGAAAATTTGTTTTTGGCGTTGAAAATTTTGAAATGGCGATTGGCGATATTTGAACTGCTTGGCGATATTTTTGGCTATATTTTTACGATTTCAATAAAATAGAATAATGTTAAAATTATGAAATATTTTTAAGGAATTTTTTTTACAACATAAAATATTTCGTGCAAAAAATTCTAAATGTTGTGACTCTAGGGAAAAAACCCGGACATTTGCTTAAAAAAGTAGGACTTAAAAATAAAAAGAAATTGTTTTTTTCCAATAAAAAAGGGTTAAATTTTTATTTTTTAAGTACTTAATTCTAAAAATTAGGTTAGATATTGATATGAATGTAGCTTACCTGTTTTTGGCTCATCTGAATTCTCTACCAGATGTTGAACAGTATTTTCATCATAAATTACATCTGACTCGCTATCCATTTTCTCTTTTAGTATATCATCAAGTTCACTAATATAGATAAGATAAGGCATCGATGTATAAAATTCGTACATGTATACACACTTATGTATTTCTTACTTTTGGTAAGGGCACGTCTGTCTACTACGGGCGGGTTTGCTGTTATGCAATGTTACCTTCTTATACTGGCGTTTCCGAGAAAAATATTTAGCCTCAACTTGCGTAGCATTAAAGTTGTAACGTTTTCGCAAAGCCATCACTTATAATTTTCCACATTTGTTTTTTGTTTTTTAAGTTCATAGATTTGCCAACCTTGGAACTTGGACCAATGTCATCCTCATTTGCAGAAGCTGTGTCATTGGGTGTAAATATTATTTCATCAAAGACATCATTCTCTGACAATTGTGATGCAACATTGTACCTATACACTTCATTTGAAAATTTGAATAATTAAAATTAATATAATTTTGAAATTTTAATATTTTGTTAGCAAATATACTTACCTATTTCAATCGCTCTAAATGTTCCTGGTGAACACTTTACATCCAGTCATCTTTTTTTTCGGTTCCATTGCACTAAACTTTTTAATTAATATTAATATCTAATGAATTTAAAACTTTTTGCTACCACCAACTTTATTTTATTTGTTTACCTTTTTTATTCAGTTCATTAGAGTTCCATATATATATGTACACAAGACACAGGTACTCTTATTAGCGAGATTAATCATCAGCTGATTTTTTGTTACACGTTTATAACGAAGAAATTATTTGACAATTACTTCTTTGCTTATGCATGCAGTTTTTGAGAATTACTTTATGAAAGGCGCAGAGTTGCATTTAATGCGAATAACTGCATTTAATGTGCCTTGATATGAACATACCACCAAACAATTAGCAATCAGCTGTTGTAAATATTTTACTGGATTTTACAATTTTTCCGTTCGCGTACTTTTATGTGCAAACTTTTTTAATGAGAGTAATTTTTTAAAATTACTCAGTATTTACTCACTTAATAGATTTTACTGGAAAAGTACTCAAACGCACCTATAGTAGTACTGGTGGCAAAGCAAAAGGCGAGCCAGTATATTTTTACCATCGACTTTTCCTACAGGGTATAACGTTTTTCTACCACTACAACCACAGTATCTGAGACCGACAAACATATAAGTACCCTATAGGAACTCAAACTCGTTTGTGTAAGTAACTTCAAACTGGTTTTTTAATAACCACATCTGGTTAATTCAGTGACTTTTTTCCTTGTAACCGACTCACTATTTTACATAGGCGGTAGTCAATTGGCCATCTCTGCATGACTTTTTAATTGACTACTAACTACTTATTTTCCAACCAATTTGTAGTTAATTAATACTATAGCAAAAAAAAAAAGATTAACATATGTATGTATATTTATATGATATACATATATTATATACTATACAGATATATGTATGTATATATTCATATATGTATATCTATATAAATATATGTACAATGTACATACATACATATATATAAATTTTTATTTTTATTATATTCACTAAAAATAAAAAATACGTACATCCATACATACGAAGCGCTCATAGAAAATATTATATTATTATATAAACTAGTGTTTTTTGTCAACTGATTATTTTATTTACTACAGGGTAGATACGAAAACGCACACATATACACACACATACATACACACACAAACATCTCACGCATACATACATCCGTCCACTGTAAACACAACGCTTTTCTACAATAACAACAAAACCTGTACACACAAGTGTACGTACATTCACATACACAGAAAGAATCAAACTCACACACACACATACCCAAAAAACTCTCAGCATGAAAATCCCCAAAATCCCCCCATAAATAAATAAATTACGTATCTACAGCCCGGTTCTGTATAAATTATTCATTAGGAAATAACGTTGAAATGCTCTGTATTCTATTTACTGTTCATTATTTGTTCTGTATTTTCATGACTCAAACTGCATCTAAAAAATTAACGCAGTTTCTGCAACAATGCTGTTTTAATCAACATTGAAAAAGGGCTTAATATATCAACTCCAAATGCCGCAGTTCTATAAAAATACAGAAACAACATGGGTTTTTTTTCCTTGAGAGCGTGAATATGAAATTTGTCTGCGTTAGTGACATCTTATGTTCTAAATCTTATTTTTGACGATCCCGCTTCAGGAGCATGTCTTTTCTTCGTTAATTGTCAAGCTACTTTATTTCATGATTATATAACGCAGATTGAGTCCCAAAAAATATGTATGACAGAGGTCTCTCTCGTTATTACTGAACTTAAGTTTAAATCCTATAACGTAGAGAGGAAATATTTTTGCCTATTTTATTCCTGTTAAAAAGATCGTAATTGAGCTGAGCCAGAAAAATGTTTGATATGGATTAGTTTAAAGCCAGGTGTCGCTGATCCGTAGTGGCGCCGCTAAAGAGGGCAACACTAGAATTTATTACCTTTAATCATATATGTACATGATACTATTATTACAACATTGCAAATGTCAGATTTGAAATTGTTAGTCATTAACGAAGTATTAGATGCCGACGAAAATTTTAGTAAGCAGCGATATTTCTTTATTAGTTTTTATGTCTCAAGATTATACAGAATGTAAGTGTATAAATTATCGTTTTATGTATTTTATGTTTGTTACTAACTGCACTAACGTTAATTTTAGTGAAATAAACGCAATTATCCGTAATTGTCACATTACATACCGCCTAGTTTATTTCTTCTGTCACCAATAGTATTGTTGCCTCAAGACGACGCAACAAATTTTATTTCAATTCTATTCAATGCCTGGAGGAATATCGCAGTGGTCGCTGTCGTTATACTGAAATAGAATTGATTCGTATATTGGATACCCGCCGCCAATTTATTGAAAATTGGCTTCGAAGAATACGGGACGACACGCCATCACTTTCATCGCTGATAATGACAGCTACTGTGCAGTTGCATAGTGAATGTAATGTAAATTTTCGTACCGCTGATTATGCCAAACAGGAGCCATCGTTCAACACAAGGACAACTGCGAAAGTATTTACGCGATTATCTTGTCAAGATGTCTGGGCCATCCACTCCTACAAGAGCGGGCTCGGAAAATGCCAACTCATCAATGGATAGTAATGATGAAACCATTATAGAACACCGTCCAGATGAATCAGAAATGGAACGACTAAAAATATTAGAAGGAAATCATCAACGTGTTATGCAGCAGATAGTAGACAGTGAAATTAAGAGGGCACAACTACAGAAAGAGTTATCATGCCAAAATGCCGCTATGAAGAAGACGCCACCCGTGGTAGTTGTGTCTACTGTCGCCCAGGTCGCAACAGCGGCGACCGACACTGAAAGTGTCAATGCTACCTATGTCCACGACCACGCCAACGCTACGCAATCTACAGTCTCTCCAACTATAATGACGCCGCATCAAGGTACTAGTGCCGGCGTCTACGCGCCCCCGTCGAGTTTATCAACGAGAATAGTCCCACCAGATACTGGTTATAGGACAATGTTATTTACAACGTCTATTCCCGCACCACATAGTACCTATACGCCGACAAGCTCGCCAAGAGTTCATCATAATACAGGTGTTGCCGACAATAATTTGCAATACCAAATAATACAACTATGCATAAATTTTTATTATTTGTATTTGCCTCTATTCTTATGATAGATACAAAAGTTTGCCATTTTGAAAGAGTTAAAAGAACACGTCAGATCTTAAAAAATTGAAATTGAAATTAATTTAACAAAAGAATAAGAAAACTAAGGTAAAGTGTATAAATGAAATATTGTAAGATACAGACTAATAAAGTTTCGCCCTTAGAATTTTAAAGCGACGATCACAGTTAGCTATTAAAACTTGGTTTTATTTTTTACAATTCTTTAAAATTCTTAATCATGGAGGAAAACCTGACTCTAACTGCCCAATGCATATTATTTGCCGACCCGGATGATGGCAACATGATCACCTGCTCTAAATGTCTTCACTGTTTCCATAGTAGCTGTTGTGAAATCGACGACGATGTCGACAAATTTGCGTTGATATGCCAGGATTGTATTAAACAACAAAGCACCAAACATAACATAGAAATTTTGGGTGCCTCTATTGAAAGGGGTGTAGAAGTGGTAAATACATCAGCATCCACAAGCGAATTCACACAACAGACTCTTGGTGCTCGAGCTGAGCTAAACAGCAGCTTCAACTACAATTATTAGAGGAGGAAATGCTGCTTATTTTTACGCCGTAAGTATCAATTATTACAATGCGGTGTTGATGAAAGTCAACAAATTGACAATGTACGGCCGGTGGATAAAATCATTAAAAGTGCTACAACAAGCACTTCGCCGTGTGTACAAAATCGTCAAGAAGATTTTAACATCAGCCCAATTTGTCAAAGTACAACAGCAGTAATTAATATAAGTAGCGCCAACTCCAGCAGAGTAGTTGATGGTAGAGTTCACTCCAACTCATCACAGACACAAACCAATTTCCCAGCTGATGCACGAAATGGCATTCCCTTCACTCATCAAGCAAACATATATGAAAGCTGTGATATACAAAATGCAAATATGTGAAATGCTCGACGTACGGAATTTGACACAAATACATACAACGTTAACAACGAAAGAAATATAAGCAACACACGTCAAAATAATAATCCAAACAGCTTTAATATTTCTTCTGGAAATGCAGCAGCAACTCAATTACTGGCTCGACAATATATTTGTAGAGACTTACCACCGTTCAATGGCAACCCGAAAGAGTGGCCAATATGGCAAATGGCAATATGGCAAGTGGCAAAAATGTCTACATGGAACAGCAAGAGACACGGTAAGAAACTGTTTACTGCTCCCGGACATGGTTCCCGATATAATAAGAACCCTGAAGATGTACTACGGTAGACCCGAGGCCATTATTAAAAATCTAATTGAGGAAGTCCGCAAGTATACACTCCCGAGGGGAAAGTTCGAAGCACTCATAGAGTTCGCGTTTGCAGTAAAAAATCTTTGTGCAACCATTCGTGCATCTCAATAAGAAGAATACCTAATTAATCCCACCTTTTTACAGGAGCTTGTGGAAAAGTTGCCAGCAGATACAGTGTTGCAATGGGCATTGCATTCTAAGGACATACGCCGACCAAGTTTAGCTGATTTTTCAGACTGGCTGTATATGATAGCTGAAGCAACATGTAAGGTAACTGTTCCTATATTTGATTCCAACCATGATAGGCCGTCAAAAAAGGAAGGCCATTTAAATACGCACAGGGTGCAAAAGCAACAACAGCAGTGTGTTATATGCAGTAACACACATAAAACGACACAATGTGATAAATTTAAAGCTCTGTCTGTAGCAGAGAGATGGCAGGCTGTCAAATCGAAAGGTTTATGTCGTATTTGCCTTGGGCAACATAGACGCAGATGCTGGTTTCAGAAGCCATGTGGAATAAGTGGTTGTCAAGTCCAACATAATGCATTATTTCACAACGAAGAGCAATCATCAGATGGCACAGTGAATAACCACCGGTCCCCTAGTGGAGATGAGTCGTATTATAGAATTGTACCAGTAAAAATTTACGGTGATAAAAAATCAGTTACAATATACGCTCTCATGGATGATGGCTCGACCTTAACACTTATGGGAGAGAAGGTCGCTGGTTTGTTGGATGTTCAAGGCGTCAATAATCCTCTTTGCATTCGTTGGACTGGCAATGTCGCACGGTATGAAAGTAGCTCAAAGCGATTTAACTTAAAAATTTCTTCAATTAAACCGAATGCATAGATGTATCCACTAAGCGACGTGTACACCGTAAAAAATTTGAACTTGTCAAAGGAAACGTTAAATTTAGAAAATGTCAGAAGCAAATACCCATACCTTGCAGATGTTCCTTTCGAAGGTTATAAGAATGTGGTGCCATCGATGATCATAGGTGTAAACAATCCGAATTTAATATCATCTATCAAGGTACGTGAAGGTGGCTGGAACCAACCAGTGGCATCAAAAACAAGACTGGGATGAACACTTTTCGGTGGTGGATCCATGGTCAGGGGGAAACTTAATTTTCATAGGTGTTCCTGCGATGAAATTCACCAGCTGGTGAAAAAGTTTTTTTTAGATGAAGGAGAAGGCGTAACATCAACATTATCGATGCCAATGGCGAAGGAGGACGAAAGAGCCCTACAAATTCTAAACGAAACATGCGTGCTACAAGATGGACGATACGAAGTTGGACTTTTATGGAAAACAGACCCACCAGAGTTGCCAAATAGCTTGCCAATGGCAATGAAACGTTTAAAGTGTATTAAACGAAAAACAGAATCTGAGCCGGATCTGGCCGAAAATTTGAAACTTCAAATAGCAAATCTAGTTGAAAAGGGCTATGCTGAACAACTTCCACTATCAGTGTTGCGAGAAAATGTAATCAAAACGTGGTATTTACCAACATTTATCGTTAAAAATCCGAACAAGCCCAACAAAGTTCGCCTGGTGTGGGACGCTGCAGCAAAATCTGATGGGTTTGCTCTTAACGATTTTTTATTTAAAGGACCGAATTTGCTAATACCCCTCATGAATATCCTATTTAAATTTAGAATGGGTGCAATTGCGGTATGCGGTGATATTGCTGAAATGTTTCACTGCATAAAGGTACGTAAAGAAGATGCCGTGGCACAGCGTTTCTTGTAGTGGGACGAAAACAATTCTTTATTAATCTATCAGCTTAATGTCCTTACATTTGGAGCTTCTTGCTCGCCGTTCATTTCACACTTCGTCAGACACAAAAATGCCCGAAATTTTGGGGAAAATGAAAAGGTAATTGACGCTATTACAAAACAGCATTATGTAGATGATTTTATTGATTCCGCCGACACCATTGAAGAGGCAATTGAGCTGGCGCTAAGTGTTAAAAGCGTCCATGCTAAAGGCGGCTTTCACATGCATAATTGGTCATCGAACTCCTTAGAAGTCCTTCAGGCACTTGGCGAAAATACGGAAGTAGACAAGAAAAATTTTGAAAATAGCGTAAGTGTACCACACTGCGAAAAAATTCTTGGCCTGTACTGGGTTCCGAAAGAAGATGTCTTTAAAATGAATCTTAGATTTGTACGACTGCGACGACCAATTTTATCCAGCGAACTAGTGCCCACTAAGCGAGAAGTTTTACAAGTTTTAATGTCTGTTTTCGACCCCCTAGGTTTTGTGTCTTGCTTTATGTCGTACCTTAAGGTAATTCTTCAAGAGGTGTGGCGGTGCGCAATAGATTGGGACCAGGTTTTAAGCGATAACCTTTATAATAAGTGGAAAAATTGGCTTACGTTTCTGCCCACAATTACGAGGGTTACTATACCGCGATGCTACTCATTATTACTACAAAACCCTAATTACGTGGCTGAGTTGCATACGTTTGTGGATGCTAGCGAGGATGCATATGCGGCAGTTGCATATTTTCGACTGACCTTCGGTGAAAAAACTGAAGTAAGACTAGTTGCAGCTAAGGCAAAGGTTGCCCCCCTTTGGCCTCTTTCCATACCTCGACTCGAACTGCAAGCAGCGACTATTGGTACCAGGCTTATGAAGACTATATCCTGCCACAAGATAAAATTGCAGCGAAAGGTGATGTGGACTGATTCTAAAACTGTTTTGGCATGGCTTGCAGGTGTTCCTAGAAAGTATAAGCATTTTTTCATGTTCCGAATAGCTGAAATTTTAAAAGTCACCGATATCACTGAATGGCGTTGGGTACCAAGCGCAATGAACGTTGCGGACCTTGCCACAAAATTTAGGCCTGCTACGGATGACTATAACCAATGGTTCGAAGGTCCATCATGGTTGGGGCTACCTGAAGAAAAGTGGCCAAAAAATCTAACAAATCCAGAACCATATGTCAACAATGAAGAGATGTGTGAAATTCGGCCTCGTTATCTAAACATACACACTAAGACAGTTCATTTATCAATTAATTTTGAATATTTCTCTAGTTGGTGTGGTCTTAACCATGCTGTGGCAAATTGGGTAATGTATGTTAATAGGAAAACTCAAAAGTTACATAAACAAGATTTAGTTAAAAAACTTAATGCATCACATCTACTTAAGGCAAAAACCATCATTCTAAAGACGATTCAAGTAGCAAGTTTTTCTGATGAGTATGATGCACTTCAGAGCAGTAGACTGAACGCGACAAGCTTAACGTTTATATTGATGAGAATGGCATAGTCAAAGTAAAAATTAGAGCACAGTATGCAACCCCTGCCTGTGGATTTCAAAGAGATCTTATAATCCTACCAAATAACCACCATGTAACAAAGCTTATAATTATGAGTTACCATCTTGCTTACCACCATCTAAACCACGAGACTGTATTAAATGAAATCCGCCAAGTTCACTTTATCTTGAAATTGAGAACGATATATAAAAGTGTTCGTAGGAGCTGCCAAAAATGCAAAATTGAGTCAACGAAACCTGTTCCACCACAAATTGGCCCCTCTACCACCAGCACGACTGGGGCTTTTCAGAGACCATTTACATTTGTGGGTGTTGATTACTTCGGCCCGCTTACAGTCACCTTTGGCAGGAAATCTTTAAAAAGATGGGGAGTTATATATACATGCCTGACCATAAGAGCTATTCATATTGAAATAGCACACAGCCTGTCGACAGACTCTTGCTTAATGGCCCTTAAAAATTTTATTGCAAGGCTTGGCTGTCCAACTGAAATTTACAGCGATAACGGTACAAATTTTCGAGGAGCTGATCGCCATCTGCGAGATCATGCAAAAAGCATCAACTCTGGCACCATACAAGATGATCTAGCACGTAGGGGTATTTCATGGAAATTCAACCCACCGGCTGCTCCTCATATGGGGGGAGCTTGGGAAAGGCTGATAAGGTCAATTAAAACAATTTTGTATAAAATATCTCCAACCCAAAAATTCTCTGATGAAAGCTTAAGAAGTGCTTTAATGGAAGTTGAATTGATAGTAAACTCAAGACCCTTGACGTATGTGTCACTCGAAAATTAAGATGAAGAGGCCATCACCCCAAACCATTTTCTTTTGGGGAGTTCGAATGGTAAAAAACCACCCTGTTCACTTGAAAATATTGACTACAGAATGTCCCTTCGCCAAAGTGAAATATTAGCAAATTGGTTTTGGCGCCGTTTTGTAAAGGAGATGCTTCCAACTTTGACCAGGCGCAATAAATGGACACAAAAAACAAAACCAGTTGAAGTGGGCGATGTTGTACTAGTCGTAGATGAAAATGCCGAGAGAAACCTTTGGCTTAGAGGAAAAGTAGTAGAAGTTACCAAAGCAAAAGATGGACAAGTCCGGAGAGCTAAATTGAAAACAAAGAATGGTATTATAGAGCGACCTGCAGTTAAATTGGCAGTTTTAGATGTCAGCAATTGAGGGGAGAAAGCCTTTGAATAAAGAGTCTTACTGCAATACCAAATAATACAACTATGCATAAATTTTTATTATTTGTATTTGCCTCTATTCTTATGATAGATACAAAAGTTTGCCATTTTGAAAGAGTTAAAAGAACACGTCAGATCTTAAAAAATTGAAATTGAAATTAATTTAACAAAAGAATAAGAAAACTAAGGTAAAGTGTAAAAATGAAATATTGTAAGATACAGACTAATAAAGTTTCGCCCTTAGAATTTTAAAGCGACGATCACAGTTAGCTATTAAAACTTGGTTTTATTTTTTACAACAGGGTTGCCATACGAGTCAAATGCAACAATCCCGAATACGGTATATATGCTCCATGATGCAAATGTGTATTCGCCCACGGGCGGTAGCATATATGACGCGACAAGAAAATTATATGACCTTCCTGAATTTCCTGGACACCCCGAACAGTGGCCCTTATTCAGAACTTCATTTAGGGAATCTACAAACGCATATGGTTATACGTTACTGGAAAATACATTCAAACTACAAAAGTCTCTAAAGGGTATAGCGCTTGAGGAAGTAGAAAGTCTACTTATAGATCCACAAAATGTCTTGCAGATAATTGACCAACTAGAGTTTAAATACGGCCGCCCCGAATTATTGATTAAAAGTCAATTGTGTAAAATTCAGGAAGTTACACCTGTACAGGAGAATCACTTAGAAAAGCTAGTGCCATATGCTACGAAAGTGCAGAATTTGACTACCTTTTTGAAAAGCGCAAAGGCTACTCAACATTTAAGTAATCCAATTTTAATGGAAGAACTGACGTCGAAATTGCCAATGACTAAGCGTATGGAGTGGGCAACGTACTCCTCCACGATTATTCCATTTCCTACGGTGGAACATTGTAACGTTTGGATTAATCAGATGGCAAGAATTATAGCCACGGTCACCCCAATACTGCCCATTGTGCCTATGAAAACGCAACCAGGAAAATCTCGCGGCTACGCAAAACCAGTGGTAGCAATGAATGATAAGGTCGATGAAGATACGCGAGGAAAATTATATTGTGTTATATGTAACGAATCGCACTATATAGGTGAGTGCGACGAATACTTGGCAATGTCGAAAAGCGAACGATGGAATATCGTGAAAGATAATCGATTGTGCTTTTCATGCTTGCGCAAGGGCCATAACTTGGGCCAGTGTAAACGAAAAAAGAGCTGCAAGATTAGTGGGTGCAGAAAAGCGCATAATGCAACATTGCATCAAGGGCTAAATGTTGACCAAGTACAGGTAAATACTATGCAAACGAAGCCAATTAAAAAAATCGCGACAAAGCTACTATTCAAAGTATTGCCTGTGGAATTGGGCGGGCCGAACGGGAAAATAGTAAAAGTACATGCCTTTTTAGATGAGGGTTCATCCTCAACATTGGTGGAGGAGTCAGTTGCACGTCAAATGGGTTTGGGACGGAAAAAAGAAAGCCTCACCCTACAATGGATTGGAGGGAAGGGCACTA
This sequence comes from Tachina grossa, assembly GCA_949987645.1. NCBI lineage: Eukaryota > Metazoa > Arthropoda > Insecta > Diptera > Tachinidae > Tachina > Tachina grossa. The sequence continues at coordinate 54,872,396 of OX465277.1, read as the reverse complement.
AAGTATCATCTATTTCAATGCAAATTAAAATTAAAGGAGCCGGTAATGATAAAGGGTGGTACAAATTGAACGCTCGAAGTGTGCCAAAATTGGAATTGCCTTCACAGGCAATCAATCTTAAGGAGCTCCGCGGATATAATGATGTCAATAATCTCCCAATCGCCGAATATACCAACGCCACGCCACAAATATTGATCGACCTAGACAATTGTCATATGACGGCCAGTACCAAAAGTGTTAAACTCGGCCAATACGTTTCTGCCAGCAACATGCTGTTAGGATGGGTTATATACGGACGACCAATGGGCGAATATTCGAAAGACTCGCGTCAATATACCCTCATGGTCCGCACTGAGGGAACAGAAGAACAGAATATCGAACAGGTAGTTGCCGACTATTTTACTACCGAAAATTTCGGTGTGACTACGCCACGCCAAACACTAGAATCAAAGGACATGCTACGAGCGCGAAAGGTTATGGAGGATACAACTGTAAGAATAGGTGACCGATACGAAACCGGTCTACTGTGGAGAAATGATGATATTAGACTGCCCAATAGTTACAACATGGCCTTGAATCGACTTTATTCTATGGAGAAAAAGATGAATAATGATGACGAGTTTAGAAAGGCGTATAGAAAAGCTATGTCAAGTTATATATCAAAGGGATATGCAAGAAAATTATCCCCACATGAAATGAAAAAATGTTCTCCGCGTACGTGGTATCTACCTCACTTTGCCGCATTTAATGTGAATAAGCCTGGCAAATTAAGACTGGTATTTGACAATGCTACGGCGGTGAATGGTATGTCGTTGGATTATGCACTACTTAAAGGTCCGGACGGAAATCAGTCATTGCTAAAGATTCTTTTTCAATTTCATGAAGGTGCAGTCGTAGTATGTGCTGACATAAAGGAGATGTTTTTGCAGATTCGCATACGCGAGACTGATCAAGATGCTCAGCGGTTTTCATGACGTCATAACCGAAACGAACCGGTAGAAACCTACTCCATGGCTGCCATGATATTTGCCATGATATATCGCCAGAGACCAGCCTGAAGTAATTGACACAATCTTGAACAGCCATTACGTGGACGATATGGCACGCAGTTTTCAGAGCGAAGAGGATGCTCTTAGAATTGCGCTAGCGGTAAGAACAACACATAGCAAGGCCGGGTTTGAACTTCGTGGTTTTATATCAAACTCAACTTACGTTCAGAATCATCTGAACGGAAATGTCGAAAATCAGTCTACTAACGTCAACATGAACACCGCCGATGCCATTGAGAAAATACTTGGTATGTTTTGGAAAAATAATACGGACGAATTTATTTTCAAGCTACATATGTATCGAGTTGACCCTGAAATATCGACTGGCAGAAAATGTCCAATAAAGAGAGAGTTGTTATGTTTGGTTATGTCGGTATATGACCCCTTTGGAATGCTGGCAAATCTGTTGGTAAATGGCAAAATATTACTGCAGGAACTGTGGCGCGCTAGAATAAACTGAGATGACGTGCTTCCCTGGAACATATATGAACGTTTTGCTCAATGGGTTCAGTGCCTACAAGTCGCAAAACAATTTTGTATACCCCGGTCTTACAGTCCCGAACTATTCCTCTCTGAAACAAGAATAGAGTTACATGTTTTCAACGATGCTAGCTAGACCGCATTCGCCTCTGTGGCCTACTGGCGCATCATAACAGCTAGGGGAATTCAAGTTTGTTTTGTGGCCGGCAAAACTAAATGGGCCCCGCTAAAAGCACTTTCCGTGCCTCGCTTGGAACTGCAATCCGCGGAACCGTCATTAGCTGGATAAAATCTGATCATCGACAGTATAAAACCTTCGTGATGCACAGGGTCAATGAAATTCTTGAATCGACTCACGAAAGTGACTGGCGTTGGTTACCCACGATATCGAATGCAGCAGGTGTCGGAACAAGAACTACTTACCCAATAAAATATAGCCCTAGAAATACGTGGATACAAGGACCTGAATTCCTAAAGGACGACGAAGAAGCTTGGCCACATCAAATTGATCTGAGTGAAGTTAGCGACTCAGAGGAAGAAAAACGAAAAATATTCCTGGTCACCCTTGAGGCGCCTGTAATAGACTTCAGCAGATTTTCCAACTACCTCCGACTTAAAAAAAACTATTGCCTGGGTCCTTCGTTTTGGCATGAGATCCCGCGAAAAATCTAGTCACAACTATGAGCTGACAGTGTCTGAGCTTCAAAGAGCGGAGGTGGTGATATGCAAGTTGGTACAACATGAAGCATAAAACGAAGAGATAAACGAGCTAGATGCAAATGATGGAGTATCGAAAAACAGTTCGATTTCAACACTCACTCCACGCCTAAATTCCGATGGCCTGATATGTGTTTACGGGCGAATCGATTACGCGCTGGCATTGCCCGAATCAACTAGACATCCCATAATTTTGCCTCCCCGTCACGTAGTAACGGAGCTTATCATAACATGGTACCATTATAGATCATTTCATCAAAATGACGAACTCATAGTTAATGAGATAAGGAGAAAATATTGGATTCCAAATCTGCGAGCAGCAGTTAAACGTGCCAAATCAAGGTGCCAGCAGTGTAAGAACAATCGGGCAGTGCCAAGACCGCCAGTTATGGGCCAACTACCTCTTGATCGCCTTCAGCCATACGTGAGACCATTCACATACACCGGTCTGGATTATTTTGGTCCCATATACGTAACGATCGGACGCAGGACTGAAAAACGCTGGGCAGCGCTGTTTACTTGTCTAACTATCCGGGCCATACATATGGAGCTAGCCGCAGATCTATCCACTGACGCCACTATCATATGCATCCGTAACTTCGTTAATCGCAGAGGAGTCCCTGTGAAGATACGGTCCGACATGGGTACCAATTTTGTTGGCGCAGACGGAGAGTTGCAAAAGGTGAGTGACCTATTTGATAACAATTATATTCAGAGTGAATTGGCAACGAAAAATATAACCTGGGAGTTTAACTGTCCTGCCAACCCCAGTAGTGGAGGGTGCTGGGAAAGACTTATTCATGTGACGAAGAAAGTGCTCGCGGTAACACTGAAAGAAGCTGCGCCTCAAGTTGAAACGTTGCGCAGCTTGCTAATTGAAGCCGAGAATGTTGTAAATAGTCGCCCTCTTACTCATCTGCCAGTCACACCTGAAAATCCGGAACCGGAATGTGAGTGTATAAATTATCGTTTTATGTATTTTATGTTTGTTACTAACTGCACTAACGTTAATTTTAGTGAAATAAACGCAATTGTCAATAATTGTCACATTACATACCGCCTAGTTTATTTCTTCTATCGCCAATAGTATTGTTGAGTCAAGACGACGGAAACAAATGGGATACTGCCTACCCAGAAGTTGAAATTCCTACGTGGAAAGATGTTAAATCCAGTTTTGCTTTCATTATGGATGTTTGTGAATGGGCTAGTGTTGATTAGTTCAAACACATAAATTTGAACTAGCACTAGGTTCCCAAATAGTTATTCCTTACAAGCACTTGTAACTTGAAGGAAGCCGTTCAGTAATAAAACACTCTTGATATGCTTATTGAAAACGACTTAAAATATGATTTATTTTTACTTTCTTTTATATAAAATTAAGAATTAATAAAAGTGCTTAGCTTATAGATAATAACATATGCAATATTAATATTGTTTGAGTAAACACAATAACATGACCTAATTTATAAATGAGGTAAATGCACTCTGTATTTAAACAATTAATTAATAAGCAAATTTCCTTAGCAATGGTTAATGAACCTTATGATGTGTAAACAATTAATTAAATGTTAATAACTTATAATTGTGTATGATTGTATGTTTGTTAATAACAGCAAAATATCGTTGTGTATGAATGTATGTATGTATGATTGTAAACTATGTTGTCTTTTTATTTATGAAAGTAAATGTATGTATGTATGTTCTTTAACAATGGATAAAAGAAATGAGTTAAACATAAACTACACCGAATTATTTGATGAATTAACGCTTGCTAAAAGATATACCTCTAGAAAAATTAAAGGAATAGAATGAGAATAAAAAATCTGCAAAAATGTTTAAACATTTTAAATCCAAAGCCAAAATCCAAAGCCAAGTAGTGAATCGTTAACATTACCATTGCCTAGTACTTCTTCATCATCCGCATTGGGCTCGCGTTCATCACTAAACCAAGTTATCACTACAGATAACAGTAGCTCAAAACCCAAGGTACAAGTGGGAATGGACAGATATATAACAGTGGTAAAGCGTGGGCGAAGCCCAAATTCTTCAAAAATTTCATCTGCTCCAAAGATGTCTAGGGATAACAGCGCATCATCTACCAATCGTCAAAATCGTTTTTCATTATTGCAAGACACCGACGACAAGCCCTCTACATCATCGCAAAAGTCTTTTAAGCCACCACCTATTTATCTGAGAGAAAAAAAATTCTAACGCGCTTATAAATAAACTACTGTCGACCATTGGTGAAAATACTTTTCACATCATTCCAATTAAACGAGGTAATATTGATGAAACTAAAATCCAAATATATACTGAAAAAGATTTCCGAAAAATTGTTAGTGAATTCGAAAAAAATAAAACAAATATTTACACATACCAACTTAAGAGTGCTAAAGGCCTACAGATAGTATTAAAGGGCATAGATTCATATGTTGAACCCGAAGAAGTAAAATGTGCACTTGTCGACCAAGGATTCAAGGTAAAAAATGTTACCAACATATTTAATAGAGAAAAGGTCCCCCAACCCCTATTTTTTTTTTTTTTTTTTTTTTTTTTTTTTTATAAACACAAACACAATTCGCAAAGCGATTAGCTTGTCTGCGAAAAACACCCAGGGTCTATGGTGGGAATCGAACCCACGACCTCCGGACTGAGAGGCTAGCATCGCTACCACTCAGCCACGGGTTGAACTGGAGCCGATGACACACAATTGAAAAAAAATGAGGCCCATCCAGTTTATAACGTAAAGTATCTCTTACATCGAAAAATCACAGTTGAAGAGCCACGTAAGCGTTCAGGTCCCGTACAGTGCCATAATTGCCAAGAATATGGCCATACGAAAACTTACTGCAAGTTACCTACAGTGTGTGTTATCTGTGTGTGTTGTTGCATGGTACTGCTAGCTGCACTAAGCCAAAAGATCAAGCAGAAAAAAATGTAGTAATTGTGGAGGTAATCACACAGCTAACTATAGAGGGTGCCCTGTATATTCTTTCGTTAAACAGGCTATGGGTCACAAACCCAAATTAACTCCAGCTCAACCAGTAAACGCGAACTCCGCCACTTTTGCTCAAATGAGCCAACCAGTTACTTCACGTGTTTCGTATGCTGATGCTGCTAAGACTAGTTCAATTCCCACACAAAATAATCTACCGCCAAATAATTCAACGAATTCAAACTCAAGCTTTAACTTTAGTCGCCTTGAAGCTACTATTGAGAATCTGCTGCTAACTATAAACAACTTTACTACGAATATTACAAGTATGATGCAAGAAATGCTGCGAATGCAGAATACATTGCTTCAAGCATTAGTTAATAAACCATGAACACGTTAAAAATATGTTATGCCAACATAAAAATGAACTTGAGCACTTCCTCATGGAAAAAAATATTGATATAATGTTGGTTTCTGAGACTCATTTGACCTCAAGAAGCTTATTTAAAATAAATGGTTGCACTTTATATGATACAAAGGACCCAAGAGGGAGAGCATGCGGTGGATCAGCAATTATGATTAAGTCAAGACTCAAGCACTATGTCCTTGACAACGTTAGTGAAGAATATTTGCAAGCAACGAATATTTTCGTAGAAAATTTTTGTGCGAATTTCGTGATATCATAAATTTACTCACCTCCCAGATTTTCAGTTACCGAAGATCAGTATGAGAAGTTCTACAAATCGCTTGGATCTTGTTTCGTGGCAGCTGGTGACTACAATGCAAAACATACGAACTGGGGATCGCGTCTTGTCACACATAGAGGTCGCGACTTGTTCAATACAATTTCAAAAATGGGCTTAGATGTCATTTCGGGTGGGAGCCTACTTACTATCCTACTGACGTAAGAAAAATTCCAGATGTTATAGATTTTGCCGTCACGAAATATATTCATAGGGACTTAATTCACGTAGAGGCCTCTCTAGATCTGTCCTCCGATCACTCCCCAACAATAGTTACAATTTTCAACCCACTAAGGAGTGATTTAACTAACTCATATGTGAAGATGATTAATGAAATCAACTGGATGGCATTCAAAAAATATCTTAGTAGTCACTGCGTAGAAAATATTCAGCTTAGATCATGCGATGATATTCAATTTAACATTGCCAATCTTAACGAAAATATTAAACAGGCTGCTGAACACGCCACTACCTCCTATCCGCAGACCGGCTTTAACAGAATTTATTCTACGGAAATTGAACGTCTTGTATGTGAAAAAAGGAGAGCTAGAAGAGAATGGCAACAACACAGATCACCCCTAAATAAAATCAGGTTTAAAGAATGTACTAAACGACTCAAAGAGCTGATATCGTCGGAAAAAATTGCACTACTGGAAAATTATTTAGAAGGTCTTGATGTAACGTCCGCATCTAATTACTCTTTATGGCGCGCTACTAGAAATCTTAAACGACCCGTTGATCTTAAATCACCATTGCGTACTGCGACCGGAGGCTGGAGTGAGAAAGGTAACTTATTTTCTGAGCATTTAAAATCTGTATTCACTCCCAATTCATGTACGGGTGCTGCTGATTTACCGAGTGTAGTTTCTCTACCCCCTCGTCCCTTAAGGTTTAAGATGCGTGAAAATTGCTGAACTCAACCTGCTCCAGGTATTGATGGCATTAGTAACAAAATGCTCATGAACTTGTCTCATATTGTAATAAGAATCCTGCTATTTATTTTTAATGCTATTTTAAGAATGCAGTATTTTCCACATAACTGGAAACTTGCCAAGATCAATAAGCTTACTATCTACAATCTCAAAGCTTTTCGAAAAGCTGCTCATGACTAGATTGTTCAAAATTTTAACTGATAATGGGTGCATCCCGGACCATCAATTTGGCTTTAGAAGTCATCACAGCACGATTGAACAAACGCATAGACTGGTCCAAGTTGTAGGAAGAACATTTGAAGAAAAGAAATATTGTTCTGCTCTCTTTATTGATGTTTCTCAGGCGTTTGATAAAGTATGGCACGAAGGCCTAGTTTTAAAATTGAAGACATATCTGCCAATAAACATTCAAAACCTTTTGGAAAGTATATTATTGATAGGAAGTTCACTGTTGTGGAAGGAGAGTTCACGAGTGTGCCCGAATCTATATCCTTGCCACAGGGTAGTATTCTGGGTCCTGTCTTGTATTTAATATATACTTGTGATATGCCTGTGAGCAATAATATCCATATTTCTACTTTTGCCGATGATACAGCCTGTATGATTGTGCACGAAAACCCTTATGAGACATCCCGCAATCTCCAGGAACATATTACCCAGCTGGAAATATGGTTGAACTTATGGAGAATTAAAGTCAATGAACAAAAGTGTGTCCATATAACGTTCACCCTAAGAAGAGATACTTGCTTCCCCATTCGAATCAACAATCCAAATATTCCTCAACATTCCCAAGTGAAATACCTTGGTATACACCTTGATCGAAGACTTACATGGAAACATCATATTGACTCTAAGTTAACTCAGATGAAACTTAAGTTAACTCAAATATATTGGTTGATTGGCAGAAACTCAACACTCAGCCTAGACTGCAAACTTTTACTATACAAGTCGCTTTTGAAGCCAATATGGTGCTACGGAATTCAGTTATGGGGCACTGCTTCAGCTTCCAATGTCGAGAGAATCCAAAGAAGGCAAAGCAAAATTTTACGGTTAATAACATCGGCTCCATGGTACATCCAAAATTATATTATACATCGTGATTTAAATATGCCACTAGTGACTGAAGAAATTGCAAAATACGCAGGCAAATATTTAACAAAACTCGAATCACATCCTACTCCGCTTGCTCGTAATATTTTGAGCTTTATTGGACACATCCGCCTAAAAAAGAGGGACACACGGGCTCTTATACCTAACACTCCAGATGGGACTACTTGAAAATACTTTTCCCCCCTTTTTTTGATTATCACTACTAATGTATTATTTATAACTATCACTAAGTTTATGTCCGACAGTGGTCGGGCCTAATAACTATATTCTAGATTTAAGATTTGAATACTTATTGTTAGTTCATATATGGAGATACAATAAATAGATTCAAGCATTAAAAAAAAAATAAAGAGACATTAGTTTCCAAAATAGGTTGCAAGTTGTCGAATTCAGTTTATGTTTATCTGGTTCCAATGCCCCAACATAAAGAGTATTTTCTGTTTTATATAATAATTATATGGACCAGTGAAAAAACTTTAATGAAGATGGATACCATCAGAGCGTTTTTATTTACTAAATTAAAACATGATTTAAATTGTATTGAGTTCAAAGAATATATAAAAGGGAATCAATACTTGCTTAAACAAATTTATTCCACAGAAAAATATCAAAATTAGGGCTTGTATTTTAACATTGTAATCTAAAACTATGTATGTAGCTATTAATTTTTGTACAAAAAAAAAATACTTTCGAATTTGTATGCTTATAACGTGTAAATTCGAAAGCATTTTCTTTCGTTTCGAATTACACACATATAAATACATACATATGTAGATTATAGCAAATGTGCTTACATTGCGATGTTACTTTTTGAATTTTTTTTTGTTAATTTTGCCTTCAATTTTGTCTTTGTCAAAAAAATAAAAATTTAATAAATTTATAAAATTAAATACATTTGATATGTCTGTAAGGTTGTTTACTGTTTGTTTAAATATTTCCTTGTTCTGTATTTTGATTTAAAAATTATGGCCTCCGTAGGTATCCCGTAATCACTTGTTTTTGGATATTCAGAAGTGTCAAATTCATGTTCTTTATAACTTTTAATGGCTGTGTAAAAGTCTTTAGTTTGTATCGTGTATATGAATGAGCCAGTGCCCATGTAATTTAATTTAAATTTTGACTTGAATTTAGGTTGCATGTATCTATAATGAAAATTATACATCTTCCATTTGGAAAGTTCCAGCACACAAAATCCTAAATATATGGGATTATTATAACATGTCTTAACTCCATTAATTTGAATCGTTATCATATCTTCTGAAAATATTGCTAAGCTGTGAAAATTTGATTTAGATATCCAATTTTGGGCACCTAAATGGTTTGGGTTTAATGTAGTCCAACTGGTAACAGTCCTCACATCTTTCCTTTTGTCCACATTCTCCATGGTTTTCCCATATACTGCTTTGTTGAGCATTTTGAAAAAATGTTAAGGTCTATATAATCTTTCAACCATGGAGACTACTTAAAAGCTAGAACTCTATGTATTTTTCCAAAATCAAACCGTTTTCATTGTTTAAGTACTCTGTAATGAAGTATATAAGAACGTTTTGGCGATATCATTTTTTTATATTTCGATGCTCTAATTTTCTTGTTTTCTGCACAGAAAGGAAGATCGTTATTATGTAAATAAGAAGGATATTCTAAGTCGACCTCATATACATAACCATCATTTGAATTATCATCTATTAACTGGGGATTAATATTTAGTTCTTCGCTTTTTAACCATCTGAATCCTCCATAAGGAAGATGTTCAGACATCGCCCAACCGTACAGATTATTTGCATCTAAATACATAAGAAATTTGGAAGGTTTATTTTTATCAAGTGTCTAAATACTTATTATTTGCTTTGGAGTATCTTTTACTAGATTGGAAAATTCTACCTCGTATCCCTCTTTTAAAGAAATTGTACACATCGATATCGGTTATTAGCTCTAATTCAATGTTTGTATGCTTAAGCATAACATTCCAAGATATCCCGAGAGCAGTATAGTATTGACAGGGATCCAAGCTATAAATTTTTTACAGACATTTCTAAAATTTTCAAAAATATCCGTTAGGAGAAGCATCTGTTTTCAAATACAATACCATATAATCTTTCAAAGTTTTGCAGTCAAAAATTGGCCATACTTCATTCGCATGCGCATAGTCTTCAATAAAACATTCTTTGTTATTAAGTTTATTAAAGAAATCTTTTCTAGGTGAAAGTTGCGTTTCATTAAGTTTTTCAAAAGAATTAAGATCATCATAGGGAAAAATTCCCTTTTTCCTTATGAGATTAAATTCTTGGCTTGTTTGAAATGGTGCTCTTGACGGTAAGATCATTTGCCAACGATTCCAAACTATCGGCCATAAAACGCATTGTATCAAGAAACCTAAGTTCAAGATCACTCATATTAATAAACTGAGATAGAGATACATATATATAATTCTTTATTTAACGGAAGGACTTCTATATTTGTCGCAACTTTACTTAATTCTTTCACAAAAATATGAGAATCATAGGATGAATGGTTATGAAAATAAATTGGAATAAACTTGGCTACTTGATTATTTAGGTTGCATCTGTTATGCAGTGCACCTCGATATTAACCGCTTATATGACAATGATCTCTCACACGATAATTTTTTAAGTGTTGTGCACATATGTGGCAAGTTATCGCACTGTAAAATGTTATATTTTCTTCATCTGTCAAGTTCTCCATTTCAATTTTTTTTGTGAGATAATTGTTATATATATCTTGACAATCTTGATTGAAAAATTTAACAAATTTTCCAGAAACATCTTCACCCGTATAAAATCTTAGCTTATCCAATTTATTGTCATGCTTACACTTAATGAAATATCTGAATGTGCAGGGTACATGTCTTTGATTTAATTTAGTTTTACTACTTACATTAAAGTCTATCTGTTGCAAAACACATTCAAAATCGACGTATATAACAAAAGGGATATCAATTTTTCTATGGTGGCTCTTAAACCACAGTATGGAGTCTTTTGCCATTGGCATTGTAGTAACTATTTTACCAGATTCCATTTTATTTTTCTCCATAATATTTTCATGTATTGCAGACAGTTGTTGCAAGATAAAAGTCCTTAACAATGTGTCGTTGTTTGCTTTTTTAGTAGTCTGTAAGACATCAAACACCCGTATTGTATTATTTAATTTTAAATACTTTCCAATATATTACTTACTTTGAAATATCTTTTATAAAGATATAGTGATGCCCATCCATGTTTTCCAATAACAGTAAGTTAACATGCTTTGTCTTCTAATTTTGGGTTATTTATAATGGTCCATATAGTTCATCAGTCTCGTCTTCATAACCAAACACATTCACACTAACATCATTCCGCCCCTCAAATATTTTTTAGTGACATCGGATATGTTAAATTTGAAGAATCAATTATAGTTCCATCTTGTAGCGAAGTTATATCAGCACTAATATCTTCAATATTATATGAAAAGCATCGAGTCGGACCATTGATAGCCGAGGTACTCATTGCCGCAATTAAAGCCCACTTATAACAGTAATTATCACTGTTTTGAATGTTAATGCAAGCACCACGACTAGCAAGCTTTTCCGGTGTAGTAATCCAATGAGCTCCTTTTACTAAAGAAGATTTAGTAATATTTAAGGAACAAATGCAGATTAGCGAAGCAGCTCCAAATAAAATAAAAAGTAGCCTATGTGATAGAAAATTAAAAAATAAGAAAATATTAAATAAAAAAGTTGGCGGCGATGCCTATTTTCCGAGTTATGGGGCTCTGAACTTTTTTACGGAAACTGCAAAAAATCTGAACAAAAAAATTTAAAAAGCTTATCTGATAGGAAATTAAAAAAAATAAGAAAAAAGTCGCTTTTGACTTTGTCGCCAGTACTTTATGCTATAGACATTTAGCATGTGCTTGTCATTGAAAATCTACTAGTAACACTAAAACAATTGACTAGGTAGTGAATTCATAGTTCTTATGGGAACATGGAGACATACCAACTAGACATTAATTGGTGCATTTCTATACCTTACGTACATAAAAATTTATGTAAATTGACAAGTTGTTGCAAAATCCACCATAAATACACCACATCTGTTTTCTCTCTTTCTTTTACACTGACGAATAGAAGAGAAATTGTAGACAATGTACTACTAGAAATTTAGTGTTGACATAGAGACATGTACATGGGCACACGCACATCAAACCATTCTTATCTCACACTTATACTCACACAACAAAACAAAACATCATCATTACGTGCATATCCATGTACAAACCAACGATTACCCTCGTCACTTTACACCATTGACAGTAATTACCCAAATTTTGCCCTAAATTACAAATTTGACAATTTTAATGGCTGAGGCTCATACATTACCCTACTACTGATTTTCCAGTTCCCACTGATGGAATTATTGGACGTAATATCTTAAGAAAGTATTTCGGTAAGATTGGTTTTGAGACGTACACTAGGGCATGATATAAATATAGAAGGTACTTCCATTCTCTCATTTTTTCTTGACATTCACCATCTGACAAGTATAAGTATTTTGAAGTTTCCGATAAAATCGTGCTACCGTATTAATTTAATATTTCCTCTGTTTCCTGTTTGTTTGAAAATTTTACTCAAAAGTTATTTAAAAATTGTTTTTATAAAATACAGAATGTATAAATTAAACAATAATGCCCAAATTCTGTTCGACGATTGTAGCGTCTTGTCTATGGACGATAAAAAGCAGCAGTTATGATTCTTTAAAACATTATTTACTGTCTATGCTAAAAGGTTCGTGTATTTGCTTTATGATTTTGTTCTAAACATTATATCCAACACATATTTTTTCATATATTTTTCAAACTATTCTATAATTCTTTAATTTAATTTTTATGTTTTAAAAACATGGTAATAATCAGGTATGTGATGGAAAACGATTTAGACACAAAAACAATTTGAAAACGATAAAAGGTGTGATATGTTTCTTATAGTCCTTTTGTCAATAATTTTAAAACTTCTTTTCAATAGTCTTTCCAGACATTTTTGATAAATTTCTTTTCACAGCTCCAATATGTGATTTATTTTTTTTATCTCCAGTGTGCTTTTTAGAAGTCAGGAGTTTAAGATAAGCTCAAAAATGATACTCAAAATCTATCGGAATTCATCACACCTTTTCAAAACGATTGTTTTGAAATCGTTTTGAAAACGATCGTTTTCCATCACATACCTGAATATTTTTATTTTTCATTATCAAAAACAACAACCATTTTGAAGAAAATAATTAAGAGAATTCAAAAACAAGAACTCAAAAGTATTTTCAAACAAAACCGTCTTAAATCTTCTTACCGAATTAGGGTATAAGTAAAAACATGGATACAGCATTTTTTTAATTCCCTTCGTTTCCTGGTGTTCGCCAAAAGTGGCTTAGATCTTATAATATCTGTGAAATAGACTTGCCAAAATATCTTATTCAATATTTTAGAAAAAGATGTCACAATTAATAAGAAACGAATTATGTAGATTAAACAAAATGCAATATCAATCAATATTTGTTAAACTTAATGAAAATTCATTGTCAACTAATCAAAAACATCAATAAATTTGGTTTCCCAACGCCAAACTTAGATGAAAATATAGTTAAAAGATTTGTATGAAGCAGAAAACATAAAAATATGAGATAAGTTATTACATAACGACTTTTCAAAATTCACAGATGTGTATTTATGTATATAACTTTATTTATTCCCAAATTTTTGCCAAGAAAATTACACAATTTTGTAAAAAATTTCTAGGGGAAGACTTACATTTTTTTACTATATGGGATCATTTTTCTTCATTTCTCTGAAAAAACAAATTTCAAAAATACTTATTTTTAAAAACAAAGAGAGAATGGAAGTACCTTCTATATTTATATCATGCACTAGGGCTTGCACAGCGATTATAATCGTAATCACACTTTTTAATCATAATTAAACCCATTAATCGCTCGATTACGATTAAAAAAATTTCCGTTTTTTAAGCAAAGAATTTATGGCAAATTTGTATAGACGCAAATTCAACTCATAATAAATTTAACTGCCAGTTCAATTTATGCCATGTGAAAATTCTCAATCAAAATCAAAATCACTCAAAATTTGTTTTTGTTTTCATTATTAATAGGCAGCCAAGAATTTTTAAATGGCTTCTATAAACTAGCAGTACATTAACGTTTTTAATACAAAATATATAAATTTGGAATAAACACATCTATATGTTTGTATTTGCACCAATGAAGCTTTAACAAATCATCAGTAGACTTCAACTATACTTTCAAAAATCATTTGAGAATTTACATAAGCTTTTTGGAAATTCCAATACAATAAGCAAATGGCTCAGAAACAAAAACTATTAATAATCGATGTGTATTTATTTTATTTTTTCACACCTTAATACAATAAAAATATTATAAGACAAAACTATAATTAAAATCCAAATTAAGCACTTATTAAATTTATTATTTTATTTTATTATATTCTCCCAATTTTATTTCAAACCCGTCGCAATATCTCAAAAATTTCATTACGATAGATACAAATCTTTTTCATTCGGTTGGCAGATAGGTGCAGTTTGTTTTATCTTGGAACCTCGCATTATTACAAAAAAAAACACAGAAATACTAAACAGGATATAAATAGTTATAAGTGTGTCCGCACGTGATGAATTAATATTATGATGAATAAACAACTTCGTATAAAAAACGGTATAAAAATAATGTTTTTATATGAACTTGTTCATTCATTATGATATAAATTCATCAGATGTGGATATTCTTCATCCTAAAAAAAAGTTTCCTATCAAAAGATTGATTTTGATACTCATAAGTTCTCATTTACGAACTTTATTTTACGTGCTTTACAATTTTCTCAAAATAAAAATATAATTTAATTTAAAAATTAAATTAAAGCGCGAACTCATGACAAAATAATTAAATTTATTTCGCTAAAGCCATACAGTTCGACTAAAACTCATGACGCAATTTATTTTGATTTTAGAAAAAAATATAATAGTAAATCTTCTTGATTAATCGAGATTAACCGATAATCGCGATTAATCGCATGTTTCTTAATCGTGATCGCGATTATTGAAATCTGCGGTTCTTTGCAAACCCTAATGAGTTCCTCAAAAACAAATAATTGTGAAGTGAGTTCTAACAGCAGAAACGCCTATTTTACTATTTGTTCTGAAGCTCTTAATGAAAACAACAAAAACAAAAAATCTGATGATGTAGCGGAGCGATTTACAGTATCGGTGATATTTTTATTTATACATATTTTGTTACATAGTTTGTTTCCATACATTTTTAGTTCCCGAACCCTAATAAGAATTAATGTTAATTTGTAACACTCTCATAATTTGAATGCAATCATTTTGCTCTCAAAATAATGTTACGTTTTTCTCTCTATAAAAACGCTTTTCCGTAGATCCGAAGATTTGCAAATGAATACAAGAGCCGAGTGTAGTAATTAGGGTTAAGAATGATACAAGTTTTATTTACAAATACACTTATACTAAATTACTCAAGAGCTTAAATACATTAATACAACTTAAACTAATAAAGTACACACAGATATTCACAACTGGTTACCACTACGCCTTCCTCGCTGTAGTTTACACACGTCTCTTATATGGCTGCGCAAGTATTCACGTGACACCTCTCTGTCTGCTGCCGTCACTTACGAGACTCTCTCTGCCGTCACTCATAGTTGATACACCAATACCTCTTTGTCTGCTGCTTGTCACACACAGCACTCACTCTGCCGACACTCACAGTTGATACACCAATAAAGACGCACTGGCTTTACTTACACCCTTATACACGTCTATTCGCTGCGCTGTTCCCTTTACTCCAGTCGACACGATAGACTCCACAATAATCTCAATTCCACGACAGACTATTATTAATTCACAACTTAATTATCAACTGACTTGTTTACTTGCAAATGACTGACTTGTTCGCGACTGACTTGTTCGTAACTGACTCACAACTGCAACTAACTAACTCTTTGGATGCGTCACCTCTTTTTATATTTCACACAAATTCCACTAGAAGTTTCAAGCAATGTCTAGACGATCATTATCATCTTATATGCTGCCTAATTAAGTTCATGTGGTAACTATGTACATACATGTGTATATGCATACGTGTGTACATCATTAACTAAGCAATACACGGTGGTTGTTTATCTTCTGCTTTTCGTTTGAATTGGCATGTATGTATGTGTGTAAATATGTGAATTTTCTTAATAAGCAGACGCTTTTTGTTGTTGTTGCTTTTGCTTGTTTACGTTTAATCAAGCTAGGCATGCTTATTTAGTTGTTGGCTACTATTCTACACTATTCTTTGCTTTGACCCTGTAGGAATATTTTCGCGTAGCATTTACATTAACCCTGTTGGAATATTTTTGTGTAATGCTACTTAACATTCTTTGTCGGCTATTTTCGTAACACTGCCGCCCACTTAAGCCTATTCGTCCCGAATAGGCACATCATCGCCTTTCATTTTCTGCGTTTTCTAAACGCCTTGTAGTTACGCTGGAGACGACTACCTCTTCCATATTTGTCGGCTTTAGTTCTGGCTCTGTCTCGTTTCTCAACTGGAACTTGTATTGCCATACGCTGGAGGTGACTACTTCGATATTCGTGGCCCCTAGTAGTACTTTCTCTGCTTAGTATTTCCGCTACAGCTTGCCTTGCCGTTCGTTGGAGATGAAACCATCTTTGACATTTGCAGCCCTTGGTACTGAATCTGTTTCGTATTTCCAATACAGCTTGTCTTGTTTTACGCTGGAGATGACAACTTCTCCCACATTTGTGGCCTTTGGCTCTGACTCTACTTTGTCCCTTGACTAGAGCTTGCCTTACCATACACTGGAGATGACCACTCCTTCCACACTTATGGCCTTTGGCTCTGACTCCACCTTGTCCTTTGACTAGAGCTTGCCTTACCATTCCACATTTATGGCCCTTGGCTCTAACTCTGCTTTGTTCCTTGACTAGAGTTTGCCTTACCACACGCTTGATGTTCCTTATAGAAGTTGTCTTCCTCTTCCTGACTGCTTTTATGCTGCGCGCTTTGTATACTGTAGCAGTTTCTTTACCCTGAGCAAGCGAGACCATTTCACCCATAGCTTGTTCCGCTGTTTCACAGACCACCACATCTTCTACGTCACTAGCTTAATTTTCTTTGCTGGAAACTTCTGGCTCACGTCCAACTTGTTGACACTGACCACTGTTGATTTCGTCTTCTACTTTCAGTTTTTCGTCAACGTCTTCCTCTGTGGCAGAAATGTCTTCGTAGACGCTGTTCACCAAGTCAGAAATCTCTTCATCTGATTTACTGAACTGCATTTCTACACCATCTGCCCGTCTGTTTACGTCTTCAGCAATTTCCTGACGTTTTTCATTGCTGGCTCCAGATGATTCTTGAACGTTTGTCATAGTCTTCGCTTTCCATTTGTCAAGTGTGTCATTTGTGGCCCTAGATGTTTTTCGTACTCGTGCTCGTACTCGCACTCTCTCGTTTTTGGCTCTTGAAGTTTCTCTCGACATTTCCAGAAATTTCTTGTTGTCAGCTTCGATTTGAGCTCTCAATTCTCTTACTGTTCTCATAAAATCATCTAACTTTACCCTCATTTCCAAACGCTCTTTCTCCTCGAACTCATATGTTTCGATTACAATGTTGCGCCGCTGGAACTCCTGTAGTAGTCTCTCCTGTAGTTGTGCTTTATTACCAGTTGTCGACAGTTTCCGCTTATTCAACTCTTCCTTGAGTTGCTCCACATTAAGCTCTTGAAATTTCATTTTTCCGCAAAAACTAATTTACTACGTTTAACCTTTTCAAACGTGTGTGGTTTTATTCACGTTTAACCTTTTCAAACGTGTGAGATTCTCCTTTTCGTATCACTCTTACTTTACGTTTAACCCTTTTTTTTAAACGTAACGCTTGTATTTGCAAATCCCACTTCTGACACCAAATGTTACGTTTTTCTCTCTATAAAAACGCTTTTCCGTAGATCCGAAGATTTGCAAATGAATACAAGAGCCGAGTGTAGTAATTAGGGTTAAGAATGATACAAGTTTTATTTACAAATACACTTATACTAAATTACTCAAGAGCTTAAATACACTAATACAACTTAAACTAATAAATTACACACAGATATTCACAACTGGTTACCACTACGCCTTCCTCGCTGTAGTTTACACACGTCTCTTATCTGGCTGCGCAAGTATTCACGTGACACCTCTCTGTCTGCTGCCGTCACTTACGAGACTCTCTCTGCCGTCACTCACAGTTGATACACCAATACCTCTTTGTCTGCTGCTTGTCACACACTGCACTCACTATGCCGACACTCACAGTTGATACACCAATAAAGACGCACTGGCTTTACTTACACCCTTATACACGTCTATTCGCTGCGCTGTTCCCTTTACTCCAGTCGACACGATAGACTCCACAATAATCTCAACTCCACGACAGACTATTATTAATTCACAACTTAATTATCAACTGACTTGTTTACTTGCAAATGACTGACTTGTTCGCGACTAACTTGTTCGTAACTGACTCACAACTGCAACTAACAAACTCTTTGGATGCGTCACCTATATATATATATATATATATATATATATATATATATATATATATATATATATATATATTTCACACAAATTCCACTAGAAGTTTCAAGCAATGTCTAGACGATCATTATCATCTTATATGCTGCCTAATTAAGTTCATGTGGTAACTATGTACATACATGTGTACATGCATACGTGTGTACATCATTAACTAAGCAATACACGGTGGTTGTTTATCTTCTGCTTTTCGTTTGAATTGGCATGTATGTATGTGTGTAAATATGTGAATCTTCTTAATAAGCAGTCGATTTTTGTTGTTGTTGCTTTTGCTTGTTTACGTTTAATCAAGCTAGGCATGCTTATTTAGTTGTTGGCTACTATTCTAGACTATTTTTTGCTTTGACCCTGTAGGAATATTTTCGCGTAGCATTTACATTAACCCTGTTGGAATATTTTTGTGTAATGCTGCTTAACATTGTTGACGGCTATTTCCGTAACAATACTTTATATACAATTATCTTGCTTTATCATTTATATTCATTTAATAATTATGCATCTATCACACTCCTTCATATTTCAGTTATTCTATACTAGATAACTTTATAATTTTAAAAATTTCTAGTAACCTCTTGTTTGTATCAAAACTCACTCACTCTATCTATGGCATTAAACGCAAACACATCAAAAATATAAGCGCGGGAATTACGTACTTAAAAAAAGGCTTTTCCCTTTTTGAGTTCTGATATGAGACTGAGTTTTATTTATGATTTTTTCTTATTTTATACAACTTTCTTAATCTAAACTTACAACTTACAATATGTTTAGCAAGCAGAATAGATCATAAAACTTCTATATATCTTTTTTTTTGTTCAACGACAAATTTAAACACAAGTTTTATATTTTTTGATGATGCATAAGTTTTCGTGTTTTAATTGTCGTTGCCCTTTTTCAATAAAATTATATGAATGGATTTTTTGTATATTTTGCTTTGTTGAAATCTAACAGAACGGAAGGGGAATCAAATTTCAGAAAACAATTGAAAGAAATTAAATTTAACTGAACGAAAGTCAGCATTTTCGAACTTGTGTCAAAGACGCTTTTATATGTACATATCAGAAAGTGTCATTGACTCGGCTATAATTGAATTAATGTCTACGAGGGGTGTTTCAGGAAGTATATACGTAACTCCTCCCCCCGAAGATAAAGGATTCTCCTGAATTTTTATTTTATGTTTTACATTTATCATTAATATAATAATTAATATTATTATTAGAGGTACAACCACAACTGGTGGTACAATGTAGGCAGTGATGCCAATTTAGCCATTTTTCATCCCATTTAGCCGGAAGAGAAGTGAGTTTAGCTATTAGCTATTTTTTAGCCATTTTTATTTTAATCTAGCTATTTTATTAGCTATTTTTGCAAACATGAAATTTGTTTGTGATTTTTCATAAAAAATGTAAACTAGCAACAAAGGAACATTAATTAACTACAAAAAAAAAACACAACAGAGTAATATGTTATTGTTTTCGCATCAATATATATAAATTCTGGTTCAAACTGACAATTTTGCAACAGTCTAAAAGCGCTTATATGAAAGAGATGGCTCAATTGGTAACAATGAGATTTGATACTGCATTCTTATAATCGTTGCAATGTTGTTATAAGTGTTCGGGTCTAATTGGTGGTTTGTGATATTAATCAAACAAGGGTAATTTTTGTTTTACAGGAGTGAAAATTAAATTAATTAATTAAATTTTAAATGAAAGTTTCAAAAATAGAAAATTAACAATAAGTATAAACAAAAATTTTTCAAGGAATAGATTAGTAACCCAAAAATTTAAAGGCTGAATAGCAGAATGTACAAATGAATAGAAGGTGTACTGCAAGTATTGCAAGTTTCCATTATATGCGCAGTTTTATGATTGTTTCTTGGTTACCTGAAGAAAATAGTTTTATTTACGAAGGATTTCGTACCGTAAAAACAACGAATATTTTCGTAAAATAAACCACATTTTTCGTTCATTTTACCTATGAAATATACAGGGCTATCATGAATAAAATTCCGCCTGAAATTTTTCACGGTGAATAATTCCAACTAATAGCAAGCAATAACAAAAAATTCTAATTGAAAAAGGGAGAAATTTCACACGGAATTTTATTGATGATAGCCCTGGTTTTGAGTGTATGAATGTATGGACAAAGTGAATATCTACCTCTATATAGAATATGAAGCAAAATGGCAACAAAACTAAAAAACACTTTGCAACTGTATTTTGACATCCATAAAGGTAGAATTAGTAAAATCGTATCATTCTACTTTACAGCTTGCCGCATCGTTCAAATTTGTGGACAAGTTATAGAAAATGTAACAGTTTGCACAGCACATTTTTTTTTGTCTGGCATTAAATGCGGCGTTTTTGACATTCGCTACAGAAAAATCCGTTTTCTGCAGATTCCTACATCAGCAGTGCTACCACCACATATTTTATAACTAGTAACATACTACGTTTATACACGCACTATTTGCAAATAAATATATTCGCAAATAAATTAACTCACTGTTTATATGGAATAGCAAAAGTACACAAACTTGATAGCACTTCTATAGAAAATTTACTTTTTTTGACAAAAAAAATAGTATAAATGTGCAAAATATCAAGTAATTATTTGTTTTAATTGTAATTATTTGCTTCTGTTAATGTTTTTTGTGCAATATTAATCCATTTATTGTTTTTTTTATCAAACATTTGTAAGTGTGGCAACCTCAAGCATTTTATTTGCAAATAGTGCGTTAAACGTGAATAGTTTTCTGAATTAGTAAGTCGCAATAAAAACAATAATATGGCAACAATTTACAGTTTTATTTGCAAATAAGCCCTACGTATAAACGTAGTAACAGGCATTGTATGTGGTACGGTTTTTGTCAGTTGACACGCAACATCACGATACGATTTTGCTAATTCTACCTTAAGGCCAATTAAATTAAATTAAATGTTTTATCCCGCTTTTTAGAGTTTTGAAATTTTCAATCTCTTATTAAAATATAAATGATAAAAATGCATTCCAAGTATTTTTTTGAGTGTAGTTATTGCTTGAATCCACACTCTATATAAGTACGTTTTGAGATGAAAAGAAAAAAATTGTACTAGAAGTGACACGCTTGCGATTCAATCTTCACTATTTTGTAGAATACAATTCTCATTATTAACATAAATAGTCATGAAGAGTTTTAAACTTCTCACTGCATTAGTTTTCAAGATATTTTTTTAAGTAAACATTTTCTTTATTTGAGAGAAGCCAAGCTCCCGTGTCCAATCCCGATTATTTTCTATCATCAGAATCAGCGGAACTTCAGGTTTGTATTTGTAGCAGATACCGAGTTATGAAAAATTAATGTTTAATTTACTTAGGAATTGATACAATTCGCGCTCTTGTTTTGGCTTAAAAGATATATTATAGATATACATATATTATAAATAAAATAAATAAAAATAAATATTGAAATGAATGATGCTTCTATGTGGGAAGCACCATACCAACCTTAGATATTAAAATAATTAATAGCCTATTGCTCCTTCAAGACCATCAGTAATACAATGTGGGCAAATCAGCAGTAATACAATGTGGTCAAATTTGCAATTTGTGAGAGGCACCACGCCATTTCTGAAATTGTTCTTAGAGACAATGCACATTAGCAACAGTTTGTCCCTAGAAAATTTCACAGTTCTCCCTATATTAATTTTTTAGATATCTCAAAGTAAATATTTCCTCTTTATGGGAGGTGCCAACCACCATGTTCATTATAAAATCGTAACTTTCACAAAATTTCACGTATATTGCTGCATTAGATGCAAAGATATTCCAAAATTAAACAATTAAATATATTCGAGGTGCCACGTCCACTTTTATTTTATTACGACTTTTTCTTTTTTAACAGCTTATAAGGACGCGCACTTGTCCACTCCTTAATACTATTACTTTTAATTACTAGGAATATTAAAAAAATTTGACAAATTGGTCCAGCAGTTCTCCGATTTTAGATAAATTAAAAAAAGTGGGCGTGACCAGTTTTTTTTGGCGTAAAAAAATAAGTCAGGTTATGATAAATATTAAAAAAAATAGCGAAATTGGTGCAGCCATTCTTAATTGATGCGATTACCAACAAACGGCATTTGCTTTTATTTATATAGAAAAATATTTTTCTTTATAAATGCTTTTGTTTATTTAAAGGTGTTTCTTTTGAGTTGAAAAATGTGTTTTCTACATCCCGATTTCTAAAAGATAATTTTTTTGAAATCCCGCTTTTTGATCGATCATGTCCCGCTTTTTGCAAAAACCATCTGGTCACGTTAGATACAATGCAAAGTTTGACGATAAGGTCCAAGTTTAGGACATCGCAATGTTAAATTTACCAGCTTTTTTCATATATTTGGAGTAATTTTGGAGAACTCCTACTCCTCTTTGGACTAGTCCTTACATGCATGTATAGATTAGTCGCATTATCTGCAGAGACTGAATCCCTATTTCCCTTGGTCACGACGGCATGCGTGAACGCCTGGATCATCTATTCTTTTTTTGTTTTGTTTATTATTGTCTGGAGAAGAATGAAACAATTGAGAAAGTAGTGCGGAACAGAATAAATCGCAAAAATTTTCACTGTTGGTATTTTGTCTGTTTTAGATAAGATTGGCCTAAATACAATTTAAAGCCTACTCAGTTTCTTTCTAAGTGAGAACAAAGTCGAGGGAAAATGCTAGTATAAACATAAATATAAGGGTAAATCAGGTAGCACAGTTTGCTCTTCGATTGTTTGTGGAAATTGTACATCACTCCCAAAATGGGCTATTAGCAAAAATGTACATATTAGTGGTGTAACGAATGTCAATTTTTGATATTCGCGAATACGAATATTTGAAACGATATTCGCGAATACGAATATTTCATGTGAAATTTATAGACATTAAATTAGGGGTCTATTTACGCCTGCAATATGAAATATTAAAATATTGTTATGACTTAACTTTAAAGTTAATAAAAACTACCCAAAATTTTAATGATCGTCAGAAAATAATATTTCAAAATGATACAAAGCACAAATTTTTATAAAGAATTTAATGGATTCGTACAAACTAATATGTTTCTCCACTTAGGATTTATGCATTTATTTATTAAATTATTTTGATTCGTATTCGTATTCGCCTGAATTTGACGAATAGGAATGCTTCGTATTCGCATTAAAAATGGCCGAATATTCGGCAATTCGAATACGAATAGTCGTGCATCACTAGTACATATTATGTACAACCCTTTTGCCACTTTTAAATTAGTTTCTCATTTTTAAATATTTTATATTAATTATTTTAGTTTGAAATGCCTGTCACAATTCCTATGATTATCTACATTCCTTGTCTCTATTTAAACAATTTATGTTGATAGAATTTTGTTTCGAGAATCGGAAATTTTAGTCTTTAGTCACAATGTTAAAGTTATGACTATTTTTCACAATACTTTCTGTGAATAGGCATATAAAAAAATACTTACGAAAATCGACAAAACACGCAAAATGTACAAATCGAAAAGTATTCGATTCAGCCGGTTTTTAATTTGTAAAAAAACCGGACTATTCGACATTCAAAAAATCAACATTTTGAAAAAAAACCAACACCCGTATTGTAAGAAAACCGAGTTTTAAAACCGGTTGAAAAACCGAGTCGATCACCCTAGTATGTATGTTAGACTGGTCCTCATTTTCTGACTTCAAAATTTTTTAATGCAGCGCCCTCTTAAAATTTTATTTTTAGCAAAACAAATCGTTCTGTAAAAATTTCAAATTATTATTTTGATATTAACACGTGCCGCATTAGGATTTAAAGTTACGTACATACAGTTACTCACAGAAATATTTTGCATATGTATGTAAAACTCAATAAATTTACGAAAATAATGCTACATAAAAATATCTCCTTTTAAAAATTCGTGCTTATTTTTTTACATATTAACAGCCTGTTTTTCGAAAATGAATAAGTGTATACGTTCTTTAAAATAACGAATGAAACCATTGGCTCGATTATGGATGGCAACCGAACTTTGGTTGCGTTGCTAGTTGCCGAAATTGTATTACGGATGGCAACTAGCAACTAACAGCTGGTAATTTCAGTTGCCATATTGGCAACCACAAATTTGTAGTTGCTGCATAGTTTAAAAGCAAAGAAATGAAAAAATTAAACAGTAATTGCAATATTATTTTTATTTTTGAATTTCTTCTTTACAGATAAAAAAGAGATTGTTCAAACTTATTTAAGGCAACAACATTTACTCACAGTAGAGGCGGTAATTCTAAAGATTCGTTCAATAGATTCAACTTTTGTATTTCCTTCTCTTCACCAATAATTAATTCCACTTAACTAATAATTTTTATGATCAGTAATGTTTTTAAACACTTTATACTCAATAATTTTCTTTTTAGCACTTGTATTTCTTATATTTTAAATATTTGTTTATATTATTTTCAGTTGCCAATTTGCCATAATCGTATTTTCGATAACTTTTTGGCATTTGTAGGAAGTTGCCATACATAATACAAATTTTAAGTTCAGTTGCGTTGCTAGTTAACTCGGCAACTGAAGTTCGGTTGCTATCCATAATCGAGCCACATGTTTTCGTTTTTATAAATTTAATTTATTTTCATGTGTGTGACAACAAGAAAACTTTCAGTTTTTCACACTCATAAATTTTTTTATGTAAAATAAATTAAAAATCAGTCTACATATTTTTCATTTGACTTTAAAGAAAATGAAATGTGAACTGACTTAAAACATTGAAAACCTATTTTTTCCTCTTATTTTTTTTACTATAAATTACAAAAAAATTAAATAAACGAAACAATCTAAATGACTTTTTCCATAAGCGGATTGATTTAAGTTTCACAAGAACGAATCTTAATTTCCGTTTGCCTTGCTTATATAATTTTTCTCTGAAAGAATCAACACCAAATTCAGTATAAACAAATAATATTTGCTTTATTTTCCATAATTTGACTGTCAAACAAATCACAAACAATTTTAGTATTGAGTCAAAATAAAGTAAAAGTTATAGAGAAAAAAAACTTAGTTCTCATAAACAACGGAAAATACGAAATGCAATGAAAATCGGTTTTAATTTGTAAATGGATTTCCAATTGAATGCTAAAATCAATTGAAAATTAAATTGCTTACCCCCTTACCTTAAAATTTAAAATTAATTTGAAATGAATTTTATTTAAAGTTTTTCATAGAAAAATTTTTTTAATAGATATTATTTTTTGTATTCCTTCACTGTAATAATTTTTTGAGTGTGAATTTTTGGTTATACCTAAAAAGCTCTTTTTATGTCAAAACGAAAGCTTTAGAATATGTTTTATAAAAATCAAATTTTAAACGTTATCGTTTATAAACGAAACATAAAAACCCAAGGGCTTATGTTTTCTGAAAACAGGCTGTAAATAAGAGAAGCCTTAACTGAAATTATTTCAATAAAAATTTAAAAACAAAAAAATATTTTATGAAATTTTTAAAAAATAATGACAAAATCGCTTATTTATCAGGTCACACGCTTTTTGAATTTTTTATACAGATTTTTTATTATTATAGCAGCAAACTATGTTTTAATGTTTTGTGTGATATACATTATTAGAAATGATCACTTGCAGACACCTTATCATAGATTCTACTAAATTTCGAAAATTTCGAGGTATTTTTTTAAACGTTTCTTCTGCCAATACTAGTCCGTAAGTACACTTTTGATAAAATACTATTTTCTCGGATTTTTCTCTCGAAATAAGCCCAACGATTTCCTATACGACTCATGTCGAGACTTTGTGGTTTTATTGGCAGATGTTTGCTAGTATATAAGAGCCATAATTTAATGTCCAGGGCTATATGTTTTGGGTCGTTGTAATGTTGGAAGTAATATCCATTGATATACGTACCCATTTGTTCAGCACTGGCATGTCGATTTTCTCTAAGAATGGACAATTATAGATGTTTATCCATTGTGCTTTATATAAACACCAAATTTCCCATTCCTATTGCCGACGTTCAGCCCCACACCATGAGACAAACACCACGATGTTTTACTGTTGGCCTTATATTCTTAATATTCAGTGATTTATTTGGCTTGCGCGGCACCATACATTGTTCATATCACCCAAAAATTATGCACTTACTTTTGTCACTAAATATTATCGTTTTCCCGAAATCAAAAGTATGAAATTTATGTAGTTCAGCAAATGACTAACGATTCTGTCTATTAACTTCAGAAATCAAAGTTTTTTTTCTAGCTACGCTCCCGTTAGTATTGTTGGCTTTTAGAATCCTACTGATGGACTTGCCACTTAGGTGTGTCCGTAGCATTTTTTTTAAGACTCGGTACATATAAATGGTGGTTTTCCCTATTTTCTTTAATAGTTTGTCGTGCGTTTCTTACCGTTAACAACTTTGCTCGACTTTTTCATGGAATATTTTCAATGTAACTGCGCTCGACCAAACATATCCCAAATATATTTGACTGATTTGCCCTATTATACAGATATAAAATGGTCTTATTCGTAGATCAATTTAATTCCTTCACTTTTAGCCATTTTTTTACAAAAACTTCACGTGTTGCACTCAATAAGAAAATATTGGAACCAATTATAAACAAAAACACATAATAATTACTATTGCAAATGAAAAGCAAAAAAAAAACCCATGTGACAACACAAATATTTAAAAAATAACGGGGACGTTAAAAGAAGCAAAATACTTTTGTGACGTTGAAATTTCGTAGTTTTTCAGTTGCAAAAGAAATAAATTTAACATGTTGCCTCAATTCCTTATTTTTAATAAATTTATTTAATTAGTTTGCTAAAAAAATGTACGCAAAATATTTCTGAGATGTATGTATGTTTGTAAGACCTAACACATGCATTTGGCATATTTCTGTATCAAGACTAATATTTTTGCCTTTATATATAAAAAAACTCAACTTATTAATTCATACGTGCATAGGTACCAGGGTGATCGATTCGGTTTTTCAACTGGTTTTAAAACCCGGTTTTTTCACAATAAGATTTTCAGGTTTTTTACAATTTAAAAATCGGCTGAGTCGAATGCTTTTCGAATTGTATATTTTGCAACAAAATTAGTTTTTATTTATTTATGCATATTTTTATTAATAAGTAACACTCATGGCTTTTCTCGTATGTTGCGGGTATTTCTTTCAGTACTTTTGCAAGATCTGAAAAATTGCATAAGAAATAGATTACATATACGAGTATATTACAAAAAATTAAGTTATTCTGTTGTTACTTGGAAAATAAACTGTTTTGGTTCCTTTTTAGTGAATGTGATGTGTTAAACTCTTCCATCAATTTGACTCCCCTTTCGGCTGAGTCATTAACAACGTTTATTGATTTTAATACTTCCCTTCCTTTGTTAAAATATTCATTGCGAGACCATTCGCTGGCATCAGTTTCAATAAACGATGTGTTTAGTTTAAAACGCTCAAAAAACATCAAGGACTTTTTAGTGATTAAGATAACAAAAATTTTTTCGGAGCTAAATCGTTTTCTTCAACGCAATTTTGTGGTCATTCGTTGTTTAACTTCAAGTGGTACATTTTCATCAAAAAGGGAAAAGAGAACTGACTCATCAGCTAAGTACCAAAGATGATTTAAAAACTTTGGTAAGCAGTAGGTCGTTTCTGTATTTCTCGAATCGTAAAATTTCTCATATGGAGTATGAAACACAAAATTCCATCGTTTCTCGATTTGTAAGAAAAAAGTGTTTCTGTATTTGAATGCGAAAACAGACAACACTGATTCTGCTTTTACTGGAATATTTCCAGTAATCAAGTGGCAAATGAAAACAAACTGTCAGAAAAATATTATTTCAATAAAAAAAAAAGAAATAATTAACAAGAAAAAGGAAATTAAACTATGAACAAAAATATAAAATGAATGTAAAAACCTCAAATGTCTCTACATAAGACAATTTCACAAAATACAAATCTATATACCCTGCAGAAAGTGCGAATAGTGAAATTGTAATAATTTTCTAGTGACTTTGTCAACTGACCAGGTGTACCCCGGCCAATGTAATCATCTATAGACATTTAACATTAGCTTGTCATTGCAAATCCACAACTAGACTGTAGCACTACTGACTGTGTAGTTCTTTTGCGACCACATGGAGACATTGTCACCGAAGATTCACTAGTAAATTTTTGGGGCTTTAGTCTACAATATCGATATTTCCTCGATATATACCCTGCAGAAAGTGCAAATAGTGAAATTGTGGTCATATACTAGTGACGTTGTCAACAGTACTACTGACCAGGTGTACCCCAGCCAATGGTATCATCTATTGACATTTAACATTAGCTTGTCATTGAAAATCCACCACTAGACTGTACCACTACTGACTATGTAGTTCTTTTGGGACCACGTGGACACATTGGCACCAAAGATTCACTAGTAAATTTTAGGGACTCTAGTATAAATATCGATATTTCCTCGCTCGTTGTCAATACTAAAATTATAGTATTTTCTAGTGACATATTCATAGCAACTTTTCACACCGTCTTTTCACAGTTTCACAGATTGCGATTCTGGTTCAAGTAATGAAAAAATCTTTCATTCCAGTGTAGCTGTGAAAAGTTTGTATTATTAACTTTAATTGTCAAATGCAGAGATCTAAGTTTCGCAGTTGCGATGCAGTGCTAAGCATATAATTCTTACCGTTAACAACTTTGCTCGACTTTTTCATGGAATATTTTCAATGTAACTGCGATCGACCAAACATATCCCAAATATATTTGACTGATTTGCCCTATTATACAGATATAAAATGGTCTTCTTCGTAGATCAATTTAATTCCTTCACTTTTAGCCATTTTTTTACAAAAACTTCACGTGTTGCACTCAATAAGAAAATATTGGAACCAATTATAAACAAAAACACATAATAATTACTATTGCAAATGAAAAGCAAAAAAAAAACCCATGTGACAACACAAATATTTAAAAAATAACGGGGACGTTAAAAGAAGCAAAATACTTTTGTGACGTTGAAATTTCGTAGTTTCTCAGTTGCAAAAGAAATAAATTTAACATGTTGCCTCAATTCCTTATTTTTAATAAATTTATTTAATTAGTTTGCTAAAAAAATGTATGCAAAATATTTCTGAGATGTATGTATGTTTGTAAGACCTAACACATGCATTTGGCATATTTCTGTATCAAGACTAATATTTTTGCCTTTATATATAAAAAAACTCAACTTATTAATTCATACGTGCATAGGTACCAGGGTGATCGATTCGGTTTTTCAACTGGTTTTAAAACCCGGTTTTTTCACAATAAGATTTTCAGGTTTTTTACAATTTAAAAATCGGCTGAGTCGAATGCTTTTCGAATTGTATATTTTGCAACAAAATTAGTTTTTATTTATTTATGCATATTTTTATTAATAAGTAACACTCATGGCTTTTCTCGTATGTTGCGGGTATTTCTTTCAGTACTTTTGCAAGATCTGAAAAATTGCATAAGAAATAGATTACATATACGAGTATATTACAAAAAATTAAGTTATTCTGTTGTTACTTGGAAAATAAACTGTTTTGGTTCCTTTTTAGTGAATGTGATGTGTTAAACTCTTCCATCAATTTGACTCCCCTTTCGGCTGAGTCATTAACAACGTTTATTGATTTTAATACTTCCCTTCCTTTGTTAAAATATTCATTGCGAGACCATTCGCTGGCATCAGTTTCAATAAACGATGTGTTTAGTTTAAAACGCTCAAAAAACATCAAGGACTTTTTAGTGATTAAGATAACAAAAATTTTTTCGGAGCTAAATCGTTTTCTTCAACGCAATTTTGTGGTCATTCGTTGTTTAACTTCAAGTGGTACATTTTCATCAAAAAGGGAAAAGAGAACTGACTCATCAGCTAAGTACCAAAGATGATTTAAAAACTTTGGTAAGCAGTAGGTCGTTTCTGTATTTCTCGAATCGTAAAATTTCTCATATGGAGTATGAAACACAAAATTCCATCGTTTCTCGATTTGTAAGAAAAAAGTGTTTCTGTATTTGAATGCGAAAACAGACAACACTGATTCTGCTTTTACTGGAATATTTCCAGTAATCAAGTGGCAAATGAAAACAAACTGTCAGAAAAATATTATTTCAATAAAAAAAAAAGAAATAATTAACAAGAAAAAGGA
The DNA here is from genome assembly GCA_949987645.1 of Tachina grossa. Lineage (NCBI taxonomy): Eukaryota > Metazoa > Arthropoda > Insecta > Diptera > Tachinidae > Tachina > Tachina grossa. The sequence goes on along the minus strand of OX465277.1, from coordinate 54,841,573 downwards.
AATTAAACTATGAACAAAAATATAAAATGAATGTAAAAACCTCAAATGTCTCTACATAAGACAATTTCACAAAATACAAATCTATATACCCTGCAGAAAGTGCGAATAGTGAAATTTTAATAATTTTCTAGTGACTTTGTCAACTGACCAGGTGTACCCCGGCCAATGTAATCATCTATAGACATTTAACATTAGCTTGTCATTGCAAATCCACAACTAGACTGTAGCCCTACTGACTGTGTAGTTCTTTTGCGACCACATGGAGACATTGTCACCGAAGATTCACTAGTAAATTTTTGGGGCTTTAGTCTACAATATCGATATTTCCTCGATATATACCCTGCAGAAAGTGCAAATAGTGAAATTGTGGTCATATACTAGTGACGTTGTCAACAGTACTACTGACCAGGTGTACCCCAGCCAATGGTATCATCTATTGACATTTAACATTAGCTTGTCATTGAAAATCCACCACTAGACTGTACCACTACTGACTATGTAGTTCTTTTGGGACCACGTGGACACATTGGCACCAAAGATTCACTAGTAAATTTTAGGGACTCTAGTATAAATATCGATATTTCCTCGCTCGTTGTCAATACTAAAATTATAGTATTTTCTAGTGACATATTCATAGCAACTTTTCACACCGTCTTTTCACAGTTTCACAGATTGCGATTCTGGTTCAAGTAATGAAAAAATCTTTCATTCCAGTGTAGCTGTGAAAAGTTTGTATTATTAACTTTAATTGTCAAATGCAGAGATCTAAGTTTCGCAGTTGCGATGCAGCGCTAAGCATATAATTTATTATTGCTTGAGCCGCTGCCGCTGCGTATATATTTATGATTGAATTACATATATAATCTGGCTTATGTTTTGAGTCTGATTTATTTATTAAAAAACAAATATATAAATAATAAGAAATACCCTGTCGAAGAATTTGTGGTTGACTACAAGAATAGTTAACTTATAGTTAACTTTTCTTAGACTGACTAAAAGCTAACTGCAATGTCATCCAGAACAAACCAAAAATTCTTAAGCTGAGTACGTAATTGAATTTAATGAGAGCCAACAAAATTATTCTCAGCTACTTTGAAACTCATTTCAGTTTTATATTAACATTTTTTTCTGTTTTTACTTTAGATAAGGTACAATCTGAGTGGTAGCGTGTTGAGTACACAACGTGTGATGATACATGTTCAAACCCCAGAATTTTTTTTTTAATTTACTGACTACCAGGTGATTTAAAATACTCAACTTTAAGTTAGCTGAAAGTAATGCAGAGTGAGACTACTGACTACCGCCTAGGACATCGCAATGTTAAAATAGTCAGTTGATTACATTAAAAGCAATCCCAGTGTCAGTCAGTACTAGTTGCGAAATAGTTAGCTCAAAGTTAATTTAAATTTAACGTAATTTCCGATAGGGTAGTTATTGTTTTTGCAACTACATGAGGAAAAGTTAAGTTCAAACAACACAAACAGTTGCTTTGCTTTTTTTCATGCATACTCATGTACATGCATACATATGTATGTTATGTATTTTATCCTAGTGTGCATGTTTCTGGCAGGTAGAGAAAAGTGTAAAATATCAGGATAAACCAGGATTTCAAAAAAAGGATAAACAAGCTAAACAAAATGCGTTTTTTACCTATTTTTTTAAGAATGTGCATAGGAACATTTATACATACATATGTACATATGAATGTACCAACGCCCACAAATTAGCATACGTATGTAAATACACATATTTTTCATGTAGAAATTGACATATTGTTCTTCAAAGTTCCTCATACCGCTTCACAAATAAAAATTATTTTTAAGGACTGTGGAATTATTGCATTGATTTCTCTTTTCAGTACTATAAAGCTACATATTTTCTTTTGCAAATTGAGTTTGAAACTTTTTTCAAGAAAACATGTTAATTTTTGTGTGGTATGTCATTTTGATATATGTATTAATTACTAAAACATTTCATAATAAAAACTATTATAAATACCAATTTCAAGTTAACTTTCACTCGTCGCCAAATTATTTTTTTGCCGCCGATAATAACTTAACTTATGCCTCCCTCGGCTTCTGATCAATTGCCAAATTATGCAAATATGAACATGAATAAAAATAGAAAATATCTGGATAGTGTTTTAATGGACATATCAGACGAAATTAGGAATGAGGATAAGTGAATTAAATATTTTAAAAGTGTAGTAGTAGTATTTGTATGGGTTTTTCATGGGTTTCCATGCTTTTCACTAATGAATTGTGTGCGTAAAAAAACTTTTCATATGAAAAGGTTTTGACACTTGTTTACACTTTTTCATAAAACGAGAATCAGTAATGATGTGTAACTGTGAAAACGTTATGTTTCATTCCGATTGTTTTTTTTTTCATTTGAAATCATTTCAATGTTGTTTTCATTTTTTCACTGAACTAGAATCAGAAACATTATGAAAAGATGAAAAAAGTTTTAATTTCACATTATCATGTTGTCTCTAACGTATCGACTTTTAAGCTATTGCATAGCTTTTATCGCAGGGTGTCGACCGAATCAAAAAATTCCGTAACGAAAAAAAACCTAAGACTATTTTTATTTGAATCGCCCAGTGTATGTTAACCCCTAAAGTATGCTATTGATTTCATTAACATACAGTATTGCTAGAACATATTTTTACATGTAGGAAAATACAATGTGGCGTACTTAAGAGCAATTGTGGTTGAAAAAAAAAAAATGATAAACACAATCAAACAGACAGTTCGTAGGATTTAAGGGTGTCGACCGAATCAAGAAATTCATTAACGAAAATAAAAACCTATTTTTATTTGAATCGCCCAGTGTATGTTAACTTCTAAAGTATGCTATTGATTTCATTAACATACAGTAGGAAAACACAATGTAGCGTCCCTGAGAGCAATTGTGGTTGACAAAAAATGATAAACACAAACAGACAATTCGTAGGTTTTTTATTTAAAAAAATAAATTTTATAAAAAATGCTAAGCAATAGCTTTACCGCGGCAGTCCCCGAGTGCCACACGTATTTTTTTTAACTAGTGCAATTGTCGCTGAATAAAGAGTATTGACATAGAGACATGGTTCTAGGCTGACTAGAGGGAAGAAACACTAACTATTGACGCGTTCATTGACAATGTCATCAGAAATGCACTTGAGCTGGAGGTCGATTCTCGTTCTGTGAAACTATGAAATGAAAAGTTTTTTCACGATTTCATAGCATTTCTGATTCCGTTCAGTGAAAAATGAAAAGAATTTAAGTACATTTTCATTATGAAAAAAGGGGAATGGACTCTGTCGATTCTCGTTTAGTGCAACTGTGAAAAAAAACTTAAAAAACTTTTCATATGATAAATTATTTTACACAAAAAATATTTACATGAAAAATAGTAGAGAAGCTAGAAAAACACGCGCAACAGCGAAAATCAATTTTTTTTTATTGTAAATTATTTAGAGGATGTCGGAATTATTAACAAGTCCTAAATGTAAGTACATAATCAAAAATAAAAATAATCACCCTTATTCCAGTTGTCATCGACGCCACTTTAACACAATAGGAAAATTTTGGGGCTTGTGTACTCGTTCTCAAGAACAATTTTCTGCAACTCAATTTCTCTTCCCTAAGGTCTAGAAAATAGCATAAATCTGCAAACAGGAGTCAGTTGTTTTCGACAACCGGTACACAAGCCCCAATTTTTTGGTACTGGAATAAGGATGAATACCTTATGAATTATTTAGGGGTGGATGTCGAAATTACAAATGACTATTCCGAAATTCAGTTAATAAAAAAAATGCAGCAAAAGATGGGTCTGCAGACAGTGAGTGCCAAGTTCAGAGAAGAAAAATGCAGAGGTACATATATGTAGGTCATGCCTTTGGGTCATGCTAAAATTTAAGATGGTAGAATGTGGAAAATTAATTGAGGTGGTTTAAGATGTGCGCGGTCGCATTTAAAAAAGGAAATAATAACGTCCATCATGTCACAATGGGCATCACTTCCCTTTTGGAGAAACATAAGATTTGACGAGCATATCAAACAGTAGCTTCATAAGTTTTAGCCTTCTCTTCTAAGTATGTCGAATAACGACTTTGCTGTGCAAATATTTTTGCACATCCAGTCTTCTGCAGAGCTTAATGGCTGACAAAAGTTTTCTTTATTAAAGGCTTCAGGCAAGATAAAAAGAAAACCTTTACTCACGTGCACGGCATAACACATTTCCCTATTCCTACAGAAGAAACGAATAATAACTCCTAGGGGTTAAAGTAAAGTTTGTCCTAAGTTCTGCTTATGATTCGGAACAAACAGGAACAGCGGGCCTTGCAATTGGAAGCGTAAATTTTACACAATCTACAATAAATCCAGTAAAATCCAGTAACTGAGTAATTTAAAGAAATTACTCTCAATAAAAAAGTTTGCATCTCAAAGTACGCGAACGGAAAAATTGTAAAATCCAGTAAAAATATACAACAGCTGATTACCAATTTTGGCGCTAAAAAAATTATACATATGAAATACACGATAGCACATTTTGTTTAATAATATATATATAATAATATGTTTTATTTAAACTTATTTGGCTGGCCCACGGTGTCGACAAAAAACTTTCTATAGCTTACTTACATATATTGAAAACAAAAATAAACTTTCTTATTTTTTAACCCCCGATTAAAAAAAGGGGTGTTATAAGTTTGTAGTGTGTGTCTGTGTATTAGTGTCCTGCACAAGAGTATTTATAAGACTTTTCAAGACATGAGAGATTTTTTCCAATGCTTTACTACAGCGAAATATTCTAAAAGAATCGCTAAACAACACTGTTGGCAAGACAAACCACCGAAATAAAATTACTTGCTAACAGTGTTGCTTAGCGATTCTTTTAGAATATTTCGCTGTAGTAAAGCATTTGAAAAAATATCTCATGTCTTGAAAGGTCTTATAAATAGTCTTGTGCAGGACACTACTGTGTATCTGTGTGTCTGTCCGTGTCCACGTACAGGCCAAACGGCTGGACCGATTTTCATTTAGTTTTTTCTGTTTGAAAAATAACTTGATCGAGAGGGTTCTTAGCTATGTTTGAAGAAAATCGGTCCAGCCGTGTAGAAGATATAACATCTTTTCTGAAAAAAGTCGGGGGTTTTTAAAATTTGTAATTTTTGTTATATTTTGTTTTAAATATAACTTAGCGATAGAAACTTTCTTGTCGACATCGCATGTCAGGCCATTAAAGTTTCTAAGCTTTTTGCCCTGAACGTGAGAAATTATTAGGATGATATATTCAAGACAACGAAAAACTGGGAAATAATTTTAAAAAAGTACACAAAGTAAATTTTTAAGTAACTTTATTCACGATTAAAAACAATCGGTTATGTTCTGAATTCCATGTGAAATTAAATCGTTCGGAAATGCAATAGTATTGTTATTATAAATACATACATACATAAATATGTGCATACATGCATATTTCCATAAATTCTATGGAAATTCCGCACGTTTTAATTTCACGTGGAATACATAGCATACCCGAATATTTTTCTAGCATCAAACTTAAATAAATGTTATAATGCTTATAACTAAATACATTTGTTTTTTATTTTAAAAATTTCATCAAAAATTAAAAATGTTTGTTTCCCTTTTCTTTTGTTTGTTTATATTTAAAAACATATGGTTTCGTTTTACTGGATTTTACTGGCAAAAATTTGTCCAGTAAAAACTTGCATTTACTCAGTAAATGAACTGTCATTTTTCTCTCTCAATTCACCCTCTCATTTACTGGATTTTGTGTACTCGAACGCAATCCAGTAAAAAATAGTACAAATTTGTACAAATTTTTGAGTTCTCGAACGCACTTTATGTAGCGATAAGCTTTTAAGCACTTTTACCTATGCTCATACCGAGTTCCTTGCAATATACATATACATAAATAATAATTAATATTATTTGTTTACATAACATACATATTTCAATAGCATAAAAACAAAAGTTTCATAGGCACAACGGAATAAAGCAATGTTTTCATAATAGCAACGAGAATCGCATTTTATGTAATTGTGAAAAGTATTCACCCTCATGAATATTTTTTCCCGCAAAATATTTCCACTTTTCACCAAATTGCAATCGTGAATAATTTTTACCATGAAATTTGTTCCCTTGTTTTGATTCCCCTTATCGTGAATAATATTTTTCACATGAATTTTTTCACTTTTCCCTTAGATTTTTTCACTTTAATTTTGCAGGCGAACTAAATTATTACATTGAATAATTTCGATATTTTCCTTTGAATTATGTATCAAAAGTTTAAATATTTATTTTTAGTACAAGATTAGTAAGTAAAGTTAATGATTCTTAACAATAACTCCATGCAACACCTTTTTTTCATGGAGTATGAAAATCTTTGGTTCACACACATGAATCAAAGAATACAAGATTACGCATTGCGCATGTTGATTCTTTGATTCATGGTTCACACACAATAAGTTTTATGATGGTGCACCGCGGTGGTATACTAAAAAATGTTTCTCCACTGCACCTAGAATATTTAAAAACACAACTTTAAAGTTCAAAAAAAAATTCATTGGGATCCTAAAATTTGTGTATTTCTATTTATTTTTTAACTTAAATTTGTCTGATTTCCAATTAATTTTTAAGCATTACAAGTCTTCTTCCCTTTTTTACATTCACTGGGACTGGTAGCGGGAAAAAATTTCACGGGAGATTCACTATAGCATTTTTCCCTTCGAGGGGAATAAAGTTTCACGTGAACAAATATTCCTCTTGTTATTCACGATAGGGGTAATTATGAAAAATGGTTGTGAAAATTAAAAGTTTTTTTCATTTCACATTATCACAGAACCAGAATCGACCCCCTGTTGTCTCTAACGTATCTCTACTCCGCCATAAAATGAAAGTTGCCGACATTTCAACTAGTGCAATAGTCGCTCGAGAAAAGAGTGTTGACATAGAGACATATGGTTCTAGGCTGACTAGAGGGTATATTTAATATTATTGCATAGCACAATAAAGAAGAAAAACAAACTATTGACGCGTTCATTGACAATATTACCAGAAATACACTAGAACTTTTGTCTCTAACGCATCTCTACTCGCGCATAAAAGGGAAGTTGTCGACATTTTAAATAGTGCAATTGTCGCTGGAGAAAGAGTATTGACATAGAGACATATGGTTCTAGGCTGACTAGAGGGTATATAAAGAGGATGTGTGTATGTATGTTATCTTGATAAATAAATGTGCAGAGATAACATAGGATGGCGGGTTATGAGCACTAAGGAGTGATGTCATCTAACTCCCTAGCAATAAATTCTTTACACATTAAATAATTTGTTTGTTTTGCTAATTTTTTTTTCTTTTTTCTAAATTTTAGTTATATTTTGTCAGTGTTGTCCCCACCTGGATAACTATCTTGTCGTGATGTGGTGGCTTAAGTACAAGCTGTGGTTACTGTCCTTGCTTCAGGGTCACCGTGATGTCCTGATTTAAGGGCAGTGACTTTAAAGGCATGCATACTAAAGGTTGTCCGGTTACAACAAGTGTCTGGTACATAGTTATGCCTACTGTCGTATTGTGCTAGAACACGGAACACTTTTTAAGGTCAAGGTGGTAGGGGGCTGTGCCGATAACCTGAATGGCTAATTTAGTGTATAAATAAAATTAGTCGCTAGCAGTGACCCTCCTCCAATGCATATGGTACGGGTTGGTTGTAGACAATTTTGCCTAGTCCGCGCACGCCGTCACTGCGCGGATGGTCCTCTCATTTACTGGCATATTCGTGGGAACAAAATAGACTTTTGGAACAAAAACTTTCATAAGGACTATGACGTTGACTCCACGGACGATACGTTGGGCGGAGAAGAGTTGCTGACTCTCGTGCATGAGAATTTACTCACGCAGGAGAGTCAGTTACTCAAAGAACTAGAGGGAGTTGATGAACTCAATGCTCCATCGGGTGACTTAGCTGCAGGGGCAGCAGATCTCTTAGACTCTGCATCTAGGCAGATAAGCGACTCAGTGCGTAAGGGAGGGCAGTCATCTTCCTCAAATAAAATTGTCCGACAGGACGCCTTGCCAGGAAATAAATATGGGCAAGGATGGTCGGACAAAATTGGATAAAGCCAAGAGCGGCACTAGGATATCTCTGGACTTTCTGGATAAGATTGGCAAGAGAGATCTGAAGCTGTATACGGCAAAGGAGAGGCATCTGGTCAGGAAGCACAGGCAAGACGTTAAGAAGTTCGAAAGAATTTACGGTCCTGTTAGTGTTCTCCTGGGTAGATCATCTCCTTTGGAGAAGGTTGTGGGTGTCGACGTAGTCCAGGCTATACCTCGCAAGAGTGTAGGGGCTATATCGACGGGCACATCCAGCTCCAAAAATAAGGAGTCTGGCGGTGCCTTGTTTGCCAATGCGATCAGGTCGTCGATGGTTAAGGCTGACAAGGCACAGTCAGGCAGTAAGAAGAAGGCTGTCAAACCAGACGGCTCTCTGAGGGACCCCCGAGAGGAGTCAACGAAGAAAGCGAGATCTGGCGATGACATACCCTCTACGTCAAAGAAGGTGAAGAAGTCGACGATCCAGGAGCCGACCTTCGGGCGGCTGTCAAAGATAGGAATGATCCGGACGGGAGGATCAATCCTGAATCCTGGTTGAATTCAGGCTCATCGATGAAATCGGCCTAGCTGGGGTAGAAAAGGAGGAGGGGTGTCAAACTTGTTAACTGCGGTAATAAGAAATCATTTCATTTCCTTAAAACCGTCGTTGACAGGTGTGGCAACCTTTGACCGAAGGCGAAACTGGAGGTAATTTCGGCCTCAGATCTGCCTCTCCGAGCAGTGGTGACAGCTTGGTTTCCACCACCCGTTAGATCGATGGAAACCGTACTGTCGGTACTGACAGCGCAGAACTCGCCTCTCAGTACAAAGCAATGGAAGCCTTCGGCTTCAATGGATTGTAGAGAGAACGCGGGTAAATATCTTCGGTTTGCCGTAGATCAGGAGTCTCTAAAAAGACTGCAGTCCTTGGGGGGTGTTGTGAAGTTCGGCTTGGGGACTGTCAGATGTAGATTTACTAAGTCGAATGATCAAAAGAAGGCTGCGGGTGGTGCAGATAAACCTGCACCACAGTGAGGCAGCCTCGGCTGAACTGGTAACACACCTCCAAGAACCCTGGATTCATAAAAATAGGGCTTGCGGTTTAAGAGTCACGAGCTACACATTGTATGTCCCTGTTATAGAGGATAAGGTAAGGACTTGCATTTTAGCAAGGGATGGGGAAGGATTTACTTTATTTAATTCTTTCAGTAACGGAGACCTTACAGTCGTTAATGGAGGGGTCAGGGATAAGCAGGAAATTGTGCTCGCATCGGTCTATATGCCATGTGATGCGGTTGATCCAGTGGGGCTGGTGTGCAGAAGCTGACCGAGTATGCAAGGTTAAGAAGGATTGCATTGGTACTCGGCTGCGACGCTAATGCGCATCATAGTCAGTGGGGGAGCAGCGGCATTAACAAAAGAGGTGAGTTGGTGTTTGATTTTATAACTTCTAGCAAAATGTTTATTTGCAGCAGGGGTAAAGTACCCACGTTCATGAATAGGGATAGAGCAGAGATTATAGACATAACATTGACTAACAGAGATAGGAACCTGGTAGGGGACTGGATGATAAATAAGGACTGTACGTTTTCAGACCACAGTAGGATTCATTCATTCAGTCTAAATTTTTCAGGGGAAAGGCGTGACCCATATAGGAATCCAAGAATTGACTGGGATACCTATAAGGCCACTGTTGATATGAGATCAAGGGAATCTCGCAGGGTGTGGATACTAGAGTTGTGCAAAAGTGTGCTTGGTTGCTTAGCCTTCATGATGTACATCATTGAATTGTTCTTTCTTTTTAGTGCTCTTGATTTTATGGGAACACTAAAAATGGTATTCAATCTCATAAAAAGCATGCCACAGCATTTGTTTATCTGCTAAGCGAGGGCATCAGTTATTGTTGTGTCGAAGCACATTTCAGTAGTGCACACCGAATGACAATTGTAAAATGAGCATATAAGTGTAAAATTATCTGTATGTGTAAAAGAAAAAACAACAACGTAGAATGTACGTCATAGATTATTTGAGCGTCTTAGTTCGCATGCTACTGTTCTAAGCAGTGTGATCAGGGCCCTATTCCACAAAACAACTTATCAATTTTTCACTTTGCACTTATCAAATTTTTCGACAATTTGCAGATCTTTTGGTTCCTCAGAACTGTAAAATTTGATGAGTGAAAAGTTGAAATTGATAAGTGTAATTTGCAAAGTTTTTGCAATTTTTATGCTCTCTTTGATATTCCTGTTCCACGTACGTTCTCTCTTGCAAAGTGCAAAGTTAATATTGAAAAGTGTAACTTGCAAAGATTTTGCAAGAAATTATGCTTTTTCGTTCCACAATAACTGTAAATTCTATTTTTGCAAAGAAAATTTTGATAAGTTTGTTAAAAATTTGCAAGGTAAACGATCTCTTTGCAAATTAACAAAATAAAATTCGATTACTTTCAAACATAATAATCATAACAATACAATCTCACATTGCGTTCGTATGTACAGGGTGGGCCAAAAGAAACCAAGGGGTGTAAAAGTTTAATAACTTTTTTGTTTATTAACTTTTTTTTATTTTTTCTTTCAGATTATATAATATACAAACTGGAAATTTTTTTACACTAAGTATGAAAAATGATGTCTCTTAAATGACCACCGTTTCAGCTTCGCACTGATGGGCTCTTTTTAGAGCATTTTCCATAACATCTTTCAAAACTTGTGGCTGTAGCGTTCGAATTTCTGCAACAATGTTTGCCTTGAGTTCAAGGATTGTCTCTGGCTTGTTCACATACACTCGCTCCTTCAAAAAACCCCAAAGAAAATAGTCGGGTGCTGTCAAATCTGGCGATCGCGCTGGCCAAATAATTTCCGAATTTCGAGAAATTATTCGCTCTCCAAAAATTTGACTTAAAAGTGCCATTGTGTCTCGGGCAGTATGGGCAGTGGCTCCGTCCTGCTGAAACCACATACCAGGTCTGTTTTCAAGAGCAGGACGTAAAAAATTTTCTATCATAAACCGATACCGCTCTCCATTTACAGTTGCAGCACTTCCATCTTCATTCTCGAAGAAGTAGGGCCCAATGACATTTTCAGATGTGATCCCACACCATACTGTACACCTGATGGGGTGCAATTGGCGTTGATGAATGGCTCTTGGATTTTGAGAACCCCAGAACCTACAGTTCTGCTTATTAACAAAGCCATTCAAATGAAAATGAGCTTCATCACTCATAATCAAATTTTCAATAAAGTTGATTTCATTTCTGGCCAACTCTTGAAATTTAACTGCAAAATTTAGAAGCTGAAAACGATGGTCATTTAAGAGACATCATTTTTCATACTTAGTGTAAAAAAATTTCCATTTTGTATATTATATAATCTGAAAGAAAAAATAAAAAAAAGTTAATAAACAAAAAAGTTATTAAACTTTTACACCCCTTGGTTTCTTTTGGCCCACCCTGTACATAGATATGGGAAAAAATAAAAAAAATTTTGAGCTTTAAATTACATATATTATTAGATTATATTTGTATAAACTTGTTTTAAGCGTTATTACATATTCTATTAAAGATAGTAAAACCAATAACACATTGAAAACGTTACGTTCAAAATTTGGATTGGGCTTTTTTAAAACTTCCCTACAGGAACTCAAACTCATTTGTAAGTAACTTCAAACTGGGTTTTTAATAACCATATCTGGTTGATTCAGTGACTTTTTTCTTTGTAACCGACTCACTATTTTAACATAGGCATGTCATAGGCGGTAGTCAATTGGCCATTTCTGCATGACTTTTTAATTGACTACTAACTACTTATTTTCCAACCAATTTGTAGTTAATTAATATTATAGCAAAAAAAAAAAGATATACATATGTATGTATATTTATATGATATACATATATTATATACTATACAGATATATGTATGTATATATTCATATATGTATATCTATATAAATATATGTACAATGTACATACGTATAAATTTTTATTTTTATTATATTCACTAAAAATAAAAAATACGTACATACGAAAAATATGCTTAGTGCAAAGTGAAATTTGCAAAGAATATTGTGGAACAGAAACACTTATCACTTTGCCAAAAAATACAATTTGATAAGTGCAAAGTGAAAAGTTGATAAGTTTTTTGTGGAATAGGGACCAGATCCTAAAAAGTTTTGCAGCTAAATTGACTTTAAAAAAAAGCTAAAAAATAATTATAGTGCTAAAACCTAATGCAAAAATTTAAAACATACTTGTTTTTAATTACATTGTTTCTTTTAAAGTTCTTATTTTTGCTATTTATTCTTTTATTGTATTTTCTTTGAATGAACCAAATTTTTTTAAATTCTGAAAAACGTGCCATGTGCTTAACATACATACTTAAGTGTCAAAACTGAATGTTCTAACGAGCTTTGCTATATAGTTTCACATTAAAAACCACGCTAGGATGAAGTTGTTAGTTAAAAATACATTCTGGGCAAATTGTTTATGTAAAATTGTATGATGGAACTCGTTAAAACCTAGTTAAATTTTATCACTTATGCTAACTTTCAGTTTTTCATTGTGCATAATGCATTATGCACTAATAGTTAAAAATCAATAAATGCAAAGCAAAAATGTTAATTCGCTGTTGGTTTTTCGAAAACAAGCCTTTATTAACATGCATTTCGTTGATAAGCAATATTTAAAAATTATTTTTTATAAAATAACACTAGTAATTTTTCCATTTTTTCGATCTTTTTTTCACTTGACCAATCATATCTCGAGCTAGAAATGTCCGATTGGGTCGCTCTTGGTATTGAAATGCAATGTATTGAGATGACGAATAAATATGTATTATCGGATCACTGATTACTAAAGCGGTTCAAAATATATCGATGAAAATAGGGCACATTTTGAAAAAATAGTATTTTACAGTGATTCTATGCCGACAGAAAAGTACAAATCGGTAAAAAAAAAAACGTCTGGTTTCTGTTCATGTACGTAAGACATGAGACCAACTTAAATAAAATCGACCGAAAAATTACAAAGTTATAAGCAATGGAGTGAATAAATCCAAATAATAACAAAGTCAAAATTTATAAAAATAACAAATAATAAATTCAATATATTTGCGTGTGAGCAACTGAACTCATAAAGCATTGAAAAAAATAAAATATTTGGAAAGTATGGGACTTTGATTTATTCACGCCATTGCTTACAACTTTGTAATTTTTCGGTCGATTTTAATGTGGTTGTTATTTTGAAAATATCGTTAAAATTAATAGCAAATGTTCGTGTATATTTCTACACACATATTTAATTAAAATTATATACTTTCGGTCTAATTCATAAAAAATATTTTAAGTTTATTACAGGTTTTATTTCCCATAGAAATACGTCAAATAAGAGCTTAATAAACCTGAAATATTTTTTATGAATAAGGCAGTTTGTATATTGTTGCAATATTAATATGAAAAATTAAATGGATTTAAAATTTTTATTTAGTGCCTAGTAGAAGTGTTCACAAACCGTGAAAAATAAGAAGTTTAGTATAGTTGTCTCGTTTTTTTAATGCTGCCCCTTTTTTCCAGAAATCCCATATTTGGTGCCACTTTTTGAAAAATGTCATCGGTCACCCTGAATGTACATCAAGTAGATTAAGCAAGCAAGTATCTTGTTCTCAGTTTTAGTACCTACATCAACTTATAAATTTATAAGCAAATTAATCATTTTTCGTGTTACAAGTACATCATCAAATTGGTTACTCGTCAAAATTACTTATATACCGAAAGTTGTATAAATTATATTGTTAAAAAGTGTATAATCTACACACTTAACAAAAAATGCTGGAAAAAGCTAAATAAATAATTGAATAAATTCAGTGAAGTGCGGCTTTGACCCGTGCACGAAGGATTCCGTACGAACACTAGATATGTAATTCAATACGAACTTTAGCCTATATAATAAAGTTTTGGTTTTATTTTTGTTTTGGGTTTTCTCGGTTTTGAGCGTTTTTTAGTTTTGGCGTTTTTTGGCGCTTTTTTTAGTTTTGACACTTTTTTCTCAGTTCTGTCGATTTTTTTTAATATAGGCGATTTTTTAGTTTTGGCGCCTTTTTCGCGTTTTAGCGATTTTTTTTTAATTTGGGGTTTTTTCATTTTGGTGAATTTTTTCAATGTGGCGATTTTTTTTTATTTAGGTGCTTTTTTAGTTTTGGCGCCTGTTTCGCGTTTTGGCGATTTTTTCTGTTTTTGGCGTTTTTTCAATTTGGCGATTTTTTTCGTTTTTTCAATTTGGCGATTTTTTTTATTTTGGCGATTTTTGTATGTTTTGGCGTCTTTTCGCGTTGTGGCGATTTTTTCGGTTTTTGGTGTTTTTTTTCATTTTGGCGATTTTTTCATTTTGTCGTTTTTTTCGGTTTTGCCGATTTATTTTAGTGCTAGAATTTCTTTTAATTTGGTGCTTTTTTTCGTTTTAGCGATTTTTTTGGTTTTTGGCGATTTTTTTTTTGGTTTGGTGATTTTATAATTTTCCGATTTTTGTAGTTTTACCGTTTTTTGAAAATTTCAAGAGTTTGCCTCCTACGGTTTCCAAGATATAGCAAGTTGTCAAAATTGCATTAACTGATGGACCACCATTTAATTTAAATTTTTTCTGATTTTAGTGTTAATTGTTGCAGTCTGTAGAAAAATACACTAATTTTACAAAAAATTTTGCAGCTAACTCAACAAAAAAAAATTCAAAATTTAGTTCGTGAAATGAAGTATTGTGCACTATGAAGTGTACAATAAAAATATTGCACACTTGACACAACTGTCTATTCAACTGTTGTACAATGGTTTTGTGTGATGTTTGTTTCCTTGTTCTCTATTTTGGTTTCACACTCAATTACGATCACCACTACAAACACTATTTGCTTTAAAAAAAAATATAATACTGTGTAGTTTTTCATAGATTGCGCTCACTTCTAGTGGATACACAGAGAGGAATTGTAGGAATTGTTTTGAACAGTCCTGTCCAGTGGTTTACCCGGCAGGCTTCGTGGTGGACCAAAGATCTAAAAAATCTGAGGTCTTCGGTTAGAAGATTCTTCAATAGGGCGAAACTCACAGGAAGTATTGAGGACTGGAACAATCACAAGCTATTGTATAATGAGTACAAGGGTGATCTCAAAAGGGCGAAAAGAGCCTCATGGAGGAAATACTGTGAGGAGATTGATTCCGTTAATGAGTTATCGAGGTTTCGGCGAGTATTGTCAAAAGACCCTAGGGCTCCTGGGAATATTCAACGATTGAATGGCACATGGACGGAATCCAGCTCTGAGACACTTTCTGTTCTGATGGACACTCACTTTCCTGGCTGTAGGGAAGTAGCGGAAGAAGCAACGACGGATGTTAATTTTAACTACTTGTCGGAACCGGAATTAGAAGGAGCAGTGGAGGACATAGTGACGGTGGAAAAAGCAGCATGGGCAATAAATACATTTGAACCATATAAATCACCGGGTCCAGATGGTATTTTTCCGGTCATGTTGCAGAATGTCACATAGCGCGTCTCTGGTGTATATCTTAAAGATATGCTTAAGCATGAGGTTTATACTAAAGGGCTGCGTAAATCGTTCTAAAAGTTTTGTATTTTAGTTCACACTACTGCCAGGCAGTCTGTTTTAGTGCAAACATAAATAACAAAACAAAACTAACAAAACATGACTCTCACTAAAATCAATCAAGCATCATTCGAATAGTTTTTCTCTGCAGTTTTGTTAGTGCTTGTGTTCTCAAAACAAGTAGAACATCAAAACGAAAAGCGAGAATGAAACAGAACAACAGTAAATCATAGCAGAAACATCGAGTGCACTAGAACACGAGCACAAACATGCAAGCTATGTATGTATGATAGGTACATATATATGTATACATATATTGAAAATAAAAATTAACAAATTATTATATATAAATGTACATAAGTATGCATGATATTCACCCTTATTCTATTTGGTGTCGGCAACATCGTCATCAATTTTGAAACAACATCAATATAACACATCAATGCTAACTTTGTATTCCCTAACAGTGTTATGACGACGTTGCCTGTTTATCGATAAATACAATACACATATCCAATATTTGAGTCAGCTGGTTCATTTTGTTTACTATTTTTGGTAAAAGTATTTTTGAATAAGTAAAAGCTTTGTAAATAAATTAAAATAAAATGTTTTTCTTTCCTATTGAGACGATGAAAAAAAAATTAATAGTGAAAATAAGATTTCTCAGACAAGTGATGCATTTGCCAGTTACCCAAGGAAGAGTAAGTGATAAGTTCTCTCATGTTTTTGGAAAATAATGGGTAATGTTCATCCTTTTAATATTTTACAAATATTTTCGGCTGAACAAAACATCATTTAGGAATGTATTGGATACAATAGAGCCTAACTTTTGAAACAAAAGGGATCAGATCAACGTTTATTGGAGCTTGGAGCTTCCTCCAAAAGTACTCAGTGCTAATTGTTTATATACCCCGCCTTCAGTTGCTTTGCTGTTGTTGTTTGCAACCTTTTTTTTTTTTAATTTAAACCTCAGTATACTTTCCCAACACACTATTTACCTTACATTTTGCCATCCACCACTAGTTCTAATTGGTGGACCGAGGGATTTAGTGCAGTCTCACTTTCTCACTGCACCTTGAAATTATTAGGAAACTACCCCTGTGGAATCCTCTAGCAAAAGAAGGACTTTTCCAACTCTTCCACAAGCTTTTCAAATTGGTTGGGGTTGGTAATTTTAATTTTTTCCATATTATATTTATCACTTTTTTTAAGAACTTTTTTCAAATAAATATGTACATTTTTATATCTACTTATATTTCACTTTTTTACCATTTAAATTATTTCTCAAATTCGTTGAGGCATGCACACAACAGAACACGACATCAAAAACACTGACGACAAAATGAACGGCAACATCAACATCAATGTTTCTTTCAGAATACCAAACATATGCTGACAGTCATCGATAAATGACAATACTATCTACGGGAATACCGATTTGATAAAAAAAACATTAAAAAATAAAAACTCTTTTCAGCTTTCATATTCCTAACGAAGCGCAATGTTTCTTTTATATGGAAAATTATCTTTGCTATCAAAACATTCAAACATGTTTTGAATGTTCTGTGTGAATGTTGATGTTCTATTTCATTTTTGTTTTGAAAGGCTTGGTTTTACTTCAACATTGTTCTATTGCAGTTTTGTTCTGTACTGCAGTATTCTTATCGTAAAGCAAAACACATCTCTTTTGAAAGTTTTGTTTTAAAATAACGGAGCAATATACACACACATTTTCAAATTAATGAGAGCGCTTGTAAGCCTTATTTTTAGGGTTTGTGCCACGCTCTAGTTTATACCGAAAGGCTGGAGAGAGGTTAGGGTCATCTTCATACCCAAAGCGGGTAAGGCAAGCCACTCAAAGCCGAAGGATTTTCAGGAACACAATACCCGCGTCATAAGTGGTGCTCAGCATACCTATCGTAAAGGCAGATATTGCAGCACAATAATTACACACTGGCTGCATTCTTAGACATTGAGGGAGCCTTTAACAATATAAGTATGGAGGGTATTAGGGAGTCGCTGGAGACTCTTAGGATTTACAACTTTCTAGTGGAGTGGATAATTATCATGCTTAAAAGCAGAATCATCAACTCGAGTATGGGAAGAGGAAGCCTGAGTAGATTAGTGACAAGAGGTACACCACAGGGAGGAGTTTTGTCACCTCTATTGTGGTTGTTGGCAATGAACACAATTCTTAAGCGTTTTGACAGGAGCGCACCGAAGATAGTTCCATATGCGAATAACGTGGTTTTGCTGGTAACGGGAAACTTTCTTCCCACTATCATTGAAATCATGCAGTCGGCGTTGGGTGATCTATCCGCCTGGGCCAGCAGTAAAGGACTAGGAGTCAACCCAGAGAAAACCGAGCTAGTCCTCTTTACTAGGAGATACAAAGTAGAAAGCTTTATACTACCCAGGATGGGAGGGGTGGAGCTGAGACTAGCAGAGGGGGCTAAATAACTGGGTGTTTTCCTAGATAGGAAGCTTTCTTAGAAAACAAACACGCAGAAAGGCTAAGGAAAGGGCTCAATGCCTACTACGCATGCAGGAACTCCATAGGAAGGAACTGGGATCTGCAACCGAAGGTAGTAAACTGGATGTACACATCGGTTGTCAGGCCGGTTATTTTCTATGGTTGTGTGGTATGGTGGGAGGCATTAAGGAAGGAAAGTCACAGGAGATTACTAGCTAAGGTTCAGAGATGTGCCTCGATGGGCATCACAAGTGCTCAGAGGAGCACACCTCAGGCTGCCTTGGACGTCATTCTTCATCTACTTCCTATAGAGTACTTTGTGATGGGAACGGCGGCTAGAACTCCCCTTAGACTCGTGGAAACAGGTTTGGTGAGGACAGGAATATCAGGTCACACATCAATCTTAAATAAGATCAGTTTTGGTGACCAGGAATTCGTAACCCCTGGGTTTACGGACTATAAGGTCGCTGAGATCGATTTTAGTACAACACCCTTAATGGTAATCCGGATAGGGACTATTGGGTCGAATCCGATAGGCTGTATGAGGTTAGTGCAGTCTTTACAGACGGATCAAAAATGGGGGAAGCAGAGGAGCTGGTGTCTATATCTTGGGAACTAACATTCGTAGTTCTTTCAGACTGCCGAATGAATGTAGTGTTTTCCAGGCTGAGATCTCGGCGATCCTTAGAGCCACGGAGCTGGTGGCCAGTAATGTAGCAGAAGGTGATAAGGTAACCTTCTACGTCGACAGCGCTAAAAGCGTTGAAGGGACACAATGTCAAATCGAAACTTGTTAGTGACTGTAGGAAGGGCCTCAACTTGCTTATGGAAAAGTATAATGTCAGACTATGTTGGGTTCTAAGCCACAGTAGTGTTGAGAGAAATGAAATTGCCGATGAGCTGGCAAGAATAGGGTCAGCGTTGGATGAGGGATTGTCGGACAGATCGGTGAAATTACCGATAGGTCATTATTATAAGAAACTCAGTGATTGGGTAGAAAGCAGGACCAATATGTCATGGCGAAGTAGGGATGATTGTAGAGTCTCGAGGGGTTTTTGGCCAAAACTAGACTCAGGAAGATCTAAACTACTACTGGACATGAATAGGAAGGTGATGCGAATCATGATATTCGTGCTGACTGGTCACTGCTCGGTCAGAGCAAGAACCAGCATTTGGGAGACTGGCACTCCAGATTTTTGTAGGATGTGCGGGGATGAAGAGGAACCAAAAACCATTGAACATTTCCCGAAGCTGCAGCGTCATAGGCTTAGATGGCTGAGCAGACGTTTCCATGAAAGCATTACTGAAGTCGGAAAGTGTAAACTAGAGGACATCAGGGGCTTTATTATGGGAATTCGGTGGTTTAGTGATGGATAATAAGTTCACTTCTGGCTGCAAATGGGAGGGTGAATATTACTTTTTATGGGCAACAGAAGGGAATCACAATGGACCCAATTGGGTCTCCGAGTGTAGGTGCGGTAAAGCGCCACCCTTCCTAACCTAACCTAACCTTGTCAGTATTGTCATTTTGAAGCTACCTGTTATCTTTAGATTTATTGTAGCGTGCATTCTATTTTTTTTTTTGGCTAAACAAGATCACCACCCCATTTTCCCTGAGCACAGTCAGCTTAAAAGGTAGCTAGGTGTTTATGCTAGGATAGGATTTACCATCGTCCGTTACATAATAAATTTAAATGTATGTAACGTATGGACTACAAAACGGCTGGACCGATTTCGATAAAATTTTCAGGGAATCTTTAGAATATTCAGGCGGGTGACACTGTGAAGTCTGATTTTTGAATTTCGGTCTGCGGATGGAGGGGCGTGGCAATTTTCATATGGCACCACCAATGTGCAACACTTTCAAATCAATATAAATGAAATTGAAAAGACCATGGGGGTAGCGAAGCACACCGGGTGTAGCTAGTTCTAAATAAATGCAAACATATCGATTTTTTAATGACATTTTAGTCCAACAATTCGTTGCATATTTTTTCAACTAGTTTATTTTTTATATTTTTACACATAATTTCAAAAATTCATATGCTTTTGTACAAATTTGGTTCTCGCACCAATTTAAAATGCGAGTTGTTTTTACAGTTCTTGCGAGAAACTTTCCACAAAATATTGTTACAAAAACACTTTTTCTAACATCCTTCCAATAAATGCTGGAAATTTATTTAAATGACAGATAGTTCTCGCAGAGTAAAGATACAGAAACACTTATGTGAGAGAAGCCATTTTGTGTTTCAATTTACACTGTTTTTGTTACGATTCCCTCGTTTCATGCGGGAAATTTTTCGATGCGAGTAATACAGAAACGAGCTATAGGCTTCAGAAACTAATGAATCCTTTTCTTTATGTATGGTTTTATGTAATTAACTACAAGAAGGCTACATATCCACCATAATGCTTTTGTCTCAGCGTCTGTAATTGGAAATTCTTTTCTTAAGAGAAATATTTTTATTGAATGAATGGCTTTGGCCATCCATCTTATTTCCTTTTGGAAGAATGCCTCCCAAAAAGATGACGACGAGTTCTAAGAACTCTGTGTAGTCATGATGAGGCTGCTGGTAACTTCTAAGGGTTTCAAGACTGAATAAAAGTATTTCTTGTTGGTTTTCACCAATAAGTTCAACCAGTTCGCTACTCGTAGTGTAGTCTGAGATATTGTAAGCGTTAATTTTTGGAAAAGATGCTTTAAAGTTTTTAAATAAAGGAATGTCGGGACCGCATGAGGAATACAACTGCACTGATGAAATTGCAGTTTGTAAAATTATTTCAAAAATATGGTGGCGATATGCCAGAAACAACATATTTCGTCCCAATTTCATCTCCAGCAATGTGCAAGCTTCATTAAATCTACCGGTGTTAGATGTTGTGTCAAATACGAGAGCTTGAACTTTTTCCAGCAAACCCCATTTTTCCAAAGTATCAAAAACTGCACTAGAAAGTCCTTTACCCGATCCCGAAGGAATGTGCGGAACACCTAGGAGCTGTTCTGTAGAAGGCGTTTTGATAATAACGGGCAATCGATATTGTTTCTCCATTCATGTCACATTTGGGAGAAGCTTTGTATCCCAATTAACAACACTAAAATCATCATTTAATACGAATACGAATATTTGAAACGATATTCACGAATACGAAAATTAACATGTGAAATTTATTGACATTAAATAGGGGTTCTATTTTCCCCTGCACTATGAAATATTAAAAAATTATTATGAAAAATAACTTCATACTTCAAATACAAAGCACAAAATTTTATAAAAAATTTAATGGATTCGTACAAACTAATCACCCTTATTCTATTTGGCGTCGGCAACATAACACGACGTCGTTTTTAATGTGTTTTATCAAATCGGTATTCCCGTAGATAGTATTGCCATTTATCGATGACTGTCAGCATATGTTTGGTATTCTGAAAGAAACATTGATGTTGATGTTGCCGTTCATTTTGTCGTCAGTGTTTTTGATGTCGTGTTCTGTTGTGTGTATGCCTCAACGAATTTGAAAAATAGTTTAAATGGTAAAAAAGTGAAATATAAGTAGATATAAGAATGTACATATTTATTTGAAAAAAGTTCTTAAAAAAAGTGAAAAATATAATATGGACAAAATTAAAATTACCAACCCCAACCAATTTGAAAAGCTTGTGGAAGAGTTGGAAAAGTCCTTCTTTTGCTAGAGGATTCCTCAGGGGTAGTTTCCTAATAATTCCAAGGTGCAGTGAGAAAGTGAGACTGCACTAAATCCCTCGGTCCACCAATTAGAACTAGTGGTGGATGACAAAATGTAAGGTAAATAGTGTGTTGGGAAAGTATACTGAGGTTTAAATTAAAAAAAAGGTTGCAAACAACAACAGCAAGCAAAGCAACTGAAGGCGGGGTATATAAACAATTAGCACTGAGTACCTTTGGAGGAAGCTCCAAGCTCCAATAAACGTTTATCTGATCCCTTTTGTTTCAAAATTTAGGCTCTATTGTATCCAATACATTCCTAAATGATGTTTTGTTCAGCCGAAAATATTTGTAAAATATTAAAAGGATGAACATTACCCATTATTTTCCAAAAACATGAGAGAACTTATCACTTATGGCTCGATTATGGATGGCAACCGAACTTTAGTTGCCGAGTTAACCAGCAACGCAACTGAACTTAAAATTTGTATTATGTATGGCAACTTCCTCCAGTTGCCAAAAAGTTATCGAAAATACGATTATGACAGATTGGCAACTGAAAATAATATAAACAAATATTTAAAATATAAGAAATACATGTGCTAAAAAGCAAATTATTGAGTAAAAGTGCCTAAAAACATTACTGATCATAAAAATTATTAGTTAAGTGAAATTAATTATTGGTGAAGAGAAGTACAAAAGTTTAATCTATTAGACGACTCTTTAGAATTACCGCCTCTGCTGTGAGTAAATGTTGTTGCCTAAAATAAGTTTGAACAATCTCTGTTTTAGCTGTAAAGCATATTTTCCTTAAATATGCAGAGAAGAAATTCAAAAATGAAAATAATATTGCAATTACTGTTTAATTTTTATATTTTTTTGCTTTTAAACTATGCAGCATGGCAACTGAAATTACCAGTTGTTAGTTGCCAGTTGCCACCCGTAATACCATTTCGGCAACTAGCAACGCAACCAAAGTTCGGTTGCCATCCATAATCGAGCCATTACTTTTCCTTGGGTAACTGGCAAATGCATCACTTTTGTGAGAAATCTTATTTTCACTATTAATTATTTTTTTTCATCGTCTAAATAGGAAAGAAAAACATTTTATTTTAATTTATTTACAAAGCTTTTACTTATTCAAAAATACTTTTACCAAAAATAGTAAACAAAATGAACCAGCTGACTCAAATATTGGATATGTGTATTGTATTTATCGATAAACAGGCAACGTCGTCATAACACTGTTAGGGAATACAAAGTTAGCATTGATGTTGTGTTATATTGATGTTGTTTCAAAATTGATGACGATGTTGCCGACGCCAAATAGAATAAGGGTGAATATTTTTAGACATTTATTTAAAATTTAGTTTAGGTTTTATGCATTTATTTAATTAATTATTTTCGAAAATATTCGTATTCGCCTGAATTTGGCGACTACGAATATAAGGCGAATATAAGGACCAGTCTAATGTAAAGGGTGTTTTTTATTGAGGTATAGAACTTTAAGTTGGCATCACTTTTTTAACTGGCGGCCATTTTGTCAGCTGTCAAGTGATTAATATTTAGTTTGGTTTGCCATTTCATCATGAACAGGTTGACAAAAGAACAACGCTTGCAAATCGTGCAAATTTATTTCGAAAATAATGGTTCAGTTCGCGAAGTTTACCGCAAGCTCCGTCCATTTTATGGTCGACATAATCGTCCATCAGAGCAATTAATTCGGTTAACCATGGATCGTTTTCGCACTACGTTTACTCTATGTGATAATACGCATCCGCAGAGACGTCGAACAGTGCGCACCGAAGAAACAATTGCCGCTGTAGAGCAAAGTGTTGAAGAGGACCCGAATGAATCGATTCGCCACCGTGCACAGCAATTGGAGCCGACTAACCGACTATTTTGTTCCCGAATTGGATGGTATGAATGTGGATGAGTTGTGGTTCCAACAAGACAGCGCTACATGCCACACAGCGCACGTCACAGTCGATTTATTGAAGGAAACATTCGATGAGCGTATAATTTCGCGGAATGGACCTGTCAATTGGCCACCAAGATCGTGTGATTTGACACCATTGGATTATTTTCTTTGGGGATATGTGAAGTCGCTTGTCTACGCCAACAAACCAGAAACTTTAGGGGACTTGGAAGCCAACATTCGTGGCGTTATTGCCAACATACGGCCCCATATGCTCGAAAAAAAGGTTGAAAATTGGACCTGTAGAATTGGCTTTATTCGAGCCAGCCGCGGCGGCCACATGCCCGAAATCATATTTAAACATTAATGGCATAAAATTATCCTTCCAATAAAACTAAATTAATGGACATTAAAATGATTTTCTTGTGTTTTTTTTCAATTCAAAGTTCTATACCTCTTAAAAAAACACCCTATATGTTCGTTTTTTCTAAAATAAACACATTTTTTACCTCTTTTTAAATAAAATTGAAAAATAACTTTTTTTGGGTCTACTGAGAAACTTCGATTTTTAGACACGCGCTTTTATCCATGAAAACCACAGAAATATCGTTTAACGTACCTTTTCACAATGTCTGGTTAAAAGATAACAGAGACTTTAACGGCAAGTTTTGTATGAAGAACTTTCAGTTAAAGTTTACGTTAACTCTTAACCATACATTGTGAAAAGGGACGTAAGTCGTATTGTTTAGCGCCACTTGGCTGATTACAATAAATTGACAGGCATTCCAAGAGAAATATGATAACAAATTAACACGTTTTAGTTAGTATATACACATCGCTTTCATTTACTCACACGTCATAACATAAAAAAAAATCAGTTTGCCAAAAATCTCAGACTAAGTGCACCAAATTTCATTGGGATCGGATGAGCGGTTTGGCCGCGCATAAACGACATACAAACAAGCATTGATTTTTATATGTATGTATAGAAGTAGAAGATAACGTTTAACGAGTTTGAAGTTCTAAATTTACGCACTACTGAACGGAAAAAAAATTATCTTTCTCTTAAGAGTTGAGTAAAGAAGATATTTGTATGAAATTTTTAAACAATATGAAGAACGATATGGGTTATAATTCTGAATCACTAAGTCAAAAAGTCCATTTTTATGACGTTATTTGAGTAAATGAGCGATATGTATGCAATTTATTTAAACTAATATGTGGAAGTGTACGAATGAATACTCATGGTATGTATGTATATGCTAAATTATATTCAGTTGATCTTCGTTTCATTTAGATTATAGCACTCCTGCGTAGCCGGTAATGTTCGTTTATATGAATCTTTTGCAATTTTGGGGAATTTTTCACTCAATTCAATTATTGTTTCTAGGTGAGATAAGACAATAGTATTAAAACAAAGAAAATATGTCTATTTTGAATTACCTCTAACGGCAGCTTGTAGCGATTTTTCAGGATTATCGTAATACAAATAGAGTATCTCAAAACAATGTTTTATGAACATCAGCCAGTCATCAGAATCATAAACGTTACTCTTATCATCATTTTCTTTACTTAATTTAAGTTGCAATTTTGGAATAACTGATGCAGCGAATACACGTATACTAGATGAAGGGTCATTTAAGCGCTGTAAACAACCTAAAATATAATGTGCATAAATTTTACCTGAAAATATTTCCATTCATACTTACCATATGCAATAGGCTTTAAATATTCAACATCTACTTCTCCAAAGTTGTACAGGCATTTAATAGAATAAAGCCTTGTGGATACGGATTGATCTTCCAAAAGTGATGGCAAGTATTTTGCAAAATATGGTAAAACTTTAGTGGCTTCTTCTGCAGCACCCTGAGAAAGAGCACATAGTGCAGCTGTGGCTAAAGAACGCATAGTTTCTGCACTTGCTCCTGCTTTCCAACCAATATGGGGTTCTATTACCGATAGTGAGAAGTCTTTCAGAAGGCCACAACTCTCAATTATGGATCTTCGAATTGTCTTCTTCCAATCCAGCATTGCAACGGATATAGCAGAAAAAATTTTAACTTTGGACTCATCTGTACAATTCTCAAATACAGTATTTATCTTCCGTTGTAGTTCTTTCAAATAGGGTGGACGAAATTTAGCCAATTTGATAAACCCATATAAAAGTAGTATTGGTTCACTCAAATCATCCAATCGAGCGTTAATACTTTGTACAGACTCTAAAGCGTCGATGAAAAACTTTTCATGCAACTCATCTATATTACATTTACAAAAATCTGAAATTTTCAGCAACATATTTGTAGCTTTTGTTTGCAATATATCGCTATCAGTTTGCTCCGTTTCTAAAGATAGCGACATTACTTTAATTGTAGAACAATAACAATTTCTATAGAGCTCAATGTAGTTTTTATCATCTTCATTTTCACATTTTTCTAATATAGTTTCATTAGTTTTTAAAACGTACAACTGCAAATTGAAATTTAAAGTTTGAGAAAATTCTGGATGTGTGAGAAGTTGAGATAACTGCATATTATGCTCAAACTTGACATCGCACGAAGCAGTATACATGTAATAGAAACACTTTAAATAGCCTTCTTTATCATTTTCTTCTAATCCTCCAAATCCATATTCGTACCAATCATCATAATTCAATAGACGTCCCATTAAATCAGAAACTTTAACAGCTTCTTGTACAACACCAGGATTGACATCTCTTAAAGCTCTTGCAACGTCGCCGTAGATTTCACAAAATTTTGCTGTCATAGCAGCTTCGGCATGCAGAACAAATTGATATAATAATTTAAATGAATGTAAACGTACATTTTCTTTCCAATCGTTTGATTCACGTATTATTAATTTTAATATTCGTATTGAACGCTGAACTATTCCACGGCATCCAATAGTTGGTCGCTTTAAATTGGGCGGATAATTTGATGGTTTTAAATCTGCGACGCTTTGTTTACTCAACTCAACTTCATTTTCATCATAATACTGTCTGCCACATTTTTCCCATAGAGGTAATATGTATGCCTGGACTTCTGGCGAATCGTCTTTGAGACTATAAAATTAAAATAATAAGATGGATTTTGCATAAGCACTAATTGAAAAACAAAAATTTTAGTGCAAATTTAAATTTTATGTATGATGATGTTTAGAAGATATAACATCTTTTCTGAAAAAATCGGGGGTTTTTAAAATTTTTAATTTTTGTTATTAATAAACATCAAGTGTAATATTGCAGGCAATGTGAGAAACCTTCTTCAAGATGCACGTAGGGACAAATAAAGGGTGTTTTTTATTGAGGTATAAAACTTTAAGTTGGCATCACTTTTTTAACTGGCGGCCATTTTGTCAGCTGTCAAGTGATTAATATTTAGTTTGGTTTGCCATTTCATCATGAACAGGTTGACAAAAGAACAACGCTTGCAAATCGTGCAAATTTATTTCGAAAATAATGGTTCAGTTCGCGAAGTTTACCGCAAGCTCCGTCCATTTTATGGTCGACATAATCGTCCATCAGAGCAATTAATTCGGTTAACCATGGATCGTTTTCGCACTACGTTTACTCTATGTGATAATACGCATCCGCAGAGACGTCGAACAGTGCGCACCGAAGAAACAATTGCCGCTGTAGAGCAAACTGTTGAAGAGGACCCGAATGAATCGATTCGCCACCGTGCACAGCAATTGGAGCCGACTAACCGACTATTTTGTTCCCGAATTGGATGGCATGAATGTGGATGAGTTGTGGTTCCAACAAGACGGTGCTACATGCCACACAGCGCACGTCACAATCGATTTATTGAAGGAAACATTCGATGAGCGCATAATTTCGCGGAATGGACCTGTCAATTGGCCACCAAGATCGTGTGATTTGACACCATTGGATTATTTTCTTTGGGGATATGTGAAGTCGCTCGTCTACGCCAACAAACCAGAAACGTTAGGGGACTTGGAAGCCAACATTCGTGGCGTTATTGCCAACATACGGCCCCATATGCTCGAAAAAGTGGTTGAAAATTGGACCTGTAGAATTGGCTTTATTCGAGCCAGCCGCGGCGGCCACATGCCCGAAATCATATTTAAACATTAATGGCATAAAATTATCCTTCCAATAAAGCCAAACTGATGGACATTAAAACGATTTTCTTGTGTTTTATTTCAGTTCAAAGTTCTACACCTCTGAAAAAAACACCCTATAGTAACAAACCAAAAAAAGTTTGTCTTAAGTAGGCTTGTTCTATTTAGTTCATT
Organism: Tachina grossa; assembly: GCA_949987645.1. Lineage (NCBI taxonomy): Eukaryota > Metazoa > Arthropoda > Insecta > Diptera > Tachinidae > Tachina > Tachina grossa. The sequence goes on along the minus strand of OX465277.1, from coordinate 54,813,559 downwards.
TCACTGACCCGTCAGTTTAGTTCATTATTTATAAATGAACTAGTTCGTTCATTTAGTTCAATCGTTCTTTTTAGTTCAATGAACTAGTTATGTAGTCATTAATTGTCAAAATATGAGCATTTAGTTCAATCATATTTTTAGGTCAATGTCAATCTGGCATCTACATACATACTATGCTCTTAAACAGTTGCGGAATTTACTCTTCCTATTAAATTTAAAACCCTTTTAAATATACTACGATTTTAAGCGTCCAAGCGTGAGCGATTTTTTCTTTTGTATTGTAAAAAAACGTTTATTGTTCAATTCAGAGATTCTGAGGGAATTTGTATGTAGCTTGTTCTTCTTTTGTACAAACTCTAGTAAATAAATTCAGCTACCCAGCAAAAAAAGTGAGGAAAAAGAAGTAGAAAAAAACACCACATCTACTGAATCAAAACACTTCAAATTTAGGTTAAAAACCAATGAATTTTACATTGACGTGTCATTGGAAGGAAGTGGTTTGCTTTTGACATTTTTTAAACTCAATAAAAATCATGTTTTTGGTGCTATAAAAATCCGAAATTCGGGAGTGAAAATAATTCACTTCACAAAAGTAGTTAAAAAGTGCTTTTTATTCAGTGATTAAAATCACTTGTATATGGTTTGAAAAGAAAACAGGCTAAATTATTTAATTTTTTGTTAGTAATGAATTTGCTGAAAACAAAGTAGTGATTTAAAATTCCATTTGATATGTGGTTAAAAATAACTTATTTAACATCTAAAAATATGCATCAGATACTTTCGAAGTAATTTAAAAGTGGTTCGTAAGGAAGTACTCCTTTCATTTTTTGCTGGGTAAAACATCTACTACAGTTTTTAGTATAGTAGATGGTGTAGGCATAGTTTATTAAAAATTTATGCATTTTGTTGTTGCCGTGTTTTAAATTTACCATGATTTATCAAAGCTACAATATGTAAAAGACCTACAATAGCCTACCGTGAATACCGCCAGTATTAAAAACAGATCCGTGATTAAAAAAGTTTACTTACGAAAATATATTGCCTTATTCATATTAACTTTACTTTATAAAAGTTTTTAAAAGAAATTTAGTGTGAAAATCTGTTTAAAAGTCTTGTTAATAAACATTTTTGTGAATATGGAAAAGTTATGGACCACTCACATAGAATTTGCACTTTGACTGCATTTTATGTTTTCGGAAACGTACTGAATTTTGAAGTAACCCAAGCAGAAAAAGACAGGTATGATGTAATTGGAAATCTTTTTGTTGCAACAGTTATGAAAATAACCTTTTAAGTTCTTTTAGACATGGCTGCAGCTCAATTGGAAGACAAAGGCCAGAAAGATTATACTGCTTTAATAGAGGCTGTTTTTGCTGGTCATTTGGAAATAGTTAAACTTTTACTAAAGCCTATAGTACACGTACTATAGGCTTAAGCCACATTGTGTCACCGATTATGTTTGCTTTCGCTGGAGGTCATGTGGAAGTGGTTAATTAACTGGTAAAGCATGGTGCTAACGTGGAAAAAATGAAAATGGCCAGACACATTTTTAAGCAGCAACATCGGCTTGTCACGTTGAAGTTACCAATGTAACGAAAAATGTTTGTAAGACTTGGGGGCAAATTAAGACACTCGTTATCGGACGAAATTACAAAACATTTCAATACAATTTGTATGAAAATATTTTAAAATTTCAAACCGTATCGAATGCCGTAATTTGCCCCCAACTTAAGCTGAATTCACCCCTTTTGTTTTAGACAAAATTTTTGTCAGTATGTACAAAGGTCATTTGTAAATGGTACGATTTCCTTGGAACAAAAACAAAAAAATATTATGAAATAGAAATACATTAAAGGCCTTATTTATAAAAATTATTAAGGCTTTATAAAGGCTTAATAAGAAAAACTGTATAAAAATTTGTTTTGAAAGTCTTAATAATTGAGACATTTTTAGATTTTAATTGAACTATAGTGAATTTTTAATCAGAAATAATTTTTAGTCAGGCTTAAGTTCAGTAATTTTAATTCTTTATTGAATGAAATATTTTATTAATTAATGTGAATTTCTAAAGAAGAGAAGCAAAATTAAACTTAGACTTTTTATTAGCTGGGGGAAACACCGATATTTTTCTGTGCAGCCACGCGCACTTCATCAGCACCCACGTCTATCTACTGGGGTAGAGTTTTGTTATTAACATCAGCTATTTAATGCAAATTTAGTATGAAATGGAATATGAGAAATGATTATTGTGTATACAATAATAAAAAGTCTAAGTTTAATTTTTCTTCTCTTCTTAAGAAACTCACATTAATTAATAAAATATTTCATTCAATAAAGAATTGAAATTACCGAACTTAAGCCTGACTAAAAATTATTTCAGTCGTAATAATTATTATAAATAAGTCGGTATATGTTATTTCCTATGCACATACTTATGTTTGTAAATCAAAAATATGTACAATGTACATTGTACATACATATTTATAAACAAATTAAATAAACTTTCTTTTAAATTAAAAACTTGTTTTCATAAATACAAGGTGATGTATTTACGTTGTTGTAACGGTTAGAGTTGTGTCAACTGCTCTTTTTTAATTTACATAGACCGGACTTGTGTCCAACAGAATTAAAGAGTTAACTCTAGTAGCGGGAATTAATATAAACGGGGTATTGGGAGACTAACGTGGAATTTTTGTATAAACAGTGTTGTAGTCGTAAATAATTGCTAATAACGCGGTATTTGTAAACGTAAAGTCATATTTTTGAGTTTGCACAGTCACAATTTCTGCATGGAAACTTGTAAAAAACTATTTTTACAGCATCTGCAATTCAAAAATGTGCGCAATAAAAATCATTCTATTTAATTTTGTGCATTTTAAATGAAGGTTTTTCTTTTCTTCATATACATACCACATAACAAAAAACTTAACATAATAGATACAGGTACAATACATTTTTTGAATTCATTTTTAATATAGTTAGATAGTACTAGTGATGCACGAATATTCGTATTCGAATTGCCGAATATTCGGCCATTTTTAATGCGAATACGAATCATTCGTATTCGTCAAATTCAGGCGAATACGAATACGAATATTTTTCCAAAAAAATTAAATAAATAAATGCATAAATCCTAAACTAAATTTAAATAAATGGATAAAAATACTAGTTTGTACGAATCCATTAAATTTTTTATAAAAATTTGTGCTTTGTATCATTTTCATATATTATTTATATTATATATTTATTTTATTTATTTTGGGTAGTTTTTATTAACTTTAAAGTATGCCAACAGGAGTATGAAGTTCTTTTTCATAACAATTTTAATATTTCATATTGCAGGCGTAAATAGAGCCCTATTCGTATTCGTATTCGCGAATATTGTTTCAAATATTCGTATTCGCATTCGTATTCGCGAATATCAAAAATTGACATTCGTTACATCACTAATATGTACATATGTTACATATGTATGGACTTAATTGAATTAATGTTTATTTGAATTGAAATTTATTTGCTGTGATTTGCCAAATCATCAGTAAACTTCAGTCACATATTTTGAATAATAGACAATGCTTAACTACCATCAAATAAATTTCAATTCAAATAAACTCATAACAATGGGTAGTATGTGTTTGCGTGAAATTAAGAAAATAAAACAATTTTTTTGTAATATTCAAAAATTAATAAATTTATTCTTCCATTTAATTTACCTTTTATTTCTAAATATAATTTGTGAAGATACACAGCTCAATATACATATCGCACATATACTTCAATAGTGGCATAACTCAAAAATTTAGTTTTTTGAGTTAATAATGCAGAAAGATATTGCATTTCGTATTTTATCTTGTGTAAAAAATTTCATATAAATAGCTTGTACCATCACCTCCTGAGAGAAGAATTTTTTTTTATTTCTGCATTCATCCGCTTTAAAATTTTGCAAGATGAACGACAAATGCCCTTATTAAAAAATTAATTTCGGTCATTGGTGAGAATAAATTTCACATTGTCCCAATAAAACGTGGCAACATCGATGAAACGAAAATTCAAATTTATGACGAATAAGATTTCCGCAAAATGGTTTCTGAATTTGAAAAAAATACAACAAGCTTCTACACATACCAGCTCAAGAGTTCTAAAGGCCTGCAGATCGTATTTGAGGGCATAGATTCCTATGTTGTTCCTGAAGAAATAAAAGATGCACTCGTCCTCCAGGGATTTAAGGTAAAAAATGTATCTAACATAATAAGCAGAGAAAAGGTACCCCAACCCCTATTTCGTGTTGAACTGGAGCCGAATGATATAAAATTAAGAAAAAATCAGACTCATCCTATTTATAGCCTAAAATACCTTTTATACAGAAAAATCACAGTTGAAGAGCCACATAAGCGTTCAGGTCCCGTGCAGTGACATAATTGCCAAGAATATGGCCCTACAAAAACTTACTGCAATTTACCTACTGTTTGTGTTGTGTGCGGCGAATTACACGGCACTGCTAGTTGTACTAAACCAAAAGATCAAGCGGAAAAAAATGCAGTAATTGTGGAGGTAATCACACCGCTAACTACAGAGGTTGTCCTGTGTACTCTTTCGTAAAGAAGACTATGGTGCAAAAACCTAAATTAGCTCCAGTTCAAACAACAAACGCTTCCTCAGCCACTTTTGCGCAAATTAGCCAACCAGTTACTTCCCGTGTATCGTATGCAGATGCTGCTAAGACAAATTCAATTCCCACACAAAATGTTTGCCCACTAAATAATTCAACAAATACAAACTCAAACTTTAATTTTAATCGCCTTGAAGCCATTATTGAAAATCTTGTGCAAACTATCAACAACTTTACAACAAATATGACTAGCATGATGCAAGAAATGCTACGAATGCAGAATACACTGCTTCAAGCATTAATTAACAAGCCATGAACACGTTAAAAATATGTTTCTGGAACGCCGAGTGAAGTTGGTCTTCCCCCTCGACCCTTAAAGTTTAAGATGCGTGATGTACATAAACTAATTTCTGAGCTCAACCCGAAGAAAGCTCCAGGTATTGATGGTATTAGTAACAAGATGCTGATGAATCTGCCTCGCACTGCAACTAGAATCTTACTATTTACTTTTAACGCCATATTACGACTAGAGTATTATCCACACAGCTGGAGGCTTGCCAATGTCAAAATGATTCAAATTTTGATAAAGTATGGCATGAAGGCCTAATTTTAAAATTGAAGACATATCTACCAATAAATTTTCTAAAGCTATTGGAAAGTTATATTCTATCCCGGAAATTCATTGTTGTGGAAGGAGACTTCATGACTGTTCCCGAATCTATATTTGCCGGTGTGCCACAGGGGAGTATACTGGGACCAGTTTTGTATTTGATTTATACTTGTGATATGCCTGTTAGCACTAAAATCCATACATCTACTTTTGCCGATGATACAGCCTTCTTTAGCATGCACGAAAACCCTCACGAGGCATCCCGATATCTTCAGGAACATATTACCCAACTGGAACTATGGTTAAAGTTAAAGAAGTGTGCGCAGGTAACATTTACTCTACGAAAAGATACTTGTTCCCCCATTATAATTAATAATCAAATTGTTCCTCAACATTCACATGTAAAATACCTTGGTATACACCTTGATCGACGGCTTACATGGAAACAACACATTGATTCTAAGCTAACACAAATGAAACTAAAATTAGCTCAGGTACATTGGCTGATTGGTAGAAATTCAACTCTCAGTCTAGATTGCAAACTTTTGATATACAAGTCACTTTTGAAACCTATATGGTGCTACGGAATTCAACTATGGGGCACTGCTTCAGCTTCCAATGTCAAGAGGATCCAACGAAGGCAAAACAAAATTTTACGTATGATTACTTCGGCTCCATGGTACATCAAAAATTCAAATATACATCGTGATTTAAATACGCCACTAGTGACTGAAGAAATTGCAAAATACGCAGGCAAATATTTAACAAAACTCGAATCACATCCTAATATTTTGAACTTTACTGGACACATCCGCCTAAAAAAGAGGGACACAAGGGCTCTTATCCTCAACACTCCAGATGCGACTACTTGAAAATAATTTTTTTTCTTTTTGATTATCACTACTTATGTATTATTTATAACTATCACTAAGTTTATGTCCGACAGTGGTCGGGCCTAATAATTATATTATAGATTTAAGATTTGAATACTTATTGTTAGTTCATATTTGAAGATACAATAAATAAATATGTGCATTTAAAAAAAAAAAAAAAAGTTCTCCATTGGGTTTTCTGCAAAACTGGTTTTTTTGAGTTATGCCACTATTGAACTATATGTGCGATATGTAGGCACTTTAAGCGTTCAAAACATCGAGTTATTAAAAAAGTATTTTTATATCTATAGAACGGCACAAAGACAATTGATTATTTCGCGTGAAAAATTTGACATGTACTAAATGTAGCCCAACTCGCGGTTTTTTTATAAATTTCTCGCTTTTATTGCTTGAAAGTATGCAACATTGTTAAAATTCCTTGCGAAAAACGCACTGCTCATGTTGTTTCGCAGCTAAACTAAAATGATGCCAGACTAATTTTGCATGGAAAGACACGATTTTACGTGCTTTTCACAACAAGAACAGAGTACTACTTTTGCGAATTTATTTCGCAAATATTTCATACCGAATACTTTTATATGTAGTTTGACAGCATTTCGCACGAAATTGTGAACAGAGTACCAGGCTTAACCTGGTAAAAATTCCCATAGCTCAAAATCTATGGGATGTAATTTTGTACAGACTATATACTGCATTGACGACGTTCTCCTTAAAACTGAGATTGGCCAGAAATGACCCAACCAAATATGGTGTACTGAGCCAAAGGGAAATCCGGGTTCGAATATATTCGTGGTTTCAATATATGACGAATATATTCGTGGTTTCAATATATGACGAATATATTCGTGGTTTCAATATATGACGAATATATAACGTGGTTTCAATATATGAGGCGCAACTTCTGGGCCTATAACAAGAGCCACTCTACTTGAAATGTTGAAGCTGGGGTCTGCTAATTACATACCCGCGAATCGCTCTTTGATGGGATTCGAAACGGTTTGTACCGGCGTATTAATTCCTTTCATCTTTTTTACTTTTACTGTTACACCAATCTGTTGTGATGAGTCGTATATAGAGCTGACCTGCACGCACGAATTACCCTCTTTGTCCACAGAAGACACAGGCAGTTTGAGAGTTTTGATTAAACTTTCACAAATATAGCTCATACTACAACAGGGATTGACTTATTAGCCACCCTCAAATAGACTTTAACTGTCGGCGAAAAAGCTATCATGTGCCGAATCGGTAAATTTGAGGCTAAAGTCAAAGTAACTGGTTTGGCATTTTGTATTTGCTTCTTTTTTAAGGAGGCATGATTATTAGAATGTAGCATAGAATTATGCTTGATTTTACATTTTTTACATTGGCCTTGACTCTTACAAACACGTGAAACATGGGCATGCGACAAGCATCGAGAGCAGTAATGGTGCAACAGGACCATTCGAATGCAATATTCTGAAAAGCGCGGCAAGCCGATAGTTGATGCCGTTTGTTGCAGATTCCACAAACAACGACCGCTTTTCGGTCTATATTCGAACCCGAATTTGCCTTGACACCTGACATAGGGTCAGGAATTGACGATGACGATGGGGCTACTGTAGCGGTAACCACTGTAACTACAGCGGTGTCAGAATTCGTAGCATCCTTTTCGTTGGGGGCATCAGGAGCCGGTAGGTGAGTCGGAGATTTTCCTATGTCCCGGACCTCAGCGTTTGGCGAATAATTTCCTTCAGCTGCCTTAGCCTCCACCTCCATCACTTCCTCGTACAATTTTTGGGAGACAGAGTCCATGTTACTAGGAAATAATGAAGGTTAACAAAAGTTTATTTTTACAAAATCTTTAACTAGTCAATATGACCAGTTATGTAATTGGTCGCTTAACAATTGCATTTTCTGTGCGTATGTCAGCGACGCCGACGTGGTTTTAAGTACCCGACCTAACTTCATGAAGTGGGAGAAAGTTGCTCATGACGAATAGCAACTAAGTCGTTTAAAGCTATATCTCTTTTTGCAAATTTCCACTTGTAGCGTTTATGAAGATTCTATAAATACTCATCTTTCCATCGTAGACAGAAGTGTTGAGCAAACGCTTTAACTTTCCTTTACCGATTAACGAGACTTATATGAGTTTCGAATATTGGAGAACCTATCAAAAAATGTCCAGGGGTGAGGGCCACAGGATCATTACGATTATAGCTAATTGGACAAAGTGGGCGAGAGTTAAGACACGCCTCGATTCTAGCAAGTATTGTGGAAAGTTCTTCGAAAGTATACTTAACCGATTGAACTTCTTTGCGAAAGTGTAATTTAAAACTTCGAACTCCCGCTTCCCACAGACCTCCCATGTGAGGAGCGCCAGTTGGTATAAAAGGCCACGACAGGCCATTAATTCCAAAGGTGCAACACATCCTAACTCGACTTTCTGCCAAAAAAGTCTAGTTCTTTAGAAGCCCCAACAAAATTTTTACCATTATCGGAAAATATGGTATGCGGGTATATGGTATACGTCTTGAAACAAAGCGATTAAATGCCGCTAAAAACCTATCCGTTGTTAAATCCGACGTGACTTCCAAATTAATTGCTTTAGTGGAAAAGCATACAAAAATGCAAACATAGGATTTCAAAACTTGGCTAGACCTGGCGAAAGAACTTTTCATATCAAATGGACCTGCACAGTCGACTCCCGTTGTCGTAAATGGTCGATCCAGACCATAGATAGGATGTCGTTCAGTATAAGTTAAAGTAGGTAATTTTACTAATCTACTATTAAGACGCATAACACCTTCATTGTCCAGAATAGGATTTAAACATAAGAGTGAACTCTTCGAAGAGGCGTTTTAGCGTAAATGCGTGCATATTCCTCAGCAAAATTAACTTTTTGTGCGCTAATAGCTAAATGTGTCTTCACAAATTTCACTTCCACATTTGATATTGTAATTGACTCATACACATGGCTATCCTTGTGGGAAGCATGAGTTTTCTGAACGAATCTGAATAAATAAGATATCACACGAATAGCACGATCTAGCGAAGAAAATCTATTCGTGTTGAATATAATAATAATTTGTAAAAAATGAAGCATGAGATTTCACTACACGAACTTCAAGGTCGGTGTCTAATAAATTTAGATTTCGTAGATTCCAAGAGAATTTGTTATTACGGAGCCAATGTGGCCCTTGCCACCAAAGATCACAATGTGCTAAGTCAGATGGTGAAACGCCACGACTTGCTAAATCAGCAGGATTATCTTCTGATTTCACATGGTTATGACTACTGACAATTTCTTGAATCTTACAAACTCTGTTCGCAACAAATGTAGTCCAAGAACTGGCGTCCTTTTCAAGCCAGGAAAGGACGATCGTAGAATCAGTCCAACAATAAACTTGACGAAAAGGTACATGAATCTCACCAAGTACAATTTTTGAAAGCTGTGATGCTAAAACAGCACCACAAATTCTAGACGAGGTGTAGAAAAAGTTTTAACGGGCGCAACTTTAGTCTTACACGTTAATAAATGGGTAAATACCTCCTAATTGGGATTTTCAATGCGAATATACATTATTCACCCCAGCATATGCCTTTTCCTAGGCATCACAAAAAACATGGAGTTCAATAGAGGACCCATCTAGGTATTTGTATATTGTTAACTTCATGGTAAGAAGCAACCAATTTTTCCCATCCAACCTTTGTCGAAGGTGTAATTGAATCATCCCAATTTATATTAAGGGTTTTCATGAGAATGTTCAAAAGTCTCGCAAACTGTGCAATTGTGCATTTTTACACTCTCGTAAATAAAATGTCAAAAATTGTATAGAAATTTATTCACACAAACCTGTTAAATTTGCCCAAAAATTTTGACTCGTAAACTTAATCTGTGCAATTGTGCATTTTGTAGTCAACAATTTCTTGCTTTTTTGGATTTCTTTAGGCATTTTTAGACACAGACACACACTTTTTTATTTTTATGGAAATAAACAAATACATTATTAAATTAAAAATTGCTTGAAAATTTCTTATTTTATTTTTATTAAATGAAATTTCTGACGTTTGTTTCAAATTTACATACACTGTTTGCGCAAAAGTTCAAAAGGGGCTTCATGAAACAAGTCTCGCAAGTTTGCCCAATTGCACAAATGGCAATTTTAAGAGTTCTCATTAAAACCCTTATTATCTTGCCAGAACTTTTGCATAATTTTTGCAACTATAATAACAAGTCCTAGCAAACCCATAGTTTTGTATAGTTAGATCGCAACGTAATTGGATCCACTTTAAAATAGAACACGTCTAAATGAGCGTTCCACTGAAGTCCCAATGTTTTGGAACTACTTGACTCAACAAAGGTCAAAAATTAAGCATCGACTAAATTATCAGGGGGAAGATCAGCTAAAATTGCTTTTTTATTCGAAGTCCATTGTCGAAGTTGAAATCCTGCGGATGACAAAGCTCTTATAAGTTGATCACGAGCGATCAATGCACTGGTGACATCATGAGTCCCTGTTAATACGCCGTCAACGTACATACCTCTACGTAGAATACCTGAGGCTAGGGGATATTCTGTTTCACAATCGTCAGCCAACTTTAGCAAAGTACGAATAGCCAAATAAGGCGCACAATTGACACCGAAGGTGACCGTTTGCAATTCATACTCCTTAACTTCCTCCGTAGGAGAATCTCTGAATAAAATGCGTTGAAAAGGAGTATGTGCCTCATCTAGTCTAATCTGTCGATATATTTTAGTAATGTCTGTAGAGGACAAGACTATTTAAAATTGTTTGGGACAGGGTCAGAGCCAGACGATATCGTCCTAACCGACCTCAATCCTTTAATTATTGTATTATAACCTGAGGCATGAACAGACAAAATGTCCTATTCGCTATTCAAATTTATTTAGTATAATTATAAACACAAGGAGTTTGTTTTATTTTTAGTTTAAGTTTGCGTTTTTATTTTAATCTTTATGTGACGATGATTTTTTAACAGAAAGAGTACAATTATAAGAATGAGTCGCCTTTTATAGGCCAACGAATGTGTTGGAAAACAATTAACAATGTTTGGAAACTACAAAAATTATTGGAATTGAGTATGTTTTTTTACATTTAACGAAAGTAAGGTAACGGGATATAATGTACAAAGTAACTTAAATTAATAAAAGAAAGAGAACAAAATATGTAAAGGGGAAAAAATTAAACAATTCAATGTCACTCAATCATAGAATTTAAATAAAATGCAAAAACAAAGCTCTTTACATATATGTAAGTAGAATATCATAATCACACTGAAGCATAAAGGAAAGAAAATACAGTGACTAACAAATAAAAAAAAACAATCGTTAAGGCAATGAAATATAAAATAATTACAATAAGAATAATAAAATGAATGATTGAATAAAATATTTGTTACATGTCACAATTGAAAACGAATTTGAAAAATCTCCAACGTATAATTAAAAGTACTAAATCAGCCTGCAGAGTTGGTCCTACATACAGGCAATCACTTAGACTATTACCATTAGAAGTCCTGTTTGAAGCATTGAAAACTACCCTTAATGTTGTAGTTTTGCTTTCTAATTTGAATACTGGATGATGGGGTAAATAACAGGATAAAGGAGAAGAATCCTCAGTTACAGACTTCATGTGACCTAAAGTTAAATATTCCCTAACCACATCATCATACATTTCCTTAACTGAAGGCTTTAAAGGTAATAAAGAGGTCTCATTTCGTATGAACTGTGGCAGAAAATTCCGACTTAAATGGTCACTATATAACGTCCATATCAATGTCCCGACGAGTTGTATTTTGGAATTTTTTTTTTTCACATGTTAAACCATATTGAGACATTATCTTCCGCTTCGGCGTTTCCTCTAGTTCCCAAAATCTCGTCAAATTCTGATTCAAATTATCTTCCTCAGAAAACTCAACTCTAGTGGAATATACTTGCAACGAAGACTGCTGCACAGGGCCCGTAATAAGCCAGCCGAATATAGTCTTTTGAGCTAATAATGACCCTAGCACATTTTGCCGAATTTCGCCCATAATTATACGTGGATATAAATCAGCGCCTAATAATATATCAACCGGCCTACAATCGAAAAATTGAGGATCTGCTAAACGTAAATTTGACAGAATTTTTCTATGTTCATCATTAAGAATAAATGATGGTAAATTAGAATGCGTTGAAATTTTTAAACGATTCTGTAAAAGTTTAGAAATAAATGAAGTTTCTGAAGCAAGATCAATAAAGGCTCGAGCTTGATACGTAGTACCCTGGTGACGTATATTCACCATTGCAGTCCGTAATAACACAGTTCGATTCTGTGCAGTATGAAAAACTTGATGATTGAATGGGGCTGACGAACTAATACCAAGAGAGGTAGAAGGTGTAATGTTACAAAGGAAGGATCGCCATGTAAAGGTTGAAGATGCAGGATCGCCATATACAGGTTAAAAAGGATGGATGTAATATTTCGAGGTGCGTGTATTAGTCTGTATGTGGCCCTATAGTCCCTTGGCTATTTTATACAGCTGTCAGGGAGTCCAGCTTATCATTAGGCGCTCAAAAGAGGTGCCAAAAGTTTTTGAGAATTTAACTAGAAACAAGGCAAGTTGTTGCCACTTTATGTTCACAAATTAAAGTCTGATTTTATTCATATTTTCTTCTACTTACATACTAGTTTTACAAATCTAAATAAGCTTTTCTCACTTTCGTTTAATATTTTCAATTATGTTTTGTTTCTTTCTTTACTATGAAAATAGTAAGCATTATTTTATTAACCAATCAAAAAAGGGATTTGGTAATAAGAAATTATATAGTGACTCAAAATAATGTCACTCAAATTATTCTATTCAGCATTATTATTGTTGTGGGCTGTGTTGCAATGCTTATGGATTGAACTGCTATTAAAGCAATGTAAGTAATTTCTGTTACAGTGCATTGCTATAAATGTGGTACACTACACCCTCATCCTTAAGAGAAAAATTATGTAAGTAATTTTTCTTACCATTCTCATAGTAAAGTTACAATATTAATAAATTTGTTAAATGTTTTCAATGTATGTATATAATTTTCTTAAAATAAAAATATTTTCAATGTATATAATTTTCTTAAAATAATAATGTTTTTATTGTATATAATTCTCTTAAAATGTAAATAAATTTGTTTTGGTACATAATGTTTTTTTTTTAAGTGTAATAGGATTTTTAAAATGTTGTTATAAAATATGTTTAATTGTTTTAGAATCTTAGTTATAATTTTTGTAATGGCTTTCTTTATATTAGTTACTTACATATAAAATATATACAATTTTCTTTAGTATTTAATGTTTTCTTACAGTTTATTTTAAAATTATTAACCCCCGACTAAAAAAAGGGTGTTATAAGTTTGAAGTGTGTGTTTGTGTGTCTGTCTGTGTCCACGTACAGGCCAAACGGCTGGACCGATTTTCATTTAGTTTTCATTCTGTTTGAAAGATGACTTGATCGAGAGGGTTCTTAGCTATGTTTGAAAAAAATCGGTCCAGCCGTTTAGAAGATATAACATCTTTTCTGAAAAAAGTCGGGGTTCTTAAAATTTTTAATTTTTGTTATTCTTATGAATTTTATGTTTTATGTTTATGTACATATATAATTATCCTTGAATGTATATTTATAAAGTTTTGTAGGGTTTCAAATTATTGTTTACACCGTTTCTACTTATTATTTTATAAGGTCCCTTATATGGGCTCTGATTTTTCTTTCTATTTTCTACTTTAACTAATACTAAATCTCCTATCTTTAAATTAAATCTATTTTCATATTTATTGTTTATTACTCTATTTTCTTTTGCTTTTGTTGATAAGTCTCTAGCTTTTTTTTAGTGTAAATTGTAATTCGACTCGTAGTTCTTGTGCGTAGTCATCATAATTATAAAATTTTGTATTGTTGTCTACAATGTCAGATGGTAGGGATGGTAATTTTCCGTATACTAATTCATATGGCGAGTAGCCTGTGTCAATGTGCGGCGCCGTGTTATAGGCAAAAGTGAAATATGGAATCCACTTATCCCACTCATAATCACTTGCGGTTGCTAATAGAAATTCGTTAAGTACCCTGTGATTTCTTTCAATTGATCCTAGTGTTTCATGAAGATAAGGTGTTGAAAAATTTTGTATTATTCCTAATAACGAACATATGTTACTCATTATTTAATTTTTAAATTCTGTTCCTCTGTCTGACTTAAGTACTTTAAATTGTCCGTATTTTAAAATAAATTGTTCAACAAGTGTTTTGGCACTTGTAAGTGCATCTTTTGTCGTCATTGGGTAAGCAACGACAAATTTTGTCAGTTCGCACTGCATGGTTAAATTTCTTTACCATTTTTGACATGTTTTTCTAAATATATTTTTGTTTTAATTTGATGGTAGTTTTTCTAACTCCTAAGTGGCCCGCGTGTGTGCCATTGTGGTATTCGTCAATTAGTTTGTATTGCAATATTGAATCTTTTATTTTTTTCGGGCATTGTATATTAATATTTTTAGTTGAGGACTTTTGTTTTTATCTTTGTCTTCGCATATGCTTCTTTTATTTCTTCTTTTGTATATACTTTAAATATTTCATCATTATTTGATAGCGCTAATTCTTTTACATTTTCTTTCTTCATTTTAGATATCAGTTTCCTCAGAATCGAATCTGGTTTCGCTGAGTTATCGCTGAATCTTGCTAGCTTATTAATTTCATTATTCATATTTAGGGTATGTAACTTCTTCATAGTCGAATCTGGTTTCGATGAATTATCATTACATCCTATATTGATATTTTTGGTACGCAATTTCTTCATGTTCGAATCTGGTTTCGATGAATTATCATTACGTCCTATGTGCACAATATTATTTTCAATAAATATCTCTTTTTCTTCTATATTTTCAAGCTTGTTAAATTTCAATTTCTTCATATTTTTGACGTCATTAATGGATATGCATTCCCATATTTGAAGTTGATCAGACTTCTGAGAATCATATTTTTCCAAATTTCTTTGTGTTGGGCGCGCATTATTTTCTTTTATATTTGCCTCATTAGTTTTGTTTTTCATTGCCCTTGTAGTTACTAATAATTTTGTTTCTTTTTCATCGTTTTCTAATGGTATCATTTGTTTTAATATGTCAGAGTCAATTTTTATTCTTGAAAGGGCATCAGCATTAGTGTTCATTTTTCCTTTATTATAAATAATTGTAAAATCATAATCACTTACGTCTAGTCTAATTCTTGTCATTTTAGATGAAGGATTCTTATACGAAAAGAGTGAAATCAAATGTCTGTGGTCTGTTACTACTATAAATTGTCTTCCATATAGATACGGTTTAAAATAATTTATTCCCCAGTGTATTGCTAATAGTCCTTTTTCAATTAATGGTTATTTATGTCATGTTTTTGTAATGCTTTACTCGCATATGAAATTGCTAAATGTTGTCCTATTTCTCCTTGTGATAGTACAGCACCTAACGCGTAGTTTGAAGCGTTGGTTGTTAGTATAAAAGGTTTTTCAAAATTTGGGTATTGTAATACAGGTGGGTTAATAAGCTTTTCTTTTAGTGTTTCGAAGGCATGTTGGCATTGTTCTGTCCATTTCAATTCTGTTGATTTCTTTAAAAGTGCGTTTAGGTCTTTAGCAATGTCAGCGAAGTTAGGTATGAATTTTCTGTAATAATTGCAAAATGCAATGAATCGTCTTACTTCGTCTGTGTTTTATTTATTTATTTATAACAATAACCAACCGAGCCCATAGGGCCATATATAGTTGGTGGACTACAAGAATAGCATGAGAATAATTAAACATGTAGGCAACAAATATACCTACACAATATTCATGAAAAACAAAAAATAAATGTAGTTATAAAATTATTAGATGAGACTATTGCTTATAAATTGGAAGATATATTGCGCATGCAGTTAACTATATGTATTCAGAATCTAGATCAGTTCAATTGTGAGAAATGTTCAAAAAGCTTACCTTTGAATGAATTACGAGTAATATGGAATGCTATTAAGGATCGTGGCAGTGAATTCCAACATTTGGCGACTCGTACTGTAAATGATCTTTCATAAATAAAACGATTTGTAATGGGGAATAGAAGCTGAGGGTTTCTATCGCTTTGGAAAAAAGTAAAATGTCTACGGAGATAGTCTGGACAGTCTGTGAACATAAACATGACCGTTAATTCGTAGTTGGTATATAAAGCGTATTATTCTGTTAAAGAGTTGGGCACACCTATTTAAATTTTCGGCGCTGCAGCCAGAGCATACTTCAATCCAATACAATAGATTAGACATCAATAAGGAGTGAGCTATGCTAATAGCTAATATGTAAAGCAGGTATAAGTTCATTGCATAAATAAAGTCTTCTTAAGGTGAAGTTTATTTTAGAAAATAGTCCATTAATATGGTGTCCGAAGCTAAGAGTGTTGTGTAGTAAAACACCAAGACATTTCATACGATCGACAAAATCAATGGGTTGGCCATCGATCATCATAGACAGGTTAATCGTAGCACTAGATGGTTTAAAAATCATCGCTTTGGTCTTAGAAGAATTAATACTAAGTTTGCTGTTACTCATCCAGCGTGAAACATTGGACATTAAAGAGTTAATATCATATTCGAAAACATCTATAAGCTACGTATGACCCTTAAGTAATAGGCTGAGTTTACATCTGGCATTTCTTGTGTGTCATTTGCCCAAAAAAACGTAACCAACTAATTACTAATGAAAAACTGTTTGATTCAGACATCTATTTATTAATTAAAACAGTTTGCATTCATGCTGGATTCTATTATATTCTCTATTAGTTATGTATGAAACTATTTAACTTAATGAATACATGTCTGAATCTAAAAGTTTTTCATTAGTAATTAGTGCTTACGCTTTTTTTACGCTTGTGTGGCACATTGCCATCATTTGATTCAAAAGCATTTATTATTAGTTATGTACCAACGATTAAAAAGTCAGGGCCAAAAATTAAAAAAAAAAATTTTCACGTCAAATAACTTGGAAACTGTAAGATATAAAATGGTGCTCTAAGCATGTTTTATTTTTGTTTCTTAATGTTGATTGTCCCGCTGAAAAAATGATTAAAATCGGTCGATATGTACAGAAGTTACAAGCTCCGAAAGAATGTCGACAACCGCAGTTTCCCACTTTGAGGCTCTTTGGAGCTATCCTGTCTTACAAACAGGGTGCCTCCAAATATACTTTCTGAAAAGTTCAACACAGTTCCAAAACAGTTAGTTTCATCGAAATCGGTTCACTAGTTCAAAAGTTGCGGACTTTTTACCACTTTTTTTTTATTTCACGCCAGTGTGCGACGTAACAAGTAGCGCAACAAGAAAATAGTGTGAACAGAATATTGAAGCTTTCTGCATGGTTACCAAATAAATATTTTCTGAAAAACCTTGTAAGATTATACAAAAATGTGTGAATTTGTTCAATTCACAAGCTTGCATTAACTTCGTATGTGTTGTCTAAAAATTTGTCAATTCACAAGCTTGCATTAACTTCGTATGTGTTGTCTAAAAATTTGTCTTTAGATGCGTTTCCTCAAACAACAAAATTCCGCAAATTCGCAATATTGGAAAGAAATACTAAAATTTATTAAAACTCGCTAAAACTGTAAGGCAATCGAACATTCCGGAATAGTCGCGAAAACTATGAAAATGTGAAAAACTTGTTAAAATTTTAACGATAGCAGAGCACAATATTGATTACAAGTCACTAAAAATATAAGATAGCAAAAAAAAAAAATTGGAAAATTATGCGTCTCGAAAAAAGCGATAATTCGCCATAAGTTGCAAAATTTTAAACACGATATAATATTGATTACAAATCGCTAAAACTGTAAGAAATTAAAAACATTCGGTAAAAATCGTAAAAAAGACGAAAATTCGCAAAAAGTTACTAACAGCGCACAGTGGGGACTTTTGCAAAATAAATGGTAATAAATCTGGAACTTCTAAACTACTGATTGGATTTATATGAAACTTCGAACATCCGTAGAGGAGGACTCAGGCTTTATAACAAATGTCTTGGCAGCCGTCTGGCCTAAGCTGGACAGGAGTTACAGTGGGCCTAAGTTGACAACATGGGACTCAAAAAAATTCTGAGGCTCATAACTTTTAGAAAACTTATCCGATTTTTATGAGATAAAGCGTTTTGATCTAAGCTTAACATTTTTAATAAATAATGTCCTTAGATGTGTTTGCGTATCTCTCATAACTTAGAAGATATTTGACTTTTAACAAAAAAAAATTTTTTTTTGCCTTGACTTTTTTTAGTAATTATTTCACCTACAACTTTTTAGTTAATTGTTGGATTTTAAATTAAAAGGCAGCATTAAATTTCTGATCAAATTTTAAATAAAAATAAGTAAAAAACTTATTAATATCTGCAGTCGTAAAAACGGGAAAAAGGCAAAGAATTCAAAGTTTTAAAATTTTTCTGGAAAAGGCACGTTTTTTTAAGAAAAAGTATCTTCATTATTTTCAATTTTGTGAAAAACTTTGTTTAACACATACACTTTTAAACCACATAGCGCTAAAAACAATCTATTCAGAATATGCTAAGAGCCAATTATTTTGTATTTTGGGCATGCACCCTACACTCAGCAGTGTCCGAAAATTGCCAATTTCAAAATTTTTTTTGTGCTTATGCGCTTATAAAAAGTTGTGACGGTATATTTTGAAAGCTTTAGCTATATCATTTAATTATTAGGATAGTTGGCAACATGTTAAACTTAAATTTTTAACAGCCTTTTCATAAATGCGAGGATGCGCGCAAATTTTCTGAAAAAAGTCAAAATTTTGGAAAAATTTTGTTTTGTACCATAAAAAATATATATAAAAAAAATTTTCTTTTTTATGTTGGCATTTTTAGCTTTCATGTGAGTCCTTTTACTTTGCCTGAAAAAATTATTCCAATATAATTAACTGATCTCGAGATATTCCGATTGTAGGGTGCAATTCAAAAAATATGTAGAATACGCTTAACTTTTTTCCCTTTATTCACACATCAGCTGTTTAAAACTTTTATGAATTCTGAAATTCAACCTAAATAGAAAAACAAAAATAAATTTGGAATGTTATCCAATAAGTCTATGTATATTTTTCGCAATAAAAAATATTTATGGTAATTATACCACATGTTTTTCCATGTAAATGTAGTTAATGTTAATAACAGGTAAGCATTTAACGAATAACAACACACATGTTTAATGGATTAAAAAAAGGTTTTTGCGGATTTTATTCCAGCAACATCGGGAGGTGCTACCTGATTGTGCTACTACTACTTAATAACACTTCACAGTACCAGGTAATTAGACAAAATTAGCAAAGGTGCTTATAAAGTATGCTGTATTGTATAAAAACGCAGGGTTCTTTTATAAGAATAATCACTCTTTATTGAACTGTTATGGAGATTAGTATTAAATATAACGCGGTATGTAAACTTCTATGCGAATACGTTCCTGTTAGTTTATTGCGCCAAGAAAAATGTTCTAAAATCATAGATATAATTGACAACTCATTTGGATTAAAACTAAATGAAGATGCTACTAAAAAAATAGAGAACTTTTTGGTAGCATACGAAAGAAAAATGAAAGAATTAAATCATAACAAAACTAATTTCCCAAGAAACAAAATGAGCAATGGCTAAAAACCGAGATAGTTACACAGATTGGTATAAAACAATTGGGAAGGTCTAACAAATTATTCGAGAAACTTCAACAAAGAAGCCAGAAGAGAAAGCAAGAGGATCCTCATTGAAAACCACTCTTTTGGCCTTATAAAGGATACCTTTAGAAGGAAGTTGGCCAAATTGTAGATGCTCTTTCAAAAGCATCTCCAAAGAGAGTACAACGTATGGTGGAAAGCATACCAACGCCTAAATCTAATACAGATTTTACTAATGAATATGCATTAGCCCTTATTCTAAACTTGGGTCTAACAAGGAATAAATATGAAATATTAAGAAAAGCTATGACTGAAAAGAAATGGGGAAATTTGCCATCTACAAGGTCATTGAAGGCAACAAAGGATGTAATTTTGCCATCGGTTTCGAACGTTAGTAGCAAGGGCGCCACTATTGAATTATGCAGTCTCCTCGAAAATACTGCTTCTAGGATAATTTCAACCTTTAGCAAAGAAGACATAAGTAAATGCCACAAGTCCGAGCTAGTATTAATTTGTAAATGGGGTTGTGATGGGACTACTGGATTTTCTGAATATAGACAACAAAGCGAAGATAATATATCTTTTTAATCGATATTTATGTCTACGTTGGTACCTCTTAGAATGCGTTTATATACAAATTCATCATCATCATCCACTGTACCTGCATTTGAAGACGTATGGATAAATAGGACGCCTGCATCAAAGTTATTATGTCGACCAATAAAATTTGAATATATGAAAGAAAATAGAGATGAAACTCAAAATATTGTAGTTACTATATCAGAAGAAATAAGGAACTTACCAAGCATTGCAATAAAAATTTCTGACTGCATTATAAATGTCACATTTGATTTACAATTGACTATGATAGATGGAAAAGTTGCCAATGCCCTAACGGATACCAAGTCATACTGGAAATGCAATATATGTGGGAAAAAAAGCTCTGAGTTTGAAGATAAATCTGATGAAACTATAAAAGAGGAAGCCCTTAAATTTGGAATTTCCCCACTTCATGCTCGCATTAGATTTATGGAGTATTGCTTGCATCTATCATATGATATAAAATATGGAAATATCAAAGGTAATGAAACTGTCTCCTCACGAAACAACAAAGACTTAGCAGATACACGAAGAACTGAGAAGAAAAGGATACAAGATGAATTTAGAAAGCATGGGCTTATAATTGATAAGCCAATTAACGGTTATGGTAGCTCGAATAATGGAAATACTGCTAGACGCTTTTTTGAGGATCCTGAGACTACATCCTTGATAACCGGCTTGGATAAAAAACTAATAAGGAACTTCAAAATAATACTGGCAACTATTAACAGTAAAAAGCAAATTAATGCAGAAAAATTTGATGCTTTTGCTAATGAAACAAAAGTATTGATAAAAAATTTATATCCATGGAGATTGATGACGCCAACTGTACATAAAGTATTATCTCATGGAAAAGAAATCATTGAAACCAACATCCTACCTCTGGGAGAACTTACAGAAGAAGCTCAAGAAGCAAGGAACAAAGATGTAAAGCAGTACAGATTATTTAATAGTCGAAAGTGTTCAAAATTAGCAGAAAATTATGATTTAATGCTTCACTTATTGTTATCCTCAGATCCAGTTTTACAAGCAATACGGTTGAAATGGTTACCAAAGATAACTAAAGAAATAGAGAAAGACGACAGTGAAGCAATTCAAATAAAAAACCTCTTAAGCTTCGATATTTCGGATTGTTTTCTTAAAAATAATTGAAATAAATAAATTGTAAAATTATGGTAATTAACATAGCTCAAACATGTAATTTAAAAATAAATAAATTATTTAGTGTTAAATAGTTTTTCTTAGCTATAGCCTAATATTAAATAGATTATCTATTGGTAAATAATAATAAAAAAACAATACACACAAATAAAACTTTTCACATTTTTTATGCAATACAGCATAATGTATAAGAACCTTTGCTAATTTTGTCTAATTACCTAGTACTGTGAAGTGTTATTAAGTAGTAGTAGCACAATCAGGTAGCACCTCCCGATGTTGCTGTAATAAAATCCGCAAAAACCTTTTTTTAATCCATTAAACATGTGTGTTGTTATTCGTTAAATGCTTACCTGTTATTAACATTAACTACACTTACATGGAAAAACATGTGGTATAATTACCATAAATATTTTTTATTGCGAAAAATATACATAGACTTATTGGATAACATTCCAAATTTATTTTTGTTTTTCTATTTAGGTTGAATTTCAGAATTCAGAAAAGTTTTAAACAGCTGATGTGTGAATAAAGGGAAAAAAGTTAAGCGCATTCTACATATTTTTTGAATTGCACCCTACAATCGGAATATCTCGAGATCAGTTAATTATATTGGAATAATTTTTTCAGGCAAAGTAAAAGGACTCACATGAAAGCTAAAAATGCCAACATAAAAAAGAAAATTATTTTTATATATATTTTTTATGGTACAAAACAAAATTTTTCCAAAATTTTGACTTTTTTCAGAAAATTTGCGCGCATCCTCGCATTTATGAAAAGGCTGTTAAAAATTTAAGTTTAACATGTTGCCAACTATCCTAATAATTAAATGATATAGCTAAAGCTTTCAAAATATACCGTCACAACTTTTTATAAGCGCATAAGCACAAAAAAAATTTTGAAATTGGCAATTTTCGGACACTGCTGAGTGTAGGGTGCATGCCCAAAATACAAAATAATTGGCTCTTAGCATATTCTGAATAGATTGTTTTTAGCGCTATGTGGTTTAAAAGTGTATGTGTTAAACAAAGTTTTTCACAAAATTGAAAATAATGAAGATACTTTTTCTTAAAAAAACGTGCCTTTTCCAGAAAAATTTTAAAACTTTGAATTCTTTGCCTTTTTCCCGTTTTTACGACTGCAGATATTAATAAGTTTTTTACTTATTTTTATTTAAAATTTGATCAGAAATTTAATGCTGTCTTTTAATTTAAAATCCAACAATTAACTAAAAAGTTGTAGGTGAAATACTAAATAAAGTCAAGGCAAAAAAAAATTTTTTTTTGTTAAAAGTCAAATATCTTCTAAGTTATGAGAGATTCGAAAACACATCTAAGGACATTATTTATTAAAAATGTTAAGCTTAGATCAAAACGCTTTATCTCATAAAAATCGGATAAGTTTTCTAAAAGTTACAAGCCTCAGAATTTTTTTTGAGCCCCATGTTGTCAACTTAGGCCCACTGTAACTCCTGTCCAGCTTAGGACAGACGGCTGCCAAGACATTTGTTATAAAGCCTGAGTCCTCCTCTACGGATGTTCGAAGTTTCATATAAATCCAATCAGTAGTTTAGAAGTTCCAGATTTATTACCAGTTATTTTGCAAAAGTCACCACTGTGCAGCGGAATGATAACAAAGTCTAATATCGTTTAAAAATGGGCAAAAATGTTAGGACAAAACATGGAAAAAGTCACTTTTTCGCGAACTTTGCAAAAAATCGCGAAAAATTGCAGAATTTTAAATAAGCCATAAATAGATTAAAAGTCTCTAAAGCTTTAAGGAAAGCAAAAAAATTGCGAAAATTACGAAAATTTGCAAAAATTTACTAACCGCGGGATGATAACGAAGTTTAATATTGTTTAAAAATCGGCGAAACTGTCAGGAAGCTGAAAACATGCAAAAGTCACTTATATCGCGAACTTTGAAAAAATTCGCGAGAATTTGCAAAATCGGAAGCAAGTCCTAAAATTGATTAGAAATCGTCAATGCCGTTAAAAATAAAAAAGTTCGGAAAAAGTGCGAAAACAAATCGCAAATTAGCAAAACAATTGATAAATATTTTAAAGAAATTACCAATAATAATTGACTACATAATACTTTACTCAAAAGCATGGTAATCCTTGTTGACATATACAAACATTTATTTTTTGTCGCGCAACAAAGTTCAAAATTTCGAATTAATCGCTTCAACTTCCACTGCAACGACTACCACAACCACGCATTCTGTTTACTTCAATACAATAGTTTTTAACATTTGACAGCTTGCAGCGGTACTCGTTACGTTGTACTACAGGTACTATTCTGTTCCCGCCTTAACTTAAACAGTATGAATAAAAAAAGTTAGGGAGTTCACAATAGCGTTTTAATAAATGTTTTAATATTGCAACGTTTCAATTTTAATACTTCAACATGGTCTGGCAAGTTTGATGTTTTTGTTTTGTGTGTAAATCAAATTAATTACCATGTGGCAAATTTAACAGTATAAAAAGCATGTCATTTTCAATATGGCAATATGGTAATGTTTATAGGCTTTTTACACTGACGCACATCTAACATCTACCATCAATTTGCGAAAATGTTAACATCTTCCCATAAGAAATACACAGTACTAAAAACCAACATCTTTCTACATCTTTAAAATATGGTCCTATCTCATTTTGTTTCATCTAACATCTTTCGTTAATTTTAGTGCCATCACTAGCAAAATTACATTGTTGTGTCAAAAAAAAAAACGTTGCCACTTTCTGTAATAGTGCAAAATCTGTAATACATATTTAAATAAACGGCCCAAATTATACTAAAAACATTTAGAAGATTTGCTAAGAAATCTTGGATCCTATTATAAATGTAATGCAAACAGCTTGTTGCATTGAAAGTGCTCTGGAACAATATAAAGTATTGAGATTGTTATGAGGATTGCAAGGTTTTGAAGATCATTCAAAAATAACTAAATCAATTCTTTCTGCTTTAGACGAAACATCTACAAAATATTATATGCAGTTTCCTTCATATTTTCTGCTTTTATACAAATTAAAAGCCGAAGTAATCAAAGTTGAGCCAATTTTTTTTTTTGTCTACATAAAAACTTTTTTATTTTATTTTTAGTTTACCAATAAAAACCTGCAACTTGTTAGCAAAAGTGGAATTTATATTAATTTAGCTGCTTAAAATGTTGTTCCGAGCACAGCAAAATGTAATGTACAAAGATTTTAGTTACTTTTATATTGAAATAATTACACAAATTAAGAAAAAATCAACTTTCATGATTACCTTTATAATTTTTATTGATGTAGTAGAATCAAAATTTGCACAACCATCGAAACAAAAAAAAAATCTATTTCTATTTGTTAAGCTAGATTTTTCAAAAATTAGATAATGTGTGGCGTGATTATGCACTTTTACACCACAAGGACCTTAATATATGCGATAAATTGGATGTTTTGAAATTTAATGGTCTAAAATTTCCCAAATCAAAAACTGTGCTGGCGACATTTTCTTTCCAAATTTAAAAGTTAATTAAAATTAATTAAAAATGAGTTATCAGCTAATACAGTAGCGTCAACTTTAAAATTGTGGTGCAAATTTTTAGCTTAAAATTATAAAAAGAAATTGGAAAAAATAGTTTAGTGTAAATATATACAAATGCTTCAAACAACCAAAGAGTATATAAGTATCGCTCAGTACTTCTAGTTAAATGAGTTTAAATTAAGAAAAGAAAAGGTTGATAACCCTCTTCTCAAACGCCTGTTTTAAAGAATATTTTATGAAATTTAGACAAAATGTTAAGAGGAAAGTGGTAAATTATTCTTCGTTGAAGTAAATATTTACGAATTAGTGAGTTTTTTATATTTGTAATTTTGTTGTACGTTTTTTAAATATTAACAGCCTTATTCATAAAATTTATTATGGCTTTATAATCGGTTTTTAAAACAAATTTTCATACAAAATTTTTCTTAAAAAGCCTTAACATTTTTTATAAATAAGGCTGTAAAAATTAGCTCGTATTAAATTTTAATTTACTAATAAACTAATAGTAAATAAAAATTTTTCTAGATTTTTTTGCACTATGTCATTCGGTTATGCATTATTTTAGACTTGCGACTTTGTAATTTCATTTTCCATTAGTGGCAACGCTGGTCAAAAACTATGAAAAAACAACATATATATATATATATATATATATATATATATATATATATATATATATATATATATATATATATATATATATATGTATATGTATTTATATATATATATATATATATACAGGGTGGCTGATGAATTTTGCTACATTAAGAAACTGGCATAACTTTTTTTGTAATGCATGGAATTAATTCAGTGTTTTTTCATTTTAAAGCCCACTGAATTGTATTAAAAGTAATTGAATTACTCTTAAAGACAATTGAATTTAAATGCCCGCCCTGCTCGTTGATGCAGTTGCGGCATCATAACAAAACGTTGTCCATCACTGCCCGCAAAGTTGATGTCGGAATTGCACCTATTTTCGCAGTTGAACCATCTTGTTGAAAACATACAGAGTTGAAAGGAATTCTCTTTCGGCGTAGTTCCTGTTAAAAATTCTTTTAGCATGATCAAGTAACGGTCTCCATCAACCGTAATGCTGTGTCCGTTTTGTTAAAAAAAGTATAGATCCACAATACAGCGTGAAGTAACTGCACACAACACTGTGACGCGAATTGGATGAAATTCCCTCTCATGCTGTTGAAACCACTCCATATGCGAGAATTTCGTTGGTTTACATTACCGTTCAGATCAAACTGAGCCTCATCAGACATGAAAACACAATTAAGTTTTCACTTGGTAGCGGCTTTCATCAGCCACCCTGTATATATATACAAAGTACATATACATATGTACCTTTTAAAAAATGTTCATCTTATTTTTGCAAATCTTTTATAATTTCCATGTACTGCACTTTAACTGGGTTTGTTCTTGCAAAGCAACAACTAATCCAATTATTAATTTTACATCAAAATCTATTTTTTATAATTTCCATGTACTGCACTTTAACTGGGTTTTTTCTTGCAAAGCAACAACTAATCCAATTATTAATTTTACATCAAAATCTATTTTTTATAATTTCCTTAACAAAACCTATGCAGTACGTGTTGGTCTTTTTGACAAGTGAGATGATGGTAGATGTTAGATGTTGTCAATGTAAACGCATGTTTCACATTTTTTACATCTTCCATGCGTTTCACTGAAATGTGTGTCAATGTAAAAAGCCTATTAACTAAACATGTTAAAACTGTCAAACTGTCTAATTGAAAAAATTTTGTTATTTTATACGTACAGAAGAAAATAATTCATTCTCTCATAAGCATTCCTACAAACATGCATTTTACTCTCTCTCTCTCTCATATTATACATTAATATATAAATAATAAAAAGATGTATGTGTGTTTGCCTGACTTTGATATACATAGTATGTGCATTTATATCGTTGCCTGCCCACAATTAAAAAATTAAGATGGCACAATATTGCCACATTGAAATTTTAATATACTCATTATGAATTCCCTAAGTAGTTCACCCTTATACAGGGTGGGCCAAAAGAAACCAAGGGGTGTAAAAGTTTAATAACTTTTTTGTTTATTAACTTTTTTTTATTTTTTCTTTCAGATTATATAATATACAAAATGGAAATTTTTTCACACTAAGTATGAAAAATGATGTCTCTTAAATGACCACCGTTTTCAGCTTCGCACTGATGGGCTCTTTTTAGAGCATTTTCCATAACATCTTTCAAAACTTGTGGCTGTAGCGTTCGAATTTCTGCAACAATGTTTGCCTTGAGTTCAAGGATTGTCTCTGGCTTGTTCACATACACTCGCTCCTTCAAAAAACCCCAAAGAAAATAGTCGGGTGCTGTCAAATCTGGCGATCGCGCTTGCCAAATAATTTCCGAATTTCGAGAAATTATTCGCTCTCCAAAAATTTGACTTAAAAGTGCCATTGTGTCTCGGGCAGTATGGGCAGTGGCTCCGTCCTGCTAAAACCACATACCAGGTCTGTTTTCAAGAGCAGGACGTAAAAAATTTTCTATCATAAACCGATACCGCTCTCCATTTACGGTTACAGCACTTCCATCTTCATTCTCGAAGAAGTAGGGCCCAATGACATTTTCAGATGTGATCCCACACCATACTGTACACCTGATGGGGTGCAATTGGCGTTGATGAATGGCTCTTGGATTTTGAGAACCCCAGAACCTACAGTTCTGCTTATTAACAAATCAAATTTAACATAATCAAATTTTCAATAAAGTTGATTTCATTTCTGGCCAACTCTTGAAATTTAACTGCAAAATTTAGACGTTGCCGATGATCTGCGGGTTTTAATTCTTGGACCAATTGCACCTTATATGGGTATAACTGTAAATCTTTTTTTAAAATGCGCCGTAGTGACGTACGAGACATTTCGAGCTGAGCAGAACGCCTTCTGCCAGATGTTTCTGGTGCTTCGTTAACACTTTGCTGTACTCGTTCAATATTTTCCGCAGTGCGACTTAAACGTGGTCTACCGGTTCGAGGCAAATCTCTTACGCTGTCATGTTGGTGATGACGATTAACTAAGCAACGAATCATCGCTTCAGAGGGCGAAATTCTGACGTTAAAATGTCGACGATATGCTCTTTGCGTTAAAATAATTGATCTCTGGTTTAAATAATAAAAATCTATTGTTCTGGTTCTTTGTTCAGTTGTGAACCTCTCCATTATAAATTCTCCAAGTGTTGTCTATATAATCTGAAAAAAAAAATAAAAAAAAATTAATAAACAAAAAAGTTATTAAACTTTTACACCCCTTGGTTTCTTTTGGCCCACCCTGTACTATGTTTAGACGACGAGAGTATTAATTCACTCTCGGGAATTAAGCACACACGAGACTTAGACGTCACTTGGAAAAGTAAAAAAAAGGGTTTTCGTTGAGTACAAACGATTTTGCATTTTAGCTATTTTGTAAATTTTATTAAATTTTAATTTGCTTGGACTCAAATACAAGCAGCGTGTTGGCCTTGTCAATAACTGTTTGAGAAGATTATAATTTGCGCATCCCTGGGGATGGCGGAGGAGGCTAGTGGTTTTTGGGACTATGGCAGTCAGAGTACGTCTGATGAGAACCACATTGAGGACGCAGGCATAAAAAGAAAAAGATTCGATATTTCTACTTCTCCAACAAATATTGACGTATCCAAATTAAGTGAAAAAATATAATTAATGACGACCCAACTCGGCGAAACAGATTCTCAATTCTTGCAGGCTTAGAAATAGAAAATGTCAGTAATACAACAAACAACAAAAGCATTGAACAAAATGGCGAGCCTTTGACTAAAAGAAAAATCAATTCTGATGGTACAAACTTTTGTTCGCCTCTATAATGTAAACATCAAGGCACTGTGAACAGCTTGAGGCAAAATTGCCTTAGATAAATTTCAAAATTAAAAATGTAAATAATCACAAAAGTAAATTGTATCTTGCAGGTGTCGCAGTTCACGCTGAAATGATGAGCCTTTTGAGGGAGAAAAGAATTAGCTCGTATTCTTTTACACCAAAGGAACAGAAGCAGGTGTCATTAGTAGTTCGGGGCCTCTACCATAGAACTGATCCGGAAGACATTAAAAAGGCGTTCGATAAAATAATCCCGGAGGTTGTCTTTAAAGTGTCAAAATTAACAACTCCAAATTCCAGGAAAAACAACATTGACACCGGGCTGTTTCCTATTATATTAATACCCCGCAAAAAACTAGGAGACGTTGCTAACATAAAATTTTTATTAAATTAGTCAATAATATGGGAAAAATCGAAAAGAAAGGCTGGTGAAATTCAATGATACAGGTGTCAACATTGGGGACATATCTCGCGAAACTGTAATTCAATATTTAAGTGCGTCAAATGCTCGAATTCCCACGAACCCGGTGCTTGTTCACGTAACAACCGCCAAGACTCTGAGCCAAGCTGTGTAAACTGTGGAGAAAATGGGCATCCGGCCAATTGGAAAGGCTGTCCAGCATACAAAAAATATGTAACAAATAAACATGAAAGGTTGAATCAAGTTCGTGAAGCAAAAGCGCAAACATCAAAGTAAATAGAGTACTCAATCCCTCTCTAACCTCATGCACTACTTTTGCAAGCTTATTCCAATTCCAACCAAATCAAAATTCTCATAAGAAAAAACCGCCTGTCATTGAGGAGTTTCTAAAACTTGCCAATTACTTTTTGGAACCAGAGGAGCTGTCACTTGAGAAAGAAATAAATAAATTTATTAATGACTATAAAAAAATGCCGCTAAATGAGGCCAAGTCCGAATTCTTGCGCCTACTTAACAAAGTTAAAAATATTTATGAACCGTAGATATTTAAATTTTCTCACCTTCAATGTCCGATCACTTGTTGATCTAAGTCGTCGTGTAGAGCTAATGAACACATTATTTTATAATAAAATTGACGTCTGTTTCATTCAAGAGTGTCACTTACGTAGGAATAATAATTTAAAATTTAAGGGTTATAATTTCTTATATGATAATTCACCGATTGGACTTGCCATCATTATAAAATATAAAATCTCTTATAGCCGAATAAATATTGAACAAGTAGGCTTTAACACAAATCTGATAAAAGTTGAATTTGATAATGACAACCAACGCAGTAAATTACTACTTGGCTCTATATATATTTCATGTAGTATAAATGCTTCCCAGTTACATGAAGGACTAAATAAATTATTACAGACGGTTGGAGACTTTGACGTCTTCATAATTGGAGGTGATCTCAATTCCAAGAATATGACTTGGGGTGACCTAGCAGACAACAATAATGGCAGAGTGTAATAATTGGCTGAGAGATCACTCCGTGGATGTTATTCGTATGTGTGGTAATACCCCATCCTTCATAAACGGATCATCGTTTCTCGATCATTATCTTATAAGCCCTAATCTTATTAACGATATGATCCCTAACTACAAAATTTCGCTACTCCCCACTTTTTCAGATCATTTTCCCATCAAATTGGAACTGCAATGGGATACTTCTAAGCTAGTACTACAAAGTCCTCGCTTTAAGACATCCTACAAAAACACTAACTGGGACACATTTCAGCGAGAAATCGATTTAATGTCTTGCAATTTGATACCAGCCGTAACCTCAAACTTAAATAATAACCAAATAGATCACCTTATTGAAGAGTTTAGCTCTAAACTTGTAGGGATACATAACGCCCACTCTGAAAGAATAGAGATAAAAAATAATAAAATACCGGTATCCGAAAACATAAAGAAGTTTTTCAAGATAAAGTATAGATGGCAAAAGGAGTTGAAAAAATCTTTCATCGTACGGGAAACAGACAAACACAGGAATATAAAACAATTTATTCACAAATTAAACTTTTGAAGAACATCATATGCGAATTTATTAATATGGAACAGTCGAAGATATTTAACAACAAGTTGGAAAAAATTAAATCAGGCCCTTCTGCCTTCAGACAAGTGTACCAAGTACTGGGTAAGAAGAAGTCCCCCTTTTGTGACCAAATTCGTGTGAACAATAATACAATTTCTGGCAAAATTTAATTATCAGAAAGCTTTCGTGAATATTACTCTTCGGTATACAAAGAATTTATTGCGAATTACCCCATATATATAGATAACCGATTATCGTCTTGCCTTGATGTTGTTCCTCAACAAATTTATTCTTTTGATATGAACTTCAATTCCGACGGAAATGGTGGTGAATATCATTTTACTTCTATACCCGCAGTCAAAGAAATAATAGCAAAAATCAACAATAAGAGGTCATCGGGTACTGATAACATCTCAAATTTTCTGATAAAAAAATTACCTGACACATCATTGAAACTACTCACCATTATTTTTAATAATTGCCTCAACTATTATTTTCCCGCAGCTTCGAAGTTATCAAAAATAATACCACTGAAAAAGAAGGAAAACAGTACCCACATTGAAGACTTTCGCCCTATCTAACTTTTATCCAACCTTGGAAAATCATTTAAACACGTTTTAAAGGGTAAACTTGATCACGAACTTACAGTTGACCCCATATCAGCATATCAATTTGGTTTTAAAAAATCGCATTCGACTCAACATGCACTTCTAAAACTTCATCCTGACATTACGCAGTAGCCGAGAAACAAAATTTGTACTGTTGTAATATCATTAGATATTGCAAAAGCATTTGATTCTACATGGCACAAAGGCATTTTATACAAATTAATAAATATTGGCATCGATCCGTATTTAGTTAAAATATTTCAAAGCTACCTTGCTGACCGAAAATTCTGTGTCCAAATTTAAGATCATTTATCTGAAAGCGACAATATGAAAAGCGGTGTTCCACAAGGAAGTGTATTGGCGCCCGTCTCATTCAATATTTTCCTTTATGACTTCCCACATCTGCACGGAAGCTCAAAGGCTATTTTATATGCAGATAACTGTATAATTTATGCTCAAGATAAATCTCCAAACCATGCTCTACAATACGCAGCACATCACCTCAGGATTATAACATCGTTTTACAAAAAATGGGGTATAACAGTAAATGCGGCAAAATCAGAGTCAATTTGAATAAGAAATCCTTCCGGAAAATGCGCGAGTTTTGTTGTTCCTCAAAGCAAACTTTTAGGTATTTCCCTGGATGGAGTTGAGGTTCCCTTTAAATGCAGTATAAAATATCTAGGAGTGAATTTCGATAATCTACTAAAATTCAATAAACACGGCAGAATGATACTGGCGAAGGCAAAGCGCATCAGCGGTATGTTCTCAAGTCTATTAAATAACGATTATCCTTCCAGAAAGACAAAACTTCTACTGTACAAAGTAGCCATCAGGTCGATTATGGTCTATGCATTCTCAATCTGGTTTACCATTTCCGTAACAGTGGCTAAGGAGTTTGAAGTTTTTGAAAGAAAAATATTAAGAAAATGTGTGGGCATGAACTTCCAAAGTTTTAACCGTCGCTACGCAAACAAACATATCTACAAAGAATCAGAAATTGAACCATTTTGTAGATATGCTCAGAAACTCCAAAAAAAATTCGTTAATAGTCTTGCCTTTCACGATAACTTCCTAATGAATGAAATTTTTGATCACGAAAAAGACATCGATTGGACTAGTAACACCTATATTGGAACCAGATGATGGAAATTTGGATTCATTTAACCTGCCAAGCTTTTATAGAAAGTCTACGTCCGGCTCTAATAGAGGATAAACACAATGTATTATTTTAAATTTATACACTAGATCTTTATTCTTTTTTACTATATTGAACTATGCTTTCGCATAATAAGCACTTATTTGTACTTGTACATATCGTTTTTTTATATATGCATATACCCAACGGCCCAGTATAGGACTGTTCCTTGTTATGTTACGGCCATATGTATAATCAAAAATTGGCATGAAGTTAGCATAAGTGACAAAATTGAACTAAGTGTTGACGAGTTCCGCTATACAATTTGACATTAAAAATCCCCGCATAATGTAGTTTTAACACAGGATTACATCCTAGCATGATTTTTAATGTAAAATTATATGGCAAAACACGTTAAGATCATGTTAAATTTTGCCACTTATGCTCACTTCATGCCAATTTTTGATTATACATATGGCCGTTAGTGTTTAGTTTTAAGTGTTATTTAGTTTTATGTTGTTCCTTGTTTAACAGACATTGCTCTGTGCGCCACTGTAAATGCCGGGAGCAAGCATTTATGACTAGTCACTAGATCAGTACGCTGGTACAAAAATCTTTATCAAAATAAGCAAGTGGCGATCTCTTTTAAAGTATATTAGAACAAGACAAACATAGTTCTAAGTTTAATAGTTTACACTGTCGATTTATATATCATATTATTTATGCAGAAAGCTAAAAGAAAATACTCAGTAAATAATTTACATTACATTACATTACGACGAGTTGAATCACATGCTTCGCTCTCTTCGCTTAAACACTGAAGCATTCGTGCTTCATGTGCAGCGTGCCAACTTAGTGCTTTTCGCACTAGATTTAGTGTTTTTCGCACCAGAGTTAGTGCTTTTTAATTCATAACAGTTCGGAATTTTTCAACTTGGTACTTTTTTAAAAAGGCACTAAATTGGTGCTTTTTTACCTTTGACTCTGGTGCCTTTAGTGCGTTTTACAAATCCACTAAATAATAACTTGTGATAGTCTGGTGGCTTTATACAAAACACCAAATAAGCATTTTCCAATTTTCTGTCTGATTGCACCCCTTTTCGATACGTAAAGTTTCCAGTTTGCAGAATGTTAATATAGCTGGGTGAAATACAGAGGAAGAACAGCTTTCTCTTTCACAGTGAGAAAAAATTAAATACGTATGAAATTGGAGCCAAATTGCCAAATAATTTTAAAATTAAAATAAACTTTGTTTATTCAGCGTTAAGAATATATTTCTAGAAATTACAGGGAATCCATATACGCTATA
The DNA here is from genome assembly GCA_949987645.1 of Tachina grossa. Taxonomy (NCBI): domain Eukaryota; kingdom Metazoa; phylum Arthropoda; class Insecta; order Diptera; family Tachinidae; genus Tachina; species Tachina grossa. Next base: position 54,779,530 of record OX465277.1, on the reverse strand, counting down.
AAATAATTTAATTACAATAATCCCAACAATAAAGAATTATTGATATTTATTTATAACGAAAGCTTCGAAAAATGCTTCTGCAAAGCAGTAACATGAAGCGGGATCTCTAAAGTGGAAAAAGTAAAAAAAAAATTGTAAACCAGTAACTTTTGCATCTGAGTACACAAAATCTACACATTATTACTTCTGTGAAACGATTTTGTAAGGCAAAAAATGCATGACTTTTTGGAAGCTGATTGTATTGCTTCTAGCTGGCTCACAAACACTCTTCTGGAAAGCGGTAATTTTTGCTGGGATGGTGAAATTAAAAAAATAGAACGAAGTATCAGAAATTTAAGGCTACATAAATGGAAAAATTTGCTCAAAACTGATAAATTTTATATTGAATTTTATAATTATAGAAACTCTACTAATGATAATCCATTTCTGAAATTGTCAATATTTGCTCTAGGACTATTAACATTGCCATGTTCAAATGCTGAGGTGGAAAGAACTTTAAGTGCTAATAACTATTCAAAAGTAAGTTAGAAATAGAATATTAATTTTTAATACATCAAATTATTTAATTCATATAAAATACGGTCTAAAAAGAAAAGACATGTTATTCAGAATGTAACATACATCATGTAAAAATTAATTCAGATGAAACGTCTAAAAAATCAAACTGTTTTACATTGCATGTAAAGACTAGTCCAAAGAGGAGTAGGAGTACCACAAAACTACTCCAAATATATGACATTGCAATGTCATAGGGTGTAAAAAGCTTAGAAACTTTAACGGCATGACCCGCGATGTCGACAAGAAAGTTTCTATCGCTTACTTATATTTAAAACAAAATCAAAATAAGAAAGCTTATTTTTGTTTTCAATATAAGTAAGCTATAAAAAGTTTCTTGTCGACATCGTGGACCAACCAAATAAGTTTAAATAAAAACATATGTCCATATATATTACTTTTATTATTGAACAAAATATTCTTTCGTGTATTTCATATGAATAATATGGTAATCAGCTGTTGTATATATTTTACTAGATTTTACAATTTTTCCTTTCGCGTACTTTTAGATGCAAACTTTTTTATTGAGAGTAATTTCTTTAAATTACTCAGTATTTACTCAGTTACTGAATTTTACTGGAAAAGTACTCAAACGCACCTAATAATCCCATGCAACACTTTTTTTTTTTTTTTTTGATGGAGTATGAATATTTTTGGTTCACACACAATAAATTTTATGATGGTGCACCGCGGTGGTAAACTAAAAAAATTTTCTCCACTGCACCTAGAATATTTAAAAACACAACTTTAAAGATAAAAAAAAATTCATTGGGATCCTAAAATTTGTGTATTTCTATTTATTTAACCTAAATTTGTCTGATTTCCAATTAATTTTTAAGCATTACAAATCTTCTTCCCTTTTTTTATATTCACTGGGATTGATAGGGGGGAAAAAATTTCACGGGAGATTCACGATAGCATTTTTCCCTTCGAGGGGAATAAAAAGCTCACGTGAACAAATATTCCACTTGTTATTCACGATAGGGGTGAATATGTTCAATGGTTTCTTGTTCCTCTTCATCACCGCACATCCTACAAAAATCTGGAGTGCCAGTCTCCCAAATGCTGCTTCTTGCTCTGTCCGAGCAGTGACCTGTCAACACGCCTATCATGATTCGCATCGCACCATGTCCAGTAGTAGTTTAGATCTTCCTGAGTCTACACCATTTCCAGTTGTATTTCAGAAGTTTCCAATTGTTTTTCAGAAATTTCTAAATATGTTTCAGAAGTTTCTAATTATCGTTCAGAAGTTTCTAATTATATTTCAGAAATTTCTATTTATATTTCAGAAATTTCTAAATATGTTTCAGAAGTTTCTAATTATAGTTCAGAAGTTTCTAATTGCACTTCAGAAGTTTCCAATTATGTTTTAGAATTTTCTAATTGCATTTCAGAAAATTCTAATTGCTTTTCAGAAATTTCTAATTGTTTTTTAGAAATGTCTAATTGCATTTCAGAAACTTCCAATTGTATTTTAGAACTTTCCATTTGTATTTCAGAAATTTCTAAATGTATTTCAGACTGTTATGTGGATATATTATTTTTGTGCATTTTATAAAATCTAATCATTTCTAAGTATTGTATGTTAACTTATTTTCAATAATATATATATACGTATATTGTGCGAAAACCAAGTAACCTATACTTTTTTTGTTGATATTATTAGTGATGGAAACTTTTGTGTACGTGTGATGTTGCATCTCTCTCTAAGCAATGAATATAACATATAGTTGAACTGCTCACTCCAGTGCCTTTTACTAATCAATGGTATCATAAATATTACTCAAGTTTGACTGTTCATAATTGAATAATATATCCACCACAATTGAGAATTCATTAATGATTGATATATTGACAGCAAATATAATTTTTATTTTATTTGCTTTTTTATTATAAAAAAATTAATTTAAATTACACAAGTATATAACCAGCCATATTCATAAAAATTTTAAACCAAGTTTCAAATATTGTTTAAGCAAAATTCGCTAAAATTGTATTCATAATAGAATTTTAGCTTAAAAAACGGTTTTTAAACCTTGCGTAAATCAGCAAATTTTAAAATTGACTGCCCCATGTTTAAACCAATTTTAAGGTGACGTTTTTGTAATTTTGCTTCGTTTTTGTTTACATTTTGAACTTTACCTGTATCTACATATGTGTGTATGTATGTACCCTCCAGATAATGCGACTAGTCCATACATGCATGTAAGGACTAGTCCAACGAGGAGTAGGAGTACTCCAAATATATGAAAAACGGTGGTCGATTTAACATTGCGAGGTCCTAGGGTTGGACCACATGGTCCAACTTTGCATTACATCGGACTAACCCCAAAACTACTCCATATGGAATAGTTATAGACTACTCGCATACAAGTTGTGAGTGCCTAAGAAGATCGATAATATTCGTTTAAACACGAACACTTATCGTGCAAAATTGAATGATTGTATGAAAACGACATGATCCCTGACTGCATTACATGGGACCATGATGTAACTAGTTTGTTTCATCTAGATTGGACCACGTACTCCAATATTATCTGCAGGGTATGTACTTATGTATGCATGTATGTATGCATATGCCAGTGTTATTTAGAAGAAAACAATGTAATTTTTTTATAGGAACTATTGCCGAAATAACAAATATACTCCAAAGAATATTTAAAAGAAAAGAAGCGATCAAGTTTCCATTCCCAGTCATTGTTTTCTCATTTTATGTGTTAACAAAAATAGTATAATTGTAGAAAATTAACTAGTGATGTATAAACACTCAAAACAAACAAAATAAAGCTCGTTATTCTAGTGCTTCTTTTATCTGCAATAAAATAAATAATATAAAAAGCACTTTTAACAAAGATTTGTTGTGAACTTTGTTTATTATTTTATTAAATACAAGTTGGAACATATCTTTTATTTTAAAGAAACAATATTTCTCTGAAAACCGACAAATAAAAAAAATAGACACGAGTACTTTGTGAGTTAACAATCGTTGTTTTGCAGAACTAATATGCAAGTGACAAATAAAGAATACAGTGTTGCCACGATATTTTAAAAAATCTAGTTAATTGATTTTTAGTTAAAAAACTGATTATGAATACCAATATTTAAAAAGCGTTATTTAGCCTTAAAACGTTTTTTAACTAACTAATATGAATTTTAAACCTCAATCAACTTTTTTTTATGAATACGACTGAACATATTTAAAGCAAATAATAATACAAATAAAAACACCAAATAACTTCAGCGGTATCTAGCCCTGTTCACACCTTTTCATTTCCAACGCACCTTCCTCTTTATAAATATCTAAAATTTTTAAAATAAATATACATCTATATAATTAATAGGCGAACATGTTTTTTGTAATCCCCGATTTTAAAAAGATTTATATGGTTTTAAAGGATTTTCTGTACAGATGTGCAGAATCTATGTATATTTTATTAAAATCGGTTTAGTATTTTGGGAGCTATAAGCGTTTAAAGTTGCTACTACTACATGCACACATATTACACACGCATTTATTAGCTTACAAGTAAAAAAGAAACAAAACATGAGTGTGTGTGTGTTTGTAGTATTTCTCTTGATCTACATTTTTTTCTCTTATTTCTTGTTGTATGAAAGCCATAATACTTAAAAGAAGAGAATTGAATAAAGTGAATTAGCTTGGTTGAAGGCAGCGTTAACGTTGTGCGACTAAAGTCGCATTTTGCCCCTTTTTCAACTGCCTTGCCACTTTTTATGCCCCTTACTTTTAAATCCCCTTTTAGTATCATTTGCATTATTTTGTGCCCCTTTTGCCCCCTTTTTAGTCAACTTTCGTTTTTATTTTGACAATGTACGCAGATTCGTACAGATTCTACCATATTCAACAAGATTTTATTTACTATGTGTCAAACTTCATATAAAAACATATACCTTGGCATAAATCTTTTCATTCGTGCAAGATTTTTAAATATAAAAGTATAATTGCACACTCATACATACTTGATAATTCTATCTGTATTTTCGACAGCTGTTGTGAAAGCTAAATTTAATTAAAGTACATATTTTTAAAAGGCTGTTCTGTAAACCGATCGAGTTCAAATCGCACGATTTTAGAAAACTAAAACAGCCAAACACAAATGATCTAAAATATCCAAGTTTTTACCACAAAAAATACTTGTTTTTGGAGAAAAGTGACTATTGCTGATGATAAGTTGCAACTTCTCGTTTGAGTCAATGAACAAATTGGCCAAATTAAACCCAAAAATATACCCAGATTCAGCAGTTGCAAAGTCGGTGAGTTATACCTTATCTTTATAAAAAAAATTTACCAAAAAAAAAAACCTAAAGTGTAGACTTAAAATGGCATTTCTAAAAAATTTCAAGTAGACTGAAAGAAGACACTTGTCTGTCCATGCTGTCTGACTTAAATTTATTTAAAAACGATTTGAAAAAATGGATTGCAAGTGAAGAACTTATTAATAAATACAGATGTACAATTTCAAAAGAATTGATATTTAAGGTTTTGCATTATGCATAAAAATAATACCATAAATATATTATCCTCTTCAGAATCGAAGTTTAAAATTTTTTATCAAAACTTTAAATGGCTATAGTATGTTTCCACCGGCATGATTTAGACAAATCATGATGATTTGTGCAAATCATGTTAATTTATACATGATTTACCATACATTTTGCATATGGATAAACCACCTCAAAGTAGTTGATTTATTATAAACATGGACAGGGGTTTCATGCAAATGCATATTTTTTCCCTTAAACCTGATAATGGCAAGAACGAAATATATTTACGAAGCATTGAATTTGAGTGAAAATGGCATCGATTTGTGAGTGCATATTTTTGCATATTTTGCTGAAAATTCATATTTTTGCATAATTTGGTCATAAATGCATATTTTTGTGTCATATTTTGGTATAATTAAAAGTTTTGTGTCATATTTAGTCAAAAATTCAAATTTCAAAATATATTATTAATGAAAAATTAGTAATGCAAGACTGTTTTTTGACAAATTAATTCGCTAGCATTGTTGTAGAAGGACTGTACAAGCATAAACACGTACCAAGTTTAATAAATATTGTCATTTGGTGATTTCAAGATGATATTTTCTTCTATTAAAGCCGAAAGTAGTAACATTCTATATAAGAATAATTATTTAAATTTGATCTGATTACATCTATAGACGTTATAAGGATTTTTTTCAATGCAACAAAGCTTTCTAAAAACAAGTTGATAGAACTTCACGTTCGAAAAATTTTAAATAAAAATAAATAAATAACACTTTTTTTCAATTTACGTATCGCTCCTTTACTGCAATATAAACATATCTCAAAAAATGCCTATTTGGAGTAAATAATGCAGAAATAATCGTTGTCATATTAAATCTTGTGTACAAATTTAATATAAAAGGCTTGTATTCGCACCTCTTCAGAAAATAAAATATTTTTATATCTTTAGTTTATGTAAATTTAAAATTTTTTTTTTTTTTTTTTTGAGCAAAACTTTTTTAAAATATGTGCATATTTTATTGTTTTTAGTGCATATTTTGCGTTTTTAATGACATATTTTAGGCGCCTAAAACACCTTTTTTAAATGCATGAAGTCGTTGTCCCTAATTATAAATAATGTCGAAAATACTATTTTTCGAACTCAATTTATCTATGCAACCCTGCGTTGCATTTAAAATAACAACTCCATCCCTGGGTCATTCATGAATAGTGATTGACAGTTTCGAATAAACTGACATTCAGGAATATTTAATCAATCTTAATTTAATCAAGCGCCCACCTCATAAGGCACGTGCATAAATTGAATACCAAAGTTCGGTGGAAACACTTTGAAGCGATTTACTTAAACCTACTTGATTTAAAGTCGGTGGAAACATATTATTAAGTAAATTTTTTGAATTATACTGGATTTTAAGTAAAAAAAGTGATATGCCCCAATATATGCCAAAAAATTTATTAATGTACTTTTTAATTTTTTGTAAGTCTTAAGAACTGGGGCAAATTACGGGATTTAATATCAAACGAAATTTCCATTTATTTTCTATTGGAATTTCGATCAATATCAAATGCCACATTTTGACCAGTGTTTCATTATTATCATAGATTTTATGATTTTTTACATTTAGTAGCTTTCTATATGACGTTTATACTCGTCTTATTTGTAAATAAAAACTGTATTTGCAAATACTCAACTAGCCGGTATTATAGAAATATATTCACAGTCGTCAAATAAGCAATTGTAAAATCAAAAATTTCTTTTTCTGTGTACATACATTTCATCCCCAGTAATCAGTAATTGTTCACGTGAGTTAGTATAGGCTTCATTATTCTTTACTTTCTGTTGATGTTTTAATATTTACTTTTTATGTAATAACTTATCACCTGTTTCTGAGCAGAACGGCCACAGTTTTCAACTGATGTCATGAGTTCGTCTACTTTTATGTTTTTCTGATAAAAATTAACAGCCTTATTTATAAAACTTAAAAAGTCTTTATAAAGGTTTTGTATAACAAATTTTCATACAAAATTTTTCTTAAAAAGCCTTTATAAAGCCTTAATAATTTTTATAAATAAGGCTGTAAATTTTCTAAATTTTTAAAGCATATTCACAATTTTTATTTTATTTATGCTGTCACTGAGAATTACTTAAAATTTTTTGGATTTTTACAGGTTAAACCGTAACAGAACAGAACGAAACAGAAAAACTAACGACTTGTGTAAGATTTCTAAAAGCAAAAAAGAGTCAGCTGATTCGTAACAGAACAGAAAGTAAAACCTAATTCTGCCACAAGTTAGAATTTTTACTTGCAAATAAAACGTACAAATAAACTTATATGAGTTCTCATAAAATTAATGTTTGTGTATTTTTTATACATGAGAAATTTGTTTTTATTGTTTGTTTTTTAATAAAAATATCTTAATAAATATGTTTGTTTCTTTAATTTTCCTTGATTTTAAAGTTGCCCCTTTTTTTTCTTAGAAATCCCCTTTTTGTGCCACTTTTTTTTGGAAAATCCCCTTTTTGTACCCCTTTTTGAAAATTTTCAACGGTAACGCTGGTTGAATGGATTTTGTTTATGCTTTTTTAATTTCATGTATTATTTAATTATGCTTGCATATGTATATAAGTTTGTGTGTGGCTGTGTTTTAATGAATTTTTTATGACGTTTAGATAGGTACATTTTCTTTGAATCTTAAATTATTTACATTTTGATTCTAGAATACGGATGAGTGTGTCGTCCGTTTGTTATATCTACACCATTTCTAGTTGTATTTCATAAGTTTCCAATTGTTTTTCAGAAATTTCTAAATATGTTTCAGAAGTTTCTAATTATAGTTCAGAAGTTTCTAATTATATTTCAGAAATTTCTAAATGTGTTTCAGAAGTTTCTAATTATCGTTCAGAAGTTTCTAATTATATTTCAGAAGTTTCTATTTATATTTCAGAAATTTCTAAATATGTTTCAGAAGTTTCTAATTATAGTTCAGAAGTTTCTAATTACACTTCAGAAGTTTAAAATTATGTTTTAGAATTTTCTAATTGCATTCCAGAAAATTCTAATTGCTTTTCAGAAATTTCTAATTGCTTTTCAGAAATTTCTAACTGCATTTCCGAATTTTCAAATTACATTTCAGAAACTTCCAATTGTATTTTAGAATTTTCCATTTGTATTTCAGAAATTTCTAAATGTATTTCAGACTGTTATGTGGATATATTATTTTTGTGCACCTACATTTTATAAAATCTAATCATTTCTAAGTATTGTATGTTAACATATTTTCAATAATATATATATATGTATATATATATATATACGTATATTGTGCGAAAACCCAGTAACCTATACTTTTTTTGAGAGTAATACAGTATTTTCCTTTTTTGATTTCTACACACACTATGTAAAAACACATAAATACATTTAGCATTTCAAATCAGATTAATTGATTTGGTCAATCTTCTGCATATACATATGTACATACATACACATGTATGTATGTAAATTTTTACATATGAATGTATGTATGTACATAGTTCACAATAAAGTGGTATAATTCCTACACATATTGTTTATTTAAGAAAACCCTAAAATTTTATACAGAATAATCTATATAATTATTAGGCGAACATGTTTTTTGTAAACCCTTTTACGCTGGTACCACCGCCCCGATTTTAAAAAGATTTATATGGTTTTAAAGGATTTTTTATACAGATGTGCAGAATCTATATTTTATTGAAATCGGTTTAGTATTTTGGGAGCTATAAGCGTTTAAAGTTGCTACTACTACATGTACACATATTACACACGCATTTATTAGCTTACAAGTAAAATAACAAAAATTAAAAATTTTAAAAACCCCCGACTTTTTTCAGAAAAGATGTTATATCTTCTAAATGGCTGGACCGATTTTCTTCAAACATAGCTAAGAACCCTCTCGATCAAGTTATCTTTCAAACAGGAAAACTAAATGAAAATCGCTCCAGCCGTTTGGCCTGTACGTGGACACGGGCAGACACACAGATACACAGACACACACTACAAACTTATAACACCCCTTTTTTTAGTCGGGGGTTAAAAAGAAACAAAACATGAGTGTGTGTGTGGGTGTAGTATTTCTCTTAACCTTACAATTGTTTTTCTCTTATTTGTAGAAGAGAGTTGAATAAAGTGAATTAGATTGGTTGAAGGGATTTTGTTTATGCTTTTTTAATTTCATGTATTATTTAATTATGCTTGCATATGTATGTAATTTTGTGTGTGGCTGTGTTTTAATGAATTTTTTATGACATTTAGATACATTTTCTTTGAATCTGAATATTTTTACATTTTGATTCTAGAATACGGACGAGTGTGTCGTCCGTTTGGTATATCTAGTATATATATATATGTATATCTGCAATAAAAATGGAAAATTCTGAAATACAATAGGAAGTTTCTGAAATGTAATTTGAAAATTCGGAAATGCAATTAGAAATTTCTAAAAAACAATTAGAAATTTCTGAAAAGCAATTAGAAATTTCTGAAAAGCAATTAGAATTTTCTGAAATGCAATTAGAAAATTCTAAAACATAATTGGAAACTTCTGAAGTGTAATTAGAAACTTCTGAACTATAATTAGAAAATTCTGAAACATATTTAGAAATTTCTGAAATATAAATAGAAATTTCTGAAATATAATTAGAAACTTCTGAACGATAATTAGAAACTTCTGAAACACATTTAGAAATTTCTGAAATATAATTAGAAACTTCTGAACTATAATTAGAAACTTCTGAAACATATTTAGAAATTTCTGAAAAACAATTGGAAACTTCTGAAATACAACTGGAAATGGTGTAGTATTCAATTAAACTTAGTGAATTTCTTTTATTCACTATTTTACTTATCTTTTTAACACTTTTATAACCTTTTCACAGACAGAATGAATTTTGTACTACCGCCTTCTTCAACCCACAACGCATCTTGATCTTTCCAAATATTTAAAAATTGAAAAAGAAACGAATACATACATATGTATATTTTTAATTAAACTGTATAAAATTTCTTTTGTTCATTATTGTTTTTATCTTACCTTTTCACAAACACCATAATAATATTTTATTTTCATCATTGCTTCGTACACATGTTTGGAAGAAATGTGTAAATTTTAGTGAACTTTCATGAATAATGTTAAAAGTTAATATTACTTTATTGTAAAAGTCAAAATACGTTTTGTGCCGCATACACCACTTTCCTTAATTTATTTTTAAAAAGTAGCTTTTTGTGCTCCATACGTATACTTAACTGCTGGTTCAAATCTGTGAATTAGAATTTGGTTGTTTTGTTTATTTTTCTTGCTGTCCAGAGAAATAAGTCGATCTTTTAACGCCTACCAAGAAGCCGCCGCCGTAATATTTTTAACTATCGATCCGCTTACACACTTGCACAAGAAAAATAAGTATTTGAAGTGTATTTAATATAAATAAAGAAATTAAATTATTGCTGTTATACTCAAACATGCACAATTAAGGTTTCTTTTATTTTATTTTAGTGTTTAATAAGTTTATATTAAAACATTTAATCGGCGGCTGCATCTGGGTGATGACGTTTTTGCTTAACAGTCGCCATTGCATTTTTCTTACGGCACCTTATTTTTTTACTATTCATTTCATATAGAAATGAAGCAAAACAAGAGATAACTTTACTTCGTATGATTTTGTATGAAGAATTTGATGCAAACGCCAAAAAGTGGCATTTACAGCAAAACAATACTAATTAACCTTAAAATAGTTGAAATGGAGCAAAATGAATGCTAAATATCTCAGAAACCATAATTAATTTCGTGAAACATATTTTGGATTCAGAAAGGAGATATTCGAAATATATATTCCCCATACCTCTCATTTTTTTTTAATGGTCAGTGGGTCAAACCAATAATGGGCTGACGATATGTATATTAGACGTTCCACTCTAGCATATATGTATGTTACACCCCTTTTACACACGGAAAGTTTACTATGCAAAGTCTTAATTGAGCTGTGTGAAAGACAGAGGTAAGAATACTTTCTCTTTCTGTCTTTCTCCCAGCTGAATTAAGACTTTGCAAAGTAAACTTTCCGTGTGTAAAAGGGGTATTAGAGTAGAGCAACTATAATAACTGTTAAATTGAATGTAAAATTGTTGCAAATGTGTTAGTAAAAAAATGTTGTTTGTGTTAGTTTCAGTCATTCATTTCTTGTAGGGATATCAATAATCATTTTCTATTTATACGTAAATAATATATGTATGTATATGGTGGTGCAAGTGCTGTATTGAATAATATACATAGTAAAAAATTGTACATTTATTAAGATGGAACAACAAGCATGTGCGGAATATGTCTACAATCAATGCTGAGAAAGCAGCTTATAAAATTGATGCCATGTAATCATTTGCTACATGCAGCGTGCTATGAGCAATTACGTTTGGGTGAAGACGATATAAATTGTCCGTATAAATTATAAAATTGCATATATGAATGTGTACATATACTAATATTTGTATGTATTATCACAGATATTTCAATTTCAATTTCAATTTATTTATTTAATTAATCGAGCCCATAGGGCCATATATAATTAAAATGTACAAAAAATGATGAACTTATTTCTAACCGCGTGTGTGATACATATATTGAAGTAAAAGTTAACATAAAAAATATTTATAACTTATTATATTTATATATTTTATATATATTATATATTTATATATGTATATTATATATTTACATACTAAGTATGTACTATTAATATAATCCTTGACAATCAAATTTATTATTTTATTCTGGGTACTGAAAACTAGATTATTCATAAACTTTGTATAATTTATGTTTAAAGCTAGAGATAGAGTGCTCGAGGGATCTTTTGTCGGTGGGAAGGTCATTATATATCCTACATACTCTTATTAAAAATGATCTTTCAAATGTGGAGTTATTTATTTTTGGTATTGTCAGTTGGGGGTTGCGTATTGATCTTGAAAAACGAAATATATCAGATAAACTAGAGTTTGAATTAGCTTTAATAATGTGATAAAAAGCAATCATAGTTCTTATTTTCACAAAGTTGGAGAAGGAACATTTTAAAAATATTTTGGCGTAATCAGATATGCGTTGGAAAATTCTTAGTTTAAAAATATATCTTATAATACGATTAAATATCAGTTTCAAACGATTCATATTTGACGATGAGCAGCCACTATATACTTCGAGGCAATAAATAATGTGAGACATTAACAGAGAGTGTGCTAAATTACACCTAATTTTTGTAGGTAGGTGACAATTGAGACTATATAACGATTTCAGTGTAAAACATACCTTAGAAGCAATACTAGATATATGTTTCTCAAAAGATAGATTACTGTCAATATTCAGACCTAGACATTTCATGTCGCTTACAAAAGGTACACAGACACCATCAAAAATAACTTTAATAGATGTATGATTGCAATTTCCTGATCCTACTGCTAATGCTTTCGTCTTAGCAGGATTAAAATTTAAACCGTTGCGGAACGCCCAATTTGAAACTAACGACAATATATAATTAATAGTTTCCTCATGACAATCGAGAAATTGTTTTTCACCAGTGAATACCAAATTTATGTCGTCAGCGAAGAGAAAACTCTTGCATTGCGTTGAACCAATATTGTGAATAAAGTCATTCATATATATTAGAAATAGAATTGGTCCAAGAATCGAACCCTGTGGTACACCACTGGTACAAGGTAAAATCGAAGATTTATAGCTACCATTACTAACGTATTGATTTCTGCCTGTTAGATAGGAGTACAACAATTTGCATGCAGATCTAGATAATTTGAACTGGTAATAGAGTTTTTGAATTAAAATAGGGTAGTTGACTGTGTCAAAGGCCTTGCTAAGGTCAAGTGATATTAAAGTAGATATTTTATTGTTATTGGAATTATTACGAATGCTTTCAGTTAAGCTTAATAGCAGAGAAGATGTGCTACAACCACTTCGAAATCCATACAAACAATTATCGAGGAGATTATTTGAGTTTAGGTGTTCCAGTAGTTGATTTTTCAAAATAACTTCTAATAATTTAGATAAACACGGTAAAATACTGATAGGCCGATAGTTTTCTAAGCTGTGTCTTGATCCTTTTTTTCAATAGGAACAACTCTGGAAATCTTAAAATGAGTAGGATAGCTGGAGGTCAGTATAGCCGAATTAAATAGGTGAAGAATTAGTCTTTTGATGTAAGGGAAGATTATTTTTATAAATTTAAGTGGAATATTATCATAACCAAGTGCGTTGGATTTTACTTGAGTAAGTGCCAGAATAAGTTCATCTTCCGTAATACTCCTAAAAGAAAGTCCCAAGCAAGAATATTCATTAAATTTTGGATATGGGACTTGAGATGAAACAAAATGATTATTAAATGCATCAGGGTCATGAGCATCAAAACAGTTAAAACAGTTTTTTCTTTGATTATTAATAATTTTCCACATACTTTTACTATCACAGTTCTTAAATTTGTTCTCCCAAAATTTAGATTTATATCTCCTTAATATGCTTTTTACTTTATTTCTGTGTCTACAATATATTTTCCAATTAATCTCATTCCTATTTTCTTTATACGCTAAAAAAGCCAAGTCCCTCATATTTCTAGCTATTATTACCTCCTTGGTTTTTAAATAATTTTTATTTGGATGGTTACCAATTCTTTTAATGGGAACAGTTTCGTGCAGTTCATTGAGAAGTGTATAGAAAGTATTAAATTGATATTCTACGTTATTAGTAAACCAAATAGTATCGCAGTTAAAATTAGAGATAATGCTATGAAACAAATTCCAGTTGATATCGCTATAATCCCTATATTCTATAAAGTTATTATTAGCCTCCTCCAAAGGTATATCAACAGCAATAAAAATAAACGCGTGCAGTGACAAAGAAGGGACTAAGAATTGACCAGAACAATTCAGTGAGTTAATATTACTAACAAGACAATAAATAATCAATTAATGAAGTTGAGCCATGTTGGACATCAAAATGTGTGGGTAATTTGTTATGCACGTATGATAGATTATTTGAGGAGCACAAGTATCGTATACCTGTTGCTTTAACATTATTAAAAAGATTATTATTAAAGTCACAAAGTACGTAGACAAACTCATATTGACAGCAGAAATCTCCTAAAACATCATTTAATCCTTGTATATTGCCATGTGGTGCATAAGTAACACCAACTAGAATGTTTAACTTGTTAATGTGTATTTCTACAAAGAGGCATTCGAAGCTGGAAGGATCGGATTGCTTAAATACAGTCTTAGAAGAAATTCCGTCGCGAATATATAAAGCAACACCCAGCAACAGCGTATAGCTGGATCAGGCAAGGTAAATTACCTGATACCAAGAAGGGCGGTATAAAACCACCAAAAATAATAACTGAGAATGAAGGACAAGTCATAATAGAATGGATCGAGGAAAATCCCTCAATTACCCTCAAAGCAATAAAGAAAAAAATATTGTTGAGTTTCAGCAAAAACGTTTGTATTCAAACAAAAGCAAATTTTTTAGACATGAAGTTATTCAATGTAAAGTCACTTCATCGTCAACCAGTGAATATGAATTCCACAGAGAATAAGCAAAAACGAGCAGATTTTGTTCATCGTTTAAATGAATTTATAAAACAGGGAAGCAAATACACCATTTCCAGTTGTATTTCAGAAGTTTCCAATTGTTTTTCAGAAATTTCTAAATATGTTTCAGAAGTTTCTAATCATAGTTCAGAAGTTTCTAATTATATTTCAAAAATTTCTAAATATGTTTGTTTCATTGTTGTTTTTATAATACAATTAGAAATTTCTGAAAAGCAATTAGAAATTTCTGAAAAGCAATTAGAAATTTCTGAAAAGCAATTAGAATTTTCTGAAATGCAATTAGGAAATTCTAAAACATAATTGGAAACTTATGAAGTGTAATTAGAAACTTCTGAACTATAATTAGAAACTTCTGAAACATATTTAGAAATTTCTGAAATATAAATAGAAATTTCTGAAATATAATTAGAAACTTCTGAACTATAATTAGAAACTTCTGAAACATATTTAGAAAATTCTGAAATATAATTAGAAACTTCTGAATCATATTTAGAAATTTCTGAAAAACAATTGGAAACTTCTGAAATACAACTGGAAATGGTGTAGTTTTGGCCAAAAACCCCTCGAGACTCTACAATCCTCCCTACTTCGCCATGAATTGTTGGTTCTGCTTCCTACCCGATCACTGAGTTCTTTATAGTAATGACCTATCGGTATTGTATTGTATTGTATTTATTATTTTCCAAAACATTACAAAAAATTATTTAATTCTAAAAATTAAATTTAAAAATGTTCTATACAAAAATTTCTTTACATGCTAAAACATTTACTAAAGACTATCAAATTATGAAAAAAGTACATTATATATATCGATGGTCTCAAGTAGAAAGGCCCTAACTCGTATATTTTGCGAAATTAAGTTTTTTAGTGATTCTAATACATTTCACACAAATATCCATCGTCACAAAGATTTATTGCAATAGTGTAAAAAATAACGATTTTACAAACCATCGATATACAGCCATTGTTGTAGGAATTTAAATTTTTACAGCCTTATTTATAAAACTTAAAAAGTCTTTATAAAGATTTTTTAAAACAAATTTTCATACTAAATGTTTCTTAAAAAGCCTTTATAAAGCCTTTTTATGTTTTATAAATAAGGCCGTTATATAATTCCCCAAAAAAGGAAAAAAGGGAGGCACTTATATTAATACTTAAATTAATGAACTTATGACTAATTTCATGCAAAAAAAAATTAAAAGGGAAAATAAAACAAACACACAAACAAACAAGGGAATTAAAAAGTTCATTGATTTTTGTTATACACCGTGTCATTTATATTTAACGTCCTTATCCTCCTATGGTATAACAAGAGATCTCCACCCTCATACAAAGCACCAGCACCCTCAAGGGTCAACAAGTCCATAGGATGAAAATATCTCGACATTTGAACGGTCTGCAAATCTCTAGAGCCATTAAAACATCTTCTTACCAAAAGATTCTCCAGAATCCTTAAATACCCTTCGACCAAAAAAACATCCACTAGCCTAAAATCAACCGATCTGTATATGGACCTGCACGATGGCCTACGAAACTGACCATTCTGTCCGATGTATGATTTTAGCCCAAGACATGCTACTGGAGTCATTCGCTCCCATCTCCTAATCCTCTCCATCTGGGATGAAGAGATTCCAAACCAAGCTGGAAAGGCATGAGACGATTGGACGAACAATCTGCCGATATACTAAAAGGCGCACTTTTTTATCAAGACCGCCTCTACGCTTTAAAACACTCTGATATGACGAGTATATTCTCTTGGCCTTTTCAAGAATGTCATCAATATGACGATAAAATTCAAAGTTTTCATGGAAGGTGACGCCAAGGTATTTCATTCTGTCCGATATCACAATCACGTCCGATCCGATCTTTAAACATGGTATGTATGACCTATCGGTAATTTCACCGATCTGTCCGACATTCCCTCATCCAACGCCGACTCTATTCTTGCCAGCTTATCGGCAATTTAATTTCCCCCAACACTGCTGTGGCCAGGAACCCAACATAGTCTGACACTATACTTTTCCATAAGCAAGTTGAGGGCCTTCCTACAATCACTAACAAGTTTCGATTTGACATTGTGTCCTTTCAAAGCTTTTAGCGCTGCCTGGGCGCCGACGTACTTTGATATAAACTACCATCTATATATGCTAAGATATTTCTTCCAGAAAAACAAAACAACAAACAAATGTATGGTATGTAATGGAAGAATGTATGGATTTATGCTTACAGTTTTCATAATGGTTCAATTAGATTAGACGATTGTGTGGTCATTAAATTTTTTATTTAATGAATAAACCTAATAATTTCCACACAAGTACTTATTTTTGATTGCCTGTATTTGACATTAGATACAATTGCAATTTTTATGTAGAAACAACAAAATGAAAAAGTATTACAAGTATCACAGTGTGATAATAAGGAACAGCTAAAGCCATCTTTCTGCATCCGGCAGAATAATAAATTATAATTCAACGCAACCACTTAAGCAAAAGATAAATAGAATTTCTAATTTTATTAATAACGCTTTAGTCCTGAGTCACGACAAATATAAAACTAAAAATATTAAAATAATTAAAGAAATAATGAAAAATAATAATTATCCCCCAAATTTAATAAATAATCTGATATACAGATCAATAAACCATAGAACTGAGGATAATGTAACAAGATCTGGCAACACAAAATACTTAAGCTTATCTTACATACCAAAATTAACTGAAACCACCAATATAAAAGAAATTACAAAAGAAGAAGGAATTATAGTTGCACATAAATCAAACAAAACTACAAATACACTATTCACCAATCTAAAATCAAAAATAAACAAAAAGGAACAAAGCAACTTTGTATACGAAATTAAATGTACTGGTGGGGGGGGGGGGGGGGGCAAATGAAAAATGTAAACAAGTGTACATCGGGACAACAAAAAGAAATTTGGGAATAAGAATTGCTGAGCACGAGACAGATATCAAAAAGAGCCGACATTCTACTGCATTATCTCAAGACTGCATCGACAACTTACATACACCTGACTTAGAAAACTTCAAAATACTTCACAAAGAAAGAAGGCACAATAAACGTTATACTTTGGAAAGCTTAAATATACAACAGAAAATGGACAAAGCAATGAACAGTAAAACAGATAAAGACAACACCAATGCCAGGTATAGCATTGTATTAGCTTAGACTTTAGTGTAATTCCAACTGTGATATTAGAAGTTAAGAAAAGGCTGTGATATTTTATTTTATTTTATTTATATTTGCAATTATTTTTTACGTTATGTGTTTTATGTTGTACATTTTATGTCTCTTTAAAATTCATCTCGAAAACTTAAAAGTAAATTGGAATAAAAGATAAAATATGTAAGTCAATGTTTATACTATAGTATCATTAATTGCAATTACATACATATGTATATATATATAAAGTGCGTTCGAGAACTCAAAAATTTGTACAAATTTTTACTATTTTTTACTGGATTGCATTCGAGTACACAAAATCCAGTAAATGAGAGGGCGAACTGAGAGAGAAAAATGACAGTTCATTTACTGAGTAAATGCAAGTTTTTACTGGACAAATCTTTGCCAGTAAAATCCAGTAAAACGAAACCATATGTTTTTAAATATAAACAAACAAAAGTAAAGGGAAACAAAAATTTTTAGTTTTTGATGAAATTTTTAAAATGACAAAAAACAAATGTATTAAGTTATAAGCATTATAACATTTATTTAAGTTTGATGCTAGAAAAATATTCGGGTATGTTATGTATTCCACATGAAATTAAAACGTGAGGAATTTCCATAGAATTGTTGGAAATATATGTATGCACATGTGTATGTATGTATGCACATATTTATAATAACAATGCTGTTGCATTTTCGAACGATTTAATTTCACATGGAATTCAGAACAAAACCGATTATTTTTAAACGTGAATAAAGTTAATAGATTATTACATTGAAATTTTTGTTTGTACATATCGTCGGGTCGACCGACGGTTCCTGGTTTGACGTATGGAACATTAAAAAAATTTACTTTGTGTACTTTTTTAAATTATTTCATAGTTTCTCGTTGTCTTGAATATATCATCCTAATAACTTCTCACCTTCAGGGTAAAAAGGTTAGAAACTTTAACGACCTGACCCGCGATTTCGACAAGAAAGTTTATTTAAAACAAAATATAAGAAAGTTTATTTTTGTTTTCAATATAAGTAAGATATAGAAAGTTTCTTGTCGACATCGTGGACCAGCCAAATAAGTTGAAATAAAGACATGTGTACATATCTATTACTTTTATTATTAAACAAAATATTCTATCTTGTATTTCATATGTATAATTTTTTTAGCTCCAAAATTGGTAATCAGCTGTTGTATATATTTTACTGGATTTTACAATTTTTCCGTTCGCGTACTTTTAGATGCAAACTTTTTTATTGAGAGTAATTTCTTTATATTACTCAGTATTTACTCAGTTACTGGATTTTACTGGAAAAGTACTCAAACGCACCTATATATTAAAGTCGCTCTTTTTATATATTACCAATTTTACCAGATTTCAATAAAAATAATTATCCCTGAAGATGTTGGAAAATCCCAACGAAACGTCGGATACATTAAAAATTAAATAAAAACGTCTTTTATTTACATTTTGAAGAAATTTAAAGACTGACTAGATACAATATCTATAAAACTACATTAATTAATATTAAAAATAAGGTAGAGAAATTACGTAAAAATATAAATTGTTTATTTTTTATTTTTGATGTTTAACACAACCCGATTGTTAACAATTCGCCTGAAGAAGTGAACATAAAATTCAGGAAACGTCGTGAAAAATATGTAATAAAAATTGAGCTTTTATTGACATAAGACAAGATAGGCCTCACCAGCTAAATAATAATAACAAAAATTAAAAATTTTAAAAACCCCCGATTTTTTTCAGAAAAGATGTTATATCTTCTAAGCGGCTGGACCGATTTTTTTTAAACATAGCTAAGAACCCTCTCGATCAAGTCATCTTTCAAACAGAAAAAAATAAATGAAAATCGGTCCAGCCGTTTGGCCTGTACGTGGACACAGACAGACACACAGATATACAGACAAACACTACAAACTTATAACACCCTTTTTTAGTCGGGGGTTAAAAAGAATTCAATTCACAACAAATTTGATTTGCCCAAAAATAAAAAAACAACAAAGAGTATTACGTTTTTTATTCAGAAAAAGTTAACACTTGTTTTATGAAACCCCAAAGCCAACTTTTGTACTCATGAACAAAATTTTTGAGTTACTTGTTATGTAGAAACATGCCATAAGAATATTAAAATACAATGTAAATGGATAAAGATGAGGAATTGAGAACTATGTGAACAGTTTGTATTATGATATAAATATAGAAGATACTTCCATTCTCTCATTTTTTCTTGACATTTACCATCTGATAAGTATAAGTATTGTGAAGTTTCCGGTAAAATCGTGCTACCGTATTAATTTAATATTTTCCCCTCTGTTTCCTGTTTGTTTAAAAAATTTTATTTAAAAATTATTTTAAAATTGTTTTTATAAAATACAGAATTGGGGTATTCACAAGGGTGTCCTAAGTGTCATAAATTCATAAAGTCCTTACATTTTAAAACATTTTAAAATTATTTTTATTTTCTTTCATATAAAAGGAGAACTATATTAATACAATTCTTCACTCTATGTATTGGTTACTGCCATAACTAATTATTTTGCTTTTTACTTTTCTTTTTCGACAAAATGTCCATTTACGTTTAAATACGTAGCATTTTTCTTTAGCAAATTTCTACTCAAATCATTATATATTGCAAAAAATATAAAAATTCGCAATGGATTAAAATAATGGAAACAATCTCCCAAAGCTGATTATATAGACCGAAAAAAAGTAATAACTCGAGTATAGACTTAGAGCATATAAATCGCGAAAATTTCCAAAAATGCGAATATCTTCAAAAAATTTCCAAAGCCTCAAAAACTGTAAACGAGCAAACTCAGTAGATTTTATGAATCAAAAATTATCTCACGTGCAAAAAATTTGCGAAAATTCGCGAATAATTTTTTAATTAAAAAAAAACCTAAAATTTATTTTAAAAAATGCTTAAATTGTAAGGAATGCAAAAAACTTTTAAAAACCAGCAATTACGAAAATTCGCACAAACTTGGTAACATCAAAAATATATTAAAGTCTGATACTTATTAAAAAAAGTTTAAAACTGTTTAAAAAAACAAATAATTGGCAACAATCACTTTTATTGCAAAAATTTGCAACAAATTGCAAAATTGCAAACAAGCTCCAAAATTACTTACACATACCTAAAGATCTAAGAAGTTCCAAAAATCGCAGAAAATTTACAAAATTATGGAAATTCGCACAAATAGATAGATGTATTAAAAATCGGTAAAATGGTAAAACGGCAAGCCCTAAAATAACACATAAATACCTAAAGATATAAGAAATTCCAAAAAATCGGAAAAATTCGCGAAAATGACAATTTGCAAAAACTTGCTAATACCAAAATTATAGCAAAGTGTGATATAAAATAAAAGTCGCCAAATGTGTAAAAAAGGCAAAAACTGCAACAACAAAAATACTTCAATCAGACAATGATGTGGCTTGATTAAATCCTAATTGGTTAAAATTACACACAAGAGCAATAAGTTTTACCAAAATTACCTGATCGCAAAACTTAAGAAAATTTGCAAATAAATTCCAAAGCCTTAAAATTTTAAAAGGTCAAATGCTCGAAAATATTTTGTTTTACATATTGCAAAAATTCGCAAATAATTTTCGGAAACAGATAGAAGCCGTTAATAATTTTGCATATTCGTACCAAATATCATGATATAAATATAGAAGGTACTTCCATTATCTCTTTGTTTTTAAAAATAAGTATTTTTGAAGTTTGTTTTTTGAGAGAAATAAAGAAAAATGTTCCCATATAGTAAAAAATTTAAGTCTTCCCCTAGAAATTTTTTACAAAAATGTGTAATTATCCAAGGCACATTTATTTCCAGGTAATATCAGGATTACAAGAACAATGAAAAATACAACAATGAAAAAAACAACATGGCTTTTAGTTGATCCAAAATATCAAAAATAGAATTTGTTTTAAAATATAAATAATGAAAATTATTCACATAAATTTGAAAAAATTTCTTCACGGCAGCTACCACTAACAAAATTTGCAACGTTTAGGCACTTTTCACAATTTTTTAGTTTTTTTCATATTTTTAAATTTGTTTCAAAAGAATTTTTTTAATAAAATATATTTTTCACATTGAAAATTTTTTTTAACATTTTTTTTAATTTCTCATTCGTAAACAATTTTTGAAGCTTCGAATGAACTATAATTTAAAAAAAATAGCTCAGCTGCGTTTCCGCTACTACCTGGTAAATGTGCCTTGGTAATTATCTTAACAAAAATTTGGGAAAAAATAAAATTATATACATAACTACATATCTGTGAAGTTTAAAAAGGGATTATGTAATAACTTATCTCATATTTTTAAGTTTTCTGCTTAATGCAAATTGACTGATGATTTGAATTATTTGACAACGATTTTTCATTAAGTTTAACATATATTAATTGATATTGCGTTCTGTTTAATCTACATAATATGTTTCTTGTTGATTGTAACATCCTTTTCTATAAAAAAAATTGGTTTAATAACCGGTCAGATCTTTTGGCAAGTCTATTTCACAGATCTTATAGGCTCTTAGCCACTGTTGGCGAACACCAGGAAATGAAGGGAATTTAAAAAATGCTGCACTCTTATTTCTTTACTTATGCCCTAATTTAGTAAGAAGATTTAGGACGTTTTTTTTTTGTTTGAAAAAAATTTTCTTGTTTTTGAATTCTCTAAATTATTTTCTTCAAAAATGGTTCTTGTCTTTCATAACGAAAAATTAAAATATTACCATGTTTTTAAAACATAAAAATAAAATTAAAGAATTATACAAAAGTTTGAAAAATATATGAAAAAATATGTGTTGGATATAATGTTTAGAACAAAATCATAAAGCAAATACACGAACCTTCTAGCATAGACAGTAAATAATGTTTTAAAGAATCATAACTGCGGCTTTTTTCGTCCATAGACAAGACGATTCAATCGTCGAACAGAATTTGGGCATTATTGTTTAATTTATACATTCTGTATTTTATAAAAACAATTTTTAAATAACTTTTGAGTAAAATTTTCAAACAAACAGGAAACAGAGGGGGAAACATTAAATTAATACGGTAGCACGATTTTACCGGAAACTTCAAAATACTTATACTTGTCAGATGGTGAATGTCAAGAAAAAATGAGAGAATGGAAGTACCTTCTTAATTTCGTCGGTTTGTTTCTGCTTTGATGTATGGGACAAAAATGTGTTTTCGAGAAAATCGATGAAGAATGTTTAGTTCATTAGTTTTACCAAAATACACGATAGAATTTTTTGTTTAATAATAAAAGTAATATATATATATATATATATATATATATATATATATATATATATATATATATATATATATTTTATTCAAACTTAAAGTTGATAAACTTTTTACATCCAACTTGAAAAGTTATTAGGACTTAAAGAAAAAATGACAAAAATCTTTGTCAACGCATCCCACAATCATAACAACAATATTGTTCACTTCTAACAAGTCTTGTTCAAGAAGGTTACATTATTGTATATATTTAAGTAGATAAAAAAGTGAAAATATCAGTTTTATTCATATAACATGACTTTTAGAGGAAAACAAAGAAAGAAATAAAAGACGGTGAATATATTTAATAAAAGAAATTGTATTAAAAAAATAAATAAAACTCAATTCATTTCATTCACAATAATTAAGTTTTTTTACTTTGCTTTGATTCACGTTCTTTGAGTAGAATATGCATTGATATGCATTATAACAGCTGCAAATAAAAATATTAATACTTTTACGTGGGAATGTGCCACACATC
The DNA here is from genome assembly GCA_949987645.1 of Tachina grossa. Taxonomy (NCBI): domain Eukaryota; kingdom Metazoa; phylum Arthropoda; class Insecta; order Diptera; family Tachinidae; genus Tachina; species Tachina grossa. Next base: position 54,755,854 of record OX465277.1, on the reverse strand, counting down.
AAAAAAATTTTCGATTACCGTAAAACAGACTTTACAATGTTCAACAATTGTGGAAATGAAGCAAATTTCCACATCTATATCACAAAACATACAGAAGTGTCACGAGACGGAAGATACGGGTATTTTTCTGTTTGTCTCGTTTTCCCTCAAATTTTGTCGTCGTTTTTGTTTTGCTACGTCTTTCTACTGCAATAAATTTTTATTAGCTCTGTTAATTGGTAAGTAGTAATACACTACAGTATCAAATACACTATGCTTTTCTCTTTTTTCCACGAATTTTAACAAAAACCTGATTGGAGCTTTTTTTACCTGTCACTTTCTTCACTTCTGTGTATTCTGTGCCTATATCTTCAGATATATTTAAGATATCGGAAAACTGATAACGAATTTGGAAAGAGGACACATTAATCATATATAATCAATCAATAACTCAATTTTTTTTAAAAATGTCCCATACATCAAAGCAGAAACAAACCGACGATTTATATCATGCCAAATATTATTTAATTTTTGTAATATTTTTTCTCATTTGTTTTGTATCATATTGTTTATGTTTCAACTAACACACTAAAATATGAAGGGTTGCTCACAGCAATCGTATTTTAAACGAGTTTAAAAGTTTAGAACATTATGACGTTATGACTTTAACACTACCGTTTGAATACCCCAAATGTATAAATTAAACAATAATGCCCAAATTCTGTTCGACGATTATATCGTCTTGTCTATGGACGAAAAAAAGCCGCAGTTATGATTCTTTAAGACATTATTTAATGTCTATGCTGGAAGGTTCGGGTATTTCCTTTATGATTTTGTTCCAGACTTGGGTCGAACTCGTTCACCAGTTCATTTTTGCCACAAACCAATGATCAAACCCATGTAATTTAAATGGGTTTGATCAGTGGTTTGTGGCAAAAATGAACTAGTGAACGAGTTCGACCCAAGTCTACCAACAAATATTTTTTCATATATTTTTCAAACTTTTGTATAATAATTTCATTTTATTTTTGTTTTAAAAACATGGTAATAATATTTTAATTTTTCATTATGGAAGACAACAACCATTTTTGAAGAAAATATTTTAGAGAATTCAAAAACAAGAAAATTATTTTCAAACAAAAAAGCGTCCTAAATCTTCTTACTAAATGAGGGCATAAGTAAAGAAATAAGAGTGCAGCATTTTTTAAATTCCCTTCATTTCCTGGTGTTCGCCAACAGTGGCTAAGAGCCTATAAGATCTGTGAAATATACTTGCCAAAAGATCTGACCGGTTATGAAACCAATTTTTTTAGAAAAGGATGTTACAATCAACATTTTTGTAAAAAATTTCTAGGGGAAGACTTAAATTTTTGGAACAAATCTACTTTAGTGAAGCTGCTCCAAATTTAAAAAAATTATCTTAGATGATAGAAAATTTAATTCTAAGAAAAAACTGTTATGTCCAAAAATCCCAGGAAAGGCATATTTACGGAGTTACGGACCTCCAAAGTTTTGAATGGGTTTTGGCATTTTCGTGGTAAGTTTCTGATTTAGTATAACAATATGGGTATCAAATGAAAGGAAAATATTTACTGCCGGGCTTAACGATTTTCTCCTCTATGATATTTCCCGATATGGCGTGTAATAGTAAAGATTTCCTGCATAGCCGGCCTTCGGTCGGGCTTAAAGATTTTTCTCCTCTATGATATTTCCCGATATGGCGCGTAATAGTAAAGATTTTCTAAACATAAATGCTTTCTATATGTAATTTTGTTTATATTTTAATTTTAAAACAAAAGTAACATACCGACAGTACATTTAACTTCAAAACAAACATAACAAAAAAAATACAACTTGATTTTCCTTAAAAATTTGTTTACCATGTTATAATTTTGAAAATCTTTCATATGATACCCATATTGTTATACTAAATCAGAAACTTGCCACGAAAATTCCAAGACATTAAAATTTTTTGAGGTCCGTAACTGCGTAAATATGCCTTTCCGTGAAATTTTCAGACATAACAGTTTCTTCTTAGAATTTAATTTTCTATCATCTAAGATATTTTTTTTTTAAATTTGGAGCAGCTTCACTAAAGTAGATTTAAGCCAAATTTTTTATGTGGGAAAAAAATCAAAAATACTTATTTTTAAAAACAAAGAGAAAATGGAAGTACCTTCTATATTTATATCATGGTTTGTATAATTTTCAAATGTTATTTAACACCCATTAAATTTTTGGATAGTTTTCATAATCTTAAATGTACGCGGACAGGGGTATGAAGTATAGCATTGCACAGATGCATCTGTTTGCACCAGTTTTGCGTGTTTTTTGGTTCTTGTATGAAAAAATATGTTATTTAGCGTTTCTTTTACTAGTTGTAAATGTTGATTTTTAAAGCAGTTTTTGTATGGTTGTGCAATGACCAAATGAGAAAAACACGTTTGTATGTATTTGTTTTTCTATAACAAATAAGATACATAAAACTGGTTTTAACATAAGTACCACATGGTGTGTTGAAAAAAAATCCATGGTTGATGAATGAGGTAGTTTAGACGAGAACAATTTTTGAGCCGCACAATTTTTGTTCTTTTCCAAATTACACGAGACTAATTCATCTGGCACAAAATGTATTCGTATACACAGCTGTGTGTGGAAGTGTTTTTGGTATTCATTTAACATTTGCTGTTTTTTAAGTTGTATGTGTATTGGTTTTATGCTGCTAATGCGGGGTTGAAGCTGGTTGAAAAGTTATGCCAACCGCAAAACCACTCTCTTTGCCTCTCTCACCTACAAACTGGCATGTTATGCCAGCACAATTATGCCCGTGTAAATCAGCGCAATGAATGAATGAAAGTAAAATTTCACATACACATGTAAGTAAATGATACATGTACATGAAACACATGCATTTGTAATTACTCTCAGAGCAAAATTGTCTCTTTCTCTCTCTATACTTTGGCTGCGCCACAAAATAACATATGTATTTGTTTCAATAGTGGTTTCTTCATATATTTGTATTACAATATGTATTTTTGGGCAAAAACAGATCAAACAGTTGCTCAGCAGCAATACAATAAGCAATTGTTATTTGTTTTCAATTGTATTTTAATTTGGAAAAGCACGCACACACAATAACTCCTATACTAGTTCTGTCGCTCACACTACAATTATATGGTACATTCCATGGTATATTTGTTTTGGCTATACAAACGAGTATACAAATGCAACCCTATAGTATGAAGTTCTTTTCCATGTTCGAATTCGCGAATATCAAAAGTCGGCAGATGTATGTAGCATACATACTCGTACATAATATAGGGTGGTTAAATATTAAGGGCCGAAACCACTACATAAGGCTGTTAATTTGTAAGTGCAAGGTAAATCAAAATGTTCACGTCTACAACAAAACGTAGGTAAATTTGTATTCCACGCACAAGGGTGGTATGTAGGCAACATGTATGTAGGTATGATCAATTAAATAAATAAATGCGAAAAACATACGTATTTTTGTACGAAATTAGTAATTTTTTGTTACGTAATATTTTCAAATACCCTTCCCCCACCATAACAAATCGTAACAAAACTCGAACCCGCCACTCCATAGAGCGTTACGTAATATATGGACGGCCCCTAATTACTAATAAAATACTGTTTGATTCAGACACGTACATATTTATTAAGTGATACATTATACTTGCCTGAATCACAGTTATTCATTAGTACTTAGTGGTTACGCTTTTGGGCACATGGCACATGACGTAAACCCGGCCTAAGAAATAAATAAACAATTGTATAAACGGTCGCTGGGAAATCTTTATAAATATACTATGTACGATTCCCGTTGTATTTAAAATTTACTTACCAGCATAACACCAAAGGTATCAGTTTATCGAAATACGAATAACGATCACGTAATTCTACCAACAACTTCACACCCAATTCTCCACATTCTCTTCTTACAAGTGGCATGGAATCCATCAGAAGGGGAGATACTTCCATAATTAATCGCGAAAGAGAGTAGTCACTGGCATTTATGTGTAAACCAACATACGCCAAGGCTTTAACCGCGGCAATACGTACTTGCGAATGTTTATGATTTAAAATTTTATAAAGGCCCTCGGCTAAACTTTCTGCAAATGGGTTAAAGGTATTTGTATCTGCACATGCAGCGGTTTCGACAATACAAGCACATGCCTCTTTTTGAACAGCTGGATAAGAATCTTTCAGCGCTTTTATATTAATTCGAACAATATCATTATAACAAATTTGCAGAGAATTTTGGTTTCCCGTTGTAATAAATTTTTTTATCAATTGGAATAATTGCATCATGATTTCCAAACGAATTTCTTCACTCTCTTCGATGGTTTCTTCCTGACCCATTCGGTTCACTAAAGCTGAAACAATATTACCCAAATGAAAATCATTCGGCGGTAACCGCTTTATGAACATGTTCACAGTTTTTATAGCTTGATTGCGAACACTCTCAAAGCGATCACAATAACACTTAAGCAAATGCAAATAGATTTCATCAAAAATTTGGTGTACCACGGAATCAAGATTGTCTTTAGTATCCGAACATTTATGTTGCAACAATTCTAATGCTGATATTTTAATTTTTTTATCTTTCGACTGCAACTTTTCGCAAATTTCTACTACACTGGCAATCATTTTCTTTAAAAGTATACTGTCAAATATACATATATTTAGTCATCAATAAACGAAAATATCATAGACTAAAAGAATTCATTTTCTGTATGATATATGTATTTCTAAATTGTTCGAAAATTATTTATTTATTTAATATACTAGGTACATGCACGACTACAACAAAATTACAACACCAGAAAACACATTAATTTTATGGTATAAACAAACGAATAATTGTCAGAAAAAGATGCCTTTTGTTTATAAAAATATCAATTACAGGGTAACTAAAGCTATGTAGTAGTAGTCTATGACACAGAATATGAACCAGAATTCTCACTTCTGAGTTAAGCGAAAATGCGATAACAGCTGGTTGGTGTTGAATTCGCTGTTTTACCACGATTATTTAAATGAGAGAAAAAATTGTTTTCTACATGTATAAAAAGCAATAGCTATATACTGCATTTGCAAACATATGTTCATAAAAAACTGGAAAATAAAATTCACAAAAATTGTGCAAAAGTGAAAAATTTTAATTAAAAATTAAAAATTTGTAAAAAATAGATGTGTTTTTAACATATTAAAGTGTGTAATTCAAAGCCAGTGGTATTCCTCAGCTACTGACTGTAAATTGTTGCCCAAATAATGTGATATATTTAAGCAATTACAAAGTGTTTGCAAAAAAATCTAAGGCCATTGTGATACCTTCCCGGCATTTGGAACATTTGGACACATGCAGCTACAAAGTTAATACCGATGATGAAGACTCATCTAAACGAAACGTGTTTGTGCACTTCGGAAGATGTAGCAAATAAAATAATTGCTAAAGTTGTGCATGTTGTTTAAGAAAGTCGGCATTAGCTCAACGAAAATAGTTTCGTAAAGCTCATCTGGACTCACAATATGTGCAGCACATGGGCGTTACACGACGCATGCAACAATTTGGTCAAGTATGTTAACATAATGCTGCTGGAGTCTTCTTTGTGCCTAACATAGTGCCCGGCCAACTTGTTTTGAGCCGCAAGTGCCTACACAAGTGCGTATAACTCCACGCTGGGCTGCACATGTGTGCTTGTGCTATAACTGGGCAGCAAATTGTTCCAGCACCGTATATTGCTTTGGCCGGGCCGTCTTAAAAGCTGCTTTTGTTTAAGAGCGTGCTACCAAATAAAAATGTACGCGTACTAGCATGCCTAAAATTTGACCCGGCCAACGTTTTTTGGATCCGTAAGTTCATACAAAAATGCTTAATACTCTACGTTGTGTTATATTGCTTTGGCCGAGCCACGAAAACAGTTTAGAAGGTTCCAGCAAGTCAGCTTGTTTCGCAAATGCATAACAACGGTAAGTTTTTTTTTCAAAAATATTTTGGTATTTTAAAATATTAATTGTTCTCTCCGTTTATTTATTCCAGAAAATATTTTGGCCTCTTTGTTGGGTAAATGCAACAAGATCAGAAACAAAAACTGTTCGAATTTTTATACACAATGATCAAACATATGCATCCATCTGTGGCTAGTAAGATCAATGATATGTTGGTTGGAATATTAGCTGGTAACGAAACTATTCCAGAAATCAATATTTCTTTGGCTGGCCGACCTTTACCAGATGCTAAAACAGCTTAGAAAGAAATGATTCAAAAGGTACTATCGGTACTATAAGCAACAAAAAGGTACAATAAACAGAGAACATAAAGCTGCCTACCTGGATCAGCCTCGGACGAAATGCAAAATTTGATAACACTTTTTCGATGTTAAGGTATTTTTTTTAATATGTATGAATGCACATATATTAATTAACTATTTTTTTTTCTTTCAGTTGCACGCATCATTTAAGAAAGATACATCTCAAACGTGAATTTGATTTGTTTTATCTTTAAAAATTGTTTAAAACAAAACAAGTTATACAGTGGACATATAAAGTTTCAGTAAATCTTAAAATTTTTCAATAATGCTATTAACTATCATAATTAACGTAATCGAGCCAGATCTTTTTGGGTCAGTAGTTTTAGAAATAAAAGATATATTAAAAAAATTTTAATATAATCATAAATAATGCCAAAAGGTTTACGTACATCACCACTTGTTTATGGTTATGACTGGACTATTTTTAAATATCTTTTCTTTTTAAAAACTACTTACCCAGAAAGATCAGATTCGATTAAGCCAATTATGCTAAATGTTAATATTATTAAAAAATTGGAACGTGTACCGAAACTTTATAGGTCCACTGTAGATCCAATTTTAGAATTGTTTTTGCATTAAATTAAATTTATATTGAAAAAGTAATAACTTTTTATGAAAATAAATGATTTTCTTTAAAACTTTTGTATTAACTTGGAACAGAAATAAGTTATTTTAATAATAGGGGATCCAAATCAATTGCAGGCAATTCTTATTCCTTTCTTAGCGTATACTCACCCCAATTTGAAGTAATAAAATCTTCATTGTTTCTAATTTTTGTTTTTCATTTATTTAATAAATAAATATAGAATTTTTTATTATTTTATTAAATGATTACAAAAATAACTCTGCACTACACACATGCGTAACCAAAAAAAATTGGGTTATATACTGATTTAATTAATCAATTTTTTTTAATAATTTAAAACAAAAATACATTTACTTATGCCACCAAAGTCTAAAGTTGCTTCGTCCTTCTTAAATGGTTTTGTTTGCGGGTGTATTATTTTTTCCAGTTCAGTTTTTAGGGGTCGAATAGTTTTTGTAGCAGCTACATTTTGTTTAGTTTCTTCCAGGTTTCCTTGTTGACGTTCACATCTGTAAGTAAAATTTAAATTTAAAAATAGCATTAATAAAATAGTATTTTTAGTTAAAAAAATTATCTCTTTTGGAAAACATGCAGTAAAATGTTTTATGTCTATAAAATGTTTTATATCTATAAAACAAAAGTTGAATCTATTTTATAAAGTGTTCTAGATAGCGTAAAAGGACTTTTTATTTAATGAAAAGTGCTTTGGTTTTGTACTTCTAAAGTAGGACACAAAATGAACACATTAGCGTTCCAATTGATTCGAAAACTTCTCGCTACTTACACACTTGCGTTATTGTACATTGGACAAGACCATCATCGTTCATTCCAATGGACAAAATTCCACATTGTCAATTCACTTTATAGGAACACGTTAGTCTTATTTCTGCCAACTACTTGTGAGAAAGAACACAAAGCGAACCCATTTGGATTCCAATTGATCCGAACATTTCATTATTTTGTGGTTTGTTAACCAGTGTCATTGTACATTGGACAAGAACATGATTGTCCTTTCCAATGTACATGATTCCACATGGTCAATTCACTTTATAGGCACACATTAGTCTTATTTCTGCCAAATACTAGTAAAAAAGAACACAATTCGAACACATTTGGATTCCAATTGATCCAACCACTTCACTTTTTTGCGGTTTGTTAGCCAGTGTCATTGTACATTGGACAAGAACATGATTGTCCTTTCCAATATACATGATTCCACAGAAACACTTCACTTATAGGTACACATTAGTCACAAAAACTAGTTATATGTGTCAAGCACTTGCAAAAAAACACAAAGCGAACAAATTTGAAATCCAATTGTTCCAATCACTTAATTTCACCGCGACATGTTAACCAAAGAATGTGTACATTGGACAGGAACATCATTGTCAATTCCAATGTACAAAATTCCACACTTTCAATTCACTTTACATGTACACATTACTCGTGCAGTTTATATTACTTTGCTCCTTCTAAAAATAACAAAAAGCGAGCGTATTTTTGATCTTATTGATAGGAACACATATTTTCTGCACTACATGTTAACCGAGCACTTGTAGATTGGATAAAAACACATTTGTCCCTTTCAATGTACAAAATTCCACACCACAATTCACTAAAAAAATTCACTTTGCACAGAAGTTTTCATCTAAATTACTTACTTAGTTGGCTCCATCGGGAACAAATCCACATTCTATCCTGCAGGACAGCCAATAGTACATCTGTGCCTCCTGGAAAATAAGAATAAATTACTAAAATTGATTATAAATAACTAAAATAAAAAATAAATATATACTTACATTTCCACTTTTGCTGTGTGATGCTCCTTGTAATCCATGTTTTTTTCACCATCAGTTTTGTTTTGTGCACTATTCTCACTGTTGGTAATATGTGGACAAAATAATCTACTAAATTTTGTCCACAAATTACCAACTTTGGCAAGGATTTTGGCGCAAATTCATTTTTTATCCAATTTGCGCCAATTCCTGCCAAGAAAATTTTTATTTGGTAAATAACTAAATGTCATTTTACCACGATAATATGACAGAGAAAGGCATAGAAAATAGTCGTATTTGCTATCTCTATCAAATAATCGTGGTAAAGCGAATTTCTTCAATTCGCCGGTGTCGTGTCTAATTAAGTAGTCTATGATAAAAATTTTCTTGGCAGGAATTGGCGCAAATTGGATAAAAAATTAATTTGCGCCAAAATCCTTGCCAAAGTTGGTAATTTGTGAACAAAATTTAGTAGATTATTTTGTCCACATATTACCAACAGTGAGAATAGTGCAAAAAACAATAAACAATAACGAAAAAATAGAGGATTCTTTTGGAGGTTGCAAGCAAAAATGTAAGTATTGAAATAAATTTTTATTTTATTAGTTTTTATCATAATATTATGGTTTTTTACAGGAGCCGAAGATGTATTATGGGTTGTCCTGATGGAGAGAAGCTCCATAAGTTCCCGAAAGAGCCGATTCGGTAAGTGTGTCGTGTAATTTTTGCTTAAAAAGCTTTGTACATTGGATGCGACAATAATGTTCTTGTCCAATGTACAAATACGTATTTTAAGATATAAAGTGAATTTTGTGCATTGGAAGGGACAATTATGTTCCTGTACAATGCAGCAATAGCTTCTGAAAAGCGTCGCGGAAAAAAAGTGAACATTGTGCATTGGAAGGGACAATTATGTTCCTGTCAAATGCAGCAATAGCTTCTGAAAGGCGTCGCGGAAAAAAGTGAACATTGTGCATTGGAAGGGACAATTATGTTCCTGTCAAATGCAACAATAGCATGAAACGCGTCGCGGAAAAAAATAGTGAACATTGTGCATTGGAAGGGACAATTATGCTCCTGTCCAATGCAAAAATTTTGTGTTTTAAAGCGCCTGTGAAGGATCATTTAAAAATCTAGGGAAAAATTAAAAAATCAATACAAAGTAGTCAAATACCAATGAGGACATGTAGTTTGTGCAATAAATCTTCCGAAGGTGCAGTACTTTCGCTTATACATGGATGGTACAAAAGGACATTATCGCTAATTACTATTGTTTGCTGCTGTCGTCCCATTTGCAACAACGTGCAGATCATGCTGGGATATTGGGTTTCCTATTGCGGGATATACGTCTTGAAATATCAAAGGCCAATCAGCGTAAATGTATTTATTGTTTAGAAGTGAGTGCCACCATACGCTGCGCCATATCTGCAAATGTGCTTCGCAGTTTGCGGGGGAATTTAATAAGTAGTATTGTCATGCCTGCATGCCAACCGATCAGTATAAAATGGAACTATCGGCCAAGTTCTGAAAACCATTTCGTTTTGAAACCGACAAATTTCAGGAAAAGAGATCAACAAAAACCTCAATAATTTCAATTTTTTAATTGGTTTTAAGATTTCATATGCTTGAGATATTTTACCCGAACTTTATTTCGAATGCACTAAATTATCTGGTAAAGAGAACAGTGTTTTCCGTTTTTGAAAGCCCTTTTCAGGGCTACAGAATATTTTCCAAAAGAGATAGTTTTGGCTTTACTATTAAAAATACAATTTTAATGATTCCAATTTTTATATTTTATTTTTATTTACATACATGAATTCTAACAAGAAAACCTGGCAGAAACTCAATAAAATATAGCTGTTACAAAAACTTTATTCGATCCCTAAAAATCTAAACTGGAAAGATAAGAAAGGAATGTATTCCAAAAGGAAGAAAGTTCGCAAAGAAAACAACTTTACACTTTGATGGCATAAGTAAATGAATATTTATTTCTTTGAATAAAAATATAACAAAAAAATTTATATATAATTTAAATTGTAATTATGAAAAATCAAAAGTTATGTGAGACATTTTTAGATTCAATTGAACTGTATTGAATTTTAACCAGGAATAATTTCTTAATCTTAAAAATATTTCATTTAATAAGAATTGAAATTACAGAACTTAAGTCAAAGAAATTATTTCTGATTAACAAATCAAAATTTATTTAAAAAATGTTAATTAATTATATTAGTAGGTATTCTAATTTTGTTTTGGTGTTGTACCAATTTAAGATGATTTACAAATATACATAAATTTATACAGATACTAAAAAAATTAAAAATAAAAATAAGAAAACAATTGCAAAATTGGGCATATTTCTTTTAAGATTTTGTTACTACAAATTGGGGTGAGTATACGCTTAGGAAAGAAATAACTTGTTTCTACATTACATTAAGCAAGCGACTGATTTAAAAAATCACGCAAAAATTCGAATGTTTTTAATCAATTTTTTTAAACAAGTTGCTTTCTTGTATGGTAAAAATTGCACATAAATTTCTTTACTTAAATTTTGCTGCATTTTGGGTTGATACTCTTTTTTTAAGGCTTTACAAAGGCTTACTACCAGTTTATAGAAGACAAGTAAAAATTCTCGTCTGACTATTTGTTTTAAAAAGGTTTTATTAAACAAGTTTTGTATGGAAATCTATTTAATAAACCTTTTGCGAATGAGAAATATTTTTATGCATAAGGCCTTTAATAAATATTAAATAAATTTATATTAATGGAGACTAGATAACTCTAAATTAAAAGGTTGCATAATATAAAAATATTTTTGATTTATTCAAATGTAATCTAAATATTTCGACCAAAGATATACACATGTATATGACTTCCATAATTAAGGACACATACATATATGAAGTGAGAAAAATACAATTTGGTTAAGCATACCTTGTTACTGTTACTTGTATTTAATTTTTTATGCAACAGGAATCTTTAAATTCAATTCATTAATATATTACTCTGGTGGACACATCGTTTTTTGTGTTTGCCGAAGATTTAAAGCTTGCAGATATATCACTGACGGAAGCACCAAACAAAATAATTTCCAAAATACATACTCATTGAATTTCATTTTGAAATCCATTTCCATGTCACCATCGGAGGAAGTATTGGCATTGGCCACATTGTTGGCAAGTTGTCGGTGTTAGCAGCATTTGTTCCTAGCGCTATTAATATTTTATTTTCTATCGCTTTAAGTAAAGATTTAGCTTCCGATTTACGCTAGAGCAGAAAGTTTTAATTATAGTATTTTGTTTTAGAAGTCATTGTGATTTAACTTACATCATCCGACTCCAAGCAATTGTATGCATAATGCGATGCCCGATCATATCCTTCTTTGCCTCCATAATAACTCACGAGGGTACATGAAGCATTGACATAAACTTTGTTTATCAGGCGTTGCTCTTTCATCGCTGCAATACATAGTGTAGCACCTAACAGCCAGCTCTAAGGCTCTTACTTTTTCATGCAGATTGGCGATTTTATACATGCTTTACTGCCACAACCATCCAAACGTCCCCGAGAGTATTCAGCTTTTATAGTTGCCAACAAATCTGCCAGATCTATCTAAAAATTAATGCATATGTCTGATCATTTGGTATAAACGTTCGACCAGTATTTGTTTCTGATATTGTTGCATTTACCAACAAAGAGGCCAAACGATTTTCTGGAATAAATAATAAGAACAATTAATATTTCAAATACCGAAATATTTTTAATATAAAACTTACCGTTTTTGTGCATTTACGAAACAAGCTAACTTGCTGGAACCTTCTGAACTGTTTTCGTGGCTCGGCCAAAGCAATATAAGGTGCAACACAATGTAGAGTATTAAACATTTTTGTATGAACTTACGGATCCAAAAAACGTTGGCCGGGTCAAATTTTAGGCATGATAGTACGCGTACATTTTTATTTGGTAGCACGCTCTTAAACAAAAGCAGCTTTTAAGACGGCCCGGCCAAAGCAATATACGGTGCTGGAACAATTTGCTGCCCAGTTATAGCACAAGCACACATGTGCAGCCCAGCGTGGAGTTATACGCACTTGTGTAGGCACTTGCGGCTCAAAACAAGTTGGCCGGGCACTATGTTAGGCACAAAGAAGACTCCAGCAGCATTATGTTAACATACTTGACCAAATTGTTGCATGCGTCGTGTAACGCCCATGTGCTGCACATATTGTGAGTCCAGATGAGCTTTACGAAACTATTTTCGTTGAGCTAATGCCGACTTTCTTAAACAACATGCACAACTTTAGCAATTATTTTATTTGCTACATCTTCCGAAGTGCACAAACACGTTTCGTTTAGATGAGTCTTCATCATCGGTATTAACTTTGTAGCTGCATGTGTCCAAATGTTCCAAATGCCGGGAAGGTATCACAATGGCCTTAGATTTTTTTGCAAACACTTTGTAATTGCTTAAATATATCACATTATTTGGGCAACAATTTACAGTCAGTAGCTGAGGAATACCACTGGCTTTGAATTACACACTTTAATATGTTAAAAACACATCTATTTTTTACAAATTTTTAATTTTTAATTAAAATTTTTCACTTTTGCACAATTTTTGTGAATTTTATTTTCCAGTTTTTTATGAACATATGTTTGCAAATGCAGTATATAGCTATTGCTTTTTATACATGTAGAAAACAATTTTTTTTCTCATTTAAATAATCGTGGTAAAACAGCGAATTCAACACCAACCAGCTGTTATCGCATTTTCGCTTAACTCAGAAGTGAGGATTCTGGTTCATATTCTGTGGTATCCATAAACACCTTTCGAATATTCAGTTTTGTATGGTGTTTGACATTTCCTGTAAGAAACATGCAATGTCACGATGCTACCCTGTTTTGAAAAGTAAGAAGGTAATTTATACCAACAAAGCACATGTGGTTGTTGCTGTTGTAATATTTGTTGTAGAATCGCGGGTACCTGATTGATATGCCTTGAAGGTAATTTATACCAACAAAGTACATGTGGTTGTTGCTGTTGTAATATTTGTTGTAGTATCGTGGGTACCTGATTGATGTGCCTTGGTAGAATTAGTAAAATCATATCATTCTACTTTATAGCTTGCCGTATCGTTCAACTTTGTGCACAAATTATAGAAAATGTAACAGTTTGCACAGCACATTTTTTTGTCTGGCATCAAATGCAGCGTTTTTGACACTCACTACAGAAAAATCTGTTTTCTGCATATTCCTACGTCAGCAGTGCTACCACCACATACTTTATAACTAGTAACATGCATTGTATATGGTACGGTTTTTGTCAGCGACACGCAACATCACGATACGATTTTACTAATTCTATCTTTAGCCCAAGCTAGGGGTCTCCACGCGCAAAAAAAAATTTAAATAATTATGTTCTCACCTGTCAAATTATATAACTTACATCACAAGTTCATGTATGGTCCGCAGAAACCTACATTTGCAAATAATTGCGAAATAATTGTTCACACTTATTTCCAAGAGATAGTGTTGAATAAAACATAGTGCCCACAGCAGATGATTATCTATCATAACTCATAATAAAACGCCGATAAAGCAGTCATATTTTCGTTAATATCAGCAATTTTTTTTTTTTTAAATTTGCTAAGTTAACAACTTTTTTCAGAAAGTCTCCAGGAAAGTTATTAAACCTTTAATCGACGCGTATTTTAGTTTGCTATCGATTGCAGGTAGCGTTATATGCGCACGCTATCTAGTTTATAAGTTACGAGCAAGAAACTAAAACTTTGTTTTTTTAGGTACAAAAATAAGTTTTTTGCTCTATAACTTTTTTCAGAAAGTCTCCCGAGATATAAGCCTTATAGCAACCGCATTGTAATAAGCTATTGATTAAAGGTAGCGTCATATGCGCACAAAGTCTAGTTTACGAGTTATGAGTGAAAAAGTGTTGCAAAAGTGTCTAATGAAAACATCAGATATATTCAATATCAGTAAAATGTCAACAATGACAGTTAAAAAATCTGCTACTAGAGGCTTTTCGCTATTTATTCCTATATTTAGATATATAATTTATTAACAAATTACTTAGAAAATAATGCAATTAAATTGGCAATATTTTTTCATTATTTGTTTACATTTTGCATGTTGTTAAGATAGCAAACCAAAATATCCGGTTTGCCAAAAATTTTGTTTTCTTCACGACGATCGATTTCTTCACATCGATACATCATAAAGTAAACAGAGATGTCACGAGACGGAAGATAAAAGCGAATTCTGGACGTCTCGTTCACACAGTACCCGTGACATCTTTAAGCTTCTTTCGTTGTTGCGTTGATTTAATGTTTTTGTAATTTATACTTTGTGTCCTTGTTCGCTGAGATTTTTGCAATTAAAAGGTTGAAATTAATGTTTATGAATGAAAAAGCTTAAAGTTAAATCAGAAATGATCTGAAAACAAATCTTAATCACTTTTTCAATACTAATAATCATTTCCACACTTTGTTTTTTAATTACACACAAAAAATTCCTTGATTTGTTGTTGTATTTGTTGATTTGTTGAAATGTATTTTCATTTTATTCTTTGTGGTCTCATTCGCTATGTACTTTTTGGAAGTAAATGGTAAAAATTAATGTTTTTAATGAAAATGCTTAAAATGAAGTCTGTAATTATTTGGAAACTAATTTTAATCACTTACCACTAATAACCTTTTACACATTGTGTTTTTTTGTTCAACACTTCAAAATCTTTCATTTAAATTTGTAAAAATGTTCTTTTGTTCATTTCACGAAGTACGCATTTTCTCTTGTTTGTTTTGATTATATTGTTAACAACTTAATAACAAATATACTACAGTTGTCCCTTTCTCGCCAAACCCGTGCCATAGCTGATTTTAGCTTTTTTCATCACTCACTTTCTTCACCTCTGTATACTTTGTGGTAACATAATGTCACAGAATACACAGAAGTGAAGAAAGTGACAGGTCAAAAAAGCTCCAATCAGGTTTTTGTTAAAATTCGTGGAAAAAAGAGAAAAGCATAGTGTATTTGATACTGTAGTGTATTAGTACTTACCAACTAACACAGCTAATAAAAATTTATTGCACTAGAAAGACGTAGCAAAACAAAAACGACGACAAAATTTGAGGGAAAACGAGACAAACTGAAAAATACCCGTATCTTCCGTCTCGTGACACTTCTGTATGTTTTGTGATATTGTGTCCACACCTGCTGATTTTATATCACACCTCGTAATATGACGCCGGCAGATCAACTGTCATTTTTCATTAATATCAACACAATGGGGTAGGCGTTGATGATTTCATATCATGATGAATCAAAGAAATATTTGAAAAATGCTTGCCAAAAATAACTAATTTGCGTGTTGTTTAATTTGTTGGTCACAAATTAATGTTTCGTCGCTTTTTTTAAACGAATTTTGTTAGATAAATAAACTTTAAATACACGATAAAACATAAAATGACATTTGATATCAAGATGAGTTCATCACGCCGCGAGCTCTATACGTGATGAAATTTCATCATGATAACAATTTGACATTCATTATGATATAAATTCATCAGGTGTGGACACTATGTAATTGTCAAAAAATTGTACATAGAAAAAAATAGACAAGAATTATTTTCAATAAAACCATGTTAATGAATAAAATTTTTTATTTCAATAATATTTGTCAATAATTTGAATATTGTACTTATCAATTCCGCGCATTTTAAAATATCATTTAATTTCATTTGTTTGTGTTGGTGTTTTCCTTGCTTGTCGATTGACTCAACGTGGTTATGTGCTGATGTTTTGTTTATTTTGATTGTTGGTTTTATACACGTAGTATTTTCCGACAAGAAGCCGAAAAACGTCGTGGTTTTTTTTTAATCAATAAAGTTATTTTTAGATTGTATCAACTAAATGCGCCATGCAGAAGAAACATAAGAAATCATGTTTTGCGTGTATTCATTATTTGCGTACCCAACACCGATTTGCTCTTTAGCTGAGTGATAAGTACGTTAGTCTATTCGTCAAGAGATTTCCGGTTCAACTCATCATCCGAAACACAATCAATTTTAATTGCTGCCAAGCAAAAACAAACAAAAAGGTGTTGAAAAATGTGACATACACACAAACAACACAACACAATAACAATTATCACTGAAAGTAAAATTTCACTCAACAACTTTTTTCCTTGATTCATTAAATTTCTTTATTGAAAAATTACAAATTATTAATATTATATTTTATTAATTCAAATATTTATATTATTGAAAAAAAATAATACTATTCGTTTACAATTTTTGTTATTGATATAGCGGTTTTCCTTATCACAGGAAATTCGAAAATTAAAATGATTGAGTACCGAGATTTTTGTTATCAAAAATGAAACTTGTTTTTTTCTGTGTATGCATCAAACAAGGCAGAAAATTAATTGTCAAAAGACTTCTTCGTTATAAACTTGTAAAAAAAAAATCAGGGGATGAGCAATATGCCTGATACGTGTACCTGTTTGATATGCCTTGCATGTACCTGTATTAAATGTGCCTTGACTTGCATTATCAAAACTTTGACAAGGGCTCCGCCGACGTTTTGTAAGTTGTTATGTTAATTTTTTATCGGGTATAGACGCTTTGGACCTCCTTTATGCTGATATTAATGAAAATATGACTGCTATATCGGCGTTTTATTATGAGTTATGATAGATAATCATCTGGTGTGGGCACTATGTTTTATTCAACACTATCTCTTGGAAATAAGTGTGAACAATTATTTCGCAATTATTTGCAAATGTAGGTTTCTGCGGACCATACGTGAACTTGTGATGTAAGTAATATAATTTGACAGGTGAGAACATAATTATTTAAATTTTTTTTGCGCGTGGAGACACCTAGCATGGGCTAAGGATAGAATTAGTAAAATCGTATCGTGATGTTGCGTGTCGCTGACAAAAACCGTACCATATACAGTGCATGTTACTAGTTATAAAATATGTGGTGGTAGCACTGCTGACGTAGGAATATGCAGAAAACAGATTTTTCTGTAGTGAGTGTCAAAAACGCTGCATTTGATGCCAGACAAAAAAAAGTGCTGGGCAAACTGTTACATTTTCTATAATTTGTGCACAAAGTTGAACGATACGGCAAGCTATAAAGTAGAATGATATGATTTTACTAATTCTACCAAGGCACATCAATCAGGTACCCGCGATACTACAACAAATATTACAACAGCAACAACCACATGTACTTTGTTGGTATAAATTACCTTCAAGGCATATTAATCAGGTACCCGCGATTCTACAACAAATATTACAACAGCAACAACCACATGTGCTTTGTTGGTATAAATTACCTTCTTACTTTTCAAAACAGGGTAGCATCGTGACATTGCATGTTTCTTACAGGAAATGTCAAACACCATACAAAACTGAATATTCGAAAGGTGTTTATGGACACCCAAACAAAAGCATGCTTTTAGGCTTATACCTATACAATCCAAATTTTACATTTAGATTGGTGTAATGACATTAGTCACCTGGTGTAGTGCTGCCACCTAATAAATCCGCCTTGATTACCTTCTTACTTTTCAAAACAGGGTAGCATCGTCAGATTGCATGTTTCTTATAGGAAATGTCAAACACCATACAAAACAGTTCTCGTGGTACCTTCATAGCGAACAGTCGATTAGCGGAATTTTTCTTACAAAAAATTAAACAAACAAAAAATATTCGTAGTACAAATTATTCGTAATAGGTGCATACTGTCTTTAATAAATAAGCTTTATGCTTTGCTAATATTTTTACATAGTAAAAATAACAAAAACAAAAAAAACCGCAAACAAAAAAAATTAAACAAAGTGATATTGAGGAATGCTATATATGTGTACCTCTAAACAAATAAACAATCATAAATAACAAAAACAAAAAAAGACCGCAAACAAAAAAAAAACACAAACGAATATTCCTTGAGGAATTCTTTGTATGAGTGCCTCAAATACAAAAAAAAATTGAAGTGAGTTCTAACGGCAGAAATGCTTATTTTACTGTGAGTTCTGAAACTCTTAATGAAAAAAATATAAATAATAAATCTGATGAAAGTCTTTTTTTAACGTCAATGCCAATTTTTCGACAGCGATCAAGTTCGCTTTGTCCAATGCCAAATAGTAATGATGCATTAACATTACAGTTGCCCAGTACTTCTTCATATAAGCCAGTAATATCATCCCCTTCAGGCTCGTGTTCATCACTTAACAAAGTTATCACTACAGATAACAGCGGATCGAAACTCAAGGTACAAGTCGGAATGGACAGATATATAACCGTGGTAAAGCGTGGGCGAAGCCCGAATTCTTCAAAAATTTCATCTGCTCCAAAAATGTCTAGGGATAACAGCGCAGCCTCAACTAATCGCCAAAACCGCTTCGAAATTTTGCAAGATGACAACGACAAACCCGAGGTAGCCTCGAATAAAATATCCAAGCCGCCACCAATATATTTGAGACAAAAAAATTCAAATGCCCTTATTAAAAAATTAATTTCGGTCATTGGTGAGAATAAATTTCACATTGTTCCAATAAAACGTGGCAACATCGATGAAACTAAAATCCAAATTTATGACGAAAAAGATTTCCACAAAATGGTTGCTGAATTTGAAAAAAATAAAACAAGCTTCTACACATACCAGCTTAAGAGCGCTAAAGGCATGCAGATCGTATTGAAGGGCATAGATTCTATAATATGTTGTTCCCGAAGAAATAAAAGATGCACTCGTCCTCCAGGGGTTTAAGGTAAAAAATGTGTCCAATATAATAAATAGAGAGAAGATTCCCCAACCCCTATTTCGTGTTGAACTTGAGCCTAATGATATAAAATTGAAAAAAAATGAAACGCATCCAATTTATAATTTGAAATACCTCTTGTACCGAAAAATCACAGTTGAAGAGCCACATAAGCGTTCAGGTCCTGTACAGTGCCATAATTGCCAAGAATATGGCCATACAAAAACATACTGCAATTTACCCTCTGTTTGTGTTGTGTGCGGCGAATTACACGGCACTGCTAGTTGCAATAAGCCAAAAGATCAAAGTGATAAAAAATGCAGTAATTGTGGAGGTAATCACACCGCTAACTACAGAGGTTGTCCTGTGTACTCTTTCGTAAAGAAGACTATGGTGCAAAAACCTAAATTAGCTCCAGCTCAATCAGCAAACGCTTACTCTGCCACTTTTGCGCAAATGAGCCAACCAGTTACTTCCCGTGTATCGTATGCAGATGCTGCTAAGACAAATTCAATTCCCACACAAAATGTTTCCTCGCCAAATAATTCAAAAAATACTGACGCAAGCTTTAATTTTAATCGCCTTGAAGCTACTATTGAAAATCTGGTGCAAACTATAAACAATTTTACAACAAATATGACTAGCATGATGCAAGAAATGCTACGAATGCAGAATACTCTGCTTCAAGCATTAATTAATAAGCCATGAACACGTTAACAATATGTTTCTGGAACGCAAACGGCATTCGCCAACATAAAAATGAACTTGAGCACTTCCTCATGGAAAAAAATATTGATGTAATGTTAGTATCTGAGACTCATTTGACTTCGAGAAGTCTTTTTAAAATTTATGGCTACACTATATATGATACAAAGGACCCTAGAGGAAGGGCTTGCGCTGGATCAGCAATTCTAATAAAGTCAAGACTCAAGCACTATGTTCTTGATAACATTTGTGAAGAACACCTACAATCAACAAATATTGGCATTGAAAGTTTTTGTACAAATTTTGTTATATCATCAATTTACTCCCCTCCCAGATTTTCAATCACTGAGAATCAATATGAGGATTTCTACAAATCTCTTGGACCTTGTTTTGTAGCAGCTGGCGACTACAATGCTAAGCATACGTTCTGGGGTTCGCGTCTTATTACCCCCAGAGGTCGAGCATTGTTCAACACTATTTCAAAAATGGGCTTGGATGTCATTTCGATTGGGGAGCCCACTTATTGGGCTACTGACATACAAAAAATTCCGGATGTTATAGATTTTGGCGTCATAAAAAATATCTCTAGGGATTTAATTCAAGTTCAAGCTTCTCTGGATCTTTCGTCCGATCACTCTCCGACGATCATTACAATTTGTAGTCCATTAAGAAGTAACTTACCTGACCCATATGTGAAGATGATCAATCGTGTTAATTGGCTGGGGTTCAAAAAATATCTCAGTAGTCATTGTACGGAAAACATTACGCTTAGAACATCCGATGATATTGAATCTAACATTGCCAATCTCAGCGAGAATATTAAACAGGCTGCTGGACATGCCACTATCTCCCATCCGCAGACTGGGTTTAATAAAATTTATTCTACAGACATAGAACGTCTCGTACGTGAAAAAAGAAGAGCTAGAAGGGAATGGCAACAGCACAGATCACCACAAAATAAAATCAGATTTAAAGAGTGCACTAAACGACTCCAAGAGTTGCTTGCGTCTGAAAAAACTGCATCTCTTAAAAATTATCTGGAAGGTCTTGATGTCACACCAGCGTCTAATTACTCTTTGTGGCGCGCTGCTAGAAAGCTTAAAACACCCGTTGAGTATAAGCCACCTCTACGCACATCTACCGGAAGTTGGGCAAGAAGCGATACTGAAAAAGGTAAAATATTTGCTGAGCACTTAAAATCCGTTTTTACGCCAAACATATGTACTGGTGTTGCTGATTTGCCGAATGTAGTCGCTCTACCCCCTCAACACATAAAGTTTAAGACGCGTGATTTACAAAAATTAATTGCCGAACTCAACCCGAAGAAAGCTCCGGGTATTGATGGAATTAGTAACCAGATGCTTATGAACTTGCCTCGTATTGCAATGAGAATCCTATTATTCATATTTAATGCCATTTTACGACTGGAGTATTATCCACACAGCTGGAAGCTTGCAAAGGTTAAAATGATTCCAAAGCCGGGCAAAGATCTAACCAAGGCTGAGTCATATAGGCCAATAAGTCTACTATCAACCATGTCAAAGCTTTTCGAAAAACTGCTCAAAACAAAATTGTCCCCAATTCTAATTAGTAGTGGGTGCATACCAGACCATCAATTTGGTTTTAGAAGTCAGCATAGCACCATTGAACAAACTCACAGACTGGTTCAATTTATAAGAAGAACTTTTGAGGAAAAAAGTATTGCTCTGCGCTCTTTATTGACGTTTCCCAGGCATTTGATAAAGTGTGGCATGAAGGCCTAATTTTAAAATTGAAGACTTACTTACCAATAAACATTTTAAATATTTTGGAAAGTTACATTATTTCCCGTAAGTTCACTGTTGTGGAAGGAGACTTTACGAGTAGGCCTGAAACTATTTCATCCGGTGTGCCACAGGGGAGCATACTGTGACCAGTTTTATATTTGATTTATACTTGTGATATGCCTGTGAGCAGTAGTATCCATACTTCCACATTTGCCGACGATACAGCCTGCCTTAGTATGCACGAAAACCCTGATGAGGCATCCCGCAAACTCCAGGAACACATTAGCCAGATGGAGCTTTGGTTAAACTTATGGAGAATTAAAGTCAATGAACAAAAGTGTGTCCATATAACGTTCACCCTAAGAAGAGATACTTGCTCCCCCATTCGGATTAACAATTAAGTTGTTCCTCAACATTCACATGTGAAATATCTTGGCATACACCTTGATCGACGACTTACATGGAAACACCACATTGACTCTAAGTTAACTCAAATGAAACTTAAAATAACTCTGGTACATTGGCTGATTGGTAGAAATTCAACACTTAGCCTAGACTGCAAACTTTTAATATACAAGTCGCTTTTAAAGCCAATATGGTGTTACGGAATTCAACTATGGGGCACTGCTTCAGCTTCAAATGTAGAGACAATTCAACGAAGGCAAAATAAAATTTTACGCATGATAACATCGGCTCCATGGTACATCAAAAATTCAAATATACATCGCGATTTGAATATGCCACTAGTGACTGAAGAAATTGCAAAATACGCAGGCAAATACCTAACAAAACTCGAGTCACATTATAATCCGCTTGCTCGTAATATTTTGAACTTTACTGGACACATCCGCTTAAAAAAGAGAGATACACGGGCTCTAATATTCAACACTCTAGATGATGAAGCTGCTTGAAAACACCTTTTTCTTTTTGTTGCTTATCACTACTTATGTATTATTAATAACTATCACTAAGCTTATGTCCGACATTGGTCGGGCCTAATAATTTTTTTATAGACTTAAGATTTGAATACTTATTGTTAGTTCATATTTGAAGATACAATAAATAAAAAAAACATGAATTTAAAAAAAAAAACCATACAAAACTGAATATTCGAAAAGTGTTTATGGATACCCAAACAAAAGCATGCATTTAGACTTATAACTACACATTCCAAATTTGACATTTAGATTGGTATAATGACACTAGTCACCTGGTGTAGTGCTGCCACCTAATAAATGCGCCTTGAATTCTACCTTATAGCCTTTTCACACTTACTCACGTCTTTCATCTTTCATCAATTTGGCAAGATGATAACATCTTCCCATAAGAATTATACGGGGCTGAATGTTCAACATCATCAAAAGATGTTCCTATCTCACTTTGCTCCGTTCAACATCTTTCGATTATTTTAGTGTCATCACTAGAAAAAATGCTTACAACCAAAGTAAATTTATATAAAGTATATGCAAGCACTCAGGTGATTAATTTTTTCTCGTTTAGTGGTAATGCGTGACTGCCAAAAGCTATTTACAATTTTCATACTCTATTTTGTTTTGTTTTGGTTTGTTATACAAAATTGTGTGTAGTGAAATCGTATGTGAAAAACTTTTAATAAATTTTTACTTCAAAAAGGTGTTACAAAACATTTAAAAATAATTATATTTTATTATTGAAATACATATCGCACATTTACTACAATATTGGCATAACTCAAAAAACCAGTTTTGCAGAAAACGCGTTTTAAGTTTTCAATTTGCATACAACTCAATGGAGGAATGAAAAATAGTTCTTCTCTCAGGAGGTGATGGTACAAGCTATTTATATGAAATTTTTACAAAAGATAAAATACATAATGCCGCATATTTCTGCATTATTAACTCAAATAACTCATTTTTTGAGTTATGCCACTATTGAAGTATATGTGCGATATATATCTTTTATTATACTTATTTCACGTATTAAAGGTTTACCAATTAATAAATTTACTTTGGTTTTGTCTATCCATACATTTCCTTTTTGGTGTATGCAGATCTGGGACTATCGCATTAAATTTGCAAATGCATTGACCATTTTCGCACATTGATTGCATTGGCACTATCTTTGATGTTTTTAGTGCACTACTTTTTGCACTGAAGTAAAATTTCCTCAAAGTAATGCATTAATATTGCATTGACACAAAATTTTATACTTTTTGCAGTTAACTAAAATCTCCTTAAACTAATGCATTAATACTGCATTATGATGAATATTATTGCATTATCACTGAAACATATAGTGCCCCATATAATTACATAAAAATATATCGCGCCATAACCGCAAAAATAGCTTAAGCAACATAATTTTCAAACTTGAATTTTTGACCAAAAACTGTCATTTGCGATCGTAAATAGTCGATTTTCATCAAAAAATGAAGTTAAAAAAATTTGTCGCTTAAGCTATTTTAGCGGTTATGGCCCGATATGTATATATTTGACTACGTCAATATCCTCACAAAAGACGCAAAATCGAATATTTTTTAGAATTTTTCAGAGAAAGAAAATAATTGGATGAAATCGTTCCACGCAGCAGGGGCTATTATGTAATCGGAATCGAACGGAAATGTGTTCGAATTGTAATGTTAATAACATACAAATTCGAACATTTTCCGTTTCGAATCGAATTATATAATAAGCCCCCAGTATTTTTCGTTTATACATTTGATTTGGAGGATATATAAGTACGTATGTAGGTGTCCTCATATTTTCTTTAGTATTTATTTGTGCTAACTGATTAAAAATATGTTATATCTAATTTTACTGTGTCCAATTGTTGCGGGCCGAGGTAGGGCCAGGCAGACTGTAAGAAAATACAAGTAACAAATAAATAAAATGTCAGCCGACAAAACAATTATCTACACAAACAAAACTTTCGTAAACATGGGCAGGTGAATATTCTTGAAATGTTGTAGCCACCTGTCTAACACTCACACATAATTTGGTCACTTCCAATGAAGAAACAATATTATGTTTTCTTTCACTTTCTTTCACTCCCGCTATATGAATTTATAATGAATTTCCTTTTTTTTTTAATAAAACATTAATTTCTATGTAGCATCCAAAAAAGGTTCTTTTTATTCCTTTGCTCTGTGTTGTTTTGTTTTTGTTTAAAATTATGATTATCAAATTCTGACAAATGACGTTTTCTCATACGCATGCTACAGTTGCTAGCACTGTGTAGTGTAATACGTACCGATTGTAAAAGAATGTGAAAACAATAACAGGGATGTGTATTCATTCATAATTAGATAATAAAAATGGTTATAATTGAAAATAGTAAAGAACTTGAAAAAAGAAAAACACTATCTGAAAACATGAGAGCCTGGTAGAAGAAAAACTGGACAGGGACAATCAGAGAGGAAATCCGGAAAGATCTAGGAAAATAAGAGATTTCATGTAGACAGGACGAATCAAATAGCTAGCTAGTAGTGGAAAGCAAAATATTTAAATCATGAAAAAAATATTTAAGGAAAAGTCCAGAGCTTTGAAAAAAAGATGGAGAAATGAGCGCGAAACTCGCAGTATAATAATGAAAAAAGAAAAATCTAGAACTTAAAAAGATGGAGTAAAAAGCGGGAGAATATATTGGATAGAAAATGGAAAATGGGAAAAGTTCAAGGGAAAATTGAGAGGTCCAGAAAAATTAGAATGCCAGATTAGCGATCACTACAGAAAAATCAGCAGAAGTGCTCACACACAAAACAAAGGAAAAGAAAGTTTTAAAATAAAGGTGACGAAGGAAAGGTAAGGAAAGAAAAAGGTCAGGTGGAATGTGGGTCATGAAGAAAAAATTTGGTGTTTGGACATTTTATCATGACTAGGTTGGGTGGGCATGAAAGGAGAACAACATCTATCTCCTATGGCGGTTTCTCATGATATCTTGTGATGCAGTGTGATATGTAGTGAGTTCAATGTTGTATTGTTTTTTAGTTGAATGTTTTATTTTTTTTGTGTTCAAATACGCGGCTGGCGGGAAGGGTTGGAACCTCCTGAGCATGAAAACCGTACGAGCTAGTTGGAAAAACTCGCCAGGTCAACCGGTTTGTAACATAAATGGCGTTCAATTTGAATGAGGTTTGGCGCTGAATGGCGTCCAAATTTTTTTTGTTTGTAGAAACATGTATTGACATCTAGGCACGTATCAATATCCCAATAAAGAGTAAACAATAGCCCAAAACAAAAATTCCAATTAAGGAAAAGTTCACCTACGTAGCCGCTGCTTAGAAACGAAATAGAATGAATAGTAGTTAGTACATTGGTGAATTTAGAATTATTGAAATTTTATTAATAAATACTTCCCCAGGAGATAATCCAATATCTTAGAAGATCCCAAATGTATCTCTAATTGTATAGTGAGCAGTCCTGGTTTGTTTTTGTTTAGTGTATAGATTACCGTTTTTTTTTTGTGTTAATTCCGTAAGTGTGTTAAATAATTCGGAACTGCTAGATAGCCTCTCGTCAAGAAAATCACGGGCGAGGTTAGATGTATCTAGGGAAACCGATTGTCACTTGTAATCTCTCTGAAATTTTGTGTACAGATGATCGTACGAGTTACCGCCTACGAGGGAATTATACATACACAACACAAACAGAGGGTAAATTGCAGTATGTTTTTGTATGGCCATATTCTTGGCAATTATGGCACTGTACAGGACCTGAACGCTTATGTGGCTCTTCAACTGTGATTTTTCGGTACAAGAGGTATTTCAAATTATAAATTGGATGCGTTTCATTTTTTTTCAATTTTATATCATTAGGCTCAAGTTCAACACGAAATAGGGGTTGGGGAATCTTCTCTCTATTTATTATATTGGACACATTTTTTACCTTAAACCCCTGGAGGACGAGTGCATCTTTTATTTCTTCGGGAACAACATAAGAATCTATGCCCTTCAATACGATCTGCATGCCTTTAGCGCTCTTAAGCTGGTATGTGTAGAAGCTTGTTTTATTTTTTTCAAATTCAGCAACCATTTTGCGGAAATCTTTTTCGTCATAAATTTGGATTTTAGTTTCATCGATGTTGCCACGTTTTATTGGAACAATGTGAAATTTATTCTCACCAATGACCGAAATTAATTTTTTAATAAGGGCATTTGAATTTTTTTGTCTCAAATATATTGGTGGCGGCTTGGATATTTTATTCGAGGCTACCTCGGGTTTGTCGTTGTCGTCTTGCAAAATTTCGAAGCGGTTTTGGCGATTAGTTGAGGCTGCGCTGTTATCCCTAGACATTTTTGGAGCAGATGAAATTTTTGAAGAATTCGGGCTTCGCCCACGCTTTACCACGGTTATATATCTGTCCATTCCGACTTGTACCTTGAGTTTCGATCCGCTGTTATCTGTAGTGATAACTTTGTTAAGTGATGAACACGAGCCTGAAGGGGATGATATTACTGGCTTATATGAAGAAGTACTGGGCAACTGTAATGTTAATGCATCATTACTATTTGGCATTGGACAAAGCGAAGTTGATCGCTGACGAAAAATTGGCATTGACGTTAAAAAAAGACTTTCATCAGATTTATTATTTATATTTTTTTCATTAAGAGTTTCAGAACTCACAGTAAAATAAGCATTTCTGCCGTTAGAACTCACTTCAATTTTTTTTTGTATTTGAGGCACTCATACAAAGAATTCCTCAAGGAATATTCGTTTGTGTTTTTTTTTTGTTTGCGGTCTTTTTTTGTTTTTGTTATTTATGATTGTTTATTTGTTTAGAGGTACACATACATAGCATTCCTCAATATCACTTTGTTTAATTTTTTTTGTTTGCGGTTTTTTTTGTTTTTGTTATTTTTACTATGTAAAAATATTAGCAAAGCATAAAGCTTATTTATTAAAAACAGTATGCACCTATTACGAATAATATGTACTACGAATATTTTTTGTTTGTTTAATTTTTTGTAAGAAAAATTCCGCTAATCGACTGTTCGCTATGAAGGTACCACGAGAACTGTTTTGTATGGTGTTTGACATTTCCTATGAGAAACATGCAATCTGACGATGCTACCCTGTTTTGAAAAGTAAGAAGGTAATCAAGGCGCATTTATTAGGTGGCAGCACTACACCAGGTGACTAATGTCATTACACCAATCTAAATGTAAAATTTGGATTGTATAGGTATAAGCCTAAAAGCATGCTTTTGTTTGGGTGTCCATAAACACCTTTCGAATATTCAGTTTTGTATGGTGTTTGACATTTCCTGTAAGAAACATGCAATGTCACGATGCTACCCTGTTTTGAAAAGTAAGAAGGTAATTTATACCAACAAAGCACATGTGGTTGTTGCTGTTGTAATATTTGTTGTAGAATCGCGGGTACCTGATTAATATGCCTTGAAGGTAATTTATACCAACAAAGTACATGTGGTTGTTGCTGTTGTAATATTTGTTGTAGTATCGCGGGTACCTGATTGATGTGCCTTGGTAGAATTAGTAAAATCATATCATTCTACTTTATAGCTTGCCGTATCGTTCAACTTTGTGCACAAATTATAGAAAATGTAACAGTTTGCCCAGCACATTTTTTTGTCTGGCATCAAATGCAGCGTTTTTGACACTCACTACAGAAAAATCTGTTTTCTGCATATTCCTACGTCAGCAGTGCTACCACCACATATTTTATAACTAGTAACATGCACTGTATATGGTACGGTTTTTGTCAGCGACACGCAACATCACGATACGATTTTACTAATTCTATCCTTAGCCCATGCTAGGTGTCTCCACGCGCAAAAAAAATTTAAATAATTATGTTCTCACCTGTCAAATTATATTACTTACATCACAAGTTCACGTATGGTCCGCAGAAACCTACATTTGCAAATAATTGCGAAATAATTGTTCACACTTATTTCCAAGAGATAGTGTTGAATAAAACATAGTGCCCACACCAGATGATTATCTATCATAACTCATAATAAAACGCCGATATAGCAGTCATATTTTCATTAATATCAGCATAAAGGAGGTCCAAAGCGTCTATACCCGATAAAAAATTAACATAACAACTTACAAAACGTCGGCGGAGCCCTTGTCAAAGTTTTGATAATGCAAGTCAAGGCACATTTAATACAGGTACATGCAAGGCATATCAAACAGGTACACGTATCAGGCATATTGCTCATCCCCTGATTTTTTTTTTACAAGTTTATAACGAAGAAGTCTTTTGACAATTAATTTTCTGCCTTGTTTGATGCATACACAGAAAAAAACAAGTTTCATTTTTGATAACAAAAATCTCGGTATTCAATCATTTTAATTTTCGAATTTCCTGTGATAAGGAAAACCGCTATATCAATAACAAAAATTGTAAACGAATAGTATTATTTTTTTTCAATAATATAAATATTTGAATTAATAAAATATAATATTAATAATTTGTAATTTTTCAATAAAGAAATTTAATGAATCAAGGAAAAAAGTTGTTGAGTGAAATTTTACTTTCAGTGATAATTGTTATTGTGTTGTGTTGTTTGTGTGTATGTCACATTTTCAACACCTTTTTGTTTGTTTTTGCTTGGCAGCAATTAAAATTGATTGTGTTTCGGATGATGAGTTGAACCGGAAATCTCTTGACGAATAGACTAACGTACTTATCACTCAGCTAAAGAGCAAATCGGTGTTGGGTACGCAAATAATGAATACACGCAAAACATGATTTCTTATGTTTCTTCTGCATGGCGCATTTAGTTGATACAATCTAAAAATAACTTTATTGATTAAAAAAAAACCACGACGTTTTTCGGCTTCTTGTCGGAAAATACACGTATATAAAACCAACAATCAAAATAAACAAAACATCAGCACATAACCACGTTGAGTCAATCGACAAGCAAGGAAAACACCAACACAAACAAATGAAATTAAATGATATTTTAAAATGCGCGGAATTGATAAGTACAATATTCAAATTATTGACAAATATTATTGAAATAAAAAATTTTATTCATTAACATGGTTTTATTGAAAATAATTCTTGTCTATTTTTTTCTATGTACAATTTTTTGACAATTACATAGTGTCCACACCTGATGAATTTATATCATAATGAATGTCAAATTGTTATCATGATGAAATTTCATCACGTATAGAGCTCGCGGCGTGATGAACTCATCTTGATATCAAATGTCATTTTATGTTTTATCGTGTATTTAAAGTTTATTTATCTAACAAAATTCGTTTAAAAAAAGCGACGAAACATTAATTTGTGACCAACAAATTAAACAACACGCAAATTAGTTATTTTTGGCAAGCATTTTTCAAATATTTCTTTGATTCATCATGATATGAAATCATCAACGCCTACCCCATTGTGTTGATATTAATGAAAAATGACAGTTGATCTGCCGGCGTCATATTACGAGGTGTGATATAAAATCAGTAGGTGTGGACACAATATCACAAAACATACAGAAGTGTCACGAGACGGAAGATACGGGTATTTTTCAGTTTGTCTCGTTTTCCCTCAAATTTTGTCGTCGTTTTTGTTTTGCTACGTCTTTCTAGTGCAATAAATTTTTATTGGCTGTGTTAATTGGTAAGTAGTAATACACTACAGTATCAAATACACTATGCTTTTCTCTTTTTTCCACGAATTTTAACAAAAACCTGATTGGAGCTTTTTTGACCTGTCACTTTCTTCACTTCTGTGTATTCTGTGACATTATGTTACCACAAAGTATACAGAGGTGAAGAAAGTGAGTGATGAAAAAAGCTAAAATCAGCTATGGCACGGGTTCGGCGAGAAAGGGACAACTGTAGTATATTTGTTATTAAGTTGTTAACAATATAATCAAAACAAACAAGAGAAAATGCGTACTTCGTGAAATGAACAAAAGAACATTTTTACAAATTTAAATCAAAGATTTTGAAGTGTTGAACAAAAAAAAAAACAATGTGTAAAAGGTTATTAGTGGTAAGTGATTAAAATTAGTTTCCAAATAATTACAGACTTCATTTTAAGCATTTTCATTAAAAACATTAATTTTTACCATTTACTTCCAAAAAGTACATAGCGAATGAGACCACAAAGAATAAAATGAAAATACATTTCAACAAATCAACAAATACAACAACAAATCAAGGAATTTTTTGTGTGTAATTAAAAAACAAAGTGTGGAAATGATTATTAGTATTGAAAAAGTGATTAAGATTTGTTTTCAGATCATTTCTGATTTAACTTTAAGCTTTTTCATTCATAAACATTAATTTCAACCTTTTAATTGCAAAAATCTCAGCGAACAAGGACACAAAGTATAAATTACAAAAACATTAAATCAACGCAACAACGAAAGAAGCTTAAAGATGTCACGGGTACTGTGTGAACGAGACGTCCAGAATTCGCTTTTATCTTCCGTCTCGTGACATCTCTGTTTACTTTATGATGTATCGATGTGAAGAAATCGATCGTCGTGAAGAAAACAAAATTTTTGGCAAACCGGATATTTTGGTTTGCTATCTTAACAACATGCAAAATGTAAACAAATAATGAAAAAATATTGCCAATTTAATTGCATTATTTTCTAAGTAATTTGTTAATAAATTATATATCTAAATATAGGAATAAATAGCGAAAAGCCTCTAGTAGCAGATTTTTTAACTGTCATTGTTGACATTTTACTGATATTGAATATATCTGATGTTTTCATTAGACACTTTTGCAACACTTTTTCACTCATAACTCGTAAACTAGACTTTGTGCGCATATGACGCTACCTTTAATCAATAGCTTATTACAATGCGCATCGGTTGCTATAAGGCTTATATCTCGGGAGACTTTCTGAAAAAAGTTATAGAGCAAAAAACTTATTTTTGTACCTAAAAAAACAAAGTTTTAGTTTCTTGCTCGTAACTTATAAACTAGATAGCGTGCGCATATAACGCTACCTGCAATCGATAGCAAACTAAAATACGCGTCGATTAAAGGTTTAATGACTTTCCTGGAGACTTTCTGAAAAAAGTTGTTAACTTAGCAAATTTTTTTTAATAAAAAATTTGCAACAAAAAAATACCTTCAGTTTTTTGCTCATAGCTCAAAATCTAGATGTCGTGCGCATATCGCACTACCTATCGCACTAATTAAGAACAAAAATACGCGTCTATAGTGGGTACTATATTATTCCGGGAGACTTTCTGGAAATAGTTATAGGCTCAGCAAATTTTTTTTTTATTGAAAATGGGTTCTTTTTTATTCCGGGAGAATTTCTGGAAAAAGTTAATGTCCTAGCAAATTTTTTTATGAAAAATTTTGCAACAAAAAAGCATATTTAGATTTTTGCTCATATCTCAAAATCTAGATCTCGTGGGCATATCGCACTACCTTCAATAAATTAAGGACAAATATACGCGTCTATACTAGGTACTATCTTATTCCGGGAGACTTTCTGGAAAAAGTTATAGACTCAGCAACATTTTTTTATTGAAAACATGAAAAAAAAACTTTTTTACTTTTTCACTAATTACTTATGAACTAGACCTCGTACCTATATCTTGCTATTGTTAATCGATTAAGGATAAAAATACGCGTCGATAATGTTCTATCTTTTCCCGGGAGACTTTCTGGAAAAAGTTATAAGCACATAAAAAATTAAAAATCAGAAATTATTTTACAGTGTGGAACAACTGGGCAGCACTGATCAACTTTTTAGCGAAGCACGTTTTTTCCAGTGAAAAAGTGAAGATGGTTTTTTGAAATGAAATGAATTAAAATTCTTTGGAAATAAATCAAATAAACATAAACAATTGTGCCCTTAATTATGAAAGTGGTCTAAGTCATTTGTATTTTTGCTTCAAAATATTAAATAAATCATATGAAAACTAGCACAATTGTAAATTGAAATGTTGCATAATATTGTTTGATTTGTTCAAATGTAATTTACTAAATATCTCCACCAGAGAAATATATGACTATGGTAATGGCTTTTTGAGCAAAAAAAAACATCCGTTTAGAAACGACTGACTCGCTTCTAAAATGTTTTTATTCTTCTCACTTTGTTTCGGATATCACAACACATAAAATTTTTGTAATTGTAGAAACTGAAATGAGTTTTATACATAAACATAAAATTGTATACAATTATTAAAATTAGGGGTGGAATAGTGCACGACTTTTTGATTTCGATACGCTATGACTCCTAATTTTCTAAAGTTTAAAAAAAGTGCCCCTATAGTGCACCTTATTCTCTAAACAGCCTGTTATTATATCGTCAACTTAAATGCAAACGGACGTATGTAACTAAACAAAAATTCGAAATTGAGTTTTTGATTGATTATGGTTCACTTTATCAAACTATCAAAAATGACGACTTTATTAAAGAAATTCTAACGGACGTAATTACGAATGCGTCTATTTTTTAACCGACTTCAAAAAAAGAAAGAGGTTAACAATTCGTCTCTATTTTTTTTAGGTGTGTAGCTTCATAACTCGGTACATTTCTGACCGATTGTAAAATTTTTTTGTCGTCTGAGAGGGTTTAGCTTCCCATTGGTCCCATTATAAAAAAAAGTTGGTGGGGACACGCCCACAATTTTTTAAACTTGATTTTACGATCTTCTACTCATTTGATTGTTGCGAAACATAGCAAACACTTTTGGTTCTTGTAATTACACAATTTAAAAGTTAAAAAAAGGGCGGGGCTACGCCCATTAAAATGTATTATAACATTTCACGTGGTTCCACTTAACCAATATTTACGAAACTTGGCACACACGAACTCTTAAAAATACACAATCTTGTTTTAAAAAAGTTGGTGTGGTCACGCCCTATGAAATTTAATAATATATTTCACTAAAAAGCTAAAAATAAAACTTAAAAAAAAATAAACTGACTTCAAAATTAAGCACTAAAAAGCTAAAAATAATATTGATCTAGTTAGAACACTTTATTATTATTGATTGTCTTAAGTTTTTTGTTTCTCGTGTAAAAAATATAAAAGTGTAGTTACGTCCGTTTGCATTTAAGGTGACGATATGTATGCTACAATTTTCTTTTAAAAAAAATCCAAATGTTTCTCCAAAACACTTGTATTTGAATGATATGAGAGCAGGTGTTACCAAGGTGGCAGATGTAATGACGTCGATACTTTATTACTGAAACTACCGACAGAAGTTGCAGAAGATATGCAATCTAAAATTATATTTACGTTGCATGAGGAGATCTCCATCCAAAGAAATATTGAATCTGTCTTATAATTTTTAGATGAATTGGTTTTATAATTATTCGAAATATTATAATACAAAACTTTGTATAAGTGGTCTTAAGACTTATTTAAATTGTATTTTAAAGACTGATGAAATGTGTACCTTGAATTATTAAATAACCTAGTCTTTTTGCTTATTTTTTTATTTTTATGTTTATGTAAATGTATTACTTACTTTTAAAATTAATTATTTCTTTGAAA
Organism: Tachina grossa; assembly: GCA_949987645.1. Lineage (NCBI taxonomy): Eukaryota > Metazoa > Arthropoda > Insecta > Diptera > Tachinidae > Tachina > Tachina grossa. The sequence continues at coordinate 54,721,488 of OX465277.1, read as the reverse complement.
TAAAGAAAGTTGTTTCATAAGAGATGGTTTTTATTTAATTTATTTATTGCTTTTTCGTCAAAAAAAATGTAATGTGGTAGTATGTTCTTTATTCTACAAATGCAAATTTTCTTTGCCAAGGAAGAGAACCAGCATCGAAAATAAAATAGTTAGCAATTTTGTTGCGAACAAAACGGCCACACTCGTCTTGCCTCCCGGAATATGTGGCATTAATGTTGGAGGAGAAGAGAGAATCAGCAGGCAAATGATTTCGAAACTCTCCGCTGATAAGTTCTCCAGATTCATTTACGTAATCTGCATAGTTTTTAGGCGAATACTGCGCTTTTCTCGTTTGAATTAAATAATTATGCAAATGCACGCAAGTCTTAATTATTAAATTAGCCCGATCAGGACCGCAGAACATCTTATGGGACAGGCAGAAAAACTAAGAGCACATCAATCCAAATGCGTTCTCCACACATCGTCTCGACCTGCTCAATCTGTAGTTGAAAATATTCTCAAGGTCATCAAGACGCTTACCAGCCTTCGGTTTAAATGGTTTCATGACGTATCGATGCAAAGCAAATGCATCATCTGCAACAAAAACATAGGGGGTTTCACTGCCTAGCAGTCCAAAAAATTTTATGTGATTTTGGCGAATTCCAGCCCCAAGCGTGCATATATCAAATATGCTTGCATCTCCCTCACTACCGTAAGCCCCAATATCCACATCTCCATCGGCTGCAGCCATTAGCACCGTGCTAAAAAATCCCTTAAAGTTTTTATTGATTAATTATTAACAGGTTATTGGTGGTTGGAACTAAAATATTACCTTGTATTTATAAAAGAGGCTTCCTGAACTTGGAGGACATTTCACTGCTACATGTTTTCCATCTATAGCTCCAGCACAGTTTGGAAAATTCCACTTTTTGTATGTAGCAGCAATACGAATTATTTCTTCCTTCGCCAGCGGAGGAATCTGTTGTTTTAGTGCTGTGCACAGGGCATTACAAACTTCGTCAATAATGACCCCGAACTTCTGTTTGCTAATGAGGTAGCAACTAGCAATATGGCGCTGCAATGTTCCGCATGCTAGATATCTGTGAAAATAATATATTAATAAACATGCGTTCTCTTCACGCATTCATAATAAAACTTTTCTGTGCATGCAGGAAATATGACGTTCCACAAAGTGTGAACATATTCATTATTATGGCTATTAATCTTATTTGAAATTAATTTTTCTACTATGATGCACATATGTATAAATTCATATAAAATGCATGTATGTACTTACTCCAAGACTATAGCCAGTTTTTATTTTGGGTGAAATGGCGTCGTTTGGATGAGTGTTTCTTTTGGGAGAAAGTAATTCTTCCACTTTACTCAACAAATCAAAAAACGCAAAGCTATCCATGTGGAAGTTTTCCTTGAACGCTTTTTTGTTTTGAACCATATCCTCGAACTAAAACATAAAAGTATTATAAAACTATATATAAAATGTATGAACCATTTAAAAAATTGCACTTACATCTGTAGCAAACCGTCCTTTTTCGTTCCTTTTCTGAAGATATGGACTTGTTGCAGACCGTGAGTCATCCAAAAGCTCTTCAGTAGCAAGAGCTATATATATATAAGCTCTTGCGATGCAGCACAAGCTGCTAATAATAAAGCACTATCCATATTTTTATAATTATATTTATTTCACATACTATAGAAGAAAATATCTCAGGATTTACAATTTTATATAGATATAACCTGTGATTTTAACAATGGCGCAAACAAATTTAACATATGTTTTTGTTTACAAATGTCGATCAATGTTGAATACTTGTAACCAAAAAAAAACGAACATTTAAAAAAAAGTGATATGGGCATCACTGGTTGTGTGTCAAATTTTTCACGCGAAATAATCATTGTTGCTGAAAATTTTTAACAACTTCGAACAGAGTACTAGGCTTATTATGGTTGAAACCAAGGTGTATTTAACTAGACGGTAGCGCTACTTCAGCTGATAATTTTTTGCTCTGTGTGCTTTGTAGCTGAAGAATGTCAAAAACTTCGATTTTGTTTTGGTTTTAGTACAGTTATTTTTGTGCTTTTGACATTCTACGGTTCTTTACACAGCTATGGTTACCGTATTTTTGTAGACCAAATCCTTACGCAGTCACCTGTATAATTACACCATGGCAAGGCGTTCATAACAGGTGACCTTAATAGTCCCGATGATTATCAGGTGTTCGAAGACTGCTTAGACCCCAACTGTCAAAATGTCTTCTTTTATCTGATGTTTGTTTACATTTAAAGTGAAAAAAATTAAATCGTTCTGTATGTTTAAAAAATATATTTTAAAGTAAAAAGCACAGAATATGAAGTAGTCTATGGTAAAAAGGATTATAATGTATGAATATTTATCTAAATGGAACCCAATTGGATCTCCGAGTGAAGGTGCGGTATATCACCATCCTTCCTAACCTATGAACACAGAATACACAGAAGTGAAGAAAGTGACAGGTCAAAAAAGCTCCAATCAGGTTTTTGTTAAAATTCGTGGAAAAAAGAGAAAAGCATAGTGTATTTGATACTGTAGTGTATTACTACTTACCAATTAACACAGCCAATAAAAATTTATTGCACTAGAAAGACGTAGCAAAACAAAAACGACGACAAAATTTGAGGGAAAACGAGACAAACTGAAAAATACCCGTATCTTCCGTCTCGTGACACTTCTGTATGTTTTGTGCTATGGTTGAAATATTATAGCAAGTTGGCAGTACTGCAGTTATTAATATAATAAAGTAACGCAAGTAAAGAAAGCAAACTAAAAAAATGACAAACTTTAGACAGAGTTGCAAAAAAAGGTTTGGTTTGCATACAAAATGTGAAAAAATTTTACCATTTTGCAAACCGTTTAAAAAGGGTTTAATTAAAAATAAAAAATAAAACCGAATTATGTACATAAAAAGCTGTAGAACCTAAAAAAGTTTGCTGGGCCATAAAATTAAAACTATTCGATGTATCATATAGCGATTAGTACCATTCAATAGGGAATCAAAATACCTTTTAGAATTGGTAATGATTATTTTGCATTCAGAAGTTATAGCCCAGCAAACCTTTGAAAATTACAAAAATATTAAAAAATTGTTCTTTCACTTGTAAAACAAAACCTATTTGTTGTAGCATAAATTTTTTCTACCGATTGCTAGAAGGCTAATATAGCTTTAAATAAAGGTAACTGTCATTTTCTGAAACACTATCATTCAGAAGTTATACCCAGCAAACTTTTTAAAGTCAGTCAAACTAAAAAAAAAGTTTTCTGTTAATAAAACAAAACCAATTCGTTGTACCGTATTTCGACCTATATCAATTGATAGAAAATTGAAATACCTTTAAAAGCTTGTAACTGTCATTTTCTCAGACACTTTAATTCAGAAGCTATACCCCAGCAAACTTTTTAAAGTCACCAAAATAAGAAAAAATTTGTTTCACCTATAACTGAAAAACTATTCAAGATACCATATAGCGACTAGTACAAGTCGATAGAAAACTAAAATACCTTTCAAAAACAGTAATTATTATTTTCCTAGATACTTGCATTCAGAAGTTATAGCCAAGCAAACTTTTCAAAGTCAAAAACTTAGTAAAAAATTGTTTTGCCTATAACTGAAAAAATATTCAATGTACCATATAGCGACTAGTACCAATCAATAGGGAATAAAAATATTTTTAAGAATCTGCTATGATTGTTTTTGTAAATACTTGCATTCAGAAGTTATACCCAGCAAACTTTTTAAAGTCAAAAAATTAGTAAAAATTTGTTTGGCCTACAAATGAAAAACGATTCGATGTACCATATAGCTAATGTTATAAGTCAATAGGCAAATAAAATACCTATCAGAAACAGTATTTGTTATTCTTGTAAATACTTGCATTTAGAAGTTATAGCCCAGCAAACTTTTCAAAGTAAAAAAATGAAGGCAGTAGGATTTCACCTATAAAATTGAAACCATTCATTGTACCGTAATAAATCATATACCAATCGATAAAAGATAAAAATAGGTTTCCGATTTAGTATCAGTCAATTTCTGAAATACTTGAATTCAGAAGTTATTTGTTAATTAACTTTAACAAATTTTGCAATATTTTCATGATAATGCAGTTTTGCACATTAACAGCCTGACCCACGATATCAACATTGTTCGACTTGTCGCACACTTACATTTGAAACAGCAACAAAATATTAAAATTTGTTTTTGTTTTGAATGCAAGTGTGCGACAAGTCGAACGTTGTCGATATCGTGGGTTTGGTCCTAAGTATGTGTATGACAACCTTGCGTTATTCTTCCTAGTAAAATATGTAAACAAACTTTGTAAAAAAATTGAGATTTTGCAACACAATAAAAATAGGTAAGTTTAAACTGTATTTCAATAAAATTTATTAATTTTAATGCTACTGTGTAAGCAGAAACAGATTTACTAGCTGTCATTATTTTTATTTTAGTTCTTAGGGGAGAAAAATGCTCTTTGAAATTGCGTTTAGAATTTTTTTTGTTGAATATAATTAGAAAATGGTTTCTTGTACCCTATTAAGGTATATACCATTGGATAGAGGATTAAAATACCTTTCAGAAATAGTTTTTGTGATATTCTGAAATACTTTATTTCAGAATTTATAGCCCAATAAAAAAATTTTGTAACGAAAGTTGACCAAGAAAACTTTTATGCCTATAAAATAATAACTATTTATTTTTAAGTATTAGCACATATATGTTTTTATAGATAATAAAAGTTATTTTTAGAATTGATGACTGTCATTGCCTGAATTATTTTATTTCAGAAGTTATATCCTAGCAAAGTCGGTGAAGGCTATAAAATAAGGACAAAAGTTTTCCACTCATAGAATAGAAACCACTCATATTATCTAATTGCAACATATAGCAGTCGATAGAAAACAAAACTACTTTTTTAATTTGGTGACTGTCATTTTCTGAATTTTCAGAATTCAGAAGTTATATTACATCAAACTTACAACTTTGTAAATATTTTCCAATTTTCAGGCTTTATATAAGTTGTCGAGAATAGTGTGCAACTACCGATAACACAGCTCTAAGATGTAGATAGTAATGAGCTTCTATCGATAGCACAGTTTTATGTGGCAGCACAAATAAGAACTACCACCACGAATTGAAACTAATAATAAATTTTATTATTAATAATTTGTATTATTAGCTTATATTTTCAATTATTAATAAATATTTACCAATTTAAACAATAAAATTATCTTTTTAATTTAAAGTCGATAACAGTGGTGTATTTCAAGACCAGGGATGGCTAAAGACGATAATATTCAGTGGTTGGTAGCACTACGTAATTCATGACACATTAGAGCTGTGTTATCGGTAGTTGCACACTATTCTCGACAACTTATATAAAGCATGAAAATTGGAAAATATTTACAAAGTTGTAAGTTTGATGTAATATAACTTCTGAATTAATACATAAATGTTATTTCAATCCAGGGGGCAAATCGTCACATCCGTGAACGTACAACTCGTCACGTAAAAACACCATTTTCGAATTTTGACATACGTGAACGTATTGAAATCCCATTCAGTTTATACGATTGACGTATTAATTAATTTGTTTTCGTACGATTGCCGATACGATCACGTATGTAACGATTTGAACCCTAGTTTTAACATAAGTACCACATGGTGTATTGAAAAAAAATCCATGGTTGATGAATGAATGAATGAAAGTAAAATTTCACATACACATGTAAGTAAATGATACATGTACATGAAACACATGCATTTGTAATTACTCTCAGAGCAAAATTGTCTCTTTCTCTCTCTATACTTTGGCTGCGCCACAAAATAACATAACGAACGTCCGCACATACATCTGCACATCATGTATTTGTTTCAATAGTGGTTTTTTCATATATTTGTATTACAATATGTATTTTTGGGCAAAAACAGATCAAACAGTTGCTCAGCAGCAATACAATAAGCAATTGTTATTTGTTTTAATTGTATTTTAATTTGGAGAAGCACGCACACACAATAACTATTATACTAGTTCTGTCGCTCACACTACAATTATATGGTACATACCATGGTATATTTGTTTTGGCTTTACAAACGAGTATACAAATTCAACCCTATACTCGGCACTAGCAATACGAAATACACAATCAAATTTAGGCCCAACTATAATATGAATAAGCTAGCTTAAGCAACTGTGCGGTTACATATAAAACGCATGTGGCAAACTATAGGCCCAACTATAATATAAATAAGCTGGCTTAAGCTAATGTCAGAATTGAACGATAAGTCTGCCAAATGCTTAAACAATTCAGATGTGACTTTTAGGTGGCCACAATGTACTTACATGCATTAAGTATTCTTTAGCCACAGCTGCACATCTAGGTATTGTCAATAATTTTGTAGTAATTTTGTTTCTTCTCATAACTCCTAAATCAATGCAATTCAATCAAACTAACTTGAAAGAATGTCCTAATCTATTAGAAATTCACATATAAATATATCCATCACCTTATTACTTGTTTTATTTGTTTTGCCTACTAAAAAGTACAACAGTGAATATACATAAGTAAATACATGTGTATGTGTGTACACACAAACAAAATTATAGGTTAAATTTCCTAAAATAATGGTATAATTTTAACTAATTGAAAGGGTAGAATGGCATTTACAAAGTTTTTTAGGTAATTTGACAAAAATTTTAGTTGATTTTTATGTTCGAAAAATCAACTAAAATTTTAGTTGAAACTCCTTAACGACTAGGTAAATTCATACTTTTGTTTTCTGTGAATTATCTAAATAGCAAAGTAAATTTATACATATACAGTACTGTCATGGATTTAAAGAATTTTTGAATTTCTAAAAAAGTTTATTTTTTATTTATTTATTTATATATTTACATACATGTACATATATAAAATGAAAAATAGAAAATACTACGAAAATAAAACATTTGAAGGAAATGCTAGGAACACAACTGGGACGAACGACGAATTTTTTGTAGCGAGCTTTTGCCATAAAAAATAAAATACATTCATGCATATGCAAATTAACACAACACTGCCGTCGAACGAAACTCGTCGTGGGTGACGAACTCTCCGATATATTTCAGCACAAACCATAAGCAACTTTATGAATTATAATAGCTATTATTTAGTCGTCGTTGATGTGCTTCACACGACGAATTTTCTCAGCGAATTACTATCGACGAATTCGTCACCGTCTACGAAATTCGTCGTTCTTCCCAGTTGTATTTCTTGCATAAGACCACGTTTGGCGGCAATCGTAAAGCAGCTCTGAGTTGGTGGAGACCATTAAAACTTGGGATGGGGATCTTCCTATGCGAAGGTATAGGTCTTCTGCAGCTTCCGAATGAATCACCTATGTATATGCAGGATACAAGCAAGAGAGAGGACTTTTGCAGGGTTCAGCTAGTTCATCTATAATAATTAAAAAGAATTATTTTACATAAATTTAATTTAATTTTATCAGTTCTCGTTGAACCTTCATAGTGAAGAGACATTAAAGCGGACATACGAAACAAATATAAAAAACAACAAAATCAAAAATCATACAAAAAATATTCGTAATACATATTCACCTTGATAAATAAGCTTATTGGCTTTACTAATATTTTTTACATAGCAAGAAATAGCAAGAACAAAAAAAAAACCGTAAACACAAACAAAGTTCCCTTGAGGAATAATACTCTGTATGAGTACCTCAAAGGAAAAAAATTTTGAAGTGAGTTCTACCGGCAGAAATGCTTATTTTACTGTGAGTTCTGAAACTCTTAATGAAAAAAATATAAATAATAAATCTGATGAAAATCTTTTTTTAACGGCAAAGCCAATTTTTCGTCAGCGATCAACTTCGCTTTGTCCAATGCCAACTAGTGAATCGTTAACATTACCATTGCCTAGTACTTCTTCATTTAAGTCTGCGATATCATCCGCATCGGGCTCGCCTTCATCACTAAACCAAGTTATCACTACAGATAACAGTAGCTCAAAACCCAAGGTACAAGTGGGAATGGACAGATATATAACAGTGGTAAAGCGTGGGCGAAGCCCAAATTCTTCAAAAATTTCATCTGCTCCAAAGATGTCTAGGGATAACAGCGCATCATCTACCAATCGTCAAAATCGTTTTTCATTATTGCAAGACACCGACGACAAGCCCTCTACATCATCGCAAAAGTCTTTTAAGCCACCACCTATTTATCTGAGAGAAAAAAATTCTAACGCGCTTATAAAAAAACTACTGTCGACCATTGGTGAAAATACTTTTCACATCATTCCAATTAAACGAGGTAATATTGATGAAACTAAAATCCAAATATATACTGAAAAAGATTTCCGAAAAATTGTTAGTGAATTCGAAAAAAATAAAACAAAGTTTTACACATACCAACTTAAGAGTGCTAAAGGCCTACAGATAGTATTAAAGGGCATAGATTCATATGTTGAACCCGAAGAAGTAAAATGTGCACTTGTCGACCAAGGATTCAAGGTAAAAAATGTTACCAACATATTTAATAGAGAAAAGGTCCCCCAACCCCTATTTCGGGTTGAACTGGAGCCGATGACACACAATTGAAAAAAAATGAGGCCCATCCAGTTTATAACGTAAAGTATCTCTTACATCGAAAAATCACAGTTGAAGAGCCACGTAAGCGTTCAGGTCCCGTACAGTGCCATAATTGCCAAGAATATGGCCATACGAAAACTTACTGCAAGTTACCTACAGTGTGTGTTATCTGCGGTGAATTGCATGGTACTGCTAGCTGCACTAAGCCAAAAGATCAAGCAGAAAAAAAATGTAGTAATTGTGGAGGTAATCACATAGCTAACTATAGAGGGTGCCCCGTATTTTCTTTCGTTAAACAGGCTATGGGTCAAAAACCCAAGTTAACTCCAGCTCTACAAGTAAACGCGAACTCCGACACTTTTGCTCAAATCAGCCAACCAGTTACTTCACGTGTATCGTATGCTGATGCTGCTAAGACTAGTTCAATTCCCACGCAAAATGTTACACCGCCAAATAATTCAACGAATTCAAACTCAAGCTTTAACTTTAGTCGCCTTGAAGCTACTATTGAGAATCTGGTGCTAACTATAAACAACTTTACTACAAATATGACAAGTATGATGCAAGAAATGCTGGGAATGCAGAATACACTGCTTCAAGCATTAGTTAATAAACCATGAACACGTTAAAAATATGTTTCTGGAACGCAAACGGCATTCGCCAACATAAAAATGAACTTGAGCACTTCCTCATGGAAAAAAATATTGATATAATGTTGGTTTCTGAGACTCATTTGACCTCAAGAAGCTTATTTAAAATAAATGGTTACACTTTATATGATACAAAGGACCCAAGAGAGAGAGCATGTGCTGGATCAGCAATTCTGATTAAGTCAAGACTCAAGCACTACGTCCTTGACAACGTTAGTGAAGAATATTTGCAAGCAACGACTATTTTCGTAGAAAATTTTTGTGCGAATTTCGTGATATCATCAATTTACTCACCTCCCAGATTTTCAGTTACCGAAGATCAGTATGAGAAGTTCTACAAATCGCTTGGATCTTGTTTCGTGGCAGCTGGTGACTACAATGCAAAACATACGTACTGGGGATCGCGTCTTGTTACACCTAGAGGTCGAGCCTTGTTCAATACAATTTCAAAAATGGGCTTAGATGTCATTTCGAGTGGGGAGCCTACTTACTGGCCTACTGACGTAAGAAAAATTCCAGATGTTATAGATTTTGCCGTCACGAAAAATATTCATAGGGACCTAATTCATGTAGAGGCCTCTCTAGATCTGTCCTCCGATCACTCTCCAACAATAGTTACAATTTTCAACCCACTAAGGAGTGATTTAACTAACTCATATGTGAAGATGATTAATGGAATCAACTGGCTGGCATTCAAAAAATATCTTAGTAGTCACTGCGTAGAAAACATTCAGCTTAGATCATGCGATGATATTGAATTTAACATTGCCAATCTTAACGAAAATATTAAACAGGCTGCTGAACACGCCACTACCTCCTATCCGCAGACCGGCTTTAACAGAATTTATTCTACGGAAATTGAACGTCTTGTATGTGAAAAAAGGAGAGCTAGAAGAGAATGGCAACAACACAGATCACCCCTAAATAAAATCAGACTTAAAGAATGTACTAAACGACTCAAAGAGCTGCTATCGTCGGAAAAAACTGCACTACTGGAAAAGTATTTAGAAGGTCGTGATGTAACGTCCGCATCTAATTACTCTTTATGGCGCGCTACTAGAAATCTTAAACGACCCGTTGATCTTAAATCACCATTGCGTACTGCGACCGGAGGCTGGGCAAGAAGTGATAGTGAGAAAGGTAACTTATTTTCTGAGCATTTAAAATCTGTATTCACTCCCAATTCATGTACGGGTGCTGCTGATTTACCGTGTGTAGTTTCTCTACCCCCTCGTACCTTAAGGTTTAAGATGCGTGAAGTACAAAAAGTAATTGCTGAACTCAACCCGAAGAAAGCTCCAGGTATTGATGGCATTAGTAACAAAATGCTCATGAACTTGCCTCATATTGCAATAAGAATCCTGCTATTTACTTTTAATGCTATTTTAAGAATGCAGTATTTTCCACATAACTGGAAACTGGCCAAGATCAAAATGATTCCAAAGGCGGGCAAAGATCTTACCAAGACTGAGTCATATAGGCCTATAAGCTTACTATCTACAATCTCAAAGCTTTTCGAAAAGCTGCTCATGACTAAATTGTCCAAAATTTTAACTGATAATGGGTGCATCCCGGACCATCAATTTGGCTTTAGAAGTCAGCACAGCACGATTGAACAAACGCATAGACTGGTCCAAGTTGTAAGAAGAACATTTGAAGAAAAGAAGTATTGTTCTGCTCTCTTTATTGATGTTTCTCAGGCGTTTGATAAAGTATGGCACGAAGGCCTAGTTTTAAAATTAAAGACATATCTGCCAATAAACATTCAAAAGCTTTTGGAAAGTTATATTATTGATAGGAAGTTCACTGTTGTGGAAGGAGAGTTCACGAGTGTGCCCGAAACTATATCTTCTGGTGTGCCCCAGGGTAGTATTCTGGGTCCTGTCTTGTATTTAATATATACTTGTGATATCCCTGTGAGCAATAATATCCATATTTCTACTTTTGCCGATGATACAGCCTGTATGAGTGTGCACGAAAACTCTTATGAGGCATCCCGCAATCTCCAGGAACATATCACTCAGCTGGAAATATGGTTGAACTTATGGAGAATTAAAGTCAATGAACAAAAGTGTGTCCATATAACGTTCACCCTAAGAAGAGATACTTGCTCTCCCATTCGAATCAACAATCAAAATATTCCTCAACATTCCCAAGTGAAATACCTTGGTATACACCTTGATCGAAGACTTACATGGAAACATCATATTGACTCTAAGTTAACTCAGATGAAACTTAAGTTAACTCAAATATATTGGTTGATTGGCAGAAACTCAACACTCAGCCTAGACTGCAAACTTTTATTATACAAGTCGCTTTTGAAGCCAATATGGCGCTACGGAATTCAGTTATGGGGCACTGCTTCAGCTTCCAATGTCGAGAGAATCCAACGAAGGCAAAACAAAATTTTACGGTTAATAACATCGGCTCCATGGTACATCCAAAATTCTATTATACATCGTGACTTAAATATGCCACTAGTGACTGAAGAAATTGAAAAATACGCAGGCAAATATTTAACAAAACTCGAATCACATCCTAATCCGCTTGCTCGTAATATTTTGAACTTTACTGGACACGTCCGCTTAAAAAAGAGGGACACACGGGCTCTTATACCTAACACTCCAGATGGGACTACTTGAAAATACTTCCCCCCCCCCCTTTTTTTTTTTTTTTTTTTTTTTTGATTATCACTACTAATGTATTATTTATAACTACCACTAAGTTTATGTCCGACACTGGTCGGGCCTAATAATTTTTTTTATAGATTTAAGATTTGAATACTTATTGTTAGTTCATATATGAAGATACAATAAATAAATACATGCATTAAAAAAAAAAAAAAACATAAATTTAAAAATTTTAAAAATTTAATGTATACATACCTTTTTTTTACTTTTGACAATAAAATATAAAATGTTTCAATAAAAATAATTTCGAAAAATATATGTATGTATGTATGTATGTATTGTTACGAAAATAGCCGTCAACAATGTTAAGCAGCATTACACAAAAATATTCCAACAGGGTTAATGTAAATGCTACGCGAAAATATTTCTACAGGGTCAAAGCAAAGAATAGTCTAGAATAGTAGCCAACAACTAAATAAGCATGCCTAGCTTGATTAAAGGCTTCATTAGTCTTTACTTTCTGTTGCTGTTCTGTGCCGTTCCTTTCTGTATAAAATATTTTGCAATTACTTTGTCTGTGAAAAAAATCAGCTGGCAACCTGTAGAATTGATTACACTTGTACACAAGATATCACAACACACTAATACATACACACTTTTGTCTGTCACTTAACGTTGAATTCTATTTTCTACAGATTCGTCCGCAACAGAACAGAACGAAAAAGTAAAAACTAACCACACATACAGATTTTCAACTCAACAGAAACAAAACAGCTGATTCAGAACAGAACAGCACGTACAAACTAATTCTGCCTTAAACCTAAACAAGCAAAAGCAACAACAACAAAAAGCGTCTGCTTATTAAGAAGATTCACATATTTACAGCCTGTTTGTAGAAAGCGACAAAGGCGACTCACGATGAGCCAATTCATGGACGACTACGTAATGTATAGCGTTTGTATAACGCGAGTCGACTTTGTCGTGCAGCTTACGTTAATTCGCCCTTATGTCAAATATGTACTAAATCGTACTATTGCCAACATGTTCAAAAATAGTTTTAGTTTTTATTTTTTCATACAAAATTGTTTTTTCAGCTTAAAAAAACGGCAACCCTATACGAAAAGTAAACAAATTTTATATAACAATTTTTAATTTAGTGAATACAAATATTTTATTTTGTTAAAAATGCCAATTAAAGTTGTGCAATTTATATTAATGATTGAGTTTGATGTATATAAGTGATAAATATACGCACATATGTATACTACATACATACAAGTATATGTGATCCTGCAATACAACCCATTTTGAATCGTGCATCGGTAAATGTTTGGCAGATTAAAGGAAAGGATACAAATGCCTTGCAAGCTGCTCAGGTTGATACTGCTGTACGCAGGAAACGTCGCAGTGGAGGTATGCTGTAATTTTCATTAATAGTTCCGGTATAAGATTGCAATTTTTGTTGCAGCAATTCTTGAATTCTTTTGCTGCAACAAAAATTTTAAGTCTGGAACGGAACTTACACAGCATCAAAAATAAATCTGCTTAACTTTTTTATATATACAATGCCTTTAAGTGCTAGGTTACCGATATGGATCTGCGCCCAATTACATGCCTACGAATTTGTCAAGGAACTCAGAGATGTGTCAGATGTGCTTACGAATGACAAAGTTGTATGTACATTCTATGTGCTTTAATAAACTAAATAACTAAAATCTTCTTCTCATAAATTATGAAAATTTATTATATTTTCTGTTTAGCATGGTACATACTTACATATAAACAGAGAAACGAGTTTAATGGAAGGAAGCTGATTTGTTATCATTGTAATTGTTATTATTAGTATTATTTTTAATTTTTATTATTATTATATTATAATATAATATATTATGTTATGTTTGCTGTAATAAAAAACAGCTAATAATTAAAAAACTGTTTTAAAGATATCTTTTTTATATTAAAGAACCAAAATAAGATATATTGATTATGATATGTACATAACTAAAGATACAAGAACAAAACATAACAAAAGGTAGAATAATAATGCATAAAACGACGCAAAAGCTTGGAGAGGCTATCCATATGGAGTTTCCTGTCAAGTATAGTATAGTTTTGATAGTACTAACAGAGGATAGTAAGACCCTACACTCTGTTGATTTTGGTGACCTTTACTTTTTCAGAACAAGATTTGTTCAGTAGACTCTTGGCTACATTATTTCCGTATATAGTTAAGAGCTAGTTGGCCAAAAACTGATGACATCATTTTTTGAGGGCGCACTAATTTTTTGTTTTTGTTATTTTTCTTCTTTTTTCTTGGGTTCACCCTCGCCACCATTTTCTTCTGCTGCAGCAGGTGGTACGACTTCGTCGGAATTGTTATCTTCGATCAAGTCACCTTTCAAACAGAAAAAAGCTTCTCAAAACCGATCCAGTCGTTAGGTCTGTGCATACACACAGACATACACTACAAACTTATAATAACCCTTACTGATACTAAACTGTTGAGTTCCTGTGGCCAAGTGTGCAAATTTCTTGTTGTCATTTTGAGATTTTAATGCTAAAAATTTAAGCAATCAAACAATCGTAATATGAAGGTTAACTTACCTTTTTATTGTAGGAAATTGCAGTTTTGAATTTTTCTTATATTCTTATTATTTGCCCTTTTTTATTTGTTTTGTTTATTTTGTGCACTATTTTTGTAAACACGAGTAGAATATTTTATTCGTCCACCTTGACGTTTATTGTGAGTCAAATCGCTTTGTACAAACCCAAATAAACTGACATCAGTTACGTTTTTTAACAAAAATAGTCAACACTCGTGTTCTAAAACCCCAAAAAATAAATAATGCTAACATTTCAGCGATTTTTATTGACGAGTCGTGTTCTACAAACAGGCTGTTACACACATACATACATACATGCCAATTCAAACGAAAAGTAGAAGATAAACAACCACCGTGTATTGCTTAGTTAATGATGTACACACGTAGCATATACACATGTATGTACATAGTTACCACATGAACTTAATTATGCAGCATATAAGATGATAATGATCGTCTAGACATTGCTTGAAACTTCTAGTGGAATTTGTGTGAAATATAAAAAGAGGTGACGCATCCAAAGAGTTAGTTAGTTGCAGTTGTGAGTCAGTTACGAACAAGTCAGTCGCGAACAAGTCAGCCATTTGCAAGTAAACAAGTCAGTTGATAATTAAGTTGTGAATTAATAATAGTCTGTCGTGGAATTGAGATTATTGTGGAGTCTATCGTGTCGACTGGAGTAAAGGGAATAGCGCAGCGAATAGACGTGTATAAGGGTGTAAGTAAAGCCAGTGCGTCTTTATTGATGTATCAACTGTGAGTGTCGGCAGAGTGAGTGCCGTGTGTGACAAGCAGCAGACAAAGAGGTATTGGTGTATCAGCTGTGAGTGACGGCAGAGAGAGTCTCGTAAGTGACGGCAGCAGACAGAGAGGTGTCACGTGAATACTTGCGCAGCCAGATAAGAGATGTGTGTAAACTACAGCGAGGAAGGCGTAGTGGTAACCAGTTGTGAATATCTGTGTGTAATTTATTAGTTTAAGTTGTATTAGTGTATTTAAGCTCTTGAGTAATTTAGTATAAGTGTATTTGTAAATAAAACTTGTATCATTCTTAACCCTAATTACTACACTCGGCTCTTGTATTCATTTGCAAATCTTCGGATCTACGGAAAAGCGTTTTTATAGAGAGAAAAACGTAACATTTGGTGTCAGAAGTGGGATTTGCAAATACAAGCGGTACGTTTAAAAAAAGGGTTAAACGTAAAGTAAGAGTGATACGAAAAGGAGAATCTCACACGTTTGAAAAGGTTAAACGTGAATAAAACCACACACGTTTGAAAAGGTTAAACGTAGTAAATTAGTTTTTGAGGAAAAATGAAATTTCAAGAGCTTAATGTGGAGCAACTCAAGGAAGAGTTGAATAAGCGGAAACTGTCGACAACTGATAATAAAGTACAACTACAGGAGAGACTACTACAGGAGTTCCAGCGGCGCAACATTGAAATCGAGACATATGAGTTCGAGGAGAAAGAGCGTTTGGAAATGAGGGTAAAGTTAGATGATTTTATGAGAACAGTAAGAGAATTGAGAGCTCAAATCGAAGCTGACAACAAGAAATTTCTGGAAATGTCGAGAGAAACTTCAAGAGCCAAAAACGAGAGAGTGCGAGTACGAGCACGAGTACGAAAAACATCTAGGGCCACAAATGACACACTTGACAAATGGAAAGCGAAGACTATGACAAACGTTCAAGAATCATTTGGAGCCAGCAATGAAAAACGTCAGGAAATTGCTGAAGACGCAAACAGACGGGCAGATGGTGTAGAAATACAAGTCAGTAAATCAGACGAAGAGATTTCTGACTTGGTGAACAGCGTCTACGAAGACATTTCTGCCACAGAGGAAGACGCTGACGAAAAACTGAAAGTAGAAGACGAAATCAACAGTGGTCAGTGTCAACAAGTTGGACGTGAGCCAGAAGTTTCCAGCAAAGAAAATGAAGCTAGTGACGTAGAAGATGTGGTGGTCTGTGAAACAGCGGAACAAGCTATGGGTGAAATGGTCTCGCTTGCTCAGGGTAAAGAAACTGCTACAGTATACAAAGCGCGCAGCATAAAAGCAGTCAGGAAGAGGAAGACAACTTCTATAAAGAACCTCAAGCGTGTGGTAAGGCAAACTCTAGTCGAGGAACAAAGCAGAGTTAGAGCCAAGGGCCATAAATGTGGAATGGTAAGGCAAGCTCTAGTCAAGGGACAAGGTAGAGTCAGATTTAAAGGCCAAAAGTGTGGAAGGAGTAGTCATCTCCAGTGTATGGTAAGGCAAGCTCTAGTCAAGGGACAAAGTAGAGTCAGAGCCAAAGGCCACAAATGTGGGAGAAGTTGTCATCTCCAGCGTAAAACAAGACAAGCTGTATTGGAAATACGAAACAGATTCAGTACCACGGGCTGCAAATGTCAAAGATGGTTTCATCTCCAACGAACGGCAAGGCAAGCTGTAGCGGAAATACTAAGCAGAGAAAGTACTACCAGGGGCCACGAATATCGAAGTAGTCACCTCCAGCGTATGGCAATACAAGTTCCAGTTGAGAAACGAGACAGAGCCAGAACTAAAGCCGACAAATATGGAAGAGGTAGTCGTCTCCAGCGTAACTACAAAGCGTTTAGAAAACGCAGAAAAAGAAAGGCGATGATGTGCCTATTCGGGACGAATAGGCTTAAGTGGGCGGCAGTGTTACGAAAATAGCCGTCAACAATGTTAAGCAGCATTACACAAAAATATGATTGTTAATTTTTCCTATTGCCGACGGCAAAACATGATTATTTTTTTTTCAAATGCCGACGGCAAAACATATAGCATATATATATATATATATATATATATGCCAATGGCCATGGTACAATTATACTAGTACAATTATACTAGGTACATGCACGACTACCACAAAATTACAACACCAAAAACACATATGGTATAAACAAACGTATAATTGTCAGAAACAGATGCCTTTTGTTTTTAAAAATAACAATAACAGGGTAACTAAAGTACAATTGCAGAAGCGGCATTCATGAATGGTTACAGTCATTCAGTGTTGCCAACAGGTGTGTAATTACACAGAGTGCGCAATTACTGTCATGTGTGGGCCATGTAGTTACATTCATGTATAATCTGTGTGTTATTCTACTTTGTGTTGTATTTTTATTTATTTTTGTTTTCATTTTAACCTACAAAAAACATTTGTAGTGTAATTTTCATCAATATGTAACTGGAATCACAGCCATGTTTAATTTCATTGGCAACACTGTAATCATTTTATATACAAGATATACACTAACATTTTTGTAGCTTGTAAACAAAGTTTAACAACTGTTTGTATTGTATACGTTAACAGGCTGGATTTGTGCATGTACCTGTTATAATTTTATCATGCCGATGGCAAAACATGATTATTATTTTTTTCAAATGCCGACGGCAAAACATGATTATTATATTTTCCTAATGCCGACCACAGAATATTATGTATAAAATGGTCAATCTGCATGAACAATTTTTTAGCCTTAGAGCTGTCTGTTAAGTGCTTGATTATGTATTGCAGCGATGAAAGAGCAGCGGCTGATAAACAAAGTTAATATCATAGCTTCATGTACCCTCATGAGTTATTATGAAGGCAAAGAAGAATATGATCGGGCTTCGCATTGTGCATACAACTGCTTGGAGTCGGATGATGTAATTTAAATCGCAATAACTTTGAAAACAAAATACTATAATTAAAACTTTATTTTCTTTTTTGCTTTAGCATAAATCGGAAGCCTAATCCTTACTTAAAACTATCGAAAAAAAACGCAAAATATTAATAACGCTAGGAAGAAATGCTGCTAACACTGACAACTTAGCTAACAATGAGGCCAATGCCAATACTTGCTCCGATGGTGACATGGAAATAGATTTAAGTGATTTGAAAATTAAATTCAATGAGTATTTAGGAAGTTCCACAAGCATGTTTGATGTGACTGCCGGTGATACATCTGCAAGCTTATTTGTTCTTGTTAAAATGGGAACATTTAAAACATTTACTTGTTTAAAGCAGCCCATACACGATTCAATTCAATTTTCAATTGAGTCGGTTGTTGTCCAAATCAAAGCGTGTATGGCTTTGTCAATTGATTAGTTTGGCAGTTGTCGAGTTGGTTGAAGAAAAATCAAAAGATTTTGATTTTTCATGTTGACTAGTAAATCTTTCAATTCGATTGTGCTGTGTGTGTTCGAGTCTCTTGATTAGCTGTCAAAATTTATGTTTGTAGCTTTATTTTGTATAGAAAAAGTTATGTATTTATAAAATTGTATTTAATTTGATTGAATTCTAAATATAAAATATAAAAATAAATGAATAAATACAACAGAAGTTTTGAATTTTTAAATCTTTATTTGTGAAAAAAAAAATATAAATTTGATAGTTGAATGAAAATCTTTCAATTCAGTTTATGAAGTGTGTGGCCAAGAATCAATTCAATTGAAAGACTCAATTCACAATTGAATTGAAACGTGTATGGGGTGCTTAATAACTTTTAAGAAATTTATTATTCGATATATTGTCAGTTTATTTTAATTTGAAATTTATTTGCTAGTGGTTCAGCACTGTCTATATATTTCATTGTTGCTGTAGCAAATCATCAGTAGACTTCAACCACACATTTTGAATTCTCAAATAGTTCTTGAAAGTCTGTGCATAAGATAAGAGGTTTGTGACTTTTCAAAATGTGTGGTTGATGTCTACTGATGATTTGTTACAGCAACAATGAAATATATAGACAGCGCTGAACCACTAGCAAATAAATTTCAAATTAAAATAAACTTCTGACAATATATCGAATAATAAATTTCTTAAATGTTAAATTTAGATTTTATTTTTCATTTTGCCTTATAATTACGTTTATTGTTATCCTATGGATTTCTAATTGTATAAAGGTGTAGAGAAATAAAATAGATTCATATCGAATATAAATTATTTGCTGGGTTTTTGTATTAGTTTCTAAGCCTACTACGCTTATTTTTCTTTTGTGATTTTCAAAAATACTATTATTTGTGAATTCTCAAATAGTTCTTGAAAGTCTGTGCATAAGATAAGAGGTTTGTGACTATTCAAAATGTGTGGTCGAAGTCTACTGATGATTTGTCACAGCAACAATGAAATATATAGACAACGCTGAACCACTAGCAAATAAATTTGTTTAATAACATTTTGTTGCTTAAAAATTTTAAAAACTAACAGTTTTATTTATAAAAATTATTAAGGCTTTATAAAGGGTTTTGAAAACGAATTTCATACAAAATGTTTCTTATTAACTGCCAGTTTATAGAACACAAAAACAAGTTTAAGTGCTTTTTTTTTTGTTTTAAATATAAATAGGCAGACGAGGATTTTTTACTTGTCTTCTATAAACTGGTAGTTAGCCCTTATAAAACCTTAATAACATTTACAAATAAGGCTGTTATTCTTTTAAAATTTAAAACACCAAAATGTTTTGAACATTTCTCTATTTTGTCAAGTAAACAATCGGGTATGTTGTGCATTCCACGTGAAATTAAAACGAGTGTAATTGCTATACAATTGTTGTTGGAAATACGTAATTATAACAACAATGCTATGACAATTCCACTCGTTTTAATTTCACGTGGAATGCAGAACATACCAGAACAGTGATGGTATTTTGGTGCGTTTCGGTTATTTTTTGGTGCTTTTTTCCTCTTCATAAAGGCGAAATTTTGGCTAATACACTTTTTTAAAAAGCGGGTATTTTACAGTGCTTTTAACAATTTCTTACAGTGCTTTTGGTGATTTTTTGATAAATAAAAATATTTTTAATTTAAAAAACTAAAATATTTTTAAGCGCTAATAGCAGCATCTTTTAACTGAGGCTTCTTAAATTGTTTTCAATGACAATAACGAAACTATGTTAAAAACAATGTAGAAAACTTTTCATAATTGGGATTAAAAAATTTAATTTTTTTTTGCAAAATAAAAAACGGAAGTAACTGGAAAGTACCACATAATTCTCTGCATAATAATTGATTGAAAGTAGTATGCAATAAGCATTTGTTAAAGCTTACAGAAATATTTAATCATACTAAAGGGTGGTTACATTTTAAGGGCCGATTTTGGAATTTTCATAAGGCTGTTAATTTGTAAGTGCAAAGTAAACCAAAATGATCACGTCTACAACAAAATGTAGGTAAATTTGTATTCAACGCACAAGAGTGGTTAAATTTTAAGGACCGATTTCGATTGAAAACATGACGTTATCAACAGCAGTCAGTGGTTTTAGACAACGGGTAGCCAACCCCAAATTTTTTTCATATCGTATTGATGTGCTGTCAATGTTGCCAACTGGAATAAGGGTGAATATCGCAAAAAAAAAAAATCTTTTAAGTTAAGAGTGCTTAAGAAAAGAGTGACGCTTTTAATGCATTCTTTATGTGTAAATTATTCTTCAGTAACATATATATCTTTATCTAAGCCTAAGCTTCACCTACTATTGTATGTATGTACATATGTATGTGTGTATATGTTACTATATTATTTGACTCCTGGTTTTTTTATCATTTGTTTTTACATACTTATTTTTATTAAATTAATCAAGATTTTGTTTTAATTAATATGTTAATAAATTCTGCTATTACATCTCAAATACTTTGTTTATTTTGAAGCAAAAATTTTAAATTATATTTTGACATTTTACACTCTAAACTTTCCTTTTTAAAAGGCTTAATGTATTAAAATTTAAAAAAAATATGTTCGTGCTTTTTTACCCTCTTTTTCGTATTTTATTGCGCTTTTTGCCCTTCTTGCAACAGCTTAATGTGCTTTTGCTCTTCGTAGAGATACCAACACTGTACCAGAATAAGAAAATTCATTGTAAACTGGACTAATATATTTTTAAATTACTACCTTTTTTCTGAAACTTTTTGATTTTTTTATTATGTGTTATTTTGAGCTTATATTCAAATTTCAATACAATTTCTAAATATTTTTTCAACAAGAGAGTATCAACGCAAAACACAACACTATAAGTAAACCAATTTATGTGCAGTTTTTATCATACAAGAAAGCGGCTTGTCTGAAAATTAGATTCAAAACGTTCCAATTTTTGAGTGATTTCCATAGAATTTTTTTTTTTAAAAATGCTTGCTTAACATAATGTAGAAACAAGTTTTTTCTTAAGAAAATTGGAACGAGCCGAGGCAGAAGAACAACGGCGAAAACGAGCGGCCACTGAAATCAATACCTCAACAATGGGTAAGTATATTTATATTATAGATGATGCACAATTTTAGTATTTGTATTCAATGTTCATCCAACTGCAGTGCAATTCACATCATCCACCGAATCGGCAGACAAAGATGGCGATGATAGAATGGAATTGGAAATGGAGATTCTACCATCGACTTCAAAAGCTGTGGCAAGAGGAAGTCAGGCATTTATCAATGAACGGATCGTTTCTGCTTTGGATAAATGCATGATATCAGACCGGAACGCAATGCATTTTATTGCTGCAGTAGCCGAAGGGCTTGGCCACAATGTATCAAATTTAGTCCTGAATCGTTCGCCAATTCGAAGATACCGTACCGCAAATCGACAAAAAATTGCTGACTTTGCAAAGAAAAACTTACATGTAATGATTCTCTTTATATACCGATTTATTGTCAATACTATATTCATAATTTATCATTACAGTTAAAGGAAGCTGAATTTTTCGTTGTGCATTGGGATGGCAAAATACTAGAAGACATTACAGGAAAGAATAAGATTGATCGTCTTCCGGTTATTGTCACTAATGGAGACATCGAACAAATATTAGGCGTTCCAAAACTAGATTGTAGAAGAGGCAAAAGCACAGCAGCAGCCGTCCATCAGCTACTGGCAGAATGGAACATATCAAATCGAGTTCAAGCCATGTCTTTTGACACGACATCTTCAAACACCGGTGAATTCGCGGGCGCTGCAGTCTTACTTGAACAGCTATTAGAGAGAGACTTGATGTATCTGCCGTGTAGACATCATATCTACGAATTGGTTCTAAGAGCACTGATTGAAGAGAAAATAGGAAAAACTTCTGCGCCAGATGTGTCTCTTTTTCGCCGCTTTCAGCAAAACTGGGGGAAAATAAATCAAAATGCATTTGAAACTGGAGTAAGCGATGAGATCGTTGCTTCGAAATTAATATTTGCATCAGATGACACCATTACTTTTTGCAAGGCCCAACTACAGAAAATACAACGCCGCAACGACTATAAGGAACTGTTGGAACTAGTTGTTATATTCCTTGGCGTTGATGTGGCTGAATATAAGTTCAAAGAACTCATACCCATTCACCACGCTCGATGGATGTCCAAGGCAATTTATTCTTTAAAAATATTTATGTTCAGAGATCAATTTAAATTGGAAAAATCAGAATTAGATGGAATTCGAGATGTCTGCGTGTTTGTTGTTCGTCTATACGTAAAAGTGTGGTATAACTGTACTGAAGCTGTTAAAGCTCCGAATCAGGACTTTAACTTTTTGAAAGCACTTCATTCATACGCAGACTTGGATCAGAAATTGTCGAAAACATTGGTAACAAAGTTTATCAGACATTTGTGGTATCTGGCGGGTGAGGCTATAGCCCTCGCTTTCTTCGACTCAGATGTTTCGTGTGACATAAAACGAAAAATGTTGGCTATTATTAACGCAGATAATGGAGAAGAAGTCCTTGCAGAAAGTGAAGAAAAATCTGTAGAAGGAACTGAAGAAGAAGATGATCACGACTATAGTACCGATGGCTCTGACGATGTTGAAAATGCTATCCGTAGCAAGAAAAAAATTGACGTTAATTTTGGAGAAGTAAATGAGCAATTTTTCTCGAATGGCTTGAGTGCTTTCGTAACGTCTAAAACAAAAAAATTTTTCGAACGCTTCAACTTGCCGCATGAATTTATACGATACCCACCGGAAACGTAGTCACAGCGAGAAGATTATCAGCGAGCATTGAAAGTTGTCGAGAAAATTCAAGTTGTTAACGACACCGCCGAAAGAGGCGTGAAAATGATGGAGGACTACAATAAAATATTGTGCAGAAACGAAGAGGAGAAGCAATATTTTATTCAAGTTGTCGCTGATTATCGAAAAAAATATCCGAAATTTGGAAAAATGAATTTGATATAAATCGGTGATAATTAGCAATTAATAAAATTAATAAAGCCATTTTAATTAATTGTAATAATTGTCTAGAGGTGACTTATCAGTGGTTACGGACGTTTTTCTCTCCATTTTGCCCGAATTTCATTCTCACAGACTTCAATGCTCGTGCGGCACGGCAATTTTCAACCGATCGAGCTCAAATTTTTACCAAATTTTATTTTACCCCAAACCTAACACAAAAATGGGGTACGATTTTGGAAAATCGAAAAAAAAAAATTAAGGACAACCTTAATGTACATACATATGTATGTCTGTATATGTTACTATATTATTTGACTCCTGGTTTTTTTATTATTTGGTTTTACATACTTATTTTTATTAAGTTAATCAAGATTTTGTTTTAATTAACGTATTAATAAATTCTGTTATTACATCTCAAATACTTTGTTTATTTTGAAGCAAAAATTTTAAATTATATTTTGACATTTTACACTCTAAACTTTCTTTTTTAAAAGGCTTAATGTATTAAAATTTAAAAAAAAAATATGTTCGTGCTTTTTTAACCTCTTTTCGTATCTTATTGCGCTTTTTACCCTTCTTGCAACAGCTTAATGTGTTTTTGCTCTTCGTAGAGATACCAACACTGTACCAGAATAAGAAAATTCATTGTAAACTGGACTAATATTTTTTTAAATTACTACCTTTTTCTGAAACTTGTTGCTTTTTTATCATATGTTATTTTGAGCTTATATTCCAATTTCAATACAATTTCTAAATGTTTTTTCAACAAAAGCGTATCAACGCAAAACACAACAGTAAACGTTCCAATTTTTGAGTGATTTCCATAGAAATTTTTTAACAAAATGCTTGCTTAACATAATGTAGAAACAAGTTTTTTCTTAAGTAAGCGTATACTCACCGCAATTTATAGCAACAAAATCTTAAAAGAAGAAGTTATATGTCCAATATTTAAATTGCTTTTTATTTTTAATTTTTTTAGTATCTGTATAAATGTATTTATGTTTGTAAATCATGTTAAATTGTTACAAAAAGAACTCTGCGTATGTAAACAAAAATAACTTCCCAAATTTGGAAACTGAAAAATAAAATTAAAATATTTACTAATATAATATTTCCTAATATAATTAATAAATATCTTTAAAATATCTGGTAACGCTATGATAGAGTAGTGTTATTACTTCAGCTGTTGATATTTTGGATTTTATCTTGTTAAAAATTCGCAAATAAAATTCTTTTACTGTAAATTGCAGTTTGTGATTATATATTTATGTAAGTTTTGTAAAATTATTAAGTAATAATCGCTGCTTGTAGTGTTTCAAACATTAATTGGCATAACTACTGGATTTGTATTGTTGTTGCTGCTGCTGCTGCTTGCGGTTTACATGCATACATTTTTTGTTGGTGCAAGCGTCGAGACTGATTGTTTGTTTGGTGTTGCTGTTTCTAGTCGCTATTTCGTGAGCTTTAGCTGTGATACAATATATTAAGAACAATTATTTACAATGACTGGTAAAAAGGTTATCTGAGGTGAATGCAATAAAGTTATTGGCAAAGGTGGATGTGTGCTATGCGAAATATGTGCTATGTGGTTTCATTGGCGCTGTACGGAAGTAACGGAGGAGGTCTATTCCACAAAAGCAAAACAACACGGTATTTTTTTTAAATGCACTAAGTGTGGATCCTCACCTAACAGTACTAGAGACCTAAGTCTACAGATAGTAAGTCCACTTCGCACCGAGCTGGATGCCTCTCCTAGCTGTACTAGTGACCTTAGCCTGCAAATTAGCCATGTTCATACCAAACTGGATGCTATTATGCTTGAATGCAATTAGCTACACACATAGTGGAGACTGTAAAAATGATTGAAAAATCCGCCTGCGGTCTTCGAACTGAAATATTGTTAAGAGTTGAAAGGACTGAGGACAATATTGCCAACTGTTATACACAACTCAAAGACCTAGAAAAATGACTTGAAAGCAAGGTCAGGAAAAAGAAGCTATTACCAATGTGATCTATCATAGAGCGAACAGAACTGATATTGTTATCACTGGTTTGTCTACTGGTCTACCTAACCTTGAAAATGTTATTGTGGATTTGTGCAATTTCTTTGGTGTCTCAATAGATGCGAATGATATTCAGCATGTTTGTACTATGAATAAAAATAAATCCGTGTTAGTCAAATTTAAAAAGGTACGCATACGGGACAATTTGATGTTTGAATATCATAAGTTTAGATCACTGAAACTTAGTGACATTATACAAGGGGATGTTCATTCCAGACTCTATCTTAATGATCATTTTGCACCTATGGCAGCAAAAATGAACTACATGTGTAAGCAGTTGTTAATGAAGAAAAATATCACCAAGTTCAAAATTTATAATGCCGATAAGCCTAGAGTTAAGATTACTTATGCAGATGGAGCCTCTAGCTGGAATGACTTTTATGAATGTGAAAGGTTATTTGCGGAAGATGGAGAATAAATGAATGTATTCTTGTTTTTACAGTAGTGATTTTCTGCCTTCAATCATCATCAGCTGGTTATTAAGTATTATACAATTATATTCATTAATTTCCAATCAGTATTTGCATTATTTTACATTTTATTTTATTTTTTATATGCTTTTTAGTATTAATGGCATCTGGTTCCAATTTAGGTCGGGTGTCACATGACAATATGTATTTGCGTTCTATGTTGTATAACTCAGCTAATGTCTTCAGGATTGGTCACTTTCATTGTCAGAGTTTTAGTGTTTCTTCTAGAAGTACTAAAATAGATGAAATTCGCAATATTCTGCGAGAGAGTATTCTTGATGTGGTAGGAGTGAGTGAGACCTGGCTTAAGTCACACATATCATCTAATGTGGTATCCATTTCAGGCTATACTTTTTTTTCGAAGTGATAGGCCTGGACGGGGGACTGCTTCAATGTCTCAGGTGGAAAATGGATATGGTCAACGTGGTGGTGATGTTGGTGTGTATCTTTCAAATAAATACAAGGGCAAAGATGTTTTTACGTCAACGGATTTCGGTATCTTTGAGTCGATCTTTATTGAAATTAATTATTCTAACACAAAACATCTTCTGGGTGTAGATTATCTTCCACATGGGAATATTGAAGTAATGGAAAATCGTTTAAGTGATTTATTGGTAAGATATCAGAATATAGTTATTATGGGTGATTTTAACTTGAATTTATTCGACATTGGAAATACAAACCTTTTACTTACAATGTGTAGACGATTGTGTTTGTCATATCGCCACAACAATTTACCAACACACTATGCTCATTCTGGATCCTGTTCTTTGCTAGATTATTTTCTCTTGAGCACGTCACTTACTGTAGGTATTTCTGGCCAAATGCAATGTCCTGCAATTTCGCGTCACTCATTTATTTTCATGATAATATTCTCTTTCGACCAAATGAGGAATTTGTTGAATACAAAAATTATAACAATACTAATATGGCTTTACTTGAGCGTCAAGTGCAGCACTTTGATTTTTCTAATTTTTACGATAGCTTTGATGTTGATTTTCAACTTTCTCAACTTATGACTTTTATTAATCAATTACACTCTTCTATCCCTATGAATAGATTTAGAATTTCTCCCACTGATGATAATTGGTTCAATATGCCCATTATTCAATATAATCTTTCACTTAGAGACCTAGCTTTCCGTGAGTACTTAACGCAGCCATCGGCAGATAATTGGCGATACTATTGTAGAGCTCGTAATAAATCTAAATCTATTATTAGACGATATAGCAATCTGAGTATAAATTCTGCTAAGACTAAGGCTATGCTTTTTAAATCACAAAACTGTTTAGTTAATATGTCCATTTTTGTTGATGGTGAGGCCATTGAGTTTGTTGAGCGCATGAGATGCCTAGGTGTCCTTTTGGATAAAAATTTAGGATTTAGCCACCATATTACTGTTGTTAGCTCTAAAATTAATTTTACCTTACGAAGGTTATATTCTTTAAACTTATATCTGCTGCTGTCGATTAGGAAACGTGTTGCACACTCTCTGCTGATGTCGAACCTATTGTATTGCATTGAAATTTATTCAGGATGTAGTATTAATGACTTCAATAGATGCTCTTTGCTTTTCAATAGAATAATACGTTTTGTTTATAAATTAAAGCTTTAAGGCCACGATTCACCACACGTGATTCACTTTTTGGGTTGCAACTTCAGGAGTTTCGTTAACATCCTACTGTTGCCTGGATGGGGGCATTTCACGTCACCCCCATCACATTCAAGAGAAATCTTGTAGCATATGCTTCTTCGAATAGTTTTTAACAGTTAAATTTTTCTTAGATATATATTTTTTTTAGAAATTTTTGCGTGTACAATTTAAAGCGCATCACATATTGTCATTTTATTTTGGAGACTTTAGTTATCCATATTCATATATATATATATATATATATATATATATATATATATATATATATATATATATATATATATATATATATAATATATATATGTGAGTAAAATATAGCCAAAAATACCATAAATGTGGTTTCAAACAAACAAGAATTTTATTTATTTTCGATAAAGAAAAATATATAGCTGGTTTTAGTGAAAAATCTTTTATTTATTGGCGAAAATTGGAAGGACAGTTAATGCGATCAACATGTGGTCGGTTAGCATATTTTATTAAATAAAGTAAACAAAGTAAACAAGTTATGTTTTGAATAAACAAAGCTACCAGGTGTGATCTAAAAATTATTTCGAATTTTGGTTTATCTTCTATGATTTTCAGGCTTCGATACTCTTATAAGAAACCAAATAAAATGTCATATCATATTTTCATTCCATAGTCCCTGATAACGTTGCTCCATAGTCTTAAGTTGCTGGTGGAATCGTTCACCGTGCTCGTCGCTTACGGCACCAAGATTTTCCGTACAAAAAATTCAAATGCGAATGTAGGAAATGTATTTTAAGTGACATGTTGACACCTGAAATTAGCATTGAATAAAAAAATTGATTTAATTATACGTACTTCATATTTTATTTAATTATATTTACCAATTTTTGAATAGTTTTTAAGCAAATTAGAAATGATTTCTTCATAATTTGTACTCCTGTGGTTTCCTAGATAGTTAGAAACAATTGTCGAAATGAATTCCAGGTAAGTTTCTCATCGGGTGACAACAAATTTTCAAATGTTGTGCTTAGTAGCAGTTTTCGGATTTGAGGACCATCAAAAACGCCTTCGCAGATTTTTCAGTTGATATATTAGGGAATATTGTATTTAAATAAGCAAATTTTTAACTAAGCCTAGCTTTATATGAAGTGGTGGTAAAATTACATTTTCATTTTTGATCAGGGCAGGATATTTTACATTATGTGCACCTATTGTGCTTTCGGCTCTTGTCGGCCAATCCTTTTTTATATAGTGCATTTCATAGTTAATATTATTTAATAAACTGGCCATAGTTTCATATGTTTCTTTCATATTCACGGCATGTGCGGTGAGTATGGATGGCTTCTTGTTTCCAATATGTAGTAAAACGGCCTTAAGACTTTCTTTACTACTATCAACGAATAGTCACCACTCACTGGAGTCATATTTTTGGTCGAGCTTCTCAAAAAGGCCACCTATGTCATAACAAAAGATCATATTATCTTTGGTTGTATAAAAATTAGCATATGGCATATGTCGGTTCCGGTACGCAGTTAACTTAACATTATTTTCTAACAAATTTCGCTCCTCTAAGAGAGATGCTAGGAACTCGGATTTGTCTTCTGTTAGTTCAAGGTCTCTGATAAGATCATTTAGCTCTGGTTGACTAAAAATCCTCGGTTTTAAAATGCCTGATATACTACTACACACGCTCGGCATACACACACACACACACTGCATAGGTTGTAGAATTTTCCTGTGTTCTGAAAATTGTGAATAATTTTGTAATGTGAAAAACTATACATGAGTATATGTTTTTAAAACTTTATTTCAAAATACTTACTGAAAATTCGAAGACAATCTTCTGAAAATCATTCTGCAGTTATCACAAATCGAACTAGGAGTCCAATATTGGTCAATATTTTTCACTTTTATTTTAAAGTAATCTTCGTATGAATTTTGCAGCAAACATAAAAAAATAAATTTGGCTCATTCTTATACAAAGTTTTTCTAAGTTTTTCACTCATTTTTTTAAAATACTACTTGACTGGTCTAAAATTACTTGTTGAATAATATCGCCGGTACAAAGTGATGCCTAATATAACTTTTTTAAGCACAAGAGAAAGGAAAAAAGGTTTTTTTCAGTTTTATGTATGTATGTGTGTATGTGTATATGTAAATATGTATGTGTGAACAATAACAGGTATATTTCATATTTGTTGCCTATTTTCCACAGATAGATACATGTAAAAAGAGACAGGTAAAAAAAGGTGCAATTATTTTTTACAAAATTCGTGGAACGAAGGGACAAATATATTGTGTTTGTTATTGTAGTTTGTTTATTCTTACCAACTAACGTAGCTACCAAATGAAATTTTAATGCACTACAGAGAAAAAAAACCCAACGACTAAATTTCTGGATGAGCGAGACAGAAAGAAAAATTGCGTTATCTTCCGTCTCGTGACATCTCTGTGTACTTTGTGTATCCATGCTTACAACAACGTGAGGCTAAGGTTTTTAACACATTGAATACTGCAGGCTACACAAATACATGACTACAAATGCCGCTAGTTTCAAATGGCGCCCTGTAGTTAACTAAATAAAAATAAAGTTTTCTTGATGTTTTTACATCCACATATATTATATACATATATAATATATATTTTATATTATACCCTCACAAAAACATAAATGTGAAAAGGCCAAGTTGCTATCAAAAATTTCGGAAATCAAAAGCAGTGAGATATAAATTTTGACCAAGTTCTTGTTTGGCACAAAACCTTTCACTAATATATGCTATGCATTATATACATTTGTAATCGTAAGTGTGTCATATAATTTTTAGATAAGGCCCAACTATAATATGAATAAGCTAGCTTAAGCAACTGTGCGGTTACATATAAAACGCATGTGGCAAACTATAATGTACTTAACAAACTTTTCGTCGTTTCGTCAAATGTCATTTGCTTAAGTGAAGTGCCAAACTGAACGCACATTCCGTAAGGAAGCAACTGTTTGTAAATTTTTTAAACTCAAACAATCAGAAGCAGAAAATATTCATTGATTTTAAATATTTTTTTATTGTTTCTTATTTTAAACTCAGAAAATAAAGCAAAACTTTTATTTTCATTGTTTGTTTTACAATACACATATACACACATACTCATGTATTTACTTAAGGCCCAACTATAATATGAATAAGCTGGCTTAATCTAATGTCAGAAATGATCGATAGGTCTGTCAAATGCTTAAACAATTCAGATGTGACTTTTAGTTGGCCATAATGTACTTACATGCACTTAAGTATTCTTTAGCCACAGCTGCACATCTAGGTATTGTCAATAATTTTGTATTAATTTTTTTTGGAACATATGGTACACTGTAAAAAACTTTTTTCTTCTTCTTCATTATTATTGTTTCCAGCTTGGTTTTTATTTAAGCATTTGTTTATTAGTTTGTTCGTAATGTATATCGGGAAGTTGTTTTTTGTCATTATGTTTGTTATTATACTGATGTTTCTGTTTCTGTCACTTTTGTTGAGAATTCTGTTAATTAGATTCGTCGCCGTATTTATTTTCATGATCATCGGTTGAGTGGAATGGTAATTAATTAATCTGACAGATGCGGTTTCCTTTGCATACCAGTCTGTTATTAATTTGTTGTTGTATTTTATTATTTTCATATCCAAATATGGTATTTCGTTGTTTTCTTCTATCTCAACAGTGAATTGCAGATTTTTGTGATATGAGTTTAAAGTTTTTAATACGATTTTCATGTCCGCTTTTTTAATAACCGCAAATAGGTCGTCGACATACTTACAAATAAATTTTATGTATATGTGTTTTGTCTTCAATTCTTTAATAATCTCGTCTAACAATGTGTCCAAAACAATATCTGCTAACGTCGGTGATAATGGGTTACCCATTGGCATATCATATGTTTGATGATAATACTGTCCGTCATATGTAAAAAAGTTGTTGTCTGTTATACAGAATTGAAGTATTTTCAAAAATCGCCGTCTACTAACAGTAGTATGTTCCTTAACGGTATCCCATTTGCCAAGTATGTTCTTAATAGCTAAATGTGTAGGTATATTCGTGAATAATGATACCACGTCAAATGATACTATGATGTCATTCTCATCTAAAGAGCAATTATCGATCGAGAGCATTTTGAAATCATACGACGACGTGTTTATTTTACCCGGAGACAATTGAACTCACACAAATGTACTTAAGCATAAGATCCCAACTGATTCTAGTCAACCCCCAATAAATACTAAACAATATAGACTACCTGAAGTCCACCGAAATGAAGTGAATAGACAAGTAGGCCAGATGGTCAAAGATGGAATTATCTTTCCTAGTACTTCCCCTTGGAATTCACCAATACTCCTAGTACCAAAAAAAGGCAGGAAAAGACGGAGAGAAAAAATTGCATTTAGTAGTAGATTTCAGAAAATTGAACGAGGCTACAATAAAGCAAGTCTTCCCCATACCAAGAATTGACGAAATTCTACACCAACAGCCGATATTTTTCTACCCTCGATCTAGCGAGTGGGTGCCACCAAGTTTTAATGGACCCACGGGACAGACAAAAAAACAGCTTTCAGCACCAATTTGGGTCATTTCGAGTTTAATCGTATGCCGTTCGGATTAACAGAGGCACCAGCCACTTTTCAAAGAATCATGAACTCGATATTAACGGGGTTACAAGGAATCGACTGTTTCGTCTACCTGGACGATATAGTAATCTACGGTAGAAACCAGCGGATCACCAATTAATGCTTAAGAGAGTATTAGATATATTAACAAGGTACAACCATAAGTTATACCCCGAAAAATGTAATTTCCTTCAAAGGGAGGTAGTTTATCTGGACCAGCAATGCTCAGAAAAGGGAGTCTTACCGGATCCCCATAAAACTAAAGCAGTAAAAGATATTCCACCTCCTAGAAGTATCAAAGGTCTGCAAGCATTTCTGGGATTGATCAACTACTACAGGAAGCTTATACCGAACTCGTCTCAAATGGCCTTACCCCTAAACAAACTACTAAGGAAGAACGTAAAATTTGAATGGACGCATGAGTGTCAGCAAGCTATGGACAAATTAAAAGCAGCAATTGCGAATCCAGCTCTATTACAATACCCTGACTTTGTGAAACCATTTGTTCTGACGACGGATGCTAGCAATGAAGCCCTAGGAGCTATCCTTTCTCAAGGAGAGCCTGGTAGCGATTTACCAGTATATTTTGCAAGCAGAGTACTAAGTGCTACAGAAAAACGATACTCTACAATGGAGAAGGAGTTGCTTGCCATCGTATGGGCAACAAAAACTTTTAGGCCATATTTACTCGGGAGACACTTCACCATTTTTACAGACCACAAATCCCTCAAGGGTATAGCTAATCTGAAAGATCAAGAAGGCAGATTGGGGCGCCTTAGACTAAAACTTTTAGAATATGATTTCGAGATAGAGAAAACTCTAATGCCTTCAGTCGCCTTCCAATAGAGAAAATAAATGTAGGGGCAATAACCAGATCAAAAGCTAGAGATTTAAAAAACAACCAGAATGAGGAGAATGAAGAAATTATGCATCAAACAGAGGTAAACGAGGATATGGGAGAGGAAGATATGGCTGTTTATTTATATGCGGAAGATATAAACAAAGTAATGAAAGCATTCCACGATACACCTTTGGGTGGACACCAAGGGACATTCAAAACTTATTCCCGCATCAGGAATCAGTATAAATGGGCCGGTATGTATCGACAAATAAAAAATTATGTAATAACCTGTAGCCTATGCCAGAAAAACAAATGTTCAAAAGTTGAAAAAATGCCATTGGTTATAACAACCACTTCAAGTAAACCTTTTGAAAAGGTTTTCATGGACCTGGTAGATCCGTTGCCAGAATCAGCTAGGGGAAACAAATACATTGTCACCTTTCAAGACGATTTTTAAAATTTTTTCACATGTGCAGCCTGACACAGAGGCACCAACTGTATCTAAAGTCTTTTTTAAGGAAATAATTTCAAGATACTTTATTCCCAAGGTGTTGGTAACGGTTGCATGAACAATCGCCCAAAGAACAATCGCCCATAGCACCAAAATGAATAATCGCCCAATGTTTTTGGGCTTTTATTCGTAATGAACAAAGACCCAAAAAAAGGGAAAATCGCCCAAAATTTTGTGAAAAATAACCGAAATACAAAATGAACGATCGCCCATTAATTTGGGTTATTATTCATTATGTTAAATCACCCAAGTTTATGGTGAACAATTACCCAAAATGGCTGAATGAGGTAGTTTAGACGAGAATAATTATGCTGGCACAACATGCCAGTTTGTAGGCAAATTCGGTGAAGAGAGTGGTTTTTTGTTTGGCATAATTTTTCAACCAGCTTCAACCCCGCATTAGAAGCACAAAACCAATACATACACACTTGCGAAACAAGAGGTTCGTTGTTTTTTTTTACAGAGCGTATTTAGTCTTTAGTTGGCCATCGTCGTGGAAACATGAATTTAAAAGAAGAGGGGGGTTGGTCACGCCAACAAACTTTAAAACTAATAAGTGAATTTAAAGAACGCGAACTTTTATACAAAGTAACACATCCAGACTATTTGAAAGTTCACAAAAAAAGAGAAGCACTGGAAGAAATTGCTGCGGCCATTCAGGAGTTAAAACCGAACGTAACTGCTGCTGACATAAAAAGAAAAATTAAGGTGTTGCAGCAGCAAATTTCTCAAGAAAAAAAAAAGTTAAGAGCAGCTACTAGAAGCGGAATGTCGGCTGAAGATGTATATATTTCAAAGCTATGGTGCTTTAATGAACTTAAATTTTTATTGGATGCAAACGACGAGATTCGTGGCCAATCTAATTTGGAATTTAATACGGTGAGAAAACTTTGCATTTGTTTTTATTTTATTGTTCGTAGCAAAATAAAACAAACAAAAATAATAATAATGTTTTTTTAATGTTCTTTTTTGTTTCTTTTAAAATTGAAGATTCATTATTTGGAAGTGAATGTAGTCAGAGCTCAAAAAAGGTACGTTTTTATTTATATATGTATATTAAATTTTGTTTCTAACAAAAACAAAACACTCTCAGGCTAAGCGATCGAGATTGGATGAGGTTGCTGCGTTGCGGCAATCCGCGAACAAATCTATGGAATTTGTAACCAGCTTTATCCAAAAACGATCTGCCGTTTAAGAAACCAAAGAAGAATTTTTTTGCAAAATGTTATGCTGCGAACTGAAAGAACTCAAGTTGACAGAGTCCTATGAAAACGTCACAACAGAAATTATGCAGATAGTTCACAGATCAAAAGCTGCCGAGCGGAAAAGATTATCTTGGCAGTTACCACGTGAAGCAACGCAAACATTTTCTGACCCTTGTTCTTCAGATACATCTTCGCTACAGTCGTGGAGTCTGCATTCATCAGTGTCATCTATAGACGAATATAACAATGATTCGCTACACAATGAAACATTGGTGATGGAAACAATGGGCATTGAATCATTCGACAATGAAACATTTGAGGGAGGGGGAGTTGATTTTATTGAGGACGTTGAACTCAACAATAATATTTCTGAAAGGGTTGAAATCCAATCTGTTGAAATATTGGGAAAAAATGACATCTTACAACAGGCATTCCAGTCGATTTTCGATTAATCTGATAAATTTTTTATTAACAAATTTTTTTATTTAACCTTTCGATTTTTTTATTTTATCAATTAAACTATTTTTTGAGCTTTAGGTCTGTTTATATATTTATTTATTAGTTCTTTATTTTTTGTAAACCTTGAGTTAAATTCTTCAGGATATTTCTTATTTTTTTGATATTTAGTTTTTTCTTTGTCTTTTCTCATTTCAATTACAAAAATTGATTTTATAAAAAATAAGAAATAAAAAATATCCTGAAGAAGTTAACCGAAGGTTTACAAAAAATGAACTATTAAATAAAATAAAAACGAACCTAAGACTCAAAAAATATTTTAATTGAACAATTTTTATTAAGTTTAATAGTTTTTATGTTTCATCCAAGTTATTTTAAAAATGTTTACTTACTTTTTTGGTTTTTCGTGTTTAATAAATCATATGAAAATAAAATTAACGAGATTTTATTTAATTCTTATAAAAAGAAGTTACAAAAAGTACTCCTGGATAATGTAACTATTTAGAACTATGACTACATCTTCACATTAATTCATAAAATATAATGAAAACAATTTTTTTCATTTTAACTTTTTAGTAAATAGATATGGACTTATTAAAAACAAAAATATTTAAAAAATATTTGATGATTATTCAAGGCTTACTTAACGCATTTTCTATAGAAATACTTCAATTAAGAGTTAAGTAAGCATGAAATATTTTGTGTGAATAAGGCAGTTTATTATTAACAACTTAAATGGTTAAATTTGTCAATGAAGCTTAAAAAACAAAAAGTATTTTTAATGATTATTTAATTAGCTTATGTCACAAAATAGAGGATTTGGAAAAATCCACAGACTAGACAGTATAGTTTCCAAAGTACTACCAAAGGGTAGTAAAACCCTTTACTCAGTTTCACGAATTTTTTGATTTAATTTTTTATGGGCCTCCGAAGACTTTGAAAATCAGTGTGCCCTTAAAAAATTGTGTCATCAGGTTTTGGTCAACAGCTAATTAAGACTTAGTGATAGCGCTTAGCTATATATGTTATAAAAATTATCAGAAATTCTAACAATTTACATAAAAAACTAAAGTAGTTCTAACATAATCACAAAAGGCATTGTCAGACTTGGCAAAAATTTGCTAAAAAATCGTAATCACTAATGAAAAACTTTTTGATTCAGATTCATTAACCTTATCACTTTCTATTATCTGTTATCTGTTGAATTATATGACATTGTGCATTAGCTATGTATGAAACTGTTTAACTTAATACATATAAACGTGTCTGAATCAAAAAGGTTCCCTGATGATCTGCATTAGCAACAGTGAAATGCGCATAGGATCCAGCTAAACCCCTCAATAATCAATTTCAATGTATTTTTAATAAAAAAATATTTTACTTAATAAGTAAAATATTAATTTGGGATTATTAGTGCGTTTAAAAATTTTAAACTTAAATTGTAACAATTCCCATAAAAAACACTAATCAAAAAGTTTTTCATTAGTATTAAGTTGTTATGTTTTCTTGGGCAAATGTTTTCCGGGTGTGACCGTGTCTTAAGTGCACAAAGGCAATTAAATTAAAATATTTCAAAAATATTTGGTAAAATTTTTTCTCAGTAGAGAAGTTGTGAATCAATTTACATATTTTTCATAAAGTTTAAAATTTTCCCTCATTGCAAAAATATTCAGTAAATTCCCTTCTTATACTTTCATAATTTCTGTTTTGTTTAGTTGTTGCCGTATTTTGTGATCCGGTTTCTATGTTCGCAATAATTAAATCTACATTGTCCATATATCTTTCACTATTTTTCAATAAAAAATTGTGGAGTACACAACATGCTTTTACTATAATAGTTGTGTTTACTTCGTCATGTTGAATTTTAGTTTGTAGTATGCGAAAACGATTTGACAAAATACCAAAAGCTCTTTCAATATTTTGCCTGGCACGGCTTAATCTTGCATTAAAAATAATTTCTTCGTTAGTCAAACTTGGCTTACTATAGGGCGTTAACATATGTTTACCATTTGGGAAAGCATTATCCGCCACTATAACGTACGACAGTTGCCTCTTATTGCCAATAACTTTAGGCTCTGGGAAATTATTATCGTTGTCCAATATATACATTAAATCAGAACGGTATAAAACACCACCATCGGAGATTCGTCCATTACACCCCACGTCGATAAACAAAAACTTGCAATGTGCATCTGCCAAGGCCAACAACACAATACTTGTAAATCCTTTATAGTTGTAAAATAAATTTGCTGTCTTCTTCTTTGGCTTGAATGCGATATGCTTCCCATCAAGAGCACCAAGACACAAGGGAAATTGCCACCGCATTTCAAATTCTGTGGCCACTTGAAGCCATTTTTCTTTCGAATCAAGGAACTTTAAATTTAAATGTTAGAAACAAAAAAAATCAGTAATCAGTAAAAGTTTTTTCAGTAAATAACAAAAATTTTTCGTTACTGAAAAAACTTTTACTGGTTACTGAACAGCATTTTAAATTTTGAGTGACGATATAAACACATATGTATGTACCTGTAAAAATTTACTTTTCATGTTTCTGTAAATTGCATTACATACTTCCAATTATAATAGCAAAGCTTAAATACGGTGCAGATAGTTTACTATTTTCGGCAATTTCCTTAAAAGTTTCTCCTGTGGCTAGGAATCTTAAAGTGGCAGCCAATTTTTCTTCAGCTGGAATACATTTCCTCATGGTTGTATCCGTCCGTTCAATATCTGACTTTACAAATCTTAATATCTCTCTGAAAAACACCTCTGATCCATTCTCATGAAAGAAGTATACGCTTTTACATCGTGAAACAAATTATATTCTTTAAGGAGGAACTGTATATTACCACCAGAATCGCGAGACTCCCTCCATGGCTTCACCCAAAAAGATCTGCTTTTCCTTTTTTTCTCTGCTTCCAAAAGTAATGCTGCAGCTTCCAAATTACAGGCTCTTGAAATTACTCCTAAAATAATTGCCAATTCTTCATCATTTATTATTGCCATTTTTCCTCCAATTATGTTCCGATACGTGTATGACGAAAACCAAACGTCAAATGAATAAAAAAACACTAACACATACAAAGCTGTGTATACGTATACTTTTTATGCCAGATTAATTAGTCTCGTGTAATTTGGAAAAGAAAAGAAAATTGTGCGGCTTAAAAATTGTTCTCGTCTAAACTACCTCAATGAATAATCGCCCATAAAAAATCGCCAAACCACATAAATGTACAAACGCCCAAAGAAATTAAAACAAAATTTTTGCGATCGTTCATTAATTTGGGTTTTTCGACATTTTTGAAATATTTGGGTGATTCTTCATAATGAAGGATCACTTAAACTTCACAAATGTCAAAAGACCCAATTTTTTTCTTGCGATTGTTTATTTATCTTATTTTTATAAAAACGTAAAATTTGTATTGCAAGCTAACTGATCATCTTATTTCTTTATTATGCTCCGCCGCTTCGGGAAATACTATGGTGGAGAAAATCCTTAAGGCGGTTTCAGACTATAATACAAGTATTAATACTTTTGACGAAAATGTTTAACTGATCTAATTTTTGTTTAAAAAATTTCAAAAAACAATAACAACTCAACATGTCAGAGTTGCATTTTCCACAAAAGTATTAACACTTGTATTATAGTCTGAAACGGCTTATAAGCCCGGCCCAAGGCCGGCAGTCTAAAAAAAATTATTAAGCAGTGAAGCTGCAAAAGCAGAAAATCTTTATTATGCTCCGCAGTTTTGGGAAATACCATGGTGGAGAAAATCCTTAAGCCCGGCCCAAGGCCGGCAGTCTAGAAAACATTATTAGCCAGGGAAACTTTGCAAGACAGAAAATCTTTATTACGCTCCGCCGTTTCGGGAAATACCATGGTGAAGAAAGTCCTTAAGTTTGGCCGAAGGCCGGCAGTCTAAAGAATGTTTTTAGGCAGGGAAACTTTGCAAAGGCGGAAAATCTTTATTATGCTCCGCCGTTTCGGGAAATATAATGGTGGAGATAATCCTTAAGCTCGGCCGAAGGCCAGCAGTCTGGAAATGTTATCAGGCAGGGAAACTTTGCAAGGCAGAAAATATTTATTGTGCTCCGCCGTTTCGGCATATACCATGGTGGAGAAAATCCTTAAGCCCGGCCGAAGGCCGGCAATGTAGCAAACTTTATTAGGCAGCAAAAGTTTGCAGGACAGAAAATCTTTATTATTCTCCGCCGTTTCGGGAAATACCATGGTGGAGAAAGTCTTTAAGCCCGGCCGAAGGCCGGCACTCTAAAGAATGTTTTTAGGCAGGGAAACTTTGCAAAGGCGGAAAATCTTTATTATGCTATGCCGTTTCGGGAAATACCATGATGGAGATAATCCGTAAGCTCGGCCGAAGGCCAGTAGTCTGGAAAATGTTATCAAGCAGGGAAACTTTGCAAGTCAGAAAATCTTTATTAGGTTGTTCAACAGCAGTGGCTTCGCTGAAGAGTGATGCTTCGAAAACAAAGCTATGTAACACTTTTCGTCTTATTTCTCCGAGTTCTGTAAGGAACCATGATCAGAATGCGGTGCCGTAGAATCCCCACAACAGATAAGGCACTTAATTCTCTTTGGACGATTATACACAAAAACTGTGTGATTTAAAGATATGGGTGATTGTGCACTTTGTGATTTGGGGGGTTATTCACAAAATTTTGGGCGATTTGCACTTTGTTTGGGTCTTTTTTAATTATGAACAATAGCCCAAAAACATTGGGCGATTGTTCATTTTGGTGCTATGGGCGGTTCTTCTTTGGGCAATTGTTCATGCAGACACACCCAAAAATCTTCATGGCTACATATTACGTCAACTATCCTACCCACCCAAAGCATGGTCAGCCTTAAACTCTTACAGACATACAAACACACAGATTCCCCCGGTTACATATTACTAGAACACCTCGCCCCTCATAAACACGGTCAGCCTTAAATTCTCACAGACAGACACATCCACAAATTTCTATGGTTACATATTACGGCAACAAAGCCACCCACTCAAATCACGGTCAGCCTTAAATTCATTCCCACAGTCTAGCAACATCTATATTA
Organism: Tachina grossa; assembly: GCA_949987645.1. NCBI lineage: Eukaryota > Metazoa > Arthropoda > Insecta > Diptera > Tachinidae > Tachina > Tachina grossa. The sequence goes on along the minus strand of OX465277.1, from coordinate 54,680,976 downwards.
GCATTAGAAAAAATAACTTTCACGTTTTACCGTGGGCATAAGGGCAAATCATTTCCATGATTTTCCCATCGGCATTAGGAAAAATCATTTTCCCGTCAGCATAATGACAAATCATTTCTATGATTTTCCCTTCGGCATTAGGAAAAAATAATAATCATGTTTTGCCGTCGGCATATACACACATAAAAACCTCATAACTATGAACCACCTTAATACAATTACACAAAATATACCACACACAAATTCCTGTGGTGAGCAGACAGACATACACTTAATGTAAAAAAAACTTACTGTAAACAAAAACTCATAATGTAAACAAAAAACATCAAAGCGCCGCCGAAAACACAAATTTCTAAGAATTTAACAATTTTAAAATTTTAATTACCCAAATTTTATAATTTCAGCCACAATTTAACAATTTCAACCATAATTTAACAATTTTAATTGAGCCCATTCCGCAACTACTAGTAGTCTCAGATTGTTCATTCGGCCGCAATTAAAATTGTTAAATTTGGATAATTAAAATTTGAAAATTTTTGGAAATTTGTTTTTTTCAGTGGGGTTTTGATGTTTTTTGCTTAGATTAGGAGTTTTTTGTTTACATTAACTTTGTGTGAATGAGTGATTTTTTTTGTTAACATTAATTGTGTGATAACGGGTAATTTTTTTTGTTGGGGTGGATTGAGTTGTTTCACAGTTGGAGGTTTTTCTTTTTTATTATGTGTGTATATGCTGACGGGAAAATCATGAAAATTATTTTTCCTAATGCCGACGGGAAAACGTGAAAATTAATTTTTCTATTGCCGACGGCAAAACATGATTGTTAATTTTTCCTATTGCCGACGGCAAAACATGATTATTTTGTTTTTCAAATACCGACGGCAAAACATGATTATTATATTTTCCTAATGCCGACCACAGAATATTATGTATAAAATGGTCAATCTGCATGAACAATTTTTTAGCCTTAGAGCTGGCTGTTAAGTGCTAGATTATGTATTGCAGCGATGAAAGAGCAGCGGCTGATAAACAAAGTTAATATCATAGCTTCATGTACCCTCATGAGTTATTATGAAGGCAAAGAAGAATATGATCGGGCTTCGCATTGTGCATACAACTGCTTGGAGTCGGATGATGTAAGTTAAATCGCAATAACTTTGAAAACAAAATACTATAATTAAAACTTTATTTTCTTTTTTGCTTTAGCATAAATCGGAAGCCTAATCCTTACTTAAAACTATCGAAAATAAACGCAAAATATTAATAACGCTAGGAAGAAATGCTGCTAACACTGACAACTTAGCCAACAATGAGGCCAACGCCAATACTTGCTCCGATGGTGACATGGAAATAGATTTAAGTGATTTGAAAATGCAATTCAATGAGTATTTAGGAAGTTCCACAAGCATGTTTGATTCGACTGCCGGTGGTACATCTGCAAGCTTATTTGTTCTTGTTAAAATGGGAACACTTAAAACATTTATTTGTTTAATAACTTTTAAGAAATTTTTTATCCGATATATTGTCAGAAGTTTATTTTAATTTGAAATTTATTTGCTAGTGGTTCAGCGTTGTCTATATATTTCATTGTTGCAAGCAAATCATCAGTAGACTTCAACCACACATTTTGAATTCTCAAATAGTTCTTGAAAGTCTGTGCATAAGATAAGAAGTTTGTGACTATTCAAAATGCGTGGTTTTTAAAAAGTGGGTATTTTACAGTGCTTTTAACAATTTCTTACAGTGCTTTTGGTGCTTTTTTGTTAAATAAAAATATTTTTAATTTAAAAAACTAAAATATTTTTAAGCGCTAATATCAGCATCTTTTAACTGAGCCTTCTTAAATTGTTTTCAATGACAATAACGAAACTATGTTAAAAACAATGTAGAAAACTTTTCATAATTGGGATTAAAAAATTTAATTTTTTTTTGCAAAATAAAAAACGGAAGTAACTGGAAAGTACCTGTAATAGCTGCGTTTGATTTTTAAATCAAAAAAAATGTTACCAGATTATTGGCCGCGCTGGCATGCTGGCGGTTTGCTCCGGCTGAAGCTCGCCGTTGGGGAGGGATCTTGCCAACCTTTCTAGTAATCACAGCCACAAAAAAAATATCATGCCAGCTGCTCTTTGGTGTCCTAAGAGAAAACAAAATTTATAATAAAAATAAAAAAAAAAGGAGCCGAAGCAAGTCTGGTTTACTCCCTGCACATACACACTATAAAACCCTCTGGCTGATGTTCTGCCAGGCCATTTGCCCACCCCTACTGAACTCATGTAAGTTCACCATGGCATCATAAGACAAATTTTGATGCCCCAAATACGAAACCCCTTTTTCATTACCTTCCCCTTTTACTTACCGCAAAAAAAAACTTAAGCCTTCATGTTTAAAACAAACTGAAATTTTCTAACAAAGCAATACTTTTACATACATCATGATTTATTAAATATAATGTTAACAAAAAAAACTTTTCAAAAGCAAATCATTATTTTGTAAATTATTGACAATGTAAGAATTATTTGAAATTTAAAAAAAATGAAAATATAAAATTGACGTTGAATAAAAAAACAAGTTTTGTATTATAATTTAATTACCATAGTAAAAATTTGAATTAATAAAAAAAAACATATGTATGTATTAAGAAAAATTTCACAATTGATATTTATACAATTTTACTTTGTGTATTTAAAGATTTCTTGATATAAAAAAACGCTTTTATTTTTGCCAACTCTTAATTTTGGGCCAAGATGGTCATTGGTATGGCCGTCTGTTCGTGGCTGTGTCCACAGTTCACGTTAGCTTCAGTTAAGTCAAATAAAACAATGTGCTTATACACGCACTATATATATTTCACCTTTTTTATATATTTTATTTATACAAAAAAAATATTTAGGGAAACTTTATATGTGTATATGGGATTAAACTCCCTACCCGAATTCGCTTAACTATGGCTTGAGCTCAACCCTACAGTAAGTGCCGCGCACTTTAGCCTAAAAACTGCTAAAGGACTGTTTAAAAAAAACGTAAGTAATCCCTAGCGATTTATTTTATATAAAATATTTAAACAAAAAAAAAGTTAATATATATAAAAATTTTATTCAGTTCAGTCTGTCTATGTCAGTGGTATTTCGTCCTTGTCAATTGGCACGATACCTGACTTTTTCTTAACTTTCAGCACTGGTGGATGATGGAGTTTGGTGGCGTTTACTGCCCACTATTTCTGGTGGTTCCCCTCTATTCTGGTGGTAGGAAAACTTCAGCACCTCTTGGCTTATTCACTGGCTGGTAAATATGGCTGCTTCCTTCTTTTGATTGATTTTGTTTTTTTTTTTTTTTTGTTTGGCCAATTATAATTAACTTGATTTTTTTTCAAAATGTTTAATTGCAATGTCTTGTTCTGTTTTTTTTTTGTTCTTTTTGTTAAATAACAAAACACTTGTATTTATTTAAGGTGTATCTGTATATATATATTTTTTTTTAGATTTTTAAATAAATTTGCAAAACTGTTATTAAACTTAACAAAACACTGGCCTTTTTCTTCCGTTCACTTTGGTAGGTCTATCAAGAATGAACAAAATCACAAAATCCACTCTTGCGGTGTCCGTGCCAAATCCCGTTTCTCTTTTATTTTTTTTTTTTATTTTATTTGTTTTTTTTTTATATGTAAGTGTTGACCCTTGGTGAAGCCTTCCACCATTTTCGGTAACTTCCTTAGTCCCTCCTAAACATTTTTCTTTTCTTTTTCAGCTATCATCAGCTGTTTTCCTCCTCTTACTTAAACAGTCACAATTAATTGATAGCATTAATTTTCTTCTTTATGCTTTATCAAGCACACTGCCTTACCCATCTATAGGGTGCACATTACAAAACCACACCATTCCTGGAGACTAACTAGCTTTCCAGGATGGGATGGAAAAAGTGCACTAGCCTGTAGCTATTTGCTTATTTGGATATTTTGGGTATTTTCCGAGCCGTCTCAGGGGAAATAAAATTTTCTGTCATCCCTATTTTAAATTCACCACTTTAAACAATTTTGTGGATTCTGGCAACACTGAAAGTTTGTATGAATGAACGAAACTGGACGAATCTATTTCTTTGTAGTACGCGTGGTTGTAAGAAAGCAGAAATAAAAAGGTAAGTAAAAAAAAAATTTCTACAATAAGAATTATTTAGTGCATATAGCCTAATATTATAATTTAACTTCTTTATTTTTCAGCTACCATTGAAGACGAGGTCATCACAAGGAGTTAAAAAGGTAAGTACGAAAAGATAATTTGTTCATTGACAATTTTTTTTTTATTTGTATAGTAATACCAAATATAGGCCTGCATGAGTATACCATGTAAAGGCCTGCATGAGTATACGATTTGTGCTTGTATATTTTTTTTCTCTGGGTGGTATAACCAACGCTGGAACAGTGGAAATATGTAAGTTTTTTTTTTTTTTTTTTTTCTCTACTTTTTTTTTTTTTTTTTTTATTTTTTATTTTTTATTTTTTTTATATACTTTTATTGTAATTTATGATACTAAATTACAATCCATGTGCTTGCTTCTAAAAAAGGTATGCATATTCAAACTGTGAAATGAAGTGCAGGGACTAAGACCACCGAAAATTTAAGTAAACTTTCATTTTCGGCGAATAGTACCCCCTACAAAAAAATGTGATTGATGGGACTTAAAGCCTTCAATAAGTATTTAAAATTCATTTGTTGTATATATTCTCAATTCGTTCCCCTGTTGAAGACTTTAAGGGTTACCTATCAAAAACTGACTTATCCTATTTTTCTTAATACTAATCACAGTTTTTCCACAGGTTAGACAAATTCAAAGAAGACCTGGGCCTGTGAAGAAACCCTTGAGAGCCACACTAATTCATTGGTACTTCATCTGAGTGAGTGGATCTCAAACCAAATACATATATTTATATTATTATATGAAACTAAGTATAAATAAACTAAAGTCCTATTTATTATTTTACAGATATTGCTTCATCAATAATCATTACCATCACAAAATAAGAAGTAGCTCCAACACTACCCCATCAACATATTTACTTTCAACAAATCATCATATTGTAAGTCTTAATTTCTAAGTTATTTATTTAATTAGAAGTAGCTATATTTTATATTCTAAGCACAGGGTCAATCTGATGTACACCTTCGCAGCATAAATTTACATATTTATCATATCAGACAGAAGCAGGCCTTTTATAAACATAAAAATTTAAAATTTACCTTCGCTTTGACTCGCCTTAAGACGGACTGGTTTCGTAATGTCCTAGGTGACTAATGGCCTCTAGCTCTTAATGACATAGTTTCCTAGAGTGTCGACGGGGCCACACCAATAGGTACATTATGAGTTGCTAATGTAACTACATAGCTAGCAACGCTGGCTTGAGTCGGTGAGGTACAAAATTTTCATTCATACTTTCAGTATATAAGGCTATTGCTTCTGGTATAAAAGTTATATGTGTATATTGCTGCATATGGTGAAGTACATAAGTTTGATCAGGTATATACAAAAATTTTTAAGTAGATAAGTGTTTATTATATTAACGCGTTTACTTGACCGGACTGTAAGACGAACTATTGCTTTAGATCTTTCCCGTGAAATATTCCCAACGATTTGCCCTTTAAATCTTCTACCTCATATAAACTATTTCCAACAGGTTTTACTATTCGACACTTTACAAATTTGCGTGAAAGTTTCGCGTTGAATCCTCCCTTAAAATTACTTTGCTGGAAATTCCTACGGTAAACTTCCTGCCCTGGAATAAATTTAACTAGCCTGCAACGCGTGTTATACGTCTTTTCGTTGCGTAGGTACGCTTTATGTAAAGTTTCGCGCATTTTATGCCTTATTAGTGATAATTTATCAGCTGCTGATATATCCAGCTCGTGGTCATCTAAACTTTTCAGCTTTCGGGCTAATTTGTAAATACTGCCATGGCCAATCATGTTCATACCGAACAGAGCAAAATAGGGAGTAATTCCAATTGAACTTTGAACTGATGATCTCAATGAAAATTCTATTTCGGACAAATGTTTGTCCCAATCAGACTGATCACCCTGCAGGTATGAACGTACTGCTGCCAAAATAGATTGGTTAACACGTTCCGACGCGTTCGCTTGCGGTGAATGCGTTGCCGTTCGCATATGTTTTACGCCAAAATTGGATACCAAGCCTGCAAACTCTTTACTCGTAAATTGTTTACCATTATCTGATACGATCGTCTCTGGTGTTCCGAATTTATGGAATACTTCACTTATTAAAAATTTTACAACGTTTTTAGTACTAGCTTTTGGCATAGCCTTAAGAAGTACAAATTTAGTGAGATGATCTAGTACAATTAGAATAAAACAGTTTCCATTTTTCGAACGTGGGTAAGGGCCGAGGAAATCAATGAAAATTCGTTGAAACGGACGTTCACTGATTATTTCTGCCCCCAGAGGCGGTCGTAGAGTGATATTAGCAGGCTTCGATTCTTTGCATGTTTGACAATTGTTCACGAATTCGCGGACCTGAATGTTTTGATTTGGCCAGTAAAAGTACTCCTTTATTCTTCGGAGAGTTTTACCAACGCCTCCGTGAGATGCCAGCGGTGAGTTGTGAGATTTGTCTATGATGGTTTTAGTCAATTCCTGAGGCACCCATATTTTCCATGAGAAGTCCTCATTTAAGGCTACACCATCATAAGGTCGTGCTCGCTTGTATACTATACCGTCAACTACTTTTAAGTCTGGCAACCGTTCAGAATTTGTTTCTATAGTAGAGACAAGTTCCAAATAGTCACTGGACTTAAACGTACTTGATTCGAGGTCGATCAATCCTTCTACATCTGCTGAGACTTCATCCATGACGTAGCGTGATAGAGTATCGGGTACTACATTTTGTTTCCCCTGTCTATGTTCAATGGTAAAATCATAAGATTGCAGATTTAGACTCCACCGAGCTAACCGGCCAGTAAGGTCCTTGTGTGACATAAGCCACTTCAGACTACTGTGGTCCGTTATCACGGAGAAGGGCATAAGTTCTATATAGGGCCTAAACTTCTTAATCGCCATGACAACCGCTAGACATTCACGTTCAGTGACAGAATAATTCCTTTGTGCCGATGTTAATTTCTTAGAAAAATATGCGATTGGGTGTTCATCGCCAGAATCATCTTTCTGGAAGAGGACAGCTCCAACGCCTACATCTGAAGCATCGCACTGGACGTAAAAATGCCTAGAAAAGTCAGGGTGAATAAGCAGTGGGCTCGTAATCAGAGCTTTCTTGAGCCGATCAAACGCAACTTTAGCTTCATCTGAAAACTTGAATTGCTTCCCCTTCTTTAGCGTGTCATTGATTGGAGCCGCAATGGTGGCATAGTCTGATATAAATTTTCTATACCAGCCTGCTGCCCCCATGAAGCTCCGCACTTGCTTAGCTGTTTTAGGGTAAGCAAAACGAGTAATCGTGTCCACCTTAGCCGGATCAGGTTTTAGTTTGCCACCTCCTACTATATAACCTAGATATCGTAGTTCCTTAAAACAAAATTTAGATTTTGCCACATTGATGGTCAACCCTGCCTCTGATAGACAACTAGCCACTCGTGATAACAATTCTAAGTGTGTTGCAAAATCTGGAGATACTATCAATAGATCGTCTAAATAGACGAAAACTCGATCACGAAGTGCTGCAGGGATCACCTTATCCATTAAACGGCACATCCTCTGGGCTGCATTACACAATCCAAAGGGCATGACCGTGTACTGGTAAAGCGGTCTTCCCGGCACCGTGAAAGCAGTTTTCTCCCTACTAGACGCATCTAGTGGTATCTGCCAGAATGCGTCTTTAAGATCGACACTAGATATGAAAATCGTATCTCCCAAGCGACTAAGCAAACCCTCAATGTGTGGCAGAGGATAGGCATCCTTGACTGTCAGCGCATTGAGCTTTCGAGCGTCCAAACACAGCCGATTCTTTTCGCCCTTGCGAACCAAAGTCACCGGGTGGCTCCAAGGACTCTCGCTGAGCTCAATGACACCAAGGTCAAGCATCCTATCAAGTTCTGCGTACATTAATTTCTGCACCGCCGGAGAGACAGGGTAGTGCCGATCTTTCACTGGAATTGCATCACGAGTGTCTATGTGATGCATTTCTAAATTTGTCTTGCCAAGGCCCTTTTTACTATAGCAGGGGAACAGCGATATGACATAATCTAATCTTTGTCGCTGTTCTTTTGACAGCTCATGGCACACAACCTCTAGATTATTTTCAGTCTCTTCAACGAGACTAACTCCATTTGTCGTTAGACTGTCTAGGTTGGCAAACATTTTAAAAACCTTCATAAAGTCGATACCCAAGAATAGCTCACGACTCAGAGTAGGAACTAAATAAAACATTATGACCTGCGTTGTTTGGCCAAATGTTACAGGTACCCGTACACGACCGACAATATTATGAGCGGTACCGTCTGCCGTTTTAATTTCGGTATAAAAGTCGTGAACCTGTAGTTCTGCCCTTTTTACAAAATCCATACAATTGCGGCCTAAACATGTTACAGTCGCCCCACTGTCCAAAAGACCTTCAATTTCAATGCCACCTACACTAATCTTTGTATATAGGCGGGAATCTCTTCCCTCGTATATACACGCGGACGAAATTTCATGTCTCAAACGCTTACGTAATTTGTATCTTTCACGTGCCTTTTTGATGCGCGTTGACACTGTGCCAAAAATTTTCCGTTTAGCCTCATTGTATTCTTGGATTCGAATATGAAGAGGCTTAAGCTCTCTTACTTTGGGCTTCGTTTCAATGCTACTATTTAAACGACTACTATTTTCTAAAATTCTAATGTGACTTACTGGAGATGATATTTGTTGAGCAATTTCTGGGTTTACACAGCGGTCGACCGCGCCTCCCCAGATTGAGACGGGTACCGTTGTTTGTTTCCCTGACATTTAGGGCACTTAGGAGTGACAACGTTTTCTCTACCACACCTAAAACAAAACTGTCTTGTAATGGGTTCAGGGCAATCAAAAAAACTATGCCCAACAACTTTACAGTTCCAACATGTGTAACCACTTGTGGAACGAATCCCATCTACTTCCAAATCAATCAAGGGCAAATCATCCTCCTCGTAGGTAAGCTCATTCACTCGCTGCGGTAAATTTGGACGCTGCTGATATAACATGCGCTGGTTAGCCAACAAATTTTCCGCACGCCGCACTTCGCGACAAAATTCGGATAACGTTTTCATTCTCATGGAGAATACCATCTGTGCCAGTGAAGGTTTTAGGTTACCTCTCATTATATCTACCAATTGCTCCTCTGCATATGGACTCGCTTGCTGATTTCTCAGTTTTATTACCGCGTTATAAAATTCATCAAATGACTCATTTGGTCTTTGCCTTCGATTCAAAATTCGCATTTGCACCTGATGCTCTTCCTCAAATTGGCGGTATTGATTCACAAGGGCTTTCTCGAGCTCCTCCCAAACACTAATATGCACTATTTTGCGATAATCCCAATACCAATCAAGTGCTGGGCCCTCTAACAAGAGATGAAAACTGCGAAGAATTTCGTCATCAGTGCAATTGTAGTCTCTACGCAAAGCTCCTACTCTGAAAATGAACTCTTGCACATTGATTGTTTTATTTGTGCCATCAAATTTTACACCCCATTTTGCCAGTTTGAAGCTATCTAGTAATTCCGATTGACTAGCCCTAGACGTTGACGGGTTATAGGGTTGATTTTGTGGTGGCTGAAAAACAGGTACAGACCATGCGTCTTGCTGATGACCTACAGCTGGATAGAAAGCAGTAGCGCCACTTTGTCGAGGCATCTGGCTCCGCATTTGATTTCTATACGCTTGTTGATATGGGCCTTGTGTCATCTGTTGCACCTGCGGCTGCGGCGGTATGGCTTGCGGCCTCTGCCAACCATTATGTGGTGGCTGATAGTCATTTGACAAAATAATTGGCGGTTGTTGTTGTACTGGTGGTTGTTGACACTGCAGATTTGCTTGTACACGTAAATACGGTTGTTGAGTTGGCACATTCGTTTGTACGCTTTGCTGATTCTTTGCAGTTTCGTGCTGGTAATGCGGTGCTGGAATTAATGGAGGCATTAATTGTGCTGCTCGAACATAGGTATTTGTTTGTAGGTGTTGTTGTTGCGGTTGATGTGGTTGGCTCCCAGTCACAACAGAAGGCCGGAAACCAACTGGTGGCTGGGAAAATGTTGACTGAGCTTGTGATGATTCAGGAGCTATGCCATCTACGACATGTGTTGTTACAATATTTGTCGTTTGTACACGATTGTCAGCTGCCGCCTCGGCCATGGCCTGTTTTACTTCAAGCAGGGCTCTTTGTATTTTATTATCGACCTCCTGGAGCCATTTTGTCTGACACAAGCCCATGGAGGCTTCAATGATTTGTAGAATTTCACTGAGACTTTGAGAACGTTCGGCATTTCCATTGGCTTCAGCTCTCTCCTGCGATTCACTACTAGTATGATTATTCGTACTGTTAAATGTGGGAGACCCTACAACTTGTTCAGCACTTCCAGAGCTAATTGGTAATTCCTGTACCATTGCTTGAACAGGGTTCATTGTAGTATATGTTGTTGTTGCTGGAACAGGTGAAGTGTTTGTCACTGCCACTGTAGTAAAAGCATTCGTACCACAAGTGGTGACTGCACTGGACGTAGGAGTGTTATTGGTGTCAGATAACATTCTACTCATACTTCGAGTCTCTACTACCATTAAAAGAAAAACTGACTAAATAACTATTAAAAAAAACAAAAATTTATTTTCTGATCAACAGAAGTTAAACACAACCCTTATTTCTTAGGATGTATAATGATGAATAATAAAATTGTATAAAATGTGTAATTGCCAAATAACACAAAAAAAATTTCCTTTGACTGTTTGACACTGAAATAACTGGGATCCAGTCGATTTCAAAAAAAAAATAAAAATGAAAAGGTTAATATTTCACTGTATGCGGCAGTATTCAAGGGGAAAATAAAATGAAAAAGGTATACATATATATATTTATAAGCAGATTCTGCAAATAAAAATCGTTCCTAGATGTTTGAAAAAAAATTATGAGGATTCGTTTTAAATAAACATAAATTTCCTCATAAAAGTTTCAAAAAAAAAAAAACGTTTGCATCTACAATTTGTATTGACAAATTCTACTTTTAAATTTTAGATTTTATACATGTGTGTGTATTTCAGTAAATACTTTTGATTTTCTTTTGTTTGTTTTTGGAGTAAACTTATTAATGTTTTGGTAAAATATATAAAACGAAAAAAAAAAACAAAACGGATACTATCAGCACCAAGCGATATTATTGCACTGCAGCTTAAAACTAAAAGACGCAAGTTTTAAGGACTAGCCACAATTATCCCTGTAATGCCAATTTCCCTCACTTTATCCTCATTATATTATATATATATATACGTAGGTAATAAGATTTATGTTTTAGTCTACTAGTTATTCACTAATTCGTAAATTATCAAAATTTTATTCCGGTCATATGCTCCACTATTAACCTTTTATATCACCCTGAGCAATTAAGGAATATATGTAAATGTAAACAGAAGAAAGCTTTAAGCCTCAAGTTGTTATAAAAAGTAATATCCCATGGATCCATAAGTGCTTATGAGACACTCATCCACTTCTAATGTCGCAACGCGCACCGTGGTTCTGAGCCACTAGTGTCGGGACTTACATAAGTGTGGGTGAGATGGCTCATAATCACTTCGTGGATTCCACATTGTAGCACATGACAAAAATTTTAAACAAAAGAGTACATTTTTTTCGCAAAATAACGTTGCTACTAGTTGAGGACTCTTTATTTAACTCAACTGGACATACGCCTATGCAAAGTAACGAACTCTATTGCATTTACCTACTACCTATTCAGACTTGCTTCGGGCCCCACGTTGGGCGCCATTTTTGTAATAGCTGCGTTTGATTTTTAAATCAAAAAAAATGTTACCAGATTATTGGCCGCGCTGGCATGCTGGCGGTTTGCTCCGGCTGAAGCTCGCCGTTGGGGAGGGATCTTGCCAACCTTTCTAGTAATCACAGCCACAAAAAAAATATCATGCCAGCTGCTCTTTGGTGTCCTAAGAGAAAACAAAATTTATAATAAAAATAAAAAAAAAGGAGCCGAAGCAAGTCTGGTTTACTCCCTGCACATACACACTATAAAACCCTCTGGCTGATGTTCTGCCAGGCCATTTGCCCACCCCTACTGAACTCATGTAAGTTCACCATGGCATCATAAGACAAATTTTGATGCCCCAAATACGAAACCCCTTTTTCATTACCTTCCCCTTTTACTTACCGCAAAAAAAAACTTAAGCCTTCATGTTTAAAACAAACTGAAATTTTCTAACAAAGCAATACTTTTACATACATCATGATTTATTAAATATAATGTTAACAAAAAAAACTTTTCAAAAGCAAATCATTATTTTGTAAATTATTGACAATGTAAGAATTATTTGAAATTTAAAAAAAATGAAAATATAAAATTGACGTTGAATAAAAAAACAAGTTTTGTATTATAATTTAATTACCATAGTAAAAATTTGAATTAATAAAAAAAAACATATGTATGTATTAAGAAAAATTTCACAATTGATATTTATACAATTTTACTTTGTGTATTTAAAGATTTCTTGATATAAAAAAACGCTTTTATTTTTGCCAACTCTTAATTTTGGGCCAAGATGGTCATTGGTATGGCCGTCTGTTCGTGGCTGTGTCCACAGTTCACGTTAGCTTCAGTTAAGTCAAATAAAACAATGTGCTTATACACGCACTATATATATTTCACCTTTTTTATATATTTTATTTATACAAAAAAAATATTTAGGGAAACTTTATATGTGTATATGGGATTAAACTCCCTACCCGAATTCGCTTAACTATGGCTTGAGCTCAACCCTACAGTAAGTGCCGCGCACTTTAGCCTAAAAACTGCTAAAGGACTGTTTAAAAAAAACGTAAGTAATCCCTAGCGATTTATTTTATATAAAATATTTAAACAAAAAAAAAGTTAATATATATAAAAATTTTATTCAGTTCAGTCTGTCTATGTCAGTGGTATTTCGTCCTTGTCAATTGGCACGATACCTGACTTTTTCTTAACTTTCAGCACTGGTGGATGATGGAGTTTGGTGGCGTTTACTGCCCACTATTTCTGGTGGTTCCCCTCTATTCTGGTGGTAGGAAAACTTCAGCACCTCTTGGCTTATTCACTGGCTGGTAAATATGGCTGCTTCCTTCTTTTGATTGATTTTGTTTTTTTTTTTTTTTGTTTGGCCAATTATAATTAACTTGATTTTTTTTCAAAATGTTTAATTGCAATGTCTTGTTCTGTTTTTTTTTTGTTCTTTTTGTTAAATAACAAAACACTTGTATTTATTTAAGGTGTATCTGTATATATATATTTTTTTTTAGATTTTTAAATAAATTTGCAAAACTGTTATTAAACTTAACAAAACACTGGCCTTTTTCTTCCGTTCACTTTGGTAGGTCTATCAAGAATGAACAAAATCACAAAATCCACTCTTGCGGTGTCCGTGCCAAATCCCGTTTCTCTTTTATTTTTTTTTTTATTTTATTTGTTTTTTTTTTATATGTAAGTGTTGACCCTTGGTGAAGCCTTCCACCATTTTCGGTAACTTCCTTAGTCCCTCCTAAACATTTTTCTTTTCTTTTTCAGCTATCATCAGCTGTTTTCCTCCTCTTACTTAAACAGTCACAATTAATTGATAGCATTAATTTTCTTCTTTATGCTTTATCAAGCACACTGCCTTACCCATCTATAGGGTGCACATTACATACCACATAATTCTCTGCATAATAATTGATTGAAAGTAGTATGCAATAAGCATTTGTTAAAGCTTACAGAAATATTTAATCATACTAAAGGGTGGTTACATTTTAAAGGCCGATTTTGGAATTTTCATAAGGCTGTTAATTTGTAAGTGCAAGGTAAACCAAAATGATCATGTCTACAACAAAATGTAGGTAAATTTGTATTCAACGCACAAGAGTGGTTAAATTTTAAGGACCGATTTCGATTGAAAACATGACGTTATCAACAGCAGTCAGTTGTTTTAGACAACGGGTAGCCAACCCCAAATTTTTTCATATCGTATTGACGTGCTGTCAATGTTGCCAACTGAAATAAGGGTGAATATCGCAAAAACAAAATCTTTTAAGTTAAGAGTACTTAAGAAAAGAGTGACGCTTTTAATGTATTCTTTATGTGTAAATTATTCTTCAGTAACATACATATCTTTATCTAAGCCTAAGCTTCACCTACTATTGTATGTATGTACATATGTATGTGTGTATATGCTCCCAGTTGGCCACGTCTTTAAGACATCTTTGACGACGGGTACAAGACAATGGTAAGTCGTAGAAGACATATTAAAGACAACTCCATACAAATCGTTGACGAAATTTTCATACAAATGGCGGCGAGGTCACACAAGACCAGATGAGCGACATTGTCGCTCAGATTGTCCTCAACAAGGCTTTATTGAAGACAAAACGTGTGACACTGTCGCTCAGATTGTCATCAACAAGGCTTTATTGAAGACATAACGAGGGACATTGTCGCTCATATTGTCGTCAACAATGCTTTATTGAAGACACAACGAGGGACATTGTCACTCAGATTGTCCTCGACAAGGCTTTATTGAAGACAAAACGTATGACACTGTCGCTCAGATGGTCCCCAACAAAGTTTTATTGAAGAGAAAACGTGTGACATTGTCGTTCAGATAGTCATGAACGCCGATTTCTTTTAAATTATCGATTAGAAAACTTAATCTACAGACGACATGTCGTACATGAATCGTCGAAGGCAATGTCGTCTAGGACGATTTGGACAACTGGGTTACTATATTATTTGACTCCTGGTTTTTTATTATTTGTTTTTACATACTTATTTTTATTAAATTAATCAAGATTTTGTTTTAATTAATGTATTAATAAATTCTGTTATTACATCTCAAATACTTTGTTTATTTTGAAGCAAAAATTTTAAATTATATTTTGACATTTTACGCTCTAAACTTTCTTTTTTAAAAGGCTTAATGTATTAAAATTTAAAAAAAAAATATGTTCGTGCTTTTTTAACCTCTTTTCGTATCTTATTGCGCTTTTTACCCTTCTTGCAACAGCTTAATGTGTTTTTGCTCTTCGTAGAGATACCAACACTGTACCAGAATAAGAAAATTCATTGTAAACTGGACTAATATTTTTTTAAATTACTACCTTTTTCTGAAACTTGTTGCTTTTTTATTATATGTTATTTTGAGCTTATATTCAAATTTCAATACAATTTCTAAATGTTTTTTCAACAAAAGCGTATCAACGCAAAACACAACAGTAAACGTTCCAATTTTTGAGTGATTTCCATAGAAATTTTTTAACAAAATGCTTGTTTAACATAATGTAGAAACAAGTTTTTTCTTAAGTAAGCGTATACTCACCGCAATTTATAGCAACAAAATCTTAAAAGAAGAAGTTATATGTCCAATATTTAAATTGCTTTTTATTTTTAATTTTTTTAGTATCTGTATAAATGTATTTATGTTTGTAAATCATGTTAAATTGTTACAAAAAGAACTCTGCGTATGTAAACAAAAATAACTTCCCAAATTTGTAAACTGAAAAATAAAATTAAAATATTTACTAATATAATATTTACTAATATAAGGTCTGTTCCAGATGCACAACAAAACAGTCCAAACTTGTACATAGTTATCCGAAAGCGTTCCAGATAGCAATTTTTGTGCAATTTTGAGAGCGAATGAGAGAGTAATTTTTTTCATTTCCTGTACAAACTAGTACGAACTTTTTCTTCTGGGTAAGTTCGGACAAGAATGAAAAATCAGCGGTTTTTTGTTTACATGTGAAACTGAAAAATTATTCAGAAAATTTGCAAATATAGGTTAAAAGTTTTTACACACAAATTTATTAAAAAGCAAAATGGAAGGTTTTTTGAACAAAGTTGAAGTTGCAAGTGCATTTGTGCATATTTCTCCATTTCTTTAATATAAAAATGCTCTTTTTAAATAATTCACTTTTTTGGAACTCATTTTCATTTACTTTTTACAGCTGTTGCCAATGATGCAAATTTTTTGTTTATATAATGTTATGCGTTTTAAGCGACTAAAATCACTTGCATTAAATTTAATGTAAAAATTAAGCAACATTAATAATTCAAGATGTGCAATTATGGTTTTTTGCGTTCCAGCAATTTTGGATAACTTTTGCATATTCAGAGAGTAATTTTCTTTTTTCTCTCATTAGTCCGAACTTGTACAAAATCTTGTGGAACACACCTATAATTAAT
The DNA here is from genome assembly GCA_949987645.1 of Tachina grossa. Taxonomy (NCBI): domain Eukaryota; kingdom Metazoa; phylum Arthropoda; class Insecta; order Diptera; family Tachinidae; genus Tachina; species Tachina grossa. The sequence continues at coordinate 54,664,596 of OX465277.1, read as the reverse complement.
AAACATCTTTAAAATATCTGGTAACGCTATGATAGAGTAGTGTTATTACTTCAGCTGTTGATTTTTTGGATTTTTTCTTGTTAAAAATTCGCAAATAAAATTCTTTTACTGTAAATTGCAGTTTGTGATTATAAATTTATGTAAGTTTTGTAAAATTATTAAGTAATATAGTGTTTATAATAGTGTTTCAAACATTGATTGGCATAACTACTGGATTTGTATTATTGTTGCTGTTGCTGCTTGCGGTTTACATGCATACATTTTTTGTTGGTACAAGCGTCGAGACTGATTGTTTGTTTGGTGTTGCTGTTTCTAGTCGCTATTTCGTGAGCTTTAGCTGTAATACAATATATTAAGAACAATTATTTACAATGACTGGTAAAAAGGTTATCTGTGGTGAATGCAATAAAGTTATTGGCAAAGGTGGATGTGTGCTATGCGAAATATGTGCTGTGTGGTTTCATTGGCGCTGTACGGAAGTAACGGAGGAGGTCTATTCCACAAAAGCAAAACAACACGGTATTTTTTTTAAATGCACTAAGTGTGGATCCTCACCTAACAGTACTAGAGACCTAAGTCTACAGATAAGTCCACTTCGCACCGAGCTGGATGCCTCTCCTAGCTGTACTAGTGACCTTAGCCTGCAAATTAGAAATGTTCATACCAAACTGGATGCTATTATGCTTGAATGCAATTAGCTACACACATAGTGGAGACTGTAAAAATGATTGAAAAATCCGCCTGCGATCTTCGAACTGAAATATTGTTAAGAGTTGAAAGGACTGAGGACAATATTGCCAACTGTTATACACAACTCAAAGACCTAGAAAAATGACTTGAAAGCAAGGTCAGGAAACAAGAAGCTATTACCAATGTGATCTATCATAGAGCGAACAGAACTGATATTGTTATCACTGGTTTGTCTACTGGTCTACCTAACCTTGAAAATGTTATTGTGGATTTGTGCAATTTCTTTGGTGTCTCAATAGATGCGAATGATATTCAGCATGTTTGTACTATGAATAAAAATAAATCCGTGTTAGTCAAATTTAAAAAGGTACGCATACGGGACAATTTGATGTTTGAATATCATAAGTTTAGATCACTGAAACTTAGTGACATTATACAAGGGGATGTTCATTCCAGACTCTATCTTAATGATCATTTTGCACCTATGGCAGCAAAAATGAACTACATGTGTAAGCAGTTGTTAATGAAGAAAAATATCACCAAGTTCAAAATTTATAATGCCGATAAGCCTAGAGTTAAGATTACTTATGTAGATGGAGCCTCTAGCTGGAATGACTTTTATGAATGTGAAAGTTTATTTGCGGAAGATGGAGAACAAATGAATGTATTCTTGTTTTTACTGTAGTGATTTTCTGCCTTCAATCATCATCAGCTGGTTATTAAGTATTATACAATTATATTCATTAATTTCCAATCAGTATTTGCATTATTTTACATTTTATTTTATTTTTTATATGCTTTTTAGTATTAATGGCATCTGGTTCCAATTTAGGTCGGGTGTCACATGACAATATGTATTTGCGTTCTATGTTGTATAACTCAGCTAATGTCTTCAGGATTGGTCACTTTCATTGCCAGAGTTTTAGTGTTTCTTCTAGAAGTACTAAAATAGATGAAATTCGCAATATTCTGCGAGAGAGTATTCTTGATGTGGTAGGAGTGAGTGAGACCTGGCTTAAGTCACACATATCATCTAATGTGGTATCCATTTCAGGCTATACTTTTTTTTCGAAGTGATAGGCCTGGACGGGGGACTGCTTCAATGTCTCAGGTGGAAAATGGATATGGTCAACGTGGTGGTGATGTTGGTGTGTATCTTTCAAATAAATACAAGGGCAAAGATGTTTTTACGTCAACGGATTTCGGTATCTTTGAGTCGATCTTTATTGAAATTAATTATTCTAACACAAAACATCTTCTGGGTGTAGATTATCTTCCACATGGGAATATTGAAGTAATGGAAAATCGTTTAAGTGATTTATTGGTAAGATATCAGAATATAGTTAGTATGGGTGATTTTAACTTGAATTTATTCGACATTGGAAATACAAACCTTTTACTTACAATGTGTAGACGATTGTGTTTGTCATATCGCCACAACAATTTACCAACACACTATGCTCATTCTGGATCCTGTTCTTTGCTAGATTATTTTCTCTTGAGCACGTCACTTACTGTAGGTATTTCTGGCCAAATGCAATGTCCTGCAATTTCGCGTCACTCATTTATTTTCATGATAATATTCTCTTTCGACCAAATGAGGAATTTGTTGAATACAAAAATTATAACAATACTAATATGGCTTTACTTGAGCGTCAAGTGCAGCACTTTGATTTTTCTAATTTTTACGATAGCTTTGATGTTGATTTTCAACTTTCTCAACTTATGACTTTTATTAATCAATTACACTCTTCTATCCCTATGAATAGATTTAGAATTTCTCCCACTGATGATAATTGGTTCAATATGCCCATTATTCAATATAATCTTTCACTTAGAGACCTAGCTTTCCGTGAGTACTTAACGCAGCCATCGGCAGATAATTGGCGATACTATTGTAGAGCTCGTAATAAATCTAAATCTATTATTAGACGATATAGCAATCTGAATATAAATTCTGCTAAGACTAAGGCTATGCTTTTTAAATCACAAAACTGTTTAGTTAATATGTCCATTTTTGTTGATGGTGAGGCCATTGAGTTTGTTGAGCGCATGAGATGCCTAGGTGTCGTTTTGGATAAAAATTTAGGATTTAGCCACCATATTACTGTTGTTAGCTCTAAAATTAATTTTACCTTACGAAGGTTATATTCTTTAAACCTATATCTGCTGCTGTCGATTAGGAAACGTGTTGCACACTCTCTGCTGATGTCGAACCTATTGTATTGCATTGAAATTTATTCAGGATGTAGTATTAATGACTTCAATAGATGCTCTTTGCTTTTCAATAGAATAATACGTTTTGTTTATAAATTAAAGCTTTAAGGCCACGATTCACCACACGTGATTCACTTTTTGGGTTGCAACTTCAGGAGTTTCGTTAACATCCTACTGTTGCCTGGATGGGGGCATTTCATGTCACCCCCATCACATTCAAGATAAATCTTGTAGCATATGCTTCTTCGAATAGTTTTTAACAGTTAAATTTTTCTTAGATATATATTTTTTTTAGAAATTTTTGCGTGTACAAATTAAAGCGCATCACATATTGTCATTTTATTTTGGAGACTGTAGTTATCCATATTTATATATATATATATATATATATATGTATATATATATATATATATTGTATTGTGGTTTCATTATCACTATAACCAGGAGTGTATAGTAAATATTAAAATCAACTTGACCGCAACATACATAACATCCAATTGCATTGAAAGCATTTTTGTGCACTGGACACTTGACACTCATGCATTCGGGCAAATACCGCTGCATGAAGTGTTAGATAAATGCATTGACAGACTGCTACGCAAATATGTATTTTGTACAACGGCCATTTGACACTCGCAAGTCTAATCAAAGGCCGCAGCATAAAGCATTTGAATAAATCATATTTAATAATAATGTGTTTGCAAAATCTAGCTTTTACAAGTTACTTATAAGACACACGCCGCACGTCTACCGTTAGAAACTAAAAGGGAACAATTTGCTTAGTAAGCCTATACCTTTTCTTTTCTCTCTTATGTTAAGATAGGTTAAGCATTATTCTCATAGTTAGTATATAAGCAGATGTAATTTAGTTTTAGAATCTTAATAATTAATCATCATTAAACAACATACCTAGCTGAGCTCAGGAAAATTAATTTAAACCGTTTTTTTATTTCAACACAAATAAACAAACATTACATGGCGATCCTGCCAACATCTGGAAGTGCTGACTCTGCACCCAGATTAAACCAACATTACATTTGCTATTGTTGCGAAATTTTAAATCGCACTAGCTAAAAAAAAAGAAGTAATCCTTTTTAAATACCTGACAGATAAGCCAAAAATCTGTCAGAAGAGAGGGAAGTCCGCCTAGCCAAAAAGCATATAATGTGGGAAAACCGGGCCACTAATCAAAATTGAGAAACATAAAAGCGGAAAGAAACAACTACTTCAGCAACACCTGATATTAATGTTTTAGACCAGCAGCCCAACAACATTGCAATTGATCAATCAAGGAAGTTTTGAAGGCATATAATATGGGAAAACCGGGCCCACAACCAATCACAATTGAGGATTATAAAAGGCGCAAAAACAAAAAAGACAAGGAAGAAAAACTTAACATCCCAGTAGGGAGGACGCTACCAAGATGTGGATGAGGATTGATGAGCTAGACCAGCTCATCCAACTTAAAACTTCACGTAACAATTAAAACAAATTTTTCTCTCTTTTAAAGAAGTACACTAATTGCGGCGCACTGTTAGGTCAGTAGGCGTTAACCGCCGTTGACAAATATTATTATATTATTACGTATTTTTTTCTCTTCCTCAATGTTATTATATAATTAAATATTAAAAAAAAATAAATTTAAATAAGATAATATTTTCTGTAATTAATTTTGTAAGGCCATTATAATGGATAGGATAAGGAGAAAACAAAACAAAAAACAGATTAATGTTATTTTTGAAGAAGAAAGAATTTCGTTAGAACAAATAGAACATTTAGCACAGATTTGGAAAATAATAGGAATGCCAGGTGCCCCAAATGAGGACGATATTTTAAACAATACTCATGTAGAAGAAATGACAGTTCGTACAATAAGGTGGTCAGAACGCATAGAAAAAGAAAGTAATAAGCACCAATAATTCAGTAAAGTAAATAAATTTGTAAATATGGATAAAATCTAACAGACAAAAATTAATTAATATTGTTTTTTCATCAATTTGGTTTTAACAAAGCAAGAAAAAGAAGAAAATTAAAAAGAAAAAAAATTTTTTTTTGTTTAATACAATAATAAAAGCTGTAACTATATAATATATATGATAGAAATATCAATTACAATGGAATGAGACCAAAATTTAACAACTGTATAATAGAAACAACCCAAATGGCTAGAAAAACTCGGACCTTCCCCTAAGATCAATGCAGTGAAAAGCAGTAATGGTATTTTGGTGCGTTTCGGTTATTTTTTGGTGCATTTTGCCTCTTCATAAACGCGAAATTTTGGTTAATACTCTTTTTTAAAAAGCGGGTATTTTACAGTGCTTTTAACAATTTCTTACAGTGCTTTTGGTGCTTTTTTGTTAAATAAAAATATTTTTAATTTAAAAATCTAAAATATTTTTAAGCGCTAATATCAGCATCTTTTAACTGAGGCTTCTTAAATTGTTTTCAATGACAATAACGAAACTATGTTAAAAACAATGTAGAAAACTTTTCATAATTGGGATTAAAAAATTTATTTTTTTTTGCAAAATAAAAAACGGAAGTAACTGGAAAGTACCACATAATTCTCTGCATAATAATCGATTGAAAGTAGTATGCAATAAGCATTTGTTAAAGCTTACAGAAATATTTAATCATACTAAAGGGTGGTTAAATTTTAAGGGCCGATTTTGGAATTTTCATAAGGCTGTTAATTTGTAAGTGCAAAGTAAACCAAAATGATCACGTCTACAACAAAATGTAGGTAAATTTGTATTCAACGCACAAGAGTGGTTAAATTTTAAGGACCGATTTCGATTGAAAACATGACGTTATCAACAGCAGTCAGTTGTTTTAGACAACGGGTAGCCAACCCCAAATTTTTTCATATCGTATTGACGTGCTGTCAATGTTGCCAACTGAAATAAGGGTGAATATCGCAAAAACAAAATCTTTTAAGTTAAGAGTACTTAAGAAAAGAGTGACGCTTTTAATGCATTCTTTATGTGTAAATTATTCTTCAGTAACATACATATCTTAATCTAAGCCTAAGCTTCACCTACTATTGTATGTATGTACATATGTATGTGTGTATATGTTACTATATTATTTGACTCCTGGTTTTTTTATTATTTGTTTTTACATACTTATTTTTATTAAATTAATCAAGATTTTGTTTTAATTAATGTATTAATAAATTCTGCTATTACATCTCAAACACTTTGTTTATTTTGAAGCAAAAATTTTAAATTATATTTTGACATTTTACACTCTAAACTTTCCTTTTTAAAAGGCTTAATGTATTAAAATTTTAAAAAAAATATGTTCGTGCTTTTTACCCTCTTTTTCGTATTTTATTGCGCTTTTTACCCTTTTTGCAACAGCTTAATGTGCTTTTGCTCTCCGTAGAGATACCAACACTGGTGAAAAGATAACCATATTGCCGACGATTTATCGCGAATAACAATAAATGACTTAAAAGACATGAATAATAAAATGTGTTCTATATTAAGAGTCATGACTAGATCGATGACCAATACAGAAAAAGAAAAGAATAGTAATAAACTAAATAAACAGCATAAATCTAATAAAAATAATGATAAGCCCAGTATATATGTACCTTTAAGAAACACTGACGTTAGAAAATACTATAAACTAAAGATTTCGCCCGGAAGATGTTATATCAAACGCGGAAAGTCTATAGTAACATATATACATATTAATGATTTGTTTACTAAAGAGAATTTTGACTTAGGACAATTTTTCGCTAGGCTCGAAAAAGTGGCCGGTAGACACAATATATATATAATTTAAAAGTGGCACCTAGTGAGAAAATTTTCGAATTTATCTCTATTAATGAATTTAAAATTATAGGCAATAAAATATTAAATAAAATTAAAGTAGCGCTACTAAATGAGGTGTCCCAAATTGCTAACAAGAATGCCAAGGCAATTGTTGAGTTTATGCTGAAATATCACGATGATCCCATAGAAGGAGGACATTGTGGACTATATAGAACATTAGAAAAAATAAAAAGATATTACTATTGGAAAAATATGTCCAGACATATCTAAATACGTAAAAACATGTCATAAATGTCAAACGGCTAAAACTGTAAAACATAACAAAAGTCCAATGACTGTGACACCAACGCCAACAAAACCATTTGATACGGTAGTGGTAGACACAATAGGACCATTTCCGAAATCATTAACTGGAAATGAATACGCAGTCACACTAATATGTGACATGACTAAATATTTGGTGACAATACCAACACCGGACAAGACAACAAAAGCAATCGCAAAAGCGATATTTGAAAATTTGAAACTTACCTATGGTCCGATGAAGACGTTCATTTCAGACATGGGAAACAGAATATAACAATTCTATATTAACAGAGCTTTGTAATCTACTAAAAATTTAAAAACTAACTTCGACGGCTCATCACCACCAAACAGTAGGCACAATAGAAAGAAGCCATAGAACCTTTAATGAATATGTACGTTCCTACATATCTACAGACAAATATGATTGGGACGAATGGCTAAAATATTTTACTTATTGTTTTAATACAACACCTTCAACAATACATAATTATTGTCCTTATGAGTTAGTCTTTGCAAAAACACCTAATAGTTTTCAGATATTCAATGTAGATAAAGTGGCACCACTATATAACATATACGACTATGCCAAGGAAACAAAATTTAGGTTAGAAGTAGCATATAAGAGAGCTCAACAACTACTGAATAAGCATAAACTTAGACAAAAATTAAATTACGATAAGGAAATAATAGAATATAATTTTAAAATAGATCTAGTTTTACTTAAAAATGAAGCAGGTCATAAATTAGAAACCCAATATAGAGGACCTTACAAAATTAAGAAAATAGACTTAAGAAATAATGTAATTATAGTTGATAAGAAAACAAATAAAACACAAATAGTTCATAAGAATAGACTTAAGCCATATAAAACTAAATAAAATAATATGTATACATGTATGTCCGGACTACAAAAACAAAAAATAAATATATAATTGTATTCGTATTATATAATTTAAAATAACAAATTGTAAAAGAATGTCCATAAAACTAACGTTATATGAACATTCTTGTAAAAGGTGGAGGTGTGGCGTGGTTTCATTATCACTATAACCATATAGTAAACATTAAAATCAACTTGACCGCAACATACATAACATCCAATTGCATTGAAAGCATTTTTGTGCACTGGACATTTGACACTCATGCATTCGGGCAAAAACCGCTGCATGAAGTGTTAGATAAATGCATTGACAGACTGCAACGTAAATATGTATTTTGTACAACGGCCATTTGACACTCGCAAGTCTGATAATGTGTTTGCAAAATCTAGCTTTTACAAGTTACTTATAAGACACACGCCGCACGTCTACCGTTAGAAACTGAAAGGCAACAATTTGCTTAGTAAGCATATATCTTTTCTCTTCTCTCTTATGTTAAGATAGGTTAAGCATTATTTTCATAGCTAGTATATAAGATGTAATTTAGTTTTAGAATCTTAATAATTAATCATCATTAAACAACATACCTAAGAGCTTCTAGCTGAGCTCAGGAAAATGTGTGTATATGTATATATATATATATATATATATATGTATACCTTTATGAAGATAAAATTTTTCTAACCATTGTTTGTTATATAATCTTTATTGTTTTAATAGTTGTTGCCTACATAAATAAATTTAAATTTTTATATTATTCTACCAACTATATATGGCTCTATGAGCTCGGTAGGTTTTTTTGAAATAAATAAATAAATACATATCTTTGATTTTTAATAATTACAATTAAACATTTTATTAATAAGAAATAATAATAATTTTATTAATAAATAAGAATACTTATGCCATCAAAGTCTAAAGTTCCTTCTTAAATGCATTTTTTATCGTTCCAGTTTAGAGTTTTAGGGATCGAATAAAGTTTTGGAACAGCTATTTCTTTCAGAGTCTTTTTGGTTTTGTTGACGTTCATATATGTAAATAAAAAAAAATTTGTACTATTAAAATTGTATATTTAGTCAAAACAAAAATTGTATCTCTTTTGAATAATTTTCTGTAGCTGTAGGGCTTTTCATTTATTGAAAAGTTATTTCTTTTTCGTATCAAGTGCTTGTAAAATAGAACACAGAACGAACACATTTCTTTTTTCTATAACCATCATGGTTCTTTCCAATGTACAAGAATCCACCCTTTTCAATTCACTTTATATATATGTACACATTTGTCTTATTCGTGCCAAGTACTTGTAAATAAATTCAGTAAAGTGCGACTCTGACTCGCGCACGGAGGGTTCTGTACGAACACTAGATATGTAATTTAATACAAACTCCATCCTATATTATATAGTTTTGTCATTTTTTTCGTTTTTGGGATCTTTTCGGTTTTTTGTTTTGGCGGATTTTGCGTATTTTCGGTTTTGGCGATTTTTTTAAAGTTTTGGCTCTTTTTTAGTTTTAACACTTTATTTTCTTGTTTTGGAGATTTTTTTCGGTTATTGGCGTTTTTTCATTTCGGCGATTTTTTTATTTTTGGCGATTTTTTTCATTTTTGCGATTTTTTTTTATATAAATTTTTTTTAGTTTTGGCGACATTTTCGCGTTTTGGCGATTTTTTTCGATTTTTGGCGTTTTTTTCATTTTGGCGATTTTTTCGAATTTGGCGATTTATTTTAGCGTAAGAAATTTATTTTCTAATTTTGGCGATTTTTTTCGTTTTGGCAATTTTTTTTAATTTTTGGCGATTTTTTTTCGTTTGGCGATTTTATAATTTTTTGGTTTTTTTAGTTTTACCGTTTTTGAAAATTTCAAGTTTTTGGCGATTTTTTTAAGTTTTGGCTCCTATTATAGTTTTGACACTTTATTTTCTTGCTTTGGCGATGTTTTTCGGTTTTTTGCGTTTTTTCATTTTGGCAATTTTTTTATTTTTGGCGATTTTTTTCATTTTTGCGATTTTTTTAATTTAAATTTTGTTGCGAGCTGCGTTTGTTTCTGCTATGTAATCACCTGACGAGGTTCCCAACCAGCTCTCAGTTCTCAGGTAGGTTCCAACCCTTCTCGCCTGTGATTAGCAGCTCCAAGCAGAACATTTAATGTAACAAATCAAAACAAACAAAACTGAGAAACTAAACACACTGCATATCACAAACACATTTCTTTACATAGAGAAAGATGACATTTCCTCTATTTGCCCGCCCAACCTTGTTATGGTAGGTACCTAAAACAAATATTGACCATAACCCTCACATCCACTCGACCGTTTCCTTCCACTTACCAGTCCATTATTACCATAACTTAACTGAATCACTCTGCCATACTGATTTTCTTTCAAACACTTAAATCATAATTTATTTCACAAACAAAAACTAACGAGAATATGAAACTAAATTACAATAGTTACTTATTTTATATACAGATGATTTTAAATTTAAATATAAGCTTAACCTAAAAGGGACATAAATCTCTGTTCTTCCTGTTGTACTTTATATATTTTTTTCTATTCTTTTTTTATTTTTCTTTTTGACTATAAAGCTCAAACTAGTTAAACACCTAAATATAGGTTAACGACTTAATATTTACTATATTCTTACTGAAGGAGCTCCCTAAGTTAGAATTTATATAACCTTTTCATATACAATTTTAACAACTACCGCGCCTAATTTGAGCACCTACAGTTCAAACGTTTATTACTTTATCTTTCTACTTTTCTTACGGAAATACGGAGATTTATGTTACCTTTTTTCTATGCTATGTAGATATGTACGTGTATGTGTAAATATTTAAAAATGACTTATATATAAACAATAATACTCAACTATTTCACAAATTTGCTCTAATTTTTCACTAATAATCCACAAAAATTTCTATTTCCCTTGTCATATGGGGCCTTAAGCTTTTCACTTCCTGTTTTTTTATGTTGATCTTTATGCTTTTTGTTTTATATGTATCAATTATGTGTAAGGGTACGTGTGTGTGTTTTCTTTTTTCTTTAATTTGTTTTACACAGCACGAACAGAAAGGTATTTCTTTAAAATTCTAAATGATTAGATAAATAATTTTTTTCTAAAATTTTTATGTGCCAAGAATGGGTTTTTTTTTTGAAGGATCCCGGTTTCCAGTACATTAAAAAAGATTTAAACTTGTTACCTGGCTATATCCTACTCTGTATTTTCTTGTGATGTCTTCACTATACTGCTCCTTTCTTGGATAATAGTCAGGTTTTTTTATTTTATTGTCTCCACAAATTTATAATTTTCAAGGACCAGAAAAACCTTTAGTAATATTTAATCTGACACTGACTCAGCACGATTTCCACTTTGTTTTTTTTTTTGTTTTTTTTTTGGTACTGTTCAGTCTCTGAACGATGCAAATTAGCTTTGCGTACGAGTGGTAGTGCTCGCCCGCAACAAAACTCCGGTCTCAATGGCTCTAGCCAGAGGGGACGGTGTGCGGGTAACTAAGACGCAAGCAGTACAACGTGGGGAACTCCCACACCCTGACAAGAGTCTCCACTAAATTTGGCCGGGCATACAACTATCAGCAATTGATGTACCTATAAGGACAGATACGTTTCTATATGTCATCGATAAAGGATCGAGTGCATGAAATTTTATTGTCAACGATCTATCGATGTGTGTCATGACGACGAGACAGGACATTTCAATTTGAGTTAAACAAAAAAAAAAAACAAAACATGAGCACATCTCACTTCGAACGATTTCCCAATGTACGGATTACAAAGTCGATTTCTATCAACTGTTTTCACTGGGCAGCTACTAGATTACGGGAAGTATATACACATGTATAACTATCCTAGGAACTATTACTTTGTGGTTTGTTATTACAGGGTATTTGGACTATTACAGGATATTTTATTGGACTAGAAATGATTCTATAAGATTGGTCAGTTTGGGGTTTATCGTCCTGGACACAACTGCTGGTATGTAAATATGCGAGATTATACTTATCGATTTAGCTAATCATAATATTGCACGTAGTTTTGACATATAAACGAAAAATAGTTGTAAAAAAAAATCAGGTACTTGGTGTGGTATTAGAACGACACGAACACAAATATAAATTAATAAATCTAAAAAAAAACTATGTCAATTGTGTTACTTATCCTAATATTGCACTATGTACTGATTTTATCACAGATCAAGAGTTCTTTGGTTTCGTTTCTAAGATTTTATGTCTTTGACATGAAATATGCCTATGCGCTTTCCATTTAAATCTTCCAGTTCATACATATTGTTCCCTATTGGTTTTGAAATCCTACTTTTAACGAATTTCCTGCAAAATTTCGCGTTAATGTTCTTACCAAAGTCGCTGATTGTAGTGTTTCTTCGAAAAACTTCCTGACCGGGGACGAATTTAACTTTCCTTGCTCTTTTATTGTATCTTATGGCGCTTTTTTCGTAAGCATCGTGCATATTTTTCTTAACCTTTTCCCTTATCATTTCTAGTCTTTCATTATACGCAGTATTTACGATTTCGTGGTCAGTTAGAGACATTAGCTTTCGTGCTAGCCTATAATCAGCCCCATTGTTAAACATATGAAATCCAAACAGTGTGAAAAACGGAGTGTAACCCATAGCTGAGTGAATTGAGTTTCTCAGTGCATACTCTATTTCGGGTAAATACAGGTTCCAATCTCTGTGGTCCTTCTTCAGGTACGCTATTATGGCCGCAAGCACTGATTGGTTAACCCTTTCAGCGGCGTTCGATTGTGGAGAATACACTGCAGTTTTCATGTGTTTGATACCAAACGTCTCTACTAGTTCCTGGAAACCTTTCGAAATAAATTGTGCCCCATTATCGCTATGAATTATTTCAGGCACCCCAAATTTATAAAATACCTCCTGAGTTAAAAATTTTACAACGTTTGTTACGGTAGCTTCTCTCATAGCTTTTAAAAAAATAAATTTTGTAAAATGGTCCATGACTAGGAATATATAGCAGTTTCCGCTTTTAGAGCGAGGATATTTCCCTAAGAAATCCATGTATAACTTTTGAAACGGCCGTTCAGTCACCACCTCTTGACCTATTTCGGGCATTAAACTATAATTCGTGGGCTTTGTTTCTTTACACACCATGCAGTTTCTTACGAATTCTTTTATTTGTATACTCGTTTTGGGCCAATAATAAAACCTTTTTACTCTTTCAACCGTTTTGGCCATTCCTCCATGAGCGGAAGTGTTTGTTGAGTGAAGTTTTTCAATTATGGCATGTGTAAGATTAGGGGGTATCCACAACTTCCATTGGCTTGTCTGTTCCACACTTGATTCACAATTAGTTCGCTTGAAAACTTTCCCATCCACTACCTTGAGATCTGGTAGACTGGTTTTATTGTCTTGTATTTGCTTAACTAGGTCAGTGTATTCCTCAGATTGAAACTCAGTTGTCTCGAAATCCAATAAATCTTCAGTTTGTATTTCCTCAATATTTTCCTGTGGAATTCGCGAAAGCATATCGGCAATCACGTTATCCGCTCCTTTACGGTGCTAGATTTGAAAATCAAACGATTGGAGTTGCAACGACCACCTAGCCAGTCCTCCACTCAGGTGTTTGAGCGTCATCAACCATTTTAGACTAGCATGGTCGGTTATGACTGTGAAAGGCATCATTTCTACATATGGTCGGAATTTACGTATTGCCATTACTGCTGCTAAGCATTCTTTCTCCGTTACAGAGTAGTTTGGTTGACATGGATTGAGCTTTTGAGAGTAAAACGCAATAGGGTGCTCTTCGTTTTTCTCATTGAGTTGATACAATACGGCTCCAATTCCATAATCCGATGCGTCATGGATGTAGAAATGTTTAGAAAAATCGGCATGTCGCAAGACTGGTGCGGAAGTTAGAGCCCTCTTCAGTTTCTCAAAAGCATCTCCTGCTGCTGGTGTTAACACAAATTTCTTACTCTTTTTTAGGGTATCTGTTAAAGGCGCTGATATCGTTGCGAAGTCTATCTATCTATCTATCTATCTATATATTGAACCCTAAATATTTCAATTCCTGGAAGCAAAATTGTGACTTTTTAAGGCCTATCGTTAGATTTGCCACCTTCAAACATGTAGCTACTTCCCTCAATAACTCAACGTGCTCCTCAAACGTACTTGATATGACTAACAAGTCATCTAAGTAGGTAAATACTTTTCCCTTCAAACGATTTGGTATGACTTTTTCCATAAGTCGACAAAGTCTTTGTGCCGCATTACATAGGCCGAATGGCATTACTCTAAACTGATATAATGGCCTGCCTGCCACAGTAAATGCTGTATAGGGTTTGCTTTCTTCATCCATTTCGATTTGCCAAAATGCGTATTTTAGGTCGACGCTACTAATAAAGTGAGTTTCATCAATCCTACTTAAAATTCCGTCAATATTTTGGAGCGGGTACGCGTCTTTCACCGTGAGCTTATTAAGTTTTCGCGCATCTAAACAAAAGCGATTTTTTTCCTGGTTTTCTCACAATTGTGGTTCTGTTAGACCATGGACTCTCACTTAATTCAATTACTTTTAGGTCGAGCATAGTATCTATTTCGTAATTTCCTGAATAGCAGGTGAAATAGGATAAAAACGATCTTTTATTGGCTCTGCTCCCTCTATCAACTTTATTGTGTGTTTCTCTAATGGAGTTACTCCTAAGCCTTTCTCTTCAAAAGTATCGAATTCCTTTAGAACATTTTCTAATTTTTGCTCGTTACTTAAATCACGTGGCTTCAATTTATACTCGCTCACTTCAGAAGTAAAATCACTTTTCAACTTTTCGATATCTACGGCTTCTACTCTGACTATTTCCGGGGCCAAATTAAATAATCTCCAAAAATCTATTCCTAAATATAGTGGTTGTTCCAAATCTGGACAAAGATACAGAAGTATTGTTTTCTCTTGATCTTTGTACCTTATGGATGTATTTACTTTGCCAAGTATCCTACAATATTGACCACTGGCAGTTTTCGCACTGGTCAATATAGTTTGGATATCTAAGTCTAATTCTTGTACTAATTCCCTACAGCCCTTTCCTAAAATACTAACGAATGCTCCTGTATCCAATAATCCCTTAATTATTTTACCCTCAATCATCACCTCAGCAAAAACTCTGTTATCCTGCCGTCCTTCATTAGCCCTATTTATTGATTCTACTACCAACTGCCTGTTTTTCTTGCGTTCTCTGAATTTTTCTCTAACCTTCATAATTCGATTGGAAACTCTACTAGATCTCTCTTCATTGAATATACGTTCGCGTACTTTATCATAATTTTCCTGCCTAATATCTCTGGGTAAATAATGTCTCATATACGGCATGTTCTCAATCGCTTTTATGTTTTTGTCGTGAGAAGCGTTCAGTTTTTCGTTGGGGATTGACTTCCGGACGCTCGTGGGTTCCCCATTGTTCCCAGGCTCCGATTCTGGTTTCCCTGCTGACATTTCGGGCATCTGGGGGTTATCACATTTGGATGACCACACTTGTAGCAAAATAGAGACCTTTCTAGGGACGTACACTCCATGAAGACATGTCTCCAATCTGCTTGCAGTTCCAACAAGTAATTAATTGATTTCTTTGTTGCTGGTTTACTTTTATTGCTGCTACTTCTTCATAATTTTCTGCAGGACTAATGCACTCAATTTCATCCTCTTGATTTTCCAGATAAAATTCATTCACGTATCTTGTGGAAAGTTTTTCTCGGCTTCGTTGCATTCGACTCTAAGTTGTTCCACTGATGAAGCCGCTATTGGATAGACAATTCTTCCTATGCTTTCCTTAACGTTCCTTTTCAAAATTTTTATGAGGTCGTACTCAGGAATGGGTTGTATTAAACGTGACCTTATTTGACACATAGCGTGGAAGAAACTGTCTACTGACTCTCCGCTCAATTGCTTCCGCTCTACCAATTCCCTCATAATCTCAAAGTTCGATCGCTTTATTTGATACTGAGCCAACAGAGCGTGTTTCAACCAGAGCCAATTTACCATGCCATGGGTCTTAACAAACAACCAATACCATTCTCTGGCTGGTCCAGACACAAGCAAATCGAAATCTCTCAACACTTCGGACCATGGTATTTGATAATGAGCTTGAAGGTGCTCCAGCCGAAATACAAAATCATCAACACTTATATGTGTTGGATTGCCATCGAATATTATTCCTAGTTTGTCTACTCGTATTCTAGCTATTTCAATATTTGGCGGTATACCTGTGGTGTTCATAATAGGCAACGCAACATTTCCCCCAATGTTTGTTGAGCTACTATCGGAGCTGTTTTCTGATGCCGGCCTTATATTAACCCTACCTCCTGCCTGAGACGAACTTGCACTGTAAGGTGGATTTGTACCAGTCGCATTTACAAACAATGTATTCTGATTACCTGCCGTAGACCTAGACAATTCTATTACGTGCTTAGAGAGCTCTTCGATAGTCTTCCTAACCTCAGACATTTGTGACGAAACCATATCTTTAACTTTATCCTCTAAGTACCTTTGAACTACCAACGCTTCATCTATAACTAAATCCCTAACTCCAGAGGCTATATCTTCCCCTTGACGTGGTGGAGCGCTATTAGATGTACTCGCTTGGCCGTTCTCCATATGATTTCCCGCATGTATGGTCTTGGAGTGATCTATAAACTGATTCGCATTTTGGTCGACATTTTTGTACGAGTTCTATTCGCCTACAAGAGAATCTTTTTTTTTATATATCAATTGAGATAGAAATATGTTTTGGAAAAATTTAAAAATAATAATTGTAAAATGTAAAAATGTTTACCGGAAATTCCGAATAAAAGTAAATAAAATGGATAAATATTGGGTAAAAATAATTAGTAAAAAACTAGTAATTAAAGACTTAAATATTTGTTAAATAAAAGTAAATATCTTTCTTAGATGAAAAATTAAACAACTAAAAAAAGTTCTAAAATAAAGTAAAAGTATTTTGAAACATACAAATCAAACGCTACAACAAATTTAGACAAAAAAAAAATAAAAAAAAATAATAATAAAATATTTGCTTTTATGATTGCTTAATTTTCGCTTTGTTTTAATCTATGTATATATATATATATATATATATATATATATATATATATATATATATATTCTTCTTTCAGCTTGGTAATAATGGACGGACGTGGAGGTCGCAGCGGTTCATTGGTTAATTTTCAATGCGAATGTGATATGAAATCGATTTAAATGAACAAATGTATTTATATGTTTTTATAAGTCCGTGTGCTATCATACGTCGTTCAACCCCTTTTTACGTTAAGACACGAGATTATGATAACTGGTAAGTATTAAATACAACATTATTTATGACATTCATAAAGACGGCTATTTAAACTTTTCCGATTCACGAAGACCTATTCTATATAAACGAACTCAATACTTTACTAATAAGAACAAAAAAAAAATGAAACAGACACTGTACATTGAACATGTTAAAGAACAAACTAGCAGTTACAGTCGATTGCTTCTAGGTGTACTACGTTGATGAAATATTGCTAATTGATCTTATCGTACAACTTTGCTACTTTCTTTGTATCGCAAAGGCTACAAATCGTTCCTTTAGTTTTTCTATCATCATTTTGGTCTATTGGAAAGTAATCTATTGGGCTATTATATGTGTAGATATCAAAACATGTTTTTATTTTACAACTTGTATTATCATAACTATTTATGACAATAGCTAAATTGTATCATTATGTTTGGGCGCCATTTCTGTTGCGAGCTGCGTTTGTTTCTGCTATGTAATCACCTGACGAGGTTCCCAACCAGCTATCAGTTCTCAGGTAGGTTCCAACCCTTCTCGCCTTTTTTACATAGAGAAAGATGACATTTCCTCTATTTGCCCGCCCAACCTTGTTATGGTAGGTACCCAAAACAAATATTGACCATAACCCTCACATCCACTCGACCGTTTCCTTCCACTTACCAGTCCATTATTACCATAACTTTACTGAATCACTCTGCCATACTTCATCTATAACTAAATCCCTAACTCCAGAGGCTATATCTTCCCCATGACGTGGTGGAGCGCTATTAGATGTACTCGCTTGGGCGTTCTCCATATGATTTCCCGCATGTATGGTTTTGGAGAGATCTATAAACTGATTCGAATTTTGGTCGACATTTTTGTACGAGTTCTATTCGCCTACAAGAGAATCTTTTTTTTTATATATCAATTGAGATAGAAATATGTTTTGGAAAAATTTAAAAATAATAATTGTAAAATGTAAAAATGTTTACCGGAAATTCCGAATAAAAGTAAATAAAATGGATAAATATTGGGTAAAAATAATTAGTAAAAAACTAGTAATTAAAGACTTAAATATTTGTTAAATAAAAGTAAATATCTTTCTTAGATGAAAAATTAAACAACTAAAAAAAGTTCTAAAATAAAGTAAAAGTATTTTGAAACATACAAATCAAACGCTACAACAAATTTAGACAAAAAAAAATAAAAAAAAATAATAATAAAATATTTGCTTTTATGATTGCTTAATTTTCGCTTTGTTTTAATCTATGTATATATATATATATATATATATATATTCTTCTTTCAGCTTGGTAATAATGGACGGACGTGGAGGTCGCAGCGGTTCATTGGTTAATTTTCAATGCGAATGTGATATGAAATCGATTTAAATGAACAAATGTATTTATATGTTTTTATAAGTCCGTGTGCTATCATACGTCGTTCAACCCCTTTTTACGTTAAGACACGAGATTATGATAACTGGTAAGTATTAAATACAACATTATTTATGACATTCATAAAGACGGCTATTTAAACTTTTCCGGTTCACGAAGACCTATTCTATATAAACGAACTCAATACTTTACTAATAAGAACAAAAAAAAATGAAATAGACACTGTACATTGAACATGTTAAAGAACAAACTAGCAGTTACAGTCGATTGCTTCTAGGTGTACTACGTTGATGAAATATTGCTAATTGATCTTATCGTACAACTTTGCTACTTTCTTTGTGTCGCAAAGGCTACAAATCGTTCCTTTAGTTTTTCTATCATCATTTTGGTCTATTGGAAAGTAATCTATTGGGCTATTACATGTGTAGATATCAAAACATGTTTTTATTTTACAACTTGTATTATCATAACTATTTATGACAATAGCTAAATTGTATCATTATGTTTGGGCGCCATTTCTGTTGCGAGCTGCGTTTGTTTCTGCTATGTAATCACCTGACGAGGTTCCCAACCAGCTATCAGTTCTCAGGTAGGTTCCAACCCTTCTCGCCTTTTTTACATAGAGAAAGATTACATTTCCTCTATTTGCCCGCCCAACCTTGTTATGGTAGGTACCCAAAACAAATATTGACCATAACCCTCACATCCACTCGACCGTTTCCTTCCACTTACCAGTCCATTATTACCATAACTTTACTGAATCACTCTGCCATACTGATTTTCTTTCAAACACTTAAATCATAATTTATTTCACAAACAAAAACTAACGAGAATATAAAACTAAATTACAATAGTTACTTATTTTATATACAGACGATTTTAAATTTATATATAAGCTTAACCTAAAAGGGGCATAAATCTCTGTTCTTCCTGTTGCACTTTATATATTTTTTTCTATTCTTTTTTTATTTTTCTTTTTGACTATAAAGCTCAAACTAGTTAAACACCTAAATATAGGTTAACGACTTAATACTTACTATATTCTTACTGAAGGAGCTCCCTAAGTTAGAATTTATATAACCTTTTCATATACAATTTTAACAACTACCGCGCCTAATTTGAGCACCTACAGTTCAAACGTTTATTACTTTATCTTTCTACTTTTCTTACGGAAATACGGAGATTTATGTTACCTTTTTTCTATGCTATGTAGATATGTACGTCTATGTGTAAATATTTAAAAATAACTTATATATAAACAATAATACTCAACTATTTCACAAATTTGCTCTAATTTTTCACTAATAATCCACAAAAATTTCTATTTCCCTTATCATATGGGGCCTTAAGCTTTTCACTTCCTGTTTTTTTTATGTTGATCTTTATGCTTTTTGTTTTATATGTATCAATTATGTGTAAGGGTACGTGTGTGTGTTTTCTTTTTTCTTTAATTTGTTTACACAGAGAGGTATTTCTTTGAAATTATAAATGATTAGATAAATCATTTTTTTCTAAAATTTGTATGTGCCAAGAATAGGTTTTTTTTAAGGATCCCGGTTTCCAGTACAGAAAAAAAGATTTAAACTTGTTACCTGGCTATATCCTACTCTGTATTTTCTTGCGATGTTTTCACTATACTGCTCCTTTCTTGGATAATAGTCAGGTTTTTTTATTTTATTGTCTCCACAAATTTATAATTTTCTAGGACCAGAAAAACCTTTAGTAATATTTAATCTGACACTGACTCAGCACGATTTCCACTTTGTTTTTTTTTTTGTTTGTTTGGTACTGTTTAGTTTCTGAACGATGCAAATTAGCTTTGCGTACGAGTGGTAGTGCTCGCCCGCAACAATTTTTTTATTTTTGGCGACATTTGCGTGTTTTGGCGATTTTTTTCGATTTTTGGCATTTTTTTTTAATTTTGGCGTTATTTTTCATTTTGGCGATTTTTTCGAATTTGGCGATTTATTTTAGTGCTAGAATTTTTTTTAATTTTAGCGATTTTTTTCGTGTTGGCGATTTTTTTTAATTTTTGGCGATTTTTTTTTGGTTTTGCGATTTTATAATTTACGGTTTTTTTAGTTTTACCGTTTTTGAAAATTTCAAGTGTTTGCCTCTTACGGTTTCCAAGATATAGCAAATTGTCAAAATTACATAGTCAAAATTGCATTAACTGATGGACCACCCTTTAATTTTAATTTTTTTAAATTTTAGTGTTAACTGTTGTAGTCTGTATAAAAATACACTAATTTTACAAATTTCAAGTTTCAATATACATATCTTCATACAATTGTATGTATATTACATGGGATTTTAACATTTTTCGTTGCTCGTTTTGGAACACCCTTTATTTTTAATTCTCATGTATTTGTTGTTGTAGCGGCCAAGGTTCTACATACTGTGTCCAAATTTCAGGTCCGTAGCTCTTACGGTTCCTGAGAAAATACCGTGTGACGGACAGACGGACAGTGTAGCGAAAACAATAGTGTTCCTTTTCACCTTTGGTGTACGGAACCCTAAAAAGGAACACAAACCGAACACTTTTTTTTAAAGCGATTTGTTAAGTATTTGTACATTGGACAAGAACATCAATGTTCCTTCCAATGTAGAAAATACCACACAAACCATTCACTTTACGTGGACACATATCACTTATTTTTGTTAAGAACTTGTAAAAAAAACACAAAAGGAACAGAACACTTCTAATCCAATAGAGCCGTAAAGTAAATTTTTATACCATTTGTTAACCTTTGCCATTGTACATTGGACAAGAACATCAATTCCCCTTCCAATGCACAGGATTCCACACGTAAACTTCACTTTATCTGTACACATTAGCCATATGTGCCTAAGGCACTTGCAAAAATAATTAAAATTGGATTCCAATTGATCCAAACACATTTCACTGCGAGATGTTAACCAGTTCTCGTGGTACCTTCATAGCGAACAGTCGATTATCGGAATTTTACTTACTTACAAACAAAAAATTATACAAAAAAATATTCGTAGTACATATTATTCGTAATAGGTACATACTGACTTTAATAAATAAGCTTTATGCTTTGCAAATATTTTTTTTTATATAGTAGCAATAACAGAAACAAAAAAAAAATAACCGCAAACAAAAAACACATTTTTTTTTTTAATGCATGTATTTATTTATTGTATCTTCATATATGAACTAACAGTAAGTATTCAAATCTTAAATCTATAAAAAAATTAGATGTACTCGCTTGGGCGTTCTCCATATGATTTCCCGCATGTATGGTCTTGGAGAGATCTATAAACTGATTCGAATTTTGGTCGACATTTTTGTACGAGTTCTATTCGCCTACAAGAGAATCTTTTTTTTTATATATCAATTGAGATAGAAATATGTTTTGGAAAAATTTAAAAATAATAATTGTAAAATGTAAAAATGTTTACCGGAAATTCCGAATAAAAGTAAATAAAATGGATAAATATTGGGTAAAAATAATTAGTAAAAAACTAGTAATTAAAGACTTAAATATTTGTTAAATAAAAGTTCAAAGTTCTCGTGGTACCTTCATAGCGAACAGTCGATTAGCGGAATTTTTCTTACAAAAAATTAAACAAACAAAAAATATTCGTAGTACATATTATTCGTAATAGGTACATACTGTCTTTAATAAATAAGCTTTATGCTTTGCTAATATTTTTACATAGTAAAAATAACAAAAACAAAAAAAAAACCGCAAACAAAAAAAATTAAACAAAGTGATATTGAGGAATGCTATATATGTGTACCTCTAAACAAATAAACAATCATAAATAACAAAAACAAAAAAAGACCGCAAACAAAAAAAAAACACAAACGAATATCCCTTGAGGAATTCTTTGTATGAGTGCCTCAAATACAAAAAAAATTGAAGTGAGTTCTAACGGCAGAAATGCTTATTTTACTGTGAGTTCTGAAACTCTTAATGAAAAAAATATAAATAATAAATCTGATGAAAGTCTTTTTTTAACGTCAAAGCCAATTTTTCGTCAGCGATCAACTTCGCTTTGTCCAATGCCAAATAGTAATGATGCATTAACATTACAGTTGCCCAGTACTTCTTCATATAAGCCAGTAATATCATCCCCTTCAGGCTCGTGTTCATCACTTAACAAAGTTATCACTACAGATAACAGCGGCTCGAAACTCAAGGTACAAGTCGGAATGGACAGATATATAACCGTGGTAAAGCGTGGGCGAAGCCCGAATTCTTCAAAAATTTCATCTGCTCCAAAAATGTCTAGGGATAACAGCGCAGCCTCAACTAATCGCCAAAACCGCTTCGAAATTTTGCAAGATGACAACGACAAACCCGAGGTAGCCTCGAATAAAATATCCAAGCCGCCACCAATATATTTGAGACAAAAAAATTCAAATGCCCTTATTAAAAAATTAATTTCGGTCATTGGTGAGAATAAATTTCACATTGTTCCAATAAAACGTGGCAACATCGATGAAACTAAAGTCCAAATTTATGACGAAAAAGATTTCCGCAAAATGGTTGCTGAATTTGAAAAAAATAAAACAAGCTTCTACACATACCAGCTTAAGAGCGCTAAAGGCATGCAGATCGTATTGAAGGGCATAGATTCTTATGTTGTTCCCGAAGAAATAAAAGATGCACTCGTCCTCCAGGGGCTTAAGGTAAAAAATGTGTCCAATATAATAAACAGAGAGAAGATTCCCCAACCCCTATTTCGTGTTGAACTTGAGCCTAATGATATAAAATTGAAAAAAAATGAGACGCGTCCAATTTATAATTTGAAATACCTCTTGTACCGAAAAATCACAGTTGAAGAGCCACATAAGCGTTCAGGTCCTGTACAGTGCCATAATTGCCAAGAATATGGCCATACAAAAACATACTGCAATTTACCCTCTGTTTGTGTTGTGTGCGGCGAATTACACGGCACTGCTAGTTGCAATAAGCCAAAAGATCAAAGTGATAAAAAATGTAGTAATTGTGGAGGTAATCACACCGCTAACTACAGAGGTTGTCCTGTGTACTCTTTCGTAAAGAAGACTATGGTGCAAAAACCTAAATTAGCTCCAGCTCAATCAGCAAAAGCTTACTCTGCCACTTTTGCGCAAATGAGCCAACCAGTTACTTCCCGTGTATCGTATGCAGATGCTGCTAAGACAAATTCAATTCCCACACAAAATGTTTCCTCGCCAAATAATTCAAAAAATACTGACGCAAGCTTTAATTTTAATCGCCTTGAAGCTACTATTGAAAATCTGATGCAAACTATAAACAATTTTACAACAAATATGACTAGCATGATGCAAGAAATGCTACGAATGCAGAATACTCTGCTTCAAGCATTAATTAATAAGCCATGAACACGTTAACAATATGTTTCTGGAACGCAAACGGCATTCGCCAACATAAAAATGAACTTGAGCACTTCCTCATGGAAAAAAATATTGATGTAATGTTAGTATCTGAGACTCATTTGACTTCGAGAAGTCTTTTTAAAATTTATGGCTACACTATATATGATACAAAGGACCCTAGAGGAAGGGCTTGCGGTGGAACAGCAATTCTAATAAAGTCAAGACTCAAGCACTATGTTCTTGATAACATTTGTGAAGAACACCTACAAGCAACAAATATTGGCATTGAAAGTTTTTGTACAAATTTTGTTATATCATCAATTTACTCCCCTCCCAGATTTTCAATCACTGAGAATCAATATGAGGATTTCTACAAATCTCTTGGACCTTGTTTTGTAGCAGCTGGCGACTACAATGCTAAGCATACGTTCTGGGGTTCGCGTCTTATTACCCCCAGAGGTCGAGCATTGTTCAACACTATTTCAAAAATGGGCTTGGATGTCATTTCGAGTGGGGAGCCCACTTATTGGCCTACTGACATACAAAAAATTCCGGATGTTATAGATTTTGGCGTCATAAAAAATATCTCTAGGGATTTAATTCAAGTTCAAGCTTCTATTGATCTTTCGTCCGATCACTCTCCGACGATCATTACAATTTGTAGTCCATTAAGAAGTAACTTACCTGACCCATATGTGAAGATGATCAATCGTGTTAATTGGCTGGGGTTCAAAAAATATCTCAGTAGTCATTGTACGGAAAACATTACGCTTAGAACATCCGATGATATTGAATCTAACATTGCCAATCTCAGCGAGAATATTAAACAGGCTGCTGAACATGCCACTAACTCCCATCCGCAGACTAGGTTTAATAACATTTATTCTACAGACATTGAACGTCTCGTACGTGAAAAAAGAAGAGCTAGAAGGGAATGGCAACAGCACAGATCACCACAAAATAAAATCAGATTTAAAGAGTGCACTAAACGACTCCAAGAGTTGCTTGCGTCTGAAAAAACTGCATCTCTTAAAAATTATCTGGAAGGTCTTGATGTCACACCAGCGTCTAATTACTCTTTGTGGCGCGCTGCTAGAAAGCTTAAAACACCCGTTGAGTATAAGCCACCTCTACGCACATCTACCGGAAGTTGGGCAAGAAGCGATACTGAAAAAGGTAAAATATTTGCTGAGCACTTAAAATCCGTTTTTACGCCAAACATATGTACTGGTGTTGCTGATTTGCCGAATGTAGTCGCTCTACCCCCTCAACACATAAAGTTTAAGACGCGTGATTTACAAAAATTAATTGCCGAACTCAACCCGAAGAAAGCTCCGGGTATTGATGGAATTAGTAACCAGATGCTTATGAACTTGCCTCGTATTGCAATGAGAATCCTATTATTCGTATTTAATGCCATTTTACGACTGGAGTATTATCCACACAGCTGGAAGCTTGCCAAGGTCAAAATGATTCCAAAGCCGGGCAAAGATCTAACCAAGGCTGAGTCATATAGGCCAATAAGTCTACTATCAACTATGTCAAAGCTTTTCGAAAAACTGCTCAAAACAAAATTGTCCCAAATTCTAATTAGTAGTGGGTGCATACCAGACCATCAATTTGGTTTTAGAAGTCAGCATAGCACCATTGAACAAACTCACAGACTGGTTCAATTTATAAGAAGAATTTTTGAGGAAAAAAAGTATTGCTCTGCGCTCTTTATTGACGTTTCCCAGGCATTTGATAAAGTGTGGCATGAAGGCCTAATTTTAAAATTGAAGACTTACTTACCAATAAACATTTTAAATCTTTTGGAAAGTTACATTATTTCCCGTAAGTTCACTGTTGTGGAAGGAGACTTTACGAGTAGGCCTGAAACTATTTCATCCGGTGTGCCACAGGGGAGCATACTGGGACCAGTTTTATATTTGATTTATACTTGTGATATGCCTGTGAGCAGTAGTATCCATACTTCCACATTTGCCGACGATACAGCCTGCCTTAGTATGCACGAAAACCCTGATGAGGCATCCCGCAAACTCCAGGAACACATTAGCCAGATGGAGCTTTGGTTAAACTTATGGAGAATTAAAGTCAATGAACAAAAGTGTGTCCATATAACGTTCACCCTAAGAAGAGATACTTGCTCCCCCATTCGGATTAACAATCAAGTTGTTCCTCAACATTCACATGTGAAATATCTTGGCATACACCTTGATCGACGACTTACATGGAAACACCACATTGACTCTAAGTTAACTCAAATGAAACTTAAATTAACTCAGGTACATTGGCTGATTGGTAGAAATTCAACACTTAGCCTAGACTGCAAACTTTTAATATACAAGTCGCTTTTAAAGCCAATATGGTGTTACGGAATTCAACTATGGGGCACTGCTTCAGCTTCAAATGTAGAGAAAATTCAACGAAGGCAAAATAAAATTTTACGCATGATAACATCGGCTCCATGGTACATCAAAAATTCAAATATACATCGCGATTTGAATATGCCACTAGTGACTGAAGAAATTGCAAAATACGCAGGCAAATACCTAACAAAACTCGAGTCACATCCTAATCCGCTTGCTCGTAATATTTTGAACTTTACTGGACACATCCGCTTAAAAAAGAGAGATACACGGGCTCTAATATTCAACACTCTAGATGATGAAGCTGCTTGAAAACACCTTTTTCTTTTTGTTGCTTATCACTACTTATGTATTATTAATAACTATCACTAAGCTTATGTCCGACATTGGTCGGGCCTAATAATTTTTTTTATAGATTTAAGATTTGAATACTTATTGTTAGTTCATATTTGAAGATACAATAAATAATAAACATGCATTTAAAAAAAAAAAAAAAATAAAAGTAAATATCTTTCTTAGATGAAAAATTATGTATTTATATGTTTTTATAAGTCCGTGTGCTATCATACGTCGTTCAACCCCTTTTTACGTTAAGACACGAGATTATGATAACTGGTAAGTATTAAATACAACATTATTTATGACATTCATAAAGACGGCTATTTAAACTTTTCCGGTTCACGAAGACCTATT
This sequence comes from Tachina grossa, assembly GCA_949987645.1. Classification (NCBI taxonomy): domain Eukaryota; kingdom Metazoa; phylum Arthropoda; class Insecta; order Diptera; family Tachinidae; genus Tachina; species Tachina grossa. The sequence continues at coordinate 54,637,605 of OX465277.1, read as the reverse complement.
CTATATAAACGAACTCAATACTTTACTAATAAGAACAAAAAAAATGAAACAGACACTGTACATTGAACATGTTAAAGAACAAACTAGCAGTTACAGTCGATTGCTTCTAGGTGTACTACGTTGATGAAATATTGCTAATTGATCTTATCGTACAACTTTGCTACTTTCTTTGTGTCGCAAAGGCTACAAATCGTTCCTTTAGTTTTTCTATCATCATTTTGGTCTATTGGAAAGTAATCTATTGGGCTATTATATGTGTAGATATCAAAACATGTTTTTATTTTACAACTTGTATTATCATAACTATTTATGACAATAGCTAAATTGTATCATTATGTTTGGGCGCCATTTCTGTTGCGAGCTGCGTTTGTTTCTGCTATGTAATCACCTGACGAGGTTCCCAACCAGCTATCAGTTCTCAGGTAGGTTCCAACCCTTCTCGCCTTTTTTACATAGAGAAAGATGACATTTCCTCTATTTGCCCGCCCAACCTTGTTATGGTAGGTACCCAAAACAAATATTGACCATAACCCTCACATCCACTCGACCGTTTCCTTCCACTTACCAGTCCATTATTACCATAACTTTACTGAATCACTCTGCCATACTTCATCTATAACTAAATCCCTAACTCCAGAGGCTATATCTTCCCCATGACGTGGTGGAGCGCTATTAGATGTACTCGCTTGGGCGTTCTCCATATGATTTCCCGCATGTATGGTTTTGGAGAGATCTATAAACTGATTCGAATTTTGGTCGACATTTTTGTACGAGTTCTATTCGCCTACAAGAGAATCTTTTTTTTTATATATCAATTGAGATAGAAATATGTTTTGGAAAAATTTAAAAATAATAATTGTAAAATGTAAAAATGTTTACCGGAAATTCCGAATAAAAGTAAATAAAATGGATAAATATTGGGTAAAAATAATTAGTAAAAAACTAGTAATTAAAGACTTAAATATTTGTTAAATAAAAGTAAATATCTTTCTTAGATGAAAAATTAAACAACTAAAAAAAGTTCTAAAATAAAGTAAAAGTATTTTGAAACATACAAATCAAACGCTACAACAAATTTAGACAAAAAAAAATAAAAAAAAAATAATAATAAAATATTTGCTTTTATGATTGCTTAATTTTCGCTTTGTTTTAATCTATGTATATATATATATATATATATATATTCTTCTTTCAGCTTGGTAATAATGGACGGACGTGGAGGTCGCAGCGGTTCATTGGTTAATTTTCAATGCGAATGTGATATGAAATCGATTTAAATGAACAAATGTATTTATATGTTTTTATAAGTCCGTGTGCTATCATACGTCGTTCAACCCCTTTTTACGTTAAGACACGAGATTATGATAACTGGTAAGTATTAAATACAACATTATTTATGACATTCATAAAGACTGCTATTTAAACTTTTCCGGTTCACGAAGACCTATTCTATATAAACGAACTCAATACTTTACTAATAAGAACAAAAAAAAATGAAATAGACACTGTACATTGAACATGTTAAAGAACAAACTAGCAGTTACAGTCGATTGCTTCTAGGTGTACTACGTTGATGAAATATTGCTAATTGATCTTATCGTACAACTTTGCTACTTTCTTTGTGTCGCAAAGGCTACAAATCGTTCCTTTAGTTTTTCTATCATCATTTTGGTCTATTGGAAAGTAATCTATTGGGCTATTACATGTGTAGATATCAAAACATGTTTTTATTTTACAACTTGTATTATCATAACTATTTATGACAATAGCTAAATTGTATCATTATGTTTGGGCGCCATTTCTGTTGCGAGCTGCGTTTGTTTCTGCTATGTAATCACCTGACGAGGTTCCCAACCAGCTATCAGTTCTCAGGTAGGTTCCAACCCTTCTCGCCTTTTTTACATAGAGAAAGATTACATTTCCTCTATTTGCCCGCCCAACCTTGTTATGGTAGGTACCCAAAACAAATATTGACCATAACCCTCACATCCACTCGACCGTTTCCTTCCACTTACCAGTCCATTATTACCATAACTTTACTGAATCACTCTGCCATACTGATTTTCTTTCAAACACTTAAATCATAATTTATTTCACAAACAAAAACTAACGAGAATATAAAACTAAATTACAATAGTTACTTATTTTATATACAGACGATTTTAAATTTATATATAAGCTTAACCTAAAAGGGGCATAAATCTCTGTTCTTCCTGTTGCACTTTATATATTTTTTTCTATTCTTTTTTTATTTTTCTTTTTGACTATAAAGCTCAAACTAGTTAAACACCTAAATATAGGTTAACGACTTAATACTTACTATATTCTTACTGAAGGAGCTCCCTAAGTTAGAATTTATATAACCTTTTCATATACAATTTTAACAACTACCGCGCCTAATTTGAGCACCTACAGTTCAAACGTTTATTACTTTATCTTTCTACTTTTCTTACGGAAATACGGAGATTTATGTTACCTTTTTTCTATGCTATGTAGATATGTACGTCTATGTGTAAATATTTAAAAATAACTTATATATAAACAATAATACTCAACTATTTCACAAATTTGCTCTAATTTTTCACTAATAATCCACAAAAATTTCTATTTCCCTTATCATATGGGGCCTTAAGCTTTTCACTTCCTGTTTTTTTTATGTTGATCTTTATGCTTTTTGTTTTATATGTATCAATTATGTGTAAGGGTACGTGTGTGTGTTTTCTTTTTTCTTTAATTTGTTTACACAGAGAGGTATTTCTTTGAAATTATAAATGATTAGATAAATCATTTTTTTCTAAAATTTGTATGTGCCAAGAATAGGTTTTTTTTAAGGATCCCGGTTTCCAGTACAGAAAAAAAGATTTAAACTTGTTACCTGGCTATATCCTACTCTGTATTTTCTTGCGATGTTTTCACTATACTGCTCCTTTCTTGGATAATAGTCAGGTTTTTTTATTTTATTGTCTCCACAAATTTATAATTTTCTAGGACCAGAAAAACCTTTAGTAATATTTAATCTGACACTGACTCAGCACGATTTCCACTTTGTTTTTTTTTTTGTTTGTTTGGTACTGTTTAGTTTCTGAACGATGCAAATTAGCTTTGCGTACGAGTGGTAGTGCTCGCCCGCAACAATTTTTTTATTTTTGGCGACATTTGCGTGTTTTGGCGATTTTTTTCGATTTTTGGCATTTTTTTTTAATTTTGGCGTTATTTTTCATTTTGGCGATTTTTTCGAATTTGGCGATTTATTTTAGTGCTAGAATTTTTTTTAATTTTAGCGATTTTTTTCGTGTTGGCGATTTTTTTTAATTTTTGGCGATTTTTTTTTGGTTTTGCGATTTTATAATTTACGGTTTTTTTAGTTTTACCGTTTTTGAAAATTTCAAGTGTTTGCCTCTTACGGTTTCCAAGATATAGCAAATTGTCAAAATTACATAGTCAAAATTGCATTAACTGATGGACCACCCTTTAATTTTAATTTTTTTAAATTTTAGTGTTAACTGTTGTAGTCTGTATAAAAATACACTAATTTTACAAATTTCAAGTTTCAATATACATATCTTCATACAATTGTATGTATATTACATGGGATTTTAACATTTTTCGTTGCTCGTTTTGGAACACCCTTTATTTTTAATTCTCATGTATTTGTTGTTGTAGCGGCCAAGGTTCTACATACTGTGTCCAAATTTCAGGTCCGTAGCTCTTACGGTTCCTGAGAAAATACCGTGTGACGGACAGACGGACAGTGTAGCGAAAACAATAGTGTTCCTTTTCACCTTTGGTGTACGGAACCCTAAAAAGGAACACAAACCGAACACTTTTTTTTAAAGCGATTTGTTAAGTATTTGTACATTGGACAAGAACATCAATGTTCCTTCCAATGTAGAAAATACCACACAAACCATTCACTTTACGTGGACACATATCACTTATTTTTGTTAAGAACTTGTAAAAAAAACACAAAAGGAACAGAACACTTCTAATCCAATAGAGCCGTAAAGTAAATTTTTATACCATTTGTTAACCTTTGCCATTGTACATTGGACAAGAACATCAATTCCCCTTCCAATGCACAGGATTCCACACGTAAACTTCACTTTATCTGTACACATTAGCCATATGTGCCTAAGGCACTTGCAAAAATAATTAAAATTGGATTCCAATTGATCCAAACACATTTCACTGCGAGATGTTAACCAGTTCTCGTGGTACCTTCATAGCGAACAGTCGATTATCGGAATTTTACTTACTTACAAACAAAAAATTATACAAAAAAATATTCGTAGTACATATTATTCGTAATAGGTACATACTGACTTTAATAAATAAGCTTTATGCTTTGCAAATATTTTTTTTTATATAGTAGCAATAACAGAAACAAAAAAAAAATAACCGCAAACAAAAAACACATTTTTTTTTTTAATGCATGTATTTATTTATTGTATCTTCATATATGAACTAACAGTAAGTATTCAAATCTTAAATCTATAAAAAAAATTAGATGTACTCGCTTGGGCGTTCTCCATATGATTTCCCGCATGTATGGTCTTGGAGAGATCTATAAACTGATTCGAATTTTGGTCGACATTTTTGTACGAGTTCTATTCGCCTACAAGAGAATCTTTTTTTTTATATATCAATTGAGATAGAAATATGTTTTGGAAAAATTTAAAAATAATAATTGTAAAATGTAAAAATGTTTACCGGAAATTCCGAATAAAAGTAAATAAAATGGATAAATATTGGGTAAAAATAATTAGTAAAAAACTAGTAATTAAAGACTTAAATATTTGTTAAATAAAAGTTCAAAGTTCTCGTGGTACCTTCATAGCGAACAGTCGATTAGCGGAATTTTTCTTACAAAAAATTAAACAAACAAAAAATATTCGTAGTACATATTATTCGTAATAGGTACATACTGTCTTTAATAAATAGTCTTTATGCTTTGCTAATATTTTTACATAGTAAAAATAACAAAAACAAAAAAAAAACCGCAAACAAAAAAAATTAAACAAAGTGATATTGAGGAATGCTATATATGTGTACCTCTAAACAAATAAACAATCATAAATAACAAAAACAAAAAAAGACCGCAAACAAAAAAAAAAAACACAAACGAATATCCCTTGAGGAATTCTTTGTATGAGTGCCTCAAATACAAAAAAAATTGAAGTGAGTTCTAACGGCAGAAATGCTTATTTTACTGTGAGTTCTGAAACTCTTAATGAAAAAAATATAAATAATAAATCTGATGAAAGTCTTTTTTTAACGTCAAAGCCAATTTTTCGTCAGCGATCAACTTCGCTTTGTCCAATGCCAAATAGTAATGATGCATTAACATTACAGTTGCCCAGTACTTCTTCATATAAGCCAGTAATATCATCCCCTTCAGGCTCGTGTTCATCACTTAACAAAGTTATCACTACAGATAACAGCGGCTCGAAACTCAAGGTACAAGTCGGAATGGACAGATATATAACCGTGGTAAAGCGTGGGCGAAGCCCGAATTCTTCAAAAATTTCATCTGCTCCAAAAATGTCTAGGGATAACAGCGCAGCCTCAACTAATCGCCAAAACCGCTTCGAAATTTTGCAAGATGACAACGACAAACCCGAGGTAGCCTCGAATAAAATATCCAAGCCGCCACCAATATATTTGAGACAAAAAAATTCAAATGCCCTTATTAAAAAATTAATTTCGGTCATTGGTGAGAATAAATTTCACATTGTTCCAATAAAACGTGGCAACATCGATGAAACTAAAGTCCAAATTTATGACGAAAAAGATTTCCGCAAAATGGTTGCTGAATTTGAAAAAAATAAAACAAGCTTCTACACATACCAGCTTAAGAGCGCTAAAGGCATGCAGATCGTATTGAAGGGCATAGATTCTTATGTTGTTCCCGAAGAAATAAAAGATGCACTCGTCCTCCAGGGGTTTAAGGTAAAAAATGTGTCCAATATAATAAACAGAGAGAAGATTCCCCAACCCCTATTTCGTGTTGAACTTGAGCCTAATGATATAAAATTGAAAAAAAATGAGACGCGTCCAATTTATAATTTGAAATACCTCTTGTACCGAAAAATCACAGTTGAAGAGCCACATAAGCGTTCAGGTCCTGTACAGTGCCATAATTGCCAAGAATATGGCCATACAAAAACATACTGCAATTTACCCTCTGTTTGTGTTGTGTGCGGCGAATTACACGGCACTGCTAGTTGCAATAAGCCAAAAGATCAAAGTGATAAAAAATGTAGTAATTGTGGAGGTAATCACACCGCTAACTACAGAGGTTGTCCTGTGTACTCTTTCGTAAAAAAGACTATGGTGCAAAAACCTAAATTAGCTCCAGCTCAATCAGCAAAAGCTTACTCTGCCACTTTTGCGCAAATGAGCCAACCAGTTACTTCCCGTGTATCGTATGCAGATGCTGCTAAGACAAATTCAATTCCCACACAAAATGTTTCCTCGCCAAATAATTCAAAAAATACTGACGCAAGCTTTAATTTTAATCGCCTTGAAGCTACTATTGAAAATCTGATGCAAACTATAAACAATTTTACAACAAATATGACTAGCATGATGCAAGAAATGCTACGAATGCAGAATACTCTGCTTCAAGCATTAATTAATAAGCCATGAACACGTTAACAATATGTTTCTGGAACGCAAACGGCATTCGCCAACATAAAAATGAACTTGAGCACTTCCTCATGGAAAAAAATATTTATGTAATGTTAGTATCTGAGACTCATTTGACTTCGAGAAGTCTTTTTAAAATTTATGGCTACACTATATATGATACAAAGGACCCTAGAGGAAGGGCTTGCGGTGGAACAGCAATTCTAATAAAGTCAAGACTCAAGCACTATGTTCTTGATAACATTTGTGAAGAACACCTACAAGCAACAAATATTGGCATTGAAAGTTTTTGTACAAATTTTGTTATATCATCAATTTACTCCCCTCCCAGATTTTCAATCAATGAGAATCAATATGAGGATTTCTACAAATCTCTTGGACCTTGTTTTGTAGCAGCTGGCGACTACAATGCTAAGCATACGTTCTGGGGTTCGCGTCTTATTACCCCCAGAGGTCGAGCATTGTTCAACACTATTTCAAAAATGGGCTTGGATGTCATTTCGAGTGGGGAGCCCACTTATTGGCCTACTGACATACAAAAAATTCCGGATGTTATAGATTTTGGCGTCATAAAAAATATCTCTAGGGATTTAATTCAAGTTCAAGCTTCTATTGATCTTTCGTCCGATCACTCTCCGACGATCATTACAATTTGTAGTCCATTAAGAAGTAACTTACCTGACCCATATGTGAAGATGATCAATCGTGTTAATTGGCTGGGGTTCAAAAAATATCTCAGTAGTCATTGTACGGAAAACATTACGCTTAGAACATCCGATGATATTGAATCTAACATTGCCAATCTCAGCGAGAATATTAAACAGGCTGCTGAACATGCCACTAACTCCCATCCGCAGACTAGGTTTAATAACATTTATTCTACAGACATTGAACGTCTCGTACGTGAAAAAAGAAGAGCTAGAAGGGAATGGCAACAGCACAGATCACCACAAAATAAAATCAGATTTAAAGAGTGCACTAAACGACTCCAAGAGTTGCTTGCGTCTGAAAAAACTGCATCTCTTAAAAATTATCTGGAAGGTCTTGATGTCACACCAGCGTCTAATTACTCTTTGTGGCGCGCTGCTAGAAAGCTTAAAACACCCGTTGAGTATAAGCCACCTCTACGCACATCTACCGGAAGTTGGGCAAGAAGCGATACTGAAAAAGGTAAAATATTTGCTGAGCACTTAAAATCCGTTTTTACGCCAAACATATGTACTGGTGTTGCTGATTTGCCGAATGTAGTCGCTCTACCCCCTCAACACATAAAGTTTAAGACGCGTGATTTACAAAAATTAATTGCCGAACTCAACCCGAAGAAAGCTCCGGGTATTGATGGAATTAGTAACCAGATGCTTATGAACTTGCCTCGTATTGCAATGAGAATCCTATTATTCGTATTTAATGCCATTTTACGACTGGAGTATTATCCACACAGCTGGAAGCTTGCCAAGGTCAAAATGATTCCAAAGCCGGGCAAAGATCTAACCAAGGCTGAGTCATATAGGCCAATAAGTCTACTATCAACTATGTCAAAGCTTTTCGAAAAACTGCTCAAAACAAAATTGTCCCAAATTCTAATTAGTAGTGGGTGCATACCAGACCATCAATTTGGTTTTAGAAGTCAGCATAGCACCATTGAACAAACTCACAGACTGGTTCAATTTATAAGAAGAATTTTTGAGGAAAAAAAGTATTGCTCTGCGCTCTTTATTGACGTTTCCCAGGCATTTGATAAAGTGTGGCATGAAGGCCTAATTTTAAAATTGAAGACTTACTTACCAATAAACATTTTAAATCTTTTGGAAAGTTACATTATTTCCCGTAAGTTCACTGTTGTGGAAGGAGACTTTACGAGTAGGCCTGAAACTATTTCATCCGGTGTGCCACAGGGGAGCATACTGGGACCAGTTTTATATTTGATTTATACTTGTGATATGCCTGTGAGCAGTAGTATCCATACTTCCACATTTGCCGACGATACAGCCTGCCTTAGTATGCACGAAAACCCTGATGAGGCATCCCGCAAACTCCAGGAACACATTAGCCAGATGGAGCTTTGGTTAAACTTATGGAGAATTAAAGTCAATGAACAAAAGTGTGTCCATATAACGTTCACCCTAAGAAGAGATACTTGCTCCCCCATTCGGATTAACAATCAAGTTGTTCCTCAACATTCACATGTGAAATATCTTGGCATACACCTTGATCGACGACTTACATGGAAACACCACATTGACTCTAAGTTAACTCAAATGAAACTTAAATTAACTCAGGTACATTGGCTGATTGGTAGAAATTCAACACTTAGCCTAGACTGCAAACTTTTAATATACAAGTCGGTTTTAAAGCCAATATGGTGTTACGGAATTCAACTATGGGGCACTGCTTCAGCTTCAAATGTAGAGAAAATTCAACGAAGGCAAAATAAAATTTTACGCATGATAACATCGGCTCCATGGTACATCAAAAATTCAAATATACATCGCGATTTGAATATGCCACTAGTGACTGAAGAAATTGCAAAATACGCAGGCAAATACCTAACAAAACTCGAGTCACATCCTAATCCGCTTGCTCGTAATATTTTGAACTTTACTGGACACATCCGCTTAAAAAAGAGAGATACACGGGCTCTAATATTCAACACTCTAGATGATGAAGCTGCTTGAAAACACCTTTTTCTTTTTGTTGCTTATCACTACTTATGTATTATTAATAACTATCACTAAGCTTATGTCCGACATTGGTCGGGCCTAATAATTTTTTTTATAGATTTAAGATTTGAATACTTATTGTTAGTTCATATTTGAAGATACAATAAATAATAAACATGCATTTAAAAAAAAAAAAAAAAATAAAAGTAAATATCTTTCTTAGATGAAAAATTAAACAACTAAAAAAAGTTCTAAAATAAAGTAAAAGTATTTTGAAACATACAAATCAAACGCTACAACAAATTTAGACAAAAAAAAAATTAAAAAAAATAATAATAAAATATTTGCTTTTATGATTGCTTAATTTTCGCTTTGTTTTAATCTATGTATATATATATATATATATATATATATATTCTTCTTTCAGCTTGGTAATAATGGACGGACGTGGAGGTCGCAGCGGTTCATTGGTTAATTTTCAATGCGAATGTGATATGAAATCGATTTAAATGAACAAATGTATTTATATGTTTTTATAAGTCCGTGTGCTATCATACGTCGTTCAACCCCTTTTTACGTTAAGACACGAGATTATGATAACTGGTAAGTATTAAATACAACATTATTTATGACATTCATAAAGACGGCTATTTAAACTTTTCCGGTTCACGAAGACCTATTCTATATAAACGAACTCAATACTTTACTAATAAGAACAAAAAAAATGAAACAGACACTGTACATTGAACATGTTAAAGAACAAACTAGCAGTTACAGTCGATTGCTTCTAGGTGTACTACGTTGATGAAATATTGCTAATTGATCTTATCGTACAACTTTGCTACTTTCTTTGTGTCGCAAAGGCTACAAATCGTTCCTTTAGTTTTTCTATCATCATTTTGGTCTATTGGAAAGTAATCTATTGGGCTATTACATGTGTAGATATCAAAACATGTTTTTATTTTACAACTTGTATTATCATAACTATTTATGACAATAGCTAAATTGTATCATTATGTTTGGGCGCCATTTCTGTTGCGAGCTGCGTTTGTTTCTGCTATGTAATCACCTGACGAGGTTCCCAACCAGCTATCAGTTCTCAGGTAGGTTCCAACCCTTCTCGCCTTTTTTACATAGAGAAAGATTACATTTCCTCTATTTGCCCGCCCAACCTTGTTATGGTAGGTACCCAAAACAAATATTGACCATAACCCTCACATCCACTCGACCGTTTCCTTCCACTTACCAGTCCATTATTACCATAACTTTACTGAATCACTCTGCCATACTGATTTTCTTTCAAACACTTAAATCATAATTTATTTCACAAACAAAAACTAACGAGAATATAAAACTAAATTACAATAGTTACTTATTTTATATACAGACGATTTTAAATTTAAATATAAGCTTAACCTAAAAGGGGCATAAATCTCTGTTCTTCCTGTTGTACTTTATATATTTTTTTCTATTCTTTTTTTATTTTTCTTTTTGACTATAAAGCTCAAACTAGTTAAACACCTAAATATAGGTTAACGACTTAATACTTACTATATTCTTACTGAAGGAGCTCCCTAAGTTAGAATTTATATAACCTTTTCATATACAATTTTAACAACTACCGCGCCTAATTTGAGCACCTACAGTTCAAACGTTTATTACTTTATCTTTCTACTTTTCTTACGGAAATACGGAGATTTATGTTACCTTTTTTCTATGCTATGTAGATATGTACGTCTATGTGTAAATATTTAAAAATAACTTATATATAAACAATAATACTCAACTATTTCACAAATTTGCTCTAATTTTTCACTAATAATCCACAAAAATTTCTATTTCCCTTATCATATGGGGCCTTAAGCTTTTCACTTCCTGTTTTTTTATGTTGATCTTTATGCTTTTTGTTTTATATGTATCAATTATGTGTAAGGGTACGTGTGTGTGTTTTCTTTTTTCTTTAATTTTTTTACACAGAGAGGTATTTCTTTGAAATTATAAATGATTAGATAAATCATTTTTTTCTAAAATTTGTATGTGCCAAGAATAGGTTTTTTTTAAGGATCCCGGTTTCCAGTACAGAAAAAAAGATTTAAACTTGTTACCTGGCTATATCCTACTCTGTATTTTCTTGCGATGTTTTCACTATACTGCTCCTTTCTTGGATAATAGTCAGGTTTTTTTATTTTATTGTCTCCACAAATTTATAATTTTCTAGGACCAGAAAAACCTTTAGTAATATTTAATCTGACACTGACTCAGCACGATTTCCACTTTGTTTTTTTTTTGTTTGTTTGGTACTGTTTAGTTTCTGAACGATGCAAATTAGCTTTGCGTACGAGTGGTAGTGCTCGCCCGCAACAATTTTTTTATTTTTGGCGACATTTGCGTGTTTTGGCGATTTTTTTCGATTTTTGGCATTTTTTTTTTAATTTTGGCGTTATTTTTCATTTTGGCGATTTTTTCGAATTTGGTGATTTATTTTAGTGCTAGAATTTTTTTTAATTTTAGCGATTTTTTTCGTGTTGGCGATTTTTTTTAATTTATGGCGATTTTTTTTTGGTTTTGCGATTTTATAATTTACGGTTTTTTTAGTTTTACCGTTTTTGAAAATTTCAAGTGTTTGCCTCTTACGGTTTCCAAGATATAGCAAATTGTCAAAATTACATAGTCAAAATTGCATTAACTGATGGACCACCCTTTAATTTTAATTTTTTTAAATTTTAGTGTTAACTGTTGTAGTCTGTATAAAAATACACTAATTTTACAAATTTCAAGTTTCAATATACATATCTTCATACAATTGTATGTATATTACATGGGATTTTAACATTTTTCGTTGCTCGTTTTGGAACACCCTTTATTTTTAATTCTCATGTATTTGTTGTTGTAGCGGCCAAGGTTCTACATACTGTGTCCAAATTTCAGGTCCGTAGCTCTTACGGTTCCTGAGAAAATACCGTGTGACGGACAGACGGACAGTGTAGCGAAAACAATAGTGTTCCTTTTCACCTTTGGTGTACGGAACCCTAAAAAGGAACACAAACCGAACACTTTTTTTTAAAGCGATTTGTTAAGTATTTGTACATTGGACAAGAACATCAATGTTCCTTCCAATGTAGAAAATACCACACAAACCATTCACTTTACGTGGACACATATCACTTATTTTTGTTAAGAACTTGTAAAAAAAACACAAAAGGAACAGAACACTTCTAATCCAATAGAGCCGTAAAGTAAATTTTTATACCATTTGTTAACCTTTGCCATTGTACATTGGACAAGAACATCAATTCCCCTTCCAATGCACAGGATTCCACACGTAAACTTCACTTTATCTGTACACATTAGCCATATGTGCCTAAGGCACTTGCAAAAATAATTAAAATTGGATTCCAATTGATCCAAACACATTTCACTGCGAGATTTTAACCAGTTCTCGTGGTACCTTCATAGCGAACAGTCGATTATCGGAATTTTACTTACTTACAAACAAAAAATTATACAAAAAAATATTCGTAGTACATATTATTCGTAATAGGTACATACTGACTTTAATAAATAAGCTTTATGCTTTGCAAATATTTTTTTTTATATAGTAGCAATAACAGAAACAAAAAAAAAATAACCGCAAACAAAAAACACATTTTTTTTTAATGCAGGTATTTATTTATTGTATCTTCATATATGAACTAACAGTAAGTATTCAAATCTTAAATCTATAAAAAAAATTAGATGTACTCGCTTGGGCGTTCTCCATATGATTTCCCGCATGTATGGTCTTGGAGAGATCTATAAACTGATTCGAATTTTGGTCGACATTTTTGTACGAGTTCTATTCGCCTACAAGAGAATCTTTTTTTTTATATATCAATTGAGATAGAAATATGTTTTGGAAAAATTTAAAAATAATAATTGTAAAATGTAAAAATGTTTACCGGAAATTCCGAATAAAAGTAAATAAAATGGATAAATATTGGGTAAAAATAATTAGTAAAAAACTAGTAATTAAAGACTTAAATATTTGTTAAATAAAAGTTCAAAGTTCTCGTGGTACCTTCATAGCGAACAGTCGATTAGCGGAATTTTTCTTACAAAAAATTAAACAAACAAAAAATATTCGTAGTACATATTATTCGTAATAGGTACATACTGTCTTTAATAAATAGTCTTTATGCTTTGCTAATATTTTTACATAGTAAAAATAACAAAAACAAAAAAAAAACCGCAAACAAAAAAAATTAAACAAAGTGATATTGAGGAATGCTATATATGTGTACCTCTAAACAAATAAACAATCATAAATAACAAAAACAAAAAAAGACCGCAAACAAAAAAAAACACAAACGAATATCCCTTGAGGAATTCTTTGTATGAGTGCCTCAAATACAAAAAAAATTGAAGTGAGTTCTAACGGCAGAAATGCTTATTTTACTGTGAGTTCTGAAACTCTTAATGAAAAAAATATAAATAATAAATCTGATGAAAGTCTTTTTTTAACGTCAAAGCCAATTTTTCGTCAGCGATCAACTTCGCTTTGTCCAATGCCAAATAGTAATGATGCATTAACATTACAGTTGCCCAGTACTTCTTCATATAAGCCAGTAATATCATCCCCTTCAGGCTCGTGTTCATCACTTAACAAAGTTATCACTACAGATAACAGCGGCTCGAAACTCAAGGTACAAGTCGGAATGGACAGATATATAACCGTGGTAAAGCGTGGGCGAAGCCCGAATTCTTCAAAAATTTCATCTGCTCCAAAAATGTCTAGGGATAACAGCGCAGCCTCAACTAATCGCCAAAACCGCTTCGAAATTTTGCAAGATGACAACGACAAACCCGAGGTAGCCTCGAATAAAATATCCAAGCCGCCACCAATATATTTGAGACAAAAAAATTCAAATGCCCTTATTAAAAAATTAATTTCGGTCATTGGTGAGAATAAATTTCACATTGTTCCAATAAAACGTGGCAACATCGATGAAACTAAAGTCCAAATTTATGACGAAAAAGATTTCCGCAAAATGGTTGCTGAATTTGAAAAAAATAAAACAAGCTTCTACACATACCAGCTTAAGAGCGCTAAAGGCATGCAGATCGTATTGAAGGGCATAGATTCTTATGTTGTTCCCGAAGAAATAAAAGATGCACTCGTCCTCCAGGGGTTTAAGGTAAAAAATGTGTCCAATATAATAAACAGAGAGAAGATTCCCCAACCCCTATTTCGTGTTGAACTTGAGCCTAATGATATAAAATTGAAAAAAAATGAGACGCGTCCAATTTATAATTTGAAATACCTCTTGTACCGAAAAATCACAGTTGAAGAGCCACATAAGCGTTCAGGTCCTGTACAGTGCCATAATTGCCAAGAATATGGCCATACAAAAACATACTGCAATTTACCCTCTGTTTGTGTTGTGTGCGGCGAATTACACGGCACTGCTAGTTGCAATAAGCCAAAAGATCAAAGTGATAAAAAATGTAGTAATTGTGGAGGTAATCACACCGCTAACTACAGAGGTTGTCCTGTGTACTCTTTCGTAAAGAAGACTATGGTGCAAAAACCTAAATTAGCTCCAGCTCAATCAGCAAAAGCTTACTCTGCCACTTTTGCGCAAATGAGCCAACCAGTTACTTCCCGTGTATCGTATGCAGATGCTGCTAAGACAAATTCAATTCCCACACAAAATGTTTCCTCGCCAAATAATTCAAAAAATACTGACGCAAGCTTTAATTTTAATCGCCTTGAAGCTACTATTGAAAATCTGATGCAAACTATAAACAATTTTACAACAAATATGACTAGCATGATGCAAGAAATGCTACGAATGCAGAATACTCTGCTTCAAGCATTAATTAATAAGCCATGAACACGTTAACAATATGTTTCTGGAACGCAAACGGCATTCGCCAACATAAAAATGAACTTGAGCACTTCCTCATGGAAAAAAATATTGATGTAATGTTAGTATCTGAGACTCATTTGACTTCGAGAAGTCTTTTTAAAATTTATGGCTACACTATATATGATACAAAGGACCCTAGAGGAAGGGCTTGCGGTGGAACAGCAATTCTAATAAAGTCAAGACTCAAGCACTATGTTCTTGATAACATTTGTGAAGAACACCTACAAGCAACAAATATTGGCATTGAAAGTTTTTGTACAAATTTTGTTATATCATCAATTTACTCCCCTCCCAGATTTTCAATCAATGAGAATCAATATGAGGATTTCTACAAATCTCTTGGACCTTGTTTTGTAGCAGCTGGCGACTACAATGCTAAGCATACGTTCTGGGGTTCGCGTCTTATTACCCCCAGAGGTCGAGCATTGTTCAACACTATTTCAAAAATGGGCTTGGATGTCATTTCGAGTGGGGAGCCCACTTATTGGCCTACTGACATACAAAAAATTCCGGATGTTATAGATTTTGGCGTCATAAAAAATATCTCTAGGGATTTAATTCAAGTTCAAGCTTCTATTGATCTTTCGTCCGATCACTCTCCGACGATCATTACAATTTGTAGTCCATTAAGAAGTAACTTACCTGACCCATATGTGAAGATGATCAATCGTGTTAATTGGCTGGGGTTCAAAAAATATCTCAGTAGTCATTGTACGGAAAACATTACGCTTAGAACATCCGATGATATTGAATCTAACATTGCCAATCTCAGCGAGAATATTAAACAGGCTGCTGAACATGCCACTAACTCCCATCCGCAGACTAGGTTTAATAACATTTATTCTACAGACATTGAACGTCTCGTACGTGAAAAAAGAAGAGCTAGAAGGGAATGGCAACAGCACAGATCACCACAAAATAAAATCAGATTTAAAGAGTGCACTAAACGACTCCAAGAGTTGCTTGCGTCTGAAAAAACTGCATCTCTTAAAAATTATCTGGAAGGTCTTGATGTCACACCAGCGTCTAATTACTCTTTGTGGCGCGCTGCTAGAAAGCTTAAAACACCCGTTGAGTATAAGCCACCTCTACGCACATCTACCGGAAGTTGGGCAAGAAGCGATACTGAAAAAGGTAAAATATTTGCTGAGCACTTAAAATCCGTTTTTACGCCAAACATATGTACTGGTGTTGCTGATTTGCCGAATGTAGTCGCTCTACCCCCTCAACACATAAAGTTTAAGACGCGTGATTTACAAAAATTAATTGCCGAACTCAACCCGAAGAAAGCTCCGGGTATTGATGGAATTAGTAACCAGATGCTTATGAACTTGCCTCGTATTGCAATGAGAATCCTATTATTCGTATTTAATGCCATTTTACGACTGGAGTATTATCCACACAGCTGGAAGCTTGCCAAGGTCAAAATGATTCCAAAGCCGGGCAAAGATCTAACCAAGGCTGAGTCATATAGGCCAATAAGTCTACTATCAACTATGTCAAAGCTTTTCGAAAAACTGCTCAAAACAAAATTGTCCCAAATTCTAATTAGTAGTGGGTGCATACCAGACCATCAATTTGGTTTTAGAAGTCAGCATAGCACCATTGAACAAACTCACAGACTGGTTCAATTTATAAGAAGAATTTTTGAGGAAAAAAAGTATTGCTCTGCGCTCTTTATTGACGTTTCCCAGGCATTTGATAAAGTGTGGCATGAAGGCCTAATTTTAAAATTGAAGACTTACTTACCAATAAACATTTTAAATCTTTTGGAAAGTTACATTATTTCCCGTAAGTTCACTGTTGTGGAAGGAGACTTTACGAGTAGGCCTGAAACTATTTCATCCGGTGTGCCACAGGGGAGCATACTGGGACCAGTTTTATATTTGATTTATACTTGTGATATGCCTGTGAGCAGTAGTATCCATACTTCCACATTTGCCGACGATACAGCCTGCCTTAGTATGCACGAAAACCCTGATGAGGCATCCCGCAAACTCCAGGAACACATTAGCCAGATGGAGCTTTGGTTAAACTTATGGAGAATTAAAGTCAATGAACAAAAGTGTGTCCATATAACGTTCACCCTAAGAAGAGATACTTGCTCCCCCATTCGGATTAACAATCAAGTTGTTCCTCAACATTCACATGTGAAATATCTTGGCATACACCTTGATCGACGACTTACATGGAAACACCACATTGACTCTAAGTTAACTCAAATGAAACTTAAATTAACTCAGGTACATTGGCTGATTGGTAGAAATTCAACACTTAGCCTAGACTGCAAACTTTTAATATACAAGTCGGTTTTAAAGCCAATATGGTGTTACGGAATTCAACTATGGGGCACTGCTTCAGCTTCAAATGTAGAGAAAATTCAACGAAGGCAAAATAAAATTTTACGCATGATAACATCGGCTCCATGGTACATCAAAAATTCAAATATACATCGCGATTTGAATATGCCACTAGTGACTGAAGAAATTGCAAAATACGCAGGCAAATACCTAACAAAACTCGAGTCACATCCTAATCCGCTTGCTCGTAATATTTTGAACTTTACTGGACACATCCGCTTAAAAAAGAGAGATACACGGGCTCTAATATTCAACACTCTAGATGATGAAGCTGCTTGAAAACACCTTTTTCTTTTTGTTGCTTATCACTACTTATGTATTATTAATAACTATCACTAAGCTTATGTCCGACATTGGTCGGGCCTAATAATTTTTTTTATAGATTTAAGATTTGAATACTTATTGTTAGTTCATATTTGAAGATACAATAAATAATAAACATGCATTTAAAAAAAAAAAAAAAATAAAAGTAAATATCTTTCTTAGATGAAAAATTAAACAACTAAAAAAAGTTCTAAAATAAAGTAAAAGTATTTTCAAACATACAAATCAAACGCTACAACAAATTTAGACAAAAAAAAATTAAAAAAAATAATAATAAAATATTTGCTTTTATGATTGCTTAATTTTCGCTTTGTTTTAATCTATGTATATATATATATATATATATATATATATTCTTCTTTCAGCTTGGTAATAATGGACGGACGTGGAGGTCGCAGCGGTTCATTGGTTAATTTTCAATGCGAATGTGATATGAAATCGATTTAAATGAACAAATGTATTTATATGTTTTTATAAGTCCGTGTGCTATCATACGTCGTTCAACCCCTTTTTACGTTAAGACACGAGATTATGATAACTGGTAAGTATTAAATACAACATTATTTATGACATTCATAAAGACGGCTATTTAAACTTTTCCGGTTCACGAAGACCTATTCTATATAAACGAACTCAATACTTTACTAATAACAACAAAAAAAATGAAACAGACACTGTACATTGAACATGTTAAAGAACAAACTAGCAGTTACAGTCGATTGCTTCTAGGTGTACTACGTTGATGAAATATTGCTAATTGATCTTATCGTACAACTTTGCTACTTTCTTTGTGTCGCAAAGGCTACAAATCGTTCCTTTAGTTTTTCTATCATCATTTTGGTCTATTGGAAAGTAATCTATTGGGCTATTACATGTGTAGATATCAAAACATGTTTTTATTTTACAACTTGTATTATCATAACTATTTATGACAATAGCTAAATTGTATCATTATGTTTGGGCGCCATTTCTGTTGCGAGCTGCGTTTGTTTCTGCTATGTAATCACCTGACGAGGTTCCCAACCAGCTATCAGTTCTCAGGTAGGTTCCAACCCTTCTCGCCTTTTTTACATAGAGAAAGATTACATTTCCTCTATTTGCCCGCCCAACCTTGTTATGGTAGGTACCCAAAACAAATATTGACCATAACCCTCACATCCACTCGACCGTTTCCTTCCACTTACCAGTCCATTATTACCATAACTTTACTGAATCACTCTGCCATACTGATTTTCTTTCAACCACTTAAATCATAATTTATTTCACAAACAAAAACTAACGAGAATATAAAACTAAATTACAATAGTTACTTATTTTATATACAGACGATTTTAAATTTAAATATAAGCTTAACCTAAAAGGGGCATAAATCTCTGTTCTTCCTGTTGTACTTTATATATTTTTTTCTATTCTTTTTTTATTTTTCTTTTTGACTATAAAGCTCAAACTAGGTAAACACCTAAATATAGGTTAACGACTTAATACTTACTATATTCTTACTGAAGGAGCTCCCTAAGTTAGAATTTATATAACCTTTTCATATACAATTTTAACAACTACCGCGCCTAATTTGAGCACCTACAGTTCAAACGTTTATTACTTTATCTTTCTACTTTTCTTACGGAAATACGGAGATTTATGTTACCTTTTTTCTATGCTATGTAGATATGTACGTCTATGTGTAAATATTTAAAAATAACTTATATATAAACAATAATACTCAACTATTTCACAAATTTGCTCTAATTTTTCACTAATAATCCACAAAAATTTCTATTTCCCTTATCATATGGGGCCTTAAGCTTTTCACTTCCTGTTTTTTTATGTTGATCTTTATGCTTTTTGTTTTATATGTATCAATTATGTGTAAGGGTACGTGTGTGTGTTTTCTTTTTTCTTTAATTTGTTTACACAGAGAGGTATTTCTTTGAAATTATAAATGATTAGATAAATCATTTTTTTCTAAAATTTGTATGTGCCAAGAATAGGTTTTTTTTAAGGATCCCGGTTTCCAGTACAGAAAAAAAGATTTAAACTTGTTACCTGGCTATATCCTACTCTGTATTTTCTTGCGATGTTTTCACTATACTGCTCCTTTCTTGGATAATAGTCAGGTTTTTTTATTTTATTGTCTCCACAAATTTATAATTTTCTAGGACCAGAAAAACCTTTAGTAATATTTAATCTGACACTGACGATTTCCACTTTGTTTTTTTTTTTGTTTGTTTGGTACTGTTTAGTTTCTGAACGATGCAAATTAGCTTTGCGTACGAGTGGTAGTGCTCGCCCGCAACAATTTTTTTATTTTTGGCGACATTTGCGTGTTTTGGCGATTTTTTTCGATTTTTGGCATTTTTTTTTTAATTTTGGCGTTATTTTTCATTTTGGCGATTTTTTCGAATTTGGTGATTTATTTTAGTGCTAGAATTTTTTTTAATTTTAGCGATTTTTTTCGTGTTGGCGATTTTTTTTAATTTTTGGCGATTTTTTTTTGGTTTTGCGATTTTATAATTTACGGTTTTTTTAGTTTTACCGTTTTTGAAAATTTCAAGTGTTTGCCTCTTACGGTTTCCAAGATATAGCAAATTGTCAAAATTACATAGTCAAAATTGCATTAACTGATGGACCACCCTTTAATTTTAATTTTTTTAAATTTTAGTGTTAACTGTTGTAGTCTGTATAAAAATACACTAATTTTACAAATTTCAAGTTTCAATATACATATCTTCATACAATTGTATGTATATTACATGGGATTTTAACATTTTTCGTTGCTCGTTTTGGAACACCCTTTATTTTTAATTCTCATGTATTTGTTGTTGTAGCGGCCAAGGTTCTACATACTGTGTCCAAATTTCAGGTCCGTAGCTCTTACGGTTCCTGAGAAAATACCGTGTGACGGACAGACGGACAGTGTAGCGAAAACAATAGTGTTCCTTTTCACCTTTGGTGTACGGAACCCTAAAAAGGAACACAAACCGAACACTTTTTTTTAAAGCGATTTGTTAAGTATTTGTACATTGGACAAGAACATCAATGTTCCTTCCAATGTAGAAAATACCACACAAACCATTCACTTTACGTGGACACATATCACTTATTTTTGTTAAGAACTTGTAAAAAAAACACAAAAGGAACAGAACACTTCTAATCCAATAGAGCCGTAAAGTAAATTTTTATACCATTTGTTAACCTTTGCCATTGTACATTGGACAAGAACATCAATTCCCCTTCCAATGCACAGGATTCCACACGTAAACTTCACTTTATCTGTACACATTAGCCATATGTGCCTAAGGCACTTGCAAAAATAATTAAAATTGGATTCCAATTGATCCAAACACATTTCACTGCGAGATGTTAACCAGTTCTCGTGGTACCTTCATAGCGAACAGTCGATTATCGGAATTTTACTTACTTACAAACAAAAAATTATACAAAAAAATATTCGTAGTACATATTATTCGTAATAGGTACATACTGACTTTAATAAATAAGCTTTATGCTTTGCAAATATTTTTTTTTATATAGTAGCAATAACAGAAACAAAAAAAAAATAACCGCAAACAAAAAACACATTTTTTTTTTTAATGCATGTATTTATTTATTGTATCTTCATATATGAACTAACAGTAAGTATTCAAATCTTAAATCTATAAAAAAAATTATTAGGCCCGACCAGTGTCGGACATAAACTTAGTGGTAGTTATAAATAATACATTAGTAGTGATAATAAAAAAAAAGGGGGGAAAGTATTTTCAAGTAGTCCCATCTGGAGTGTTAGGTATAAGAGCCCGTGTGTCCCTCTTTTTTAAGCGGACGTGTCCAGTAAAGTTCAAAATATTACGAGCAAGCGGATTAGGATGTGATTCGAGTTTTGTTAAATATTTGCCTGCGTATTTTGCAATTTCTTCAGTCACTAGTGGCATATTTAAATCACGATGTATAATAGAATTTTGGATGTACCATGGAGCCGATGTTATTAACCGTAAAATTTTGTGTTGCCTTCGTTGGATTCTCTCGACATTGGAAGCTGAAGCAGCGCCCCATAACTGAATTCCGTAGCGCCATATTGGCTTCAAAAGCGACTTGTATAATAAAAGTTTGCAGTCTAGGCTGAGTGTTGAGTTTCTGCCAATCAACCAATATATTTAAGTTAACTTAAGTTTCATCTGAGTTAACTTAGAGTCAATATGATGTTTCCATGTAAGTCTTCGATCAAGGTGTATACCAAGGTATTTCACTTGGGAATGTTGAGGAATATTTTGATTGTTGATTCGAATGGGAGAGCAAGTATCTCTTCTTAGGGTGAACGTTATATGGACACACTTTTGTTCATTGACCTTAATTCTCCATAAGTTCAACCATATTTCCAGCTGAAAGATATGTTCCTGGAGATTGCAGGATGCCTCATAACGGTTTTCGTGCACACTCATACAGGCTGTATCATCGGCAAAAGTAGAAATATGGATATTATTGCTCACAGGGATATCACAAGTATATATTAAATACAAGACAGGACCCAGAATACTGCCCTGGGGCACACCAGAAGATATAGATTCGGGCACACTCGTGAATCCTCCTTCCACAACAGTGAACTTCCTATCAATAATATAACTTTCCAAAAGCTTTTGAATGTTTATTGGCAGATATGTCTTCAATTTTAAAACTAGGCCTTCGTGCCATACTTTATCAAATGCCTGAGAAACATCAATAAAGAGAGCAGAACAATACTTCTTTTCTTCAAATGTTCTTCTTACAACTTGGACCAGTCTATGCGTTTGTTCAATCGTGCTGTGCTGACTTCTAAAGCCAAATTGATGGTCCGGGATGCACCCATTATTAGTTAAAATTTTGGACAATTTAGTCATGAGCAGCTTTTCGAAAAGCTTTGAGATTGTAGATAGTAAGCTTATAGGCCTATATGACTCAGTCTTGGTAAGATCTTTGCCCGCCTTTGGAATCATTTTGATCTCTGCCAGTTTCCATTTATGTGGAAAATACTGCATTCTTAAAATAACATTAAAAATAAATAGCAGGATTCTTATTGTAATATGAGGCAAGTTCATGAGCATTTTGTTACTAATGCCATCAATACCTGGAGCTTTCTTCGGGTTGAGTTCAGCAATTACTTTTTGTACTTCACGCATCTTAAACCTTAAGGGACGAGGGGGTAGAGAAACTACACACGGTAAATCAGCAGCACCCGTACATGAATTGGGAGTGAATACAGATTTTAAATGCTCAGAAAATAAGTTACCTTTCTTACTATCACTTCTTGCCAAGCCTCCGGTCGCAGTACGCAATGGTGATTTAAGATCAACGGGTCGTTTAAGATTTCTAGTAGCGCGCTATAAAGAGTAATTAGATGCGGACGTTACATCAAGACCTTCTAAATACTTTTCCAGTAGTGCAGTTTTTTCCGACGATAGCAGCTCTTTGAGTCGTTTAGTACATTCTTTAAGTCTGATTTTATTTAGGGGTGATCTGTGTTGTTGCCATTCTCTTCTAGCTCTCCTTTTTTTACATACAAGACGTTCAATTTCCGTAGAATAAATTCTGTTAAAGCCGGTCTGCGGATAGGAGGTAGTGGCGTGTTCAGCAGCCTGTTTAATATTTTCGTTAAGATTGGCAATGTTAAATTCAATATCATCGCATGA
The DNA here is from genome assembly GCA_949987645.1 of Tachina grossa. Classification (NCBI taxonomy): domain Eukaryota; kingdom Metazoa; phylum Arthropoda; class Insecta; order Diptera; family Tachinidae; genus Tachina; species Tachina grossa. Next base: position 54,614,044 of record OX465277.1, on the reverse strand, counting down.
TCTAAGCTGAATGTTTTCTACGCAGTGACTACTAAGATATTTTTTGAATACCAGCCAGTTGATTCCATTAATCATCTTCACAAATGAGTTAGTTAAATCACTCCTTAGTGGGTTGAAAATTGTAACTATTGTTGGAGAGTGATCGGAGGACAGATCTAGAGAGGCCTCTACATGAATTAAGTCCCTATGAATATTTTTCGTGACGGCAAAATCTATAACATCTGGAATTTTTCTTACGTCAGTAGGCCAGTAAGTAGGCTCCCTACTCGAAATGACATCTAAGCCCATTTTTGAAATTGTATTGAACAAGGCTCGACCTCTAGGTGTAACAAGACGCGATCCCCAGTACGTATGTTTTGCATTGTAGTCACCAGCTGCCACGAAACAAGATCCAAGCGATTTGTAGAACTTCTCATACTGATCTTCGCTAACTGAAAATCTGGGAGGTGAGTAAATTGATGATATCACGAAATTCGCACAAAAATTTTCTACGAAAATATTCGTTGCTTGCAAATATTCCTCACTAACGTTGTCAAGGACATAGTGCTTGAGTCTTGACTTAATCAGAATTGCTGATCCACCACATGCTCTCTCTCTCTCTCTCTCGGGTCCTTTGTATCATATAAAGTGTAACCATTTATTTTAAATAAGCTTCTTGAGGTCAAATGAGTCTCAGAAACCAGCATTATATCAATATTTTTTTCCATGAGGAAGTGCTCAAGTTCATTTTTATGTTGGCGAATGCCGTTTGCGTTCCAGAAACATATTTTTAACGTGTTCATGGTTTATAAATTAATGCTTGAAGCAGAGTATTCTGCATTCGCAGCATTTCTTGCATCATGCTAGTCATATTTGTTGTAAAATTGTTTATAGTTTGCACCAGATTCTCAATAGTAGCTTCAAGGCGACTAAAGTTAAAGCTTGAGCTTGAATTCGTTGAATTATTTGGCGGTGGAACATTTTGCGTGGGAATTGAACTAGTCTTAGCAGCATCAGCATACGATACACGTGAAGTAACTGGTCGGCTGATTTGAGCAAAAGTGTCGGAGTTCGCGTTTACTTGTAGAGCTGGAGTTAACTTGGGTTTTTGACCCATAGCCTGTTTAACGAAAGAGTATACAGGGCACCCTCTATAGTTAGCTGTGTGATTACCTCCACAATTACTACATTTTTTTCTGCTTGATCTTTTGGCTTAGTGCAGCTAGCAGTACCATGCAATTCACCGCAGATAACACACACTGTAAGTAACTTGCAGTAAGTTTTCGTATGGCCATATTCTTGGCAATTATGGCACTGTACGGGACCTGAACGCTTACGTGGCTCTTCAACTGTGATTTTTCGATGTAAGAGATACTTGACGTTATAAACTGGATGGGCTTCATTTTTTTTCAATTGTATGTCATTCGGCTCCAGTTCAACCCGAAATAGGGGTTGGGGGACCTTTTCTCTATTAAATATGTTGGTAACATTTTTTACCTTGAATCCTTGGTCGACAAGTGCACATTTTACTTCTTCGGGTTCAACATATGAATCTATGCCCTTTAATACTATCTGTAGGCCTTTAGCACTCTTAAGTTGGTATGTGTAAAAATTTGTTTTATTTTTTTCGAATTCACTAACAATTTTTCGGAAATCTTTTTCATTATATATTTGGATTTTAGTTTCATCAATATTACCTCGTTTAATTGGAATGATGTGAAAAGTATTTTCACCAATGGTCGACAGTAGTTTTTTTATAAGCGCGTTAGAATTTTTTCTCTCAGATAAATAGGTGGTGGCTTAAAAGACTTTTGCGATGATGCAGAGGGCTTGTTGTCGGTGTCTTGCAATAATGAAAAACGATTTTGAGGATTGGTAGATGATGCGCTGTTATCCCTAGACATCTTTGGAGCAGATGAAATTTTTGAAGAATTTGGGCTTCGCCCACGCTTTACCACTGTTATATATCTGTCCATTCCCACTTGTACCTTGGGTTTTGAGCTACTGTTATCTGTAGTGATAACTTGGTTTAGTGATGAAGGCGAGCCCGATGCGGATGATATCGCAGACTTAAATGAAGAAGTACTAGGCAATGGTAATGTTAACGATTCACTAGTTGGCATTGGACAAAGCGAAGTTGACCGCTGACGATAAATTGGCTTTGCCGTTAAAAAAAGATTTTCATCAGATTTATTATTTATATTTTTTTCATTAAGAGTTTCAGAACTCACAGTAAAATAAGCATTTCTGCCGTTAGAACTCACTTCAAAATTTTTTTCCTTTGAGGTACTCATACAGAGTATTATTCCTCAAGGGAACTTTGTTTGTGTTTACGGTTTTTTTTTGTTTTTGCTATTTCTTGCTATGTAAAAAATATTAGTAAAGCCAATAAGCTAATTTATCAAGGTGAATATGTATTACGAATATTTTTTGTATGATTTTTGATTTTGTTGTTTTTTTATATTTGTTTCGTATATATGTATGTAAAAAAAATCCGCTTTAATGTCTCTTCACTATGACGGTTCAACGAGAACTGACAAAAAACACATAAACAAAGTTACATTCAGGAATACTATGTGTACCTCGAAACAAATACACAATCATAAATAACAAAAACAAAAAAAGACCGCAAACAAAAAAAAAAACACATATAAGCCAGTAATATCATCCCCTTCAGGCTCGTGTTCATCACTTAATAAAGTTATCACTACAGATAACAGCGGCTCGAAACTCAAGGTGCAAGTCGGAATGGACAGATATATAACCGTAGTAAAGCGTAGGCGAAGCCCGAATTCTTCAAAATTTTCATCTGCTCCAAAAATGTCTAGGGATAACAACTCGCCAAAACCACTTTAAAATTTTGCAAGATGAAAACGACAAACCCGATGTATCCTCGAATAAAACATCCAAGCCGCCACCAATCTATTTGAGGAAAAAAAATGCCCTTATTAAAAAATTAATTTCGGTCATTGGTGAGAATAAATTTCACATTGTCTCAATAAAACGTGGCAACATCGATGAAACGAAAATTCAAATTTATGACGAAAAAGATTTCCGCAAAATGGTTTCTGAATTTGAAAAAATACAACAAGCTTCTACACATACCAGCTAAGAGTGCTAAAAGCCTGCAGATCGTATTGAAGGGCATAGATTCATATGTTCTTCCTGAACAAATAAAAGATGCACTCGTCCTCCAGGGATTTAAGGTAAAAAATGTATCTAACATAATAAGCAGAGAAAAGGTACCCCAACCCCTATTTCGTGTTGAACTGGAGCCGAATGATATAAAATTAAGAAAAAATGAGACTCATCCTATTTATAGCCTAAAATACCTTTTATACAGAAAAATCACAGTTGAAGAGAAACATACGCGTTCAGGTCACGTGCAGTGCCATAATTGCCAAGAATATGGCCATACAAAAACTTACTGCAATTTAACTACTGTTTGTGTTGTGTGCGGCGAATTACACGGCACTGATAGTTGTACTAAACCAAAAGATCAAGCGGAAAAAAATGCAGTAATTGTGGAGGTAATGACACCACTAACTACAGAGGTTGTCCTGTGTACTCTTTCGTAAAGAAGACTATGCTGCAAAAACCTCAATTAGCTCCAGTTCAAACAACAAACGCTTCCTCAGCCACTTTTGCGTAAATTAGCCAACCAGTTACTTCCCGTTTATCGTATGCAGATGCTGCTAGGACAAATTCAATTCCCACACAAAATGTTTCCCCACCAAATAATTTAACAAATACAAACTCAAACTTTAATTTTAATCGCCTTGAAGCCACTATTGAAAATCTTGTGCAAACTATCAACAACTTTACAACAAATGTGACTAGCATGATGCAAGAAATGCTACGAATGCAGAATACACTGCTTCAAGCATTAATTAACAAGCCATGAACACGTTAAAAATATGTTTCTGGAACGCAAACGGCATTCGCCAACATAAAAATGAACTTGAGCACTTCCTTACGGAAAAAAATATTGACATAATGTTGGTCTCTGAGACTCATTTGACTTCGAGAAGCTTTTTAAAAATTAATGGCTACACTATATATGACACAAAGGACCCTAGAGGGAGAGCATGCGGTGGATCAGCAATTCTAATAAAGTCAAGACTCAAGCACTATATTCTTGACAACATTTGTGAAGAACATCTACAAGCAACAAACATCTGCATTGAGAATTTTTGTTAAAATTTCGTAATATCTTCAATTTACTCCCCTCCAAGATTTTCAATCACTGAGGATCTATACGAGAAATTCAATAAATCTCTTGGACCTTGTTTCGTAGCAGCTGGCGACTAAAATGCTAAGCATACGTTCTGGGGTTCGCGTCTTATTACCCCCAGAGGTCGAGCATTGTTCAACACTATTTCAAAAATGGGCTTGGATGTCATTTCGAGTGGGGAGCCCACTTATTGGCCTACTGACATTCAAAAAATTCCGGATGTTATAGACTTTGGCGTCAAAAAAAGTATTTCTACGGAATTAATTCACGTTGAAGCTTCTCTAGATCTCTCGTCCGATCACTCTCCCACGATCGTTACAATATGTAGCCAACTAAGAAGTGACTTACCTCATCCATATATGAAGATGATAAATCGTGTTAATTGGCTGGGGTTCAAAAAATACCTTAGTAGTCATTGTACGGAAAATATTAAGCTAAGAACACCAAATGATATTGAATCTAACATTGCCAATCTCAACGAGAATATTAAACAGGCTGCTGAACATGCCACTATTTCCCCTCCGCAGAGTGGGTTTAATAGGTTGACATTCAACAGCACAGATCACCCCAAAATAAAACTAGATTTAAAGAGTGCACGAAACGACTCCAAGAGTTGCTTGCATCTGAGAAAACTGCATCTTTTAAAAATTATCTGGAAGGTCTTGATATCACACCAGCATCTAATTTCTCTTTGTGATGCGCTGCTAAAAAGCTTAAAAGACCCGTTGAGTTTAAACCACCTCTGCGCACTTCGACGGTGATTGGGCAAGAAGCGATACTGAAAAAGGTAAAATATTTGCTGAGCATTTAAAATCCGTATTTACCCCAAATACATGTACTGGTGTTGCTGATTTGCCGAGTGTAGTTGCTCTTCCCCCTCGAACCTTAAGGTTTAAGATGAATGATGTACATAAACTAATTGCTGAGCTCAACCCGAAGAAAGCTCCAGGTATTGATGGTATTAGTAACAAGATGCTGATGAATCTGCCTCGCACTGCAACTAGAATCTTACTATTTATTTTTAATGCCATATTACGACTAGAGTATTATCCACACAGCTGGAAGCTTGTCAAGGTCAAAGTGATTCCAAAGACGGGCAAAGATCTTACTAAAGCTGAGTCTTACAGGCCAATAAGTTTACTATCAACAATATCAAAGCTTTTCGAAAAGCTGCTCATGAAAAAATTATCCCCAATTCTAACTGATAGTGGGTGCATACCGGACCATCAATTTGGTTTTAGAAGTCAGCATAGTACCATTGAACAAACGCATAAATTGGTTCAAGTTATAAGAAGAACATTTGAAGAAAACAAGTATTGTTCTACTCTCTTTATTGATGTTTCTCATGCATTTGATAAAGTATGGCATGAAGGCCTAATTTTAAAATTTAAGACATATCTACCAATAAATTTTCTAAAGCTATTGGAAAGTTATATTCTATCCCGGAAATTCATTGTTGTGGAAGGAGACTTCATGAGTGCTCCCGAATCTATATCTGCCGGTGTGCCACAGGGGATTATACTGGGACCAGTTTTGTATTTGATTTATAATTGTGATATGCCTGTTAGCACTCAAATCCATACATCTACTTTTGCCGATGATACAGCCTTCTTTAGCATGCACGAAAACCCTCGCGAGGCATCCCGATATCTTCACGAACATATTACCCAACTGGAACTATGGTTAAAGTTATGGAGAATTATTTCACATGTGAAATACCTTGGTATACACCTTGATCGACGGCTTACATGGAAACAATACATTGATTCTAAGCTAACATAAATAAAACTCAAATTAGCTCAGGTTCATTGGCTGATTGGTAGAAATTCAACTCTCAGTCTAGATTGCAATCTTTTGATATACAAGACACTTTTGAAACCAATATGGTGCTACGGAATTCAACTATGGGGCACTGCTTCAGCTTCCAATGTCGAGAGAATCCAACGAAGGCAAAACAAAATTTTACGTATGATAACTTCGGCTCCATGGTACATCAAAAATTCAAATATACATCGTGATTTGAATATGCCACTAGTGATTGAAGAAATTGCAAAATACGCAGGCAAATATTTAACAAAACTCGAATCACATCCTAATCCGCTTGCACGTAATATTTTGAACTTTACTGGACACATCCGCCTAAAAAAGAGGGACACAAGGGCTCTTATACTCAACATTCCAGATGGGACTACTTGAAAATACTTTTTTTTTCCTTTTTGATTACCACTACTTATGTATTATTATTATTATAGTTATACTATCACTAAGTTTATGTCCGACAGTGGTCGGGCCTAATAATTATATTCTAGATTTAAGATTTGAATACTTATTGTTAGTTCATATTTGAAGATACATGCATTAAAAGAAAAAAAATGTTAACCAAAATATTTGTACATTAGACAAGAACATCATTGTCCCTTCCAATGTACAAATTCCGACACACACAATTCAATTTGAAAAATTTACTTTTCACAGAAGTCATATAAATTACATACCTCGTGAACTCTTTCGGGGACAAATGCAGCTTCTCTGCTGCAGGACAATATAAGGTACATCTGAAGCTCCTAGAAAAAAATAATATATTATTTAAACTATTTTAAATAACTAGAAAAGTAATAATAAATACTTACATTTTCACATTTGCTGTGTGATACCCGCAGTAATTTGATGTTTTTTCATTATTTTTGTTGATTTTTTTCACTTTTCGCACTGTTGCTAATATGTGGACAAAATAGTCTATCGACTAGGCTAGGCTTTGGCTAAGATTTTGGCGCAATATCACTTTTTCTCCACTTTGCGCCAAATCCTGCTAAGAAACTTTATTTTTGATATTTACAAAATTTTACAAATGTCAAAACTGCATAAATCCCCAATGATGCTATCTCCCACAGTAGTCTATGGACAAAAAAGTACTTTTCACTAAATAAAAAGCAGTTTTACGCGCTCCAAAACAGTTTATAAAATATTCAACTTTTGTTTTATAGACATAAAACCTTAGTTCTATAATTAAAAAGCCATTTTACTGCATGTATTCCAAAAAAGTTAATTTTTTTAACTAAAAATACAATTTTAATAATGCTATTTTTAAATTTAAATTTTATTTTCATATGTGAACGTCAACAAGGAAACCTGGAAGAAACTAAATAAAATGTAGCATCTACTATTCGACCCCTAAAAACTAAACTGGAGAAAATAGTACAGCTCCCAAAAGAAATCCGTTTAAGAAGGATGAAGGAAAACACATTTACTTATGCCACCAAAGTCTAAAGTTGTTTTTGTTTCAAATTATTAAACAAATTGATGAACTAAATCAGTATATAATCTAATTTTGTTTTTGTTTACACATGTATATAGTGCTGAGTTATTTTTGTAAATATTTAAGATAATAAAAAATTATATATTTAGTTATTAAAAAAATGAAAAACAAAAATTAGAAACAATCCCTTATTTTTTGAAGATTTTATTACTTCAAATTGGCGTGAGTATACGCTCAAGAAAGAAATAAGAATTACCTGCAATTGATTTGGATCCCCTATTATTAAAATAACTTATTTCTATTCCAAGTTAATACAAAAGTTTTAAAGAAAATCATTTATTTTCATAAAAAGTTATTACTTTTTCAATATAAATTTAATTTAATGCAAAAACAATTCTAAAATTGGATCTACAGTGGACCTATAAAGTTTCAGTACACGTTCCAATTTTTTAATAATGCTAAAATTTAGCATAATTAGCTTAATCGAATCAGATCTTTCTGGGTAACTAGTTTTTAAAAAGAAAAGAGATATTTAAAAATATTCCATTCATAACCATAAACAAGTGGTGATGTACGTAAACCTTTTGGCATTATTTATGATTATATTAAAATATTTTTAATATATCTTTTATTTCTAAAACTACTGACCCAAAAAGATCTGGCACGATTAAGTTAATTATGATAGTTAATAGCATTATTGAAAAATTTTAAGATTTACTGAAACTTTATATGTCCACTGTATAAATTGTTTTGTTTTAAACAATTTTTAAAGATAAAACAAATAAACAAATCAAATTCACGTTTGAGATGTATCTTTCTTAAGTGATGCGTGCAACTGAAAGAAAAATAGTTAATTAATAAATGTGCATTCATACATATTAAAAAAAATACCTTGACCTCGAAAAAGTCTTAACAAATTATGCATTTCGTCCGAGGCTGATCCAGGTAGGCAGCTTTATGTTCTCCGTTTATTGTACCTTTTTGTTGTTTATAGTACCTTTTTGTTGTTTATAGTACCGATAGTACCTTTTGAATCATTTCTTTCAAAGCTGTTTTAGCATCTGGTAAAGCAGGGCTAGCCAAAGAAACATTGATTTCTGGAATATTTTCTTGACCAGCTAATATTTCAAGCAACATATATAATTGATCTTACTAGCCAAAGATGGACGCATATGTTTGATCATTGGGTATAAATGTTCGACCAGTATTTGTTTCTGATCTTGTTGGATTTAATAACAAAGAGGCCAAACGATTTTCTGGAATAAATAAACGGTGAGAACAATTAATATTTCAAATACCGAAATATTTTTAATATAAAACTACCGTTTTTATGCATTTACGAACCAAGCTAACTTGCTGGAACCTTCTGAACTGTTTTCGTGGCTCGGCCAAAGCAATATAAGGTGCAACACAACGTAGAGTATTAAGCATTTTTGTATGAACTTACGGATCCAAAAAACGTTGGCCGGGTCAAATTTTAGGCACGATAGTACGCGTACATTTTTATTTGGTAGCACGCTCTTAAACAAGCCCAGTTATAGCACAAGCACACATGTGCAGCCCAGCGTGGAGTTATACGCACTTGTGTAGGCACTTGCGGCTCAAAACAAGTTGACCGGGCACTATGTTAGGCACAAAGAAGACTCCAGCAGCATTATGTTAAAATTCTTGACCAAATTGTTGCATGCGTCGTGTAACGCCCATGTGCTGCTTTACGAAATTATTTTTGTTGAGCTAATGCCGACTTTCTTGTGGCGTTCCAACAAGCTTAAACAGCATGCACAAGTCATGTTAGTCTATGCTCCAGCCAATTAACACGATTGATCATCTTCATATATGGATGAGGTAAGTCATTTCTTAGTGGGTTACAGATTGTCACGATAGTGGGAGAGTGATAAGACGAGAGATCTAAAAAAGCTTCAACATGAATTAAATCCCTAGAAATATTTTTCATGACGCCAAAATCTATAACATCCGAAATTTTTCGTACGTCAGTAGGCCAGTAAGTGAGCTCCCCACTCGAAATAACATCCAATCTCATTTTTGAAATTGTATTAAACAAAGCTGCACCTCTAGGTGTTACAAGGCGCAAACCCCAGCACGTATGTTTTGAATTGTAGTCTCCAGCTGCCACGAAACAAGATCCCAGCGATTTGTGGAACTTTTCATACTGATCATCGGTAACTGAAAATCTAGGAGGTGAGTAAATTGTTGATATCACGAAATTTGAACAAAAGTTTTCTACAAAAATATTCGTAGCTTGCATATATTCTTCACTAAGGTTGTCAAGGGTATAGTGCTTCAGTCTTGACTTAAGTAGAATTGCAGATCCACCGCATGCTCTCCCTCTAGGGTCCTTTATATCATATAAAGTGTAACCATTTATTTTAAATAAGCTTTTTGAGGTAAAATGAGTCTCAGAAACCAACATTATATCAATATTTTTGTCCATGAGGAAGTGCTCAAGTTCATTTTTATGTTGGCGAATGCCGTTTGCGTTCCAGAAACATATTTTTCACGTGTTCATGGCTTGTTAATTAATGCTTGAATCAGTGTATTCTGCATTCTTAGAATTTCTTGCATCATGCTTGTCATATTTGTTGTAAAATTGTTGATAGTTTGTAAAAGATTTTCAATAGTGGCTTCAAGGCGATTAAAATTAAAGTTTGAGTTTTTATTTGTTGAATTATTTTGCGGTGAAACATTTTGTGTCGGAATAGAACTAGCCTTAGCAGCATCGGCATACAATACACGTGAAGTAGCTGGTTGGCGCATTTGAGCAAGACTGGCGTAGTAAGCGTTTACTGATTGGGCTGGAGCTAATTTTGGTTTTTGCACCATAGCATAGAAAGATTACACAGGACATCCTCTGTAATTAGCGGTGTGGTTACCTCCACAATTACTGCATTTTTTCTGCTTGATCTTTTCGCTAGTACAACTAGCAGTACCGTGCAATTCACCGCAGATAACACAAACTGTAGGTATTTTGCAGTAAGTTTTTGTGTGACCATATTCTTGGCAATTATGGCACTGCACGGGACCTGAACACTTATGTGGCTCTTCAACTGTGATTTTTCGGTATAAGAGGTATTTTAGGCTATAAATTGGATGTGTCTCGTTTTTTTCAATTGTATATCATTCGGCTCCAGTTCAACATGAAATGGAGGCTGGCGTATTTTCTCCCTATTAATTATATTAGTAACATTTTTTACCTTAAATCCTTGTATGATGAGTACTTCTTGGGGATTAACATAAGAATCAATGCCCTTCAATACGATTTGCATACCTTTAGCACTCTTAAGCTGATACGTATAAAAATTTGTTTTATTTTTTTCGAATTCTGTTACTATTTTGCGCAAATATTTTGCTTCGTATATTTGAATTTTAGTTTCGTCAATTCCACGTTTTGTTGGAATAACGTGAAATGCGTTCTCACCAATTGCCGAGACTAATTTTTTAATAAGAGAGTTAGAATTTTTTTCTCTCAAATATGTTGGTGGTGGTTTGGAGGTTTTTGTCGAAGATACAACGGGTTGGTCATTATTAGCCTGCAATACTGAAAAACGATTACTACGATTAATTGATGCAGCGTCGTTATCCCTGGATATCTTGGGAAGCGATGAGATTTTTGTAGAATTTGGGCTTCACCCACGCTTTACAACTGCAATATATCTGTCCATTCCGACTTGAACTTTAGATTTTTGGCTACGGTTATCTAAAGTGATAACTTGATTAAGTAATGAACACGAACAAGAAGCGGATGATATCGCTGACTTAAATCAAGAAGTGCCAGGCAACTCAAATGTTAACAAATCACTAGTTGGCATTGGGCAAAGCGAAGTTGAACGCTGACGAAAAATTGGATTTGCCGTTAGAAAAATACTATCACCAGATTTTTTATTTTTATTGTTTACATTAAGAACTCCAGAACTCACAGTACTACTATCAGCAGATTTTTTATTTTTATTGATTTCATTAAGAGTTTCAGAACTCACAGTAAAATAAGCATTTCTGCCGTTAGAACTCACTTCAAAATTTTTTGCATTCGAGGTATTCATATAGAGTATGTATTCCTCAAGGGCACTTTATTTGTGTTTTTTTTTTTTGTTTGCGGTTTTTTTTTTGTTTTTGTTATTTCTACTATGTAAAAATATTAGCAAAGCAATAAAGCTTATTTATTAAAGTCAGTATGTACCTATTACGAATAATATGTACTACGAATATTTTTTTTTTTTTTTTTGTATAATTTGTTGTTTGTTTAGTAAGTATGTAAGAAAAATTCCGCTAATCAACTATTCACTATGAAGGTACAACGAGAACTTAATTTTTTTGCTAGACTAAATGAACAAAAAGTTCGAAAAAATTTAAATGTAGCAATATCGAGCAAAAACTAACAAGGGCTAAAATGTCTGAAAGATTATTGTAAAAAGTGCGCGTTTTTTAGTTTTTTGTCGCGTTTTGAGTAACTGAAAACGGGCTAAATCTAGCCCGAAAGTAGTCTATGACTTATAGTAAAGAATTTGTTGTTTTTGCTGAAGACTTCGTACGGACCGTCGTACGGTGGTTTCAAAAGTGCACGAAGAAATACATGTGAACAATTCTTCAGTTCTTTTTGTACGAATACTTTATTTACAGTGTTGAGACGTTGGAACAGGCTTTAATTCACTAATGATGTTGCGTAGCTTTTTTACGAATTCACTGCCAATATATTCATTGCCAAAAAATTCACATAGTAATCTTAAAGTTAAGCCATAAACTATTTCAGCAGGAGAAGCATTAAGGTCGTCTTTTATGGTTGCTCGTAGTCCTAGGAGTACATTAGGTAAACTCACATACCAATCGCTCGAAGTGTGACATTTTATAGCACTTTTTAGCGAACGATACATACGCTCAACCAAACCGTTGGCTTGGGGGGTGATAAGCCGTAGTTCGGAAATGCTTGGATCCTGTAAGATGCGACAATTCATTAAATAATGTTGATTCGAACTGTCTGTCTCGGTCTGTTGTAATCGCGCTGGGCATTCCAAATTGTGCTATCCAGCCATGTAAAAAGGCAACTACTTCAGCAGTTATGTCCTTCATTGGGAATGCTGCTGGCCACCGAGTAAATCGGTCCACACAGGTCAGGTAATATTTTTGTTCACTAGAAGTTGGCAGCGGACCTATAATACCCATGTTTATATGTCTGAATCGATCGTCAGGTACATTAAAACGTTGCAATACGCTTTTATTATGCCTTACTATTTTACATCTCTGGCAAGATATACACGCCTTAGCCATTCTACAAATATCTTTTTTCATATCCTTCCACACGATTGTTAGAAACATCACACCGTACTGTTGATTGATAGCCCAGTACTGGTACGAGTGTTAGCTGAAGACAGGTACTTATTTTAACGTCGTCAATTTCTTTACTAGTTCGTTGATCCAATGCTAATTTTTCAAAATCTATTTGTCTACCATCAAATACAGATTCCACTCGAGACAACGTATCGGCAACAATGTTATCTCTCCCTGAAATATGTCTGATATCTTATAAAGCTTAACTGGCGCGATTGTTTTGGTGTGAACTTTTCAGGCTTTTGGGAAAAAACGAATGTCAAAGGCTTATGATCGGTTAGTACAACGCAGTCGCGTCCATCTATGAAGTAAGCAAAGTACTTAATAGACTGGTAAACAGCCAATAATTCCCGGTCATAAGTGTTCAAACGTTTTTGAGAGTCCGTCATTCTCTTAGAAAAAAATCCAAGAGGTTTTAATTCGTCATTCTCATCTCATGTAAAGCAGCGCCAACACAAAAATTACTTGCGTACACATGTAGTGATAATTTCGCATTCAAAAAAGGGTGTGATAACAACGCAGCGTTTGCAATAACCTTTTTACATTCCTCAAATTCTTCGAGGAATCATCGTCCCATTTAATAACAGACTTGTAGTTTTTTTTTATTTCCTATTATAAGTTTCTGTAACTTTCCTTGCCAAAATGCGGCCTGAGGAACAAATCGATGATAATAATTTAACAAAGTAATAAATCTTCTCAGATTGTGGGCAATTGTTGGTTTTTATAATTTAATATTGTACTAACTGCCATTTTCGATTAAGTCGATTTTAGCACGATTGTCTCATTTTGTTCTCCTAAGTGTCCACTTTAGGAATATATGAGACTTTGGCGTGGGAATCAAAACGTGCTCCTGGGAAAATTCATCCACTGTTTTTTGGCCATTTTCGATTATGTCGATTTTCTCGAAAACGGCTCGATAGAATTTTAGCACGGTTGTCTCATTTTGTTCTCCTAAGTGTCCACTTTAAGAATATATCAGATTTTGGCGTGGGAATCAAAACGTGCTCCTGGGAAAATTCATCCACGTTTTTTTTTTTTGCCATTTTCGATTAAGTCGATTTTCTCGAAAACGGCTCGACAGAATTTTAGCACGGTTGTCTCATTTTGTTCTCCTAAGTGTCCACTTTAAGAATATATCAGATTTTGGCGTGGGAATCAAAACGTGCTCCTGGGAAAATTCATCCACGGTTTTTTTTTGGCCATTTTCGATTAAGTCGATTTTCTCGAAAACGGCTCGACAGAATTTTAGCACGGTTGTCTCATTTCGTTCTCCTAAGTGTCCACTTTAGGAATATATGAGACTTTGGCGTGGGAATCAAAACGTACTCCTGGGAAAATTCATCCACCGTTTTTTGGCCATTTTCGATTAAGTCGATTTTCTCGAAAACGGCTCGACAGAACCGTGAACCATGAACTTGGTATGGGCATCATGTCGGACATCGCAAATGGCTATTGGAGACCGCTCATGTTCAACTTTCGTCCATGCTCTGACATCAATGCCCGAGCATATGTCTGAGCAAAAATGTTCGCCATAAGATCTGACGTTTGCAACCATTTGCAATAGAAAGAAAAGAGATAGACCAAAATTGGTAAATATTCTATCTCTATTGCACTACCGCAAAATACTTTGATATGCCTGAACATGGACATCGCACGTATTCACCACAAGTTAATGAATTTTTCAGTTGCTCTGCCGGCGTCATGTCCAAGTCGGAGGCTAGTGGAGACGTAGGGTAATGCAGAAGGGAAAACTGTGAGTGTTGCCAGACTCTGGAAATTTGTTATCGTAATATCACAAAATACACAGAAGTGAAAAAAGTGACAGGTCAAAAAAGCTAGGATCAGGTTTTTAAAATTCGTGGGAAAAAGAGACAAGTATAGTGCATTTGTTATTAAGAAAGTATGAAAATAAACAAACTGAAAACCAACTGAGACCGCAAAATTCTCCATGTATTTTGGATGTGTATACCCAATTATCGCATCAAATTTGGTACGTAACTTACGTAATTTATGTAAATGTATAGTTACAATAATTAGCAGTTGCGTTTTTAAATATATATTCAGTAAAAATCTAAGAAGGATGGCGAACTGGATTCACAAAGCGCATTTGTAATCAGAGAAAATATATTTGATGACTACTACGCGATTCTCATATGAATCGCGTGAATGTGTGTGTCTGTATGATTTCCTAAATTAATAAGCAATTTATTTAATTATTTTATTTATGTATAAAATGTTCTCATATATGTGAACCCCCTAATGCTTGTGTGTGGGGGGTCGAGTTTGTTGGTCGCTTATAAGTTTATATTTTACTAGCTACACACGGTGTGCTTCGCTACCCCCATCGTGTTATCGAATGATGTAAATATTTTGTAAATAAACCGAAAACTCGGATTTTTTAATGCAACATTTCGAAAGTTTTAAAATTTTGATATTGTATCATTATTAACATAGGTTTCTTGTAAATATCTTCGGAACTACATAACCGATTTAAGAGTTTGATATCTCGTTTTGAAAAACATGACAACAGCTTTCAAAAAAAAAAAAAAAAATAAAAAAAGCAAAAAAAAAAATAAATATATTGGTTTAGACAAATCATGATGATTTGTGCAAATCATGTTAATTTATATGTACATGATTTACCATACATTTTTCATATGGATGAATCACCTCAAAGTAGTTGATTTGTTATAAATAATGTCGAAAATATTATTTTTCGAACTCATTTTATATATGCAACCCTGCGTTGCTTTTAAAATTACAAACTCCATCCCTGGGTCATCCATCAATAGTGATTGACAATTGCGAAAAAAATTACATTCAGGAATATTTAATCAATTTTAAATGTCAACTACATATGAATAAAATTCACATTACAGCTGCTGCGCCCACCTCATAAGGCATGTGCACAAATTGAACACGAAAATTCGAACAACAAATCACTCACAAGCTCGGTGGAAATACTTTGAAGTGATTTACTTAAACCTACTAGATTTAAAGTCGGTGGAAACATACTACTCTACGTCTCCACCTGACATGAAATCTTGCATATAACATTAACTTGAAGTTAATGTTAAAGTTAGTAATTTTATGTCAGGTGGAGCCAGCAAATAACAATTTGGTCAGAGTTTCAGCTCAGACAACTTTGTCTTTATAAAAAACGTGAACAAACTGGGGCCTAATTCCCGCATTCGATTGCTAACGAGTTATTACTCAAATGTGCGAGTTTTTTAACTTTTAGGAAAACGAATGAGAAGTTTTCGAATAACACATAACGATATTTTTATTGACAGCATTCCATGACGTACATATTTCGAATGCAACCGTTCGTGTTTTTACTCGCAAGCAAAAAGGCATTCGAAATAACGTTTGACATAGAAAAAGCGAAGGGAAAGAAAATGTATGTTTATTATTTTGCTAATTTATTTCTAAATGAATGTATGTACAAATACACATATAAAAAAATACATATATAAAGAATTTCTAGTTTTCTTTAAATATAACATATTACACTAATTTGGCATATAAATGTTTTGCCCAACAGTTGTCAGAGAAAATAAAAAAATTCAACCCACGCTGGGAGCAAGGTATATCAAACAGGTACACGTATCAGGCATATTGATCATCCACTGATTTTTTGTTTACAAGTTTACAACGAAGAATTTTTTTGACAATTACTTTTGTGCCTTTTTTGATGCATACAATATTTTGACAATTACTTTGTAAAACTGTGTGAGAGGCACAGAGTTGCCACATAGTTGAGTCTAATGAGTGAACCTATAACAGTGAGTTTATACCTGATAATTTTTTATCATGATAAAAGTCAAATCGTTATCAAGAGAAAAATTAATCAGTTGTAGACTGTGTGACGTTTTAATTTATTTCTAAAAAAATAAAATATTTAAGTAATTTTTAGAAAAAAATATAAAATCAGAAAAATGGGAATAGCTAAACATTTTCCCCCTTATGCAAAAAAATATTTTACTTTAGCTTTAAAGTTCATAGTAGTTGATAAGCACTTTAAGGCTAACATAGCTTTATTAAAAAATCATATGCAAAAGACAACTTTAAATATTTTGTGATTTAATAATAAATACTGGTAACACCACCGTGTTCAACAACCACTTCACCTTATGATGTACAAAATTGAGTACAATTTCATTCGGGTATTCAAATTTTTTTTTTATTTTATTAAATAAATTTTTATTATCTTGAAGTAATGCAACCTAATTAAAAAAATATGAGCTTCTGACTTAATAGGAAAACAGATAAACACAACCATGAAGTAAAAGTAAAAAAATGTGAAAAATTATCACAATTTGTTTTATTCTAATGAAACGAGTATTTGAATATCCAGCTTTTTTCGATTTGTTTTGATTTGTACATCACTAAAACATTTTTGTATAATTGTATTTATTTTAATATTTTTTTATGGATTTTGCTATGTATTTCGAAGCAGTTGGATAATTTGGTGATGTTTCCCATTACATGACAGAAATATTAAATTTAAAATAAGAGCAGGCACTTCTAGCTTCATTTTCAGATGTAACATGAATCAGTATGTGCAATATTAATAAAAATATTTGAGGTACAAAATACACATTTTGGAAATATCAACTTAAAGTAGTCTTAACAAACGTGGGTGCCTACTTTAGAATTTTTATACAATAATTTTTTTAGAATACAACTTTACTTAACATTGCTTGGCAAAGCTTTATTAAGTTTTTTTTTTGCATAAGACCCTTTATATTTACTGAAGACAATGATCAGAACCACACGGCGCCGAACACCAAGATGATGATTGTACAATGCCCCAAAATGGATGGAAACTCCCCCTCAATCGCCAGATATGTCCCATTGAGAATTTGTGGGATCACTTGGACGGAAAAGTTGGAGAAAGAAAAGTGACATGAAAAAATGAATTCATATTGGCTCTACACGAATAATTGCCCGAAATTCTATAAGAAATATCCAAAACTATGGGCTATTCCATTCCGAGAGGACTTCAAGTGATAATATAGATCTTGGAATCACATGCTAATTACAAGATCACAGTTCAAGAGGTTTTTCAAAAATTTTAATATGAAGTGAGCACTCACTTTTTGCACTAAAAAAATTGAGTTAAGTTAAAAAATTATATTTTATTTATCAGTATATTTTTTTTTTACATGTATTTATTTATTGTATCTTCATATATGAACTAACAATAAATATTCCAATCTTAAATCTATAAAAAGAAAAGTTATTATGCCCGACCAGTGTCGGAGTGCATATTTTTGCATATTTTATAATAAATAAATATTTTTGCATATTTTATAGTAAACACATACATATTTTTGCATATTTTATTATAAATGTATATTTTTAATATATTTTTTAGAGTTTTCATGTTATAAATCTAGTTTTGGTTTTTTATTAGTTGTATAATATTTGAAAGCTGCAGTTTTTACGACTGTGTAAGAACAAAAATAGCTAAAAACGAGAAAAATTTACAATCGTATTTTTCGTGATATTATTCGATATACCTTGTGTTAAGTCAAGAATACCAATACAATTTAAAATTAAAAAAATAGCAAGGAATAATAGCCCTTTAAAACCCAAAATTTTTTTTATATTTTTTTGCGCTCTCTACTGATTCCGCATTAATTTCATGTGGATATAAAGTGCTTTTGAAAGAACCTTTGCGTGTTTCAGCCTTTAATGAAAAATATCAAATGATATGATACTTATACATCCTATAGAACCTAGATGTGGAACGTGGCAGAAGGCTGTCGGATATTAAATTTCTATTAATAATATTAAAGAAATTTTAAAGTCAAAAAACTTTCCCGCATATGCCAAAAAAACAACGTGTCCTTGAAGTGTACGTTAAATTAAAATTTCTATAAAAACTGGTTTTAACTTACACTTGAAGAAAACGTTAGCTTTTGCATATGGGTGAAAATTTTTTTACTTTAAAATTTCTTTAATTTTATTAATAGAAATATATACTACGTTTATACGCGCACTATTTGCAAACAAAAATGTTCGCAAATAAATTAATTAACTCACTGTTTATACGTCATAGCAAAACTACACAAACTTGGTAGCACTTCTATAGAAAACTTGCTTATGTTGACAGAAAAATTGTGCAAAAGTACAAAATACCAAAGAATTATTTGTTTCTATTAATGTTTTTTGTGCAATATTAATTCATTTATTGTTTTTTGTTATCAAACATTTGTAAGGACTAATAAATCAGTGCAAGTTAATCTTTGTTTTTGGTTTAAAATGTGTTTAAACCAGCAAACCTATAAATCAGTGCAGTATTTAAACCATCTATAAACGCATAAAATTGGGCGTTTAAACTACCAATACATGCCATATGATTTTATTACTTAGAGACCATATGTTTTGCATTTAAAGAGCACTCAACTTTTTTCCAAGCTTCTACTTTTTCTTCAGATCTTGTTCGATTTGTTTTCTTACACTCTATTGTTCTTTTATGCTATTCTACTCTGCCAAGAATATATATAATTTCTTTCTCAGTAAAATTTGGGTACTTTTCATTAAATTTTATTAAATTTTTTGCCTTTTTGATTGTGCAAAGAACTGAACTGACAGCTGCTTTTTGGCATTTATTCTAGTGCTGCCACAATATAATTTTTTAAACTACACATAAAGTATGGTTCACTGATTTACTCCTGCTGAGTTTAAACCACATATAAATTAAAGTTTAGTTCAACTAAACGAGCGTTTAAACTTTAACTGATTTATTAGCCCTAAGCGTGGCAACCTCCAGCAAATAGTGCGTTAATCGTGAATAGTTTCCTGAATTAGTAGGTCGCAATAAAAACAATAATATGGCAACAATTTACAGTCTTATTTGCAAATAAGCCCTGCGTATAAACGTAATACTAGCATCCGACAGCCTTCTGCCTAATAGATATTTGGGTACACAGTATTGTTCACAGTATTGGTTTCTTGTTCACACTATAGGCCAAGTAGAGGCTTTCGTTACTTTAATAGTGTTTACACACTGAAAGTTAAAACCTGGTTTTAACGTTAAAACCATAAACAGCTGATTTTGCTTTCACACTGCAAGTTTGTTAAATTCAGTTTTTAACTTACAGGCTGTCTAATAACTTTGCTCAAAATAAAATAAATCTCCTGCCGAAATGCGTGTATTTCTTATTGCATTTTTCTGCTTTTTAATAACCTTTGTTGGACATACTGTTCAACTGTTTTTGTTTGTATGAAAAACTGAGATATTTCACAATACGCTCTAAAATGGAAATTATTTTATTATTTTATGTTTGTAATTAAAATTTTTTTAAATTATGGAACTTCTTATACAGAATGAAGAAGTGCTTGGAAATATTGTTAATATAAAAATGCACAAATACACTGTAAGATAAACCTTTTTTATAGGCAGATGAATGTCAGTCATATTGTCTATTTTCACTTTCCACAGTTCAATTCAAAATATTTTCGTTGTTTTCCTTCCAAAAAACTCTTTTTTTCCATAATTTTTTTATTATTGTTGCTGCTGCATTAATTTTTAAGTTGAAAATTTTTCAGCCGCCATCTATTGTTATTCACTGGCATACCATTACCAGCTGCTGTCGGTCATTTCAACTTGGCAGCACTGAATTTATCACAGCGAAAACAAGGTTGCATTTCATAAAACCAACTTAACCCTGCACACATAACCTTCGAACGTATCCCTCTAAACCTAACCATTCGTCGTTTCGACGAGCACTTTTTGGGGCGTATAATATCGGTTCTAAACATATATATTTTTGTACTTGCAACACATACATACCTTTAGCAAGTACTTTTTTAGTAAATACAACTATATATTTCTATTCTGTTACAAGGATATTTATTATAATCCATTTTTCCAAAAAGCATTTTTTTTTTGAGATCACATTGTTATAAAATTTATATAAACGAACAAAACAAAAAAGCCTTTTTCTCTTTGGCAAAACTTAACTATAACACTATTGTCATTTAAAAAAATATATAAAATTAATTTTTTGAAGCGCATTGTGTGCAGAAATCAACTTTATGCTCGCCAACACTCGTGAAAGCGACGAACAAGTTTATCATATCTCAATAATTACGTGCTCACGCGCCGAATTTGGTTGTCTCCTGCAAAAGCTCAGCGAAAACTAAGTTGGCAAGAAATTTAGCGGCGATCGGTGCACGTGTTAAAAAGAAATAGCTAATTTTTCGTCCGGTGTTCGTCGTTTCGACGAAGGTTATGTGTCTAGGGTTAAAACCAATTCAAAAATGTTTTTAATTTGGTTTTAACAAAAACAATTTGTATGGTAAAACCAGGGTTCAAATCGTTACATACGTGATCGTATCGGCAATCATACGAAAACAAATTAATTAATACGCCAATCGTATAAACTGAATGGGATTTCAATAAGTTCACGTATGTCAAAATTCGAAAATGGTGTTTTTACGTGACGAGTTGTACGTTCACGGATGTGACGATTTGCCCCCAGGTTTTAACAGTTGGTTTTAACGTTAGTTAAAATCAACTTTTATTAAAACCATGTCAGTGTGAAAACACTATAAGACATCAATTAGAAATAGTTACACAAAAAAATTGTGAACTTAAAATATATGCAACAAATTGGATCAATAGTTTATAGTTCTAAAAACGAAAATTTAGAAACTGAATATTCCACAAACGAAATAGCAGCATTTAAGTACGCACCAATAACTTCTGCTGACGTGGAACAATCATTTTTATTACACATAATTTTTTCAGAAAAAAATCTTCAAATATTTATGTTTGACAATTTAAAAAAAATATTTATTCATTCATGTACTTTATTTTGTATTCCATATGATTTGACAAAATATTTATTAAGAAGGCATTGAAGCTGAGCTTTATAATGACAAAATGTTTGTTAAGAAAGCAATGAAGGTGATTTTTTTAAGTTTTTAATTTAATTAAATGTTGAAAAAAAGTTGATAAATGTATATTTTATTACTTTTAAATAAGTACGTATTTTTATATTTTTACTGCATATTTTATGTACACAAAACGTGATTTTAAATGCATGAAAATCCTTTCCCTGGTTATAAATAATACATTAGTAGTGATAATCAAAATAGGGGAAAAAAGTATTTTCAA
This sequence comes from Tachina grossa, assembly GCA_949987645.1. Taxonomy (NCBI): domain Eukaryota; kingdom Metazoa; phylum Arthropoda; class Insecta; order Diptera; family Tachinidae; genus Tachina; species Tachina grossa. Next base: position 54,592,102 of record OX465277.1, on the reverse strand, counting down.
GTAGTCCCATCTGGAGTGTTAGGTATAAGTGCCCGTGTGTCCCTCTTTTTTAGGCGGATGTGTCCAGTAAAGTTCAGAATATTACGAGCAAGCGGATTAGTATATGATTCGAGTTTTGTTAAATATTTGACTGCGTATTTTGCAATTTCTTCTGTAACTAGTGGCATATTTAAGTCTCCATGTATAATAGATTTTTTGATGTACCATGGAGCCGATGTTATTAACCGTAAAATTTTGTTTTGCCTTCGTTGGTTTCTCTCGACATAGGGCCCTGAAGCAATGCCCCATAACTGAATTCCGTAGCACCATATTGGCTTCAAAAGCGACTTGTATAGTAAAAGTTTGCAGTCTAGGCTGAGTGTTGAATTTCTGCCAATCAGCCAATGTACCTGAGTTAACTTAAGTTTCATCTGAGTTAACTTAGAGTCAATATGATGTTTCCATGCAAGCCTTCGATCAAGGTGTATACCAAGGTATTTCACTTGGGAATGTTGAGGAATATTTTGATTGTTGATTCGAATGGGGGATGGGGGATCAAGTATCTCTTCTTAGGGTAAACGTTACATGGACAAACTTTTATTCATTGACCTCAATTCTCCATAAGTTCATCCATATTACCAGCTGGGTAATATGTTCCTGGAGATTGCGGGATGCCTCATAAGGGTTTTCATACAGGCTGTATCATCGGCAAATGTAGAGGTGTGGATGTTATTGCTCACAGGCATATCACAAGTATATATTAAATACAAGACAAGACCCAGAATACTACCCTGGGGCACACCAGAAGATATAGATTCGGGCACACTCGTGAACTCTCCTTCCATAACAGTGAACTTCCTATCAATAATATAACTTTCCAAAAGGTTTTGAATGTTTATTGGCAGATATGTCTTCAATTTTAAAACTTCGTGCCATACTTTATCAAACGCCTGAGAAACATCAATAAAGAGAGCAGAACAATACTTCTTTTCTTCAAATGTTCTTCTTACAACTTGGACCAGTCTATGCGTTTGTTCAATCGTGCTGTGCTGACTTCTAAAGCCAAATTGATGGTCCGGGATGCACCCATTATCAGTTAAAATTTTGGACAATTTAGTCATGAGCAGCTTTTCGAAAAGCTTTGAGATTGTAGATAGTAAGCTTATAGGCCTATATGACTCAGTCTTGGTAAGATCTTTGCCCGCCCTTGGAATCATTTTGATCTTGGCCAGTTTCCAGTTATGTGGAAAATACTGCATTCTTAAAATAGCATTAAAAGTAAATAGCAGGATTCTTATTGCAATATGAGACAAGTTCATGAGCATTTTGTTACTAATGCCATCAATACCTGGAGCTTTCTTCGGGTTGAGTTCAGCAATTACTTTTTGTACTTCACGCATCTTAAACCTTAAGGGACGAGGGGGTAGAGAAACTACACTCGGTAAATCAGCAGCACCCGTACATGAATTGGGAGTGAATACAGATTTTAAATGCTCAGAAAATAAGTTACCTTTCTCACTATCACTTTAATTAGATGCGGACGTTACATCAAGACTTTCTAAATAATTTTCCAGTAGTGCAGTTTTTTCCGACGATAGCAGCTCTTTGAGTCGTTTAGTACATTCTTTAAGTCTGATTTTATTTAGGGGTGATCTGTGTTGTTGCCATTCTCTTCTAGCTCTCCTTTTTTCACATACAAGACGTTCAATTTCCGTAGAATAAATTCTGTTAAAGCCGGGCTGCGGATAGGAGGTAGTGGCGTGTTCAGCAGCCTGTTTAATATTTTCGTTAAGATTGGCAATGTTAAATTCAATATCATCGCATGATCTAAGCTGAATGTTTTCTACGCAGTGACTACTAAGATATTTTTTGAATGCCAGCCAGTTGATTCCATTAATCATCTTCACATATGAGTTAGTTAAATCACTCCTTAGTGGGTTGAAAATTGTAACTATTGTTGGAGAGTGATCGGAGGACAGATCTAGAGAGGCCTCTACATGAATTAAGTCCCTATGAATACTTTTCGTGACGGCAAAATCTATAACATCTGGAATTTTTCTTACGTCAGTAGGCCAGTAAGTAGGCTCCCCACTCGAAATGACATCTAAGCACATTTTTGAAATTGTATTGAACAAGGCTCGACCTCTAGGTGTAACAAGACGCGATCCCCAGTACGTATGTTTTGCATTGTAGTCACCAGCTGCCACGAAACAAGATCCAAGCGATTTGTAGAACTTCTCATACTGATCTTCGGTAACTGAAAATCTGGGAGGTGAGTAAATTGATGATATCACGAAATTCGCACAAAAATTTTCTACTAAAATATTCGTTGCTTGCAAATATTCTTCACTAACGTTGTCAAGGACATAGTGCTTGAGTCTTGACTTAATCAGAATTGCTGATCCACCACATGCTCTCTCTCTCTCTCTCGGGTCCTTTGTATCATATAAAGTGTAACCATTTATTTTAAATAAGCTTCTTGAGGTCAAATGAGTCTCAGAAACCAACATTATATCAATATTTTTTCCATGAGGAAGTGCTCAAGTTCATTTTTATGTTGGCGAATGCCGTTTGCGTTCCAGAAACATATTTTTAATTGCCCAAAAGCAGAACAAGAGGCCTTGGTTTCTAGCAAAAAACAAAGCACCCGTAGACCAAAATGCTATGCATGTAAAAAAGAGGGGTATATTGCAAAATATTGTACCGAAAAAGCTAAACCTAACACGGCAAAAAATAAGTATAAAGACGAAAAAAGTTCGCATGCTACTTTATTGTTCTCGTCGTCTTCTTTGTTTGTAACAGAAAACAACAGAGTTGACGAGTGGTTTATAGATTCCGGGGCAACATCGCACATGACAAATACGAAAAGTATATTGCACAATTCAAAGCAAGTGAATAATAAACATGTAATAGTCGCTAATAACGAAAAAATGCCAATTGTGTGTGCTGGAGATGTTAATATTATTTTGAACTCAATTAATGCTTGAAGCAGAGTATTCTGCATTCGCAGCATTTCTTGCATCATGCTAGTCATATTTGTTGTAAAATTGTTTATAGTTTGCACCAGATTCTCAATAGTAGCTTCAAGGCGACTAAAGTTAAAGCTTGAGCTTGAATTCGTTGAATTATTTGGCGGTGGAACATTTTGCGTGGGAATTGAACTAGTCTTAGCAGCATCAGCATACGATACACGTGAAGTAACTGGTTGGCTGATTTGAGCAAAAGTGTCGGAGTTCGCGTTTACTTGTAGAGCTTGAGTTAACTTGGGTTTTTGACCCATAGCCTGTTTAACGAAAGAATATACAGGGCACCCTCTATAGTTAGCTGTGTGATTACCTCCACAATTACTACATTTTTTTTCTGCTTGATCTTTTGGCTTAGTGCAGCTAGCAGTACCATGCAATTCACCGCAGATAACACACACTGTAAGTAACTTGCAGTAAGTTTTCGTATGGCCATATTCTTGGCAATTGTGGCACTGTACGGGACCTGAACGCTTACGTGGCTCTTCAACTGTGATTTTTCGATGTAAGAGATACTTTACGTTATAAACTGGATGGGCTTCATTTTTTTTTCAATTGTATGTCATTCGGCTCCAGTTCAACCCGAAATAGGGGTTGGGGGACCTTTTCTCTATTAAATATGTTGGTAACATTTTTTACCATGAATCCTTGGTCGGCAAGTGCACATTTTACTTCTTCGGGTTCAACATATGAATCTATCTATACTATCTGTAAGCCTTTAGCCACAAAACATACAGAAGTGTCACGAGACAAATCAAATTTTTTTGTCGTTTTTGTTTTGCTACGTCTTTCTAGTGCAATAAAGTTTTATTATTATTAATTGGTAAGTACACTACAGTATCAACTATACTATGCTTTTCTCTTTTTTCCACGAATTTTAACAAAAACCTGATTGGAGCTTTTTTTACCTGTCACTTTCTTCTGTGTATTCTGTGCTTTAGCACTCTTAAGTTTGTATGTGTAAAAATTTGTTTTATTTTTTTCGAATTCACTAACAATTTTTCGGAAATCTTTTTCATTATATATTTGGATTTTAGTTTCATCAATATTACCTCGTTTAATTGGAATGATGTGAAAAGTATTTTCACCCATGGTCGACAGTAGTTTTTTTTATAAGCGTTAGAATTTTTTCTCTCAGATTAATAGAAGGTGGCTTAAAAGACTTTTGCGATGATGTAGAGGGCTTGACGTCGGTGTCTTACAATAATGAAAACGATTTTAACGATTGGTAGATGGTGCGCTATTATCCCTAGACATCTTTGGAGCAGATGAAATTTTTGAAGAATTTGGGCTTCGCCTACGCTTTACCACGGTTATATATCTGTCCATTAGCACTTGTACCTTGGGTTTTGAGCTACTGTTATCTGTAGTGATAACTTGGTTTAGTGATGAACACGAGCCCTATGCGGATGATAACGCAGACTGAAATGAAGAAGTACTAGGCAATGGTAATATTAACGATTCAATAGTTGGCATTGGACAAAGCGAAGTTGATCGATGACGAAAAAGTGGCTTTTCCGTTCGAAAAAGACTTTCATCAGGTTTATTATTTATATTGTTTTTATTAAGAGTTTCAGAACTCACAGTAAAATAAGCATTTCTGCCGTTAGAACTCACTTCAAAATTTTTTTCCTTTGAGGTACTCATACAGAGTATTCCTCAAGGGTACTTTGTTTGTGTTTACGGTTTTTTTTTTGTTGTTGTTATTTCTTGCTATGTAAAAAATATTAGTAAAGCCAATAAGCTTATTTATCAAGGTGAATATGTATTACGAATATTTTCTGTATGATTTTTGATTTTGTTGTTTTTTTATATTTGTTTCGTATGTATGTATGTATGCAGCAAATTGAGATACGATGAATCAAAACAATTCACATATTCCATTTGAGAAAAAGTTTCGTATATAAAGCAGAAATCTACATCAACTGACACCACACACAGTGGACCAAACACAGAAAATTGTACATTTTTTGGTACAATTCAAACCTTAAAAGTACGTTGGTAGCCCAGTGACTTATTTGGTACTATTTGAAAAATTTTGCGAGGCTATTTCTTGTTTTTTTTGCATATAAATATTGTGAATGTATTGTGAATACTTGAATAACCTATTTATACAAGTAGTCTGTAAGTTAATATCAATATGAATACTTGATTGTTTGAATAAAACGCTTTTCTAAGTTTTCTTTTATCTACCAGCTTAACAGGTGATGGGCCGCATGACGCGCAAATAAAAATTAAGCGAATTTTATGAAATTGAAAGTTTAAAATCGGTTTATACGAATATAATTTGTGTAATAACAATGGCCTCAAATAATTTGCCATTCGCATTCGACAAGTTGCGTGGACGTGAAAATTTCGACGTTTGGAAACGCCGTGCAGTCTTATTTGGTACTAAAGGGCTGTTGGCAAATTGTAGTGGCTGGACTAAGTGCAACCCCCACGGACAAGGATGTTCAATTAAACGAACGAGCGCTGGCTGAACTAACTCTAATGTTAGAGCCGTGAAATTTTTCCCACATAGCGACGGCAGTCACTGCAAAAGCCGCATGGGAAGCCTTGTTAAGTGCATTGAAGATACAGGACTAACCAGAAAGGTTGAGCTTCTCAAACGCTTAGTTCAACTAAAGTTGTCAGATTTCAACGGCGTACAAGAATATATAAGCGAAATGGTGATGATGTCGTTGAAGGTACAGCAGTCTGATCTAAAACTCGAAGATGAATTGGTAGCATCACTCATGCTTGCTGGACTGCCAGATGAGTTTACACCGCTCGTTATGGCGTTGATATGGTGAAAAATTTACTGCTACAAGACGCGAAATTTGATTGCCCAAAAGCAGAACAAGAGGCCTTGGTTTCTAGCAAAAAACAAAGCACCCGTAGACCAAAATGCTATGCATGTAAAAAAGAGGGGTATATTGCAAAATATTGTACCGAAAAAGCTAAACCTAACACGGCAAAAAATAAGTATAAAGACGAAAAAAGTTCGCATGCTACTTTATTGTTCTCGTCGTCTTCTTTGTTTGTAACAGAAAACAACAGAGTTGACGAGTGGTTTATAGATTCCGGGGCAACATCGCACATGACAAATACGAAAAGTATATTGCACAATTCAAAGCAAGTGAATAATAAACATGTAATAGTCGCTAATAACGAAAAAATGCCAATTGTGTGTGCTGGAGATGTTAATATTATTTTGAACTCAGGCAAAAAAGAGACGAACACAGTTTTAAGAGACGTGGAATACGTTCCAGAAATGTCAGCCAATTTTTTATCCGTTCGGCAGATGACTTTAAAAGGAAATAACGTAGTTTTTGAAGGCGATAATTGTAAAATTTTCAACAAGGATGGCGAATTGTTTGCAACGGCAAAGGCTTTTAACAATTTATACAAATTGAATTGTGTTATAAATGAAGACAAAAGTGAAAGTGCGTTAATTGCTTCGAACGATTTTGAATTGTGGCACAGAAGACTTGCTCATATTTGCGATAACAATTTAAAAAAGGTAATAAGTTCATCTTATAACACACGTAGTAGTGCAGGTCCTTTAAGCGAAAATGTGTAGTCTGCATAAAAGGCAAACAGACGCGTGCTTCATTTAATAATTCTGGCCACCGAGCAACAAGTTTACTACAAATTGTGCACTCGGATGTTATGGGTTAGTGTTGTAAAAAGCGGCTACTTTTGAATACTCAGTACTACTTGATACTTTTTCAATTGGGTACTCAATATTACTCAATACTTTATATATGTATGTATATGGGAAGTTAAAATTATTATTTATATTATTTATTGATAATGCAATATGGAAAAACAAGGATTAAATACAAGTATATTTAAATTAATTTATAACAAATGAAAATAAATAAGTTTGAAGATTAGTTTTTGTACATAACAATTTTTTAACGTACTCTTACACTTCTAGTGCATTAATCTCTTAAATTATCTTCCAAATATTTTTTAATAAACATTTTTTCCCACAATTGATGTTATTAGTTAGTCATTGTTGAAACGTAGAAATAAAATTTTACCGACACAGAAAGAATTTAAAACATTTTTCATGTTTGTGAGGACCTGAATTGCTGGTTATATTGTATCACGTGCCTTACTTCCACTATTCTAAAGGGTCACTTTTTCTGTGCAATAGTATTTGTCAGTGTACGAAAATAAACTGTACATTATTTAATGTAATTTACACGGGGTAAGATATGACATCTATCTACTTTGTGTATGTTTACATATACACTACACGATAAGAATCACAATGATTTTTCAACTCAAGTAATATACCTTATAAAGCACTCTGCTTGACGGCTTATAGCATTGAAATTAAAATTTTTGTGTAGAACTATGTGTAAATACACTATATTTTAGTGTTCTTTGTCAAAGTGTTAGTGCTTCATAAGCAAAGACTGTAAATATATGTACATCCATTCATGCATGCATGAATGTATGTTCATATAAAGATGTACAATTTAAAAAAAAAAATTTGTTTTCGTTGCGAGGGAAGTAACTAGGTGAGAAAATTATTGAGAGTATAAAGCAGCACACATTAAAACATCAGTGTTGCCGACTTCTGCGATGTTATCTATAAATGGAACAAACCTATTTTTCCTCAACTATATTTGAATTATATATAAATATCTTATGTAATTTTAATATAATTTCGCTCCAACATTATTGTATCCTCGAATTATTCAGTGGAAAGAATTTTCCAGTTTACACTTTTGATAATCAAGTTGCATACATATTTTGTTCACATTTCGTGTTAAATTGAAATATTATATAAAAGGTATTTTGTTTGTCATTTATATTAAATACATGTAAATCAAAAATTAATGTTTCGCTGAATTAGTAAAGTCGAACACTTAAGTATGGAACTAAACGTGTGGCAAACCTTTAACTGATGGCATAAAATCTTCCACAGGCTCATCAAAATTTCATAAATTACACTTCCACATAAGTAGAATTGTTAAGTTTTCAAATTTTTTATTTTTATACAATTTTGCATTTTTTTAATATTTTGAAATATTAATACATTTATATTAACCTTTTACAGGGATTTCTTAAACTAATTTCTATAAAAACTTATATGTTACTTTACGCCACTTTTATTGCATGTACATTAGGGTCATAACTTTTTTCATTTTCTTTTGATTCTTTAAATAATATTGACAGTAAGATAGATCATTGGGAGAATGACGTCCAAAAGTTATTATATGTACATGTTTATTATATATTTGAATAATTGTTTATCTTATACATATTGGTACGTAGAATTGAATTTCAAAACTCGCTACATGCAACGTTAAAAAACGTTTAATAAAGTAGGTGTGGCATATACAGTTTATGTCCTTTCGTTATTTTGTTGGATAGAAACATAGTAAATTTTTGCAGAAGAAAAAATATTTTACTTAAAACATATGTACAGCAGCTTAAAACATGTGTAGCAGGAGCGAGTTTTTAAACTACGCACTTATTGCAGTGTTTTGGAATTAAATTTTCTTCAAGTAGCAAGTTGTGTTCCTGGCAAATTGTTTTAGTTTGTTCTACTTCTCGGTCTAAGGGCGTTAAAGAGCAGAATGGATCAATATTATTTTTATTATTACTATGATGCTTTATAAAACATAAGATTAAAAATTTAAATTTTCTATTTCTCGCAAATCTACACCAAAATTAACACTATGTTTTTTTCCGGTTTTAATAATTTATAATATTTTTCTAATACCTTTGGGACCTACTCTTAAGCAATAGTGCTCCACCCAGCAATTATTTTTTTAGAATTTTTTAAATTTATCGGCAACGGAAAGTACTACAACTACACAAAGCAATAAAAGGTGCACATTAGGGTTGTTATGGCTGCAAAGGACGAGTTTTGTGCTGTTCCATTCAAGCAAGAAGTTTTTTTTCTCACTAGACAATGCAAAGAAATAGTTTTCGAACTCAATCCAATTTTTAGTGCAATTTTCAGTAATCATTGAGCGATTTGCTTGTTTTTTACTTCAGATACTAAAGCTGCAAGGTGTTATTTGTCAAAAATCACTGCTATCGTGATTTATATATGTATATACCTACAAGTAATGTACATACTTATGTACATATGTATATAGGAATAGAGCACCGTAAATATAATTACAAAAAATTTTGTTTATTAATATTTAAAAATTGGATTAGTTTGAAGTTTTATCCCTGTAAAACAGAATTGAGATTCCGGCAACACTGAATAGAATATGAGATTAAACCAACCCAAGAAAATTGCAGACGGACGACGCCATGCACTCTATACTTATCTCTTAATAATTTTAAGCCAGGATTGCCAACTTTTACACATGTAATGTGAAACCGTTCTTCTTGTATTAAGTTTGGCAATAAATTGAGGACAAAAATCTACATCACTTTTTAACTTTTGCAAGTTCATATGTGCGTAATAAAAAAATATGGTTTTTCTTGAATTTACCCTTGGATTTTAGGTTTAATATTGTAATACTTTTGAGTAAAATAATAACATTGTGCTTTACAAACTTATAAGACTTCCAAATTTTTAATAAAAAAATACTTGAAAATTCATAATATTGTTTGCTTTGTAACTTCAAATTGCTCAAAATACGCATTTGTATGAGTGGAATTTGACATTTTCCATGGCAAAAATTGGTTAATAATACTTTACACTCTAACCATAATACATATGTAGTAGAAACTGAAACTCGTTAAGAATCCACTGGCCATAATTTGCAGATGCATAGAATTTAATTACATAATTACCGATAAAATCATAGAAAGTCTGAATACAAAAGAGTATGAAAGCAGGATTAATTTTCGTCTTCCCATTTTACCGAACTTGGCAAGAAAAGTATGAGAAAACATTACTTGCGTAAAAGTTGGCAGTCCTGTAGTTAAAAACAATACATACTTAAATATGAAGTGTGCAGTGGGCAGTTGCAAGCAAAATAACACCAAAAATTTTTTTTACTTCTATTGTTTTCCGAAAAATAAGAAGCAAAGAGCATACTCGTATTGCAATCAAAGTAATGCAGTATTTTATTAAAAATTACATAATTTGATTTAAAAATTTTCAGCATGCATAAAGAAATTTCAAATTATAAATTTAAAACTAATTTTATTTTATTTATTTTTTTTTTTGCATTTTAAGTTCTAGTTCAAAAGTCATAATTGATAATACACCCTCCTATTGAGATGTTCATAATATGTATAGCCGGCACATATGTATAAGCAAACACAATTTTTAATATCTTTGTGGTTATCTTGGTAATATATGCTACATACAAAATATTTCATGCTTGAAAATATGAAAAATAGTTTAGTTTTTTAATATTTGTGCAATAAACGAAAATTTTGTAAATTTTACGAAAAGTTTAGCTGGTGCAAGGAAACATATTTCGTAATTATACGAGTTTCGTTGTGTTACAAAAATTATATATAGTACCATATTTTTCGTTTATTTTATTGAATTTAGAAGAAAATAAAACATTTTTATAAACTTGGAAATTTCCAAAAATAAACAAAATATTGAAATATAAAAATAAAAATTGCTGTTTTGTTAAATTTTTTAATTTTTCCTCCATTTCTTTTCATGTCATTGTGCAACTTTTAATAGCCAGTTTGATTCGTGAGTTTTAGTGCAAAATATGTAATGTAATGTATGGGAAATACAGAGGCTGTAACAATTCCACTAAAATTATATTTTTTTATGATTATTACAAACTTCAGTTCCAAGAATTACATATTATTCTACAAACTTATTTTTCAAATGCAAGGCAAAATAATTTCCTTGCAGATTTTAATATTTTAAGCTTTTTATACAAAATTTCGTATATAACACGAAATTGTTTTTCATTAGTCATGAATTTCTTTTGTAATATAAACATAATTTTTCGTAAATCTAATGATAAAATATTTGTAAAAATAGAAAATGTTCTTACTTACAAATAAACAAATACCATTTCTCCTATCTACGAAGGATTTTGTAATGTAAAAATGAAGAATATATTCGTAAAATGAACCACATTTTTTAATTTATTTTACCTATGATATATATTAACAGCCTTATTCATAAAAAATATTTCAGGTTTATTAAGCGCTTATGTGACATATTTCTATGGGAAATTTGTCAAATAAACCTGTAATAAACCTAAATTATTTTTTATGAATTAGACCGTAAGTGTATATGTATGAGGCTGTCAGTTCACCGCACATTAGATTTTTGGTTGCTGATAAATACACAATATATGTTACCAACTATCAAACGAAGTTAGAGTAAACCGCATTTTGGTATTCTTAAAAAATGGAGCTGGAAAATAGTTTTTGTACAGATCATAATTTTGCAAAGTATTAAGCAATTAAATAATCAAAAAGAGCAATTGTTTAAAAAACTAGATGTGGGTTACACCACTTTATTTCTGGTGGATTAAGTAAACCATAAAGTTCTTTAAAGTTAAAAGTTTTATATTTTTCTTCATGTATAGCGAGTGCCAGAGACATCAATATTCAGCTTCAATATGTGTGGTTGTGTGCGTTTGTTTTCCAAAAATAGTCACACATATACTATTGGTGTGAATATTTTTTTATAAAAAAACGCACACAACCACATATTGAAGCTGAATATTGATGTGTCTAGCACCCGCTTATGGCTTAAAGTTTTGTCAATGATCTCATTAGCATACATATATAAATTTAGACAAAAATTAAAATGGTTCGCTTCCAAAATTTAGAGAGAAAAATTATAATATGTTCCACTGTAATGTTTACAATTTTTTTTGCTTTTTTCTGACTTAAAATTATCAGCCAATAGCAAAACATTACGTCACGCGGTAGTGCATACATAAGTACACACATGCTAGCCAGTGATGTCAGATTTATTTGTAGCCTCCTCGCTAAATTAGTTGTCGAATATCGCCAATATGATATTTATATGAGCTAAAAAAAATACATGTTTTTATTTAACAAATATTGTTAAATTTAAATAGAATAAGTTTTTACATTAATTAACAAAAGTTAATTTATAAGACATACATTAGCTTACCATAACATAAAAATACTGTCGTATAAAACATAATAAAAATTACTTATACCAAAAGATGAATCTTAATAAGAAAAATTAAACTTGAACATCGGGATCAAAATAAATATTGAAGTCTCGTGATATCATACAATTAACATTTACTTAAGAATACATTTAAGTACAAATTGTTGTACTAGTCATTATATTCAGCTATTTACATCCTCACTGGTAAACATACGGTATAGAAAATAACTCTCTTTTGCATTAATTATTTTATGTTGTAGAAAAATTTCCTCGCAAAATTTGCTATATTTTAAACACTAACCCATTTTATTGAAATTGCATATATGGATATAGCTAAAAATATCGCCAAGGAATTAAAATATTGCGAAGCAAATTGCCAAAAAATACTTCAAAATTTTCATCGTTAAAAACGAAGTCTTTAGTAACAAATATCTACATCTGGCAGCACTGGCGGTTGCCACACTCTCCATTTTCTATAATGGGGGACAATGTTGTCAACATTTAGATTTCAAAAAGCAATGCAACCAGGAAAAACACTTGAGTTAAATAAAAAGGTACTAAATATAATATGCCGTATTCATAAAAAATATTTAAGGTTTATTTGACAAATTTCCCATAGGAATATGTCAAATAAATCTTTAATACACTTTAAATGTATTTTATGAATACGGCAGAATGTTCTACTTTTATTAAAAATAATCTTATATAAAAAAAAGAAAATCATATACTAAAGAACATATTATTAAAGCACATATGTATATTAAAAAACAAACTTTAAAAAGAACGAACATATCAAATTTTCATTTCATAAAAATATCGCAGTTCCTATACGAAAACAAAATTCATTTAACACACAAATTAATAAAGAGTAACAGCCTTATTTATAAAAATTATTAAGGCTTAATGAAAAGAATTTTGTATGAAAATTTGTTTTAAAAATCCATAATAAAACCTAAACAATAAGTAAGTTTTTATTGAAACAAGGACTTGATTTGTTTAAAACCAGCAGATGTCAGACGCTCTATATAAAAATTTATGTTTGCACTGAAAAATATCACATGCTAGTATTTAAAGGTTTTCAGACTACATGTGCCATGTAAAAGTGATATTCCACAAGACAAAAACATATATGTAATTTGAACACAATTTAACTGCCTGTTTATAGAAGCCATGTAAAAACTCTCGTCTGTGTATTTATATTGAAAACAAAAACAAATTTGAGTGCTTTGTTTTTGTTTTCAATATAAATAGGCAGACGAGAATTTTCACATGGCTTCTATAAACTGGCAGTAAGTAGTTTTACACCTATTATTTAGTACTTTTCTATAATATTTTTAAAAGTATTTTTTCAACTATTCATGTATCATTCAAACCCATACAAAATGTAAGAGAAGATAAAAAACAATTGTATATACATATGTATGTATGTATGAAAAGTTATTTACACGTCATTGCTATTTATATGAAAATCACCATCCTTTGGTATTTCATTGCTTTTACACAACAAATTGTATTGCTTCAGCGTTAAACGCGTGTAAGAATATTGTGGCATATGTTTTAAACTTAAAGAAATACATAAAAGCCAAATCTCTTTCTATTTTTGCCTTTAAATATGGATGTGACAGAACTTTTTGCTGGTTTGTAAAACAGGCTTATACCAACTCAATCTATATAAGATTTTAATTCTTCCTAAAACTCTAAAATGGACTCAAATGTTTCTCAATTGCATTGAGTGAATCATTTTCCATATATTTTCTATAATACAAATTTCGCTATTCGATTCTATTTGGAATGCTGATGACATAATGATTCCCTCTTGTTAGACAAAACAATTTTTTACATTAATTAAATTAAATATTAAAGTTAGAGTTTGATAGAGCGCGTATTCCTTGAATCAGTCTTATAATAATACAAACAAATATCTTGAAATGTTCAATTTAAGTTTTTAAATGACAGGATTGCTCGAAATAAAATAGATTTGAAATTTTTAGTTTAGTGTACTTCCACGAAAAAAAAATAAATTTAAAAAGCACTATCTTCATATTTTTCCGCGTTTAAAATTTCAAGAGGTGACAGCATTGCAAGGCGAGTATAATCTGTTACTTTTTAACATCACACACGTACGCTGTGTATGATACTCACGAAGCACATACACTACTAAAGAATAATATAGTATATGTGTGGACAAAACAGTTCTTGATACATGTTACACTCAAAATATGCTGTTAGTAAATTCAAATGAAACATCATTTCAAACAATATGGTACATGACATGTAGAAAGACACATAATGACGTTAGGAGAATTTCCAGGATGTTGCTTGCATTTTGTTAAGTAAGCAGTAGCGGCTACAAATGTAACACATAATTTTATAAGCAGCACTTAAAATGTATATATACATGGGCCCTTAAAATTTAACTACCCTTGTGAGTTGAATACAAATTTACCTCCGTTTTGTTGTATGTAGATGTGAACATTTTGATTTACTTTGCACTTACAAATTAACAGCCTTATGTAAATTGGTTAAATTTTAAGGGCTGAAATCGGCCCTACTACGCGGTATGTACCATATGCAGCTTCATAGTGACGTCAATATTACGCCCAAGCCACATGCGCACAGGCCTTATTTTTCATATGAAGCGAATGATTTTTTAGTTATTTTTGAATATTAGTTATTTTATTTTCAACACCAACACACACATATTTAAAACTACTGATTTTAAATCGTTTGTTTCAAAATATTTTTCTTCTAATTTGGAACACATACTATTAATTTGTGTATTCAAAATTTCAACTTAAGCAGGTGTGGCATATCTTTTAACAGCAGAATTCACATCAAGACAACACGTGAAACGACTCAGAAGCTATCACATACCGTATATAAAACTATAAAAATTGTGTTACACTTATTTTAACGGACAATAAATTACCTACCTGACCAATTTAAACACAAGTTAGTACAATTACAATTGCTTGATTCGAATTTGAAAAAACGACTTCAAATAAATTAGAAATAACTTGTTTTCATTTAGAAGTATTTTAGTTAAACTTTCTTTTCAAATACAACACAACAAGGCTTGTAAATTAAATAAATATAATTTTAAAGAATGTTTTTATAAAACATTTTTATTGTTTATAAATATGTAAAGTACATATTGCTGAGATAATTAGGTAATATGGAAAAAAATATCTGTAAGTAATCTAATAATATTTTTTTTTTATATTCGTACAAAATAATAGGAAAACAGATGCTCTTTCCTCATCTTCGTCAAAACAGAGCCCTTAGATGTTAAATATCATGTAACAAAACTTCAACCATCTATTTCCATGTTTTTTGTCTTATCAAATTTAACGTTTTAAGTTTTTTATGCACGTACATATCGAGCTCTATTTTCGATTTAATAATAAACTACATGTAGTAAAAAATTAACATTTTTATTGAAATTGAGATTTTAGGGGCCAATCCATTGTTTAGAGTTATCAAAATGCCAAAATTCTTGATAACTTTTAACATTCATGCTGTAAAATTGTATTGTAAGGGACAATTCAGGCATGTGAAACATATTTGACTATCGAGCCATATTTGCGATTCTACCGCAAGCGACATGTTATCGAAAATGTGCCTATCCATAGTTTAGAATTATCAAAATGCCAAAATTGTTGATAACTTTTAAGATATAGGTTGTTCAATTTTATCGTAAGCGAACATTTTTTTACGTAAAAAAAAACATATTTGAATATTACAAAAACCTTCTCCTGATAACTTTAATTTTTGTCGCTTACGATAAAACCGAATATAAGGCCCGATTAAAAAAAATTCTAGTAAAAACTTTCGTTTTTGTCGTTTACGATTTAATCGAAAAAAGGCGTATTTCCCATTACTCGTTTTCTACGAAACTTACGTACATATGCACACGCATATGTATACATGCACATATGTTCATACTTAAATACATACATACTTACATGCATATGCCACAACATGATACATACCAATTTCATGTACATATGTAGCTTACCACTTTAATACTTTTATATTCGACAGTAATGAATTTTTACATCCATATACATATGTATTTAAATATGTATGCACATATGTACATATCTATGTTTAAATTTACGCAAAACTATTTTAATTTTTTAGACTACTCGTATACACTTAAGTTTAAATCTAATTTTTTAACATATTGATTAGTTGTTATTAAAATATTTTTGAATTTTACAATGAAAGAAAATAATTTAAAGCAAATAGTATACGGCATGAGAATTTCACATTCGCTCATGGTTCCGATATAATTTTGACGTCACCATGAAGCTAAATTGGCTACATGCCGTGTACTAGTAGCACATTTTAATGTAGAAATTCACGTCTACACACGTACTGCTTCTGAAAATGTGCCCGACTAGTCTAAATGTTTTACATTTAGATTTTGGAACAAAAATACTATAAAAATTTAACGTCATGTAGCCTCTACTACTTATTTTAGAAAAATTAAACCAACAATCTGAAAATTGTCGTCATGGCACAGCCACATTCGTATGTGTCATTTTACATGTAGTGTACTAATCGCTTAAGTAAAAATTGTACGAAAAATAATTTCAGGTGAAATTGTTTAAGTTTATTAATTTTATTTAAGAGAAATTTCTCGTACATTCAGTTATTGTAAAACTTTTTTGAGTGTACATATATGCATTAAATATACTTTAATAATAATGTATTTAACCTTACGAAACGAAGTGTTGATCATCATCATTTTGAGTAGGTTAACATAATTATTCTTTTTGTGCACAAGTTAACTAAAATTATAAGTACTTATAATTTTAATGTATTCGGTATGCCTACATTATTAGCGCTTGTGTATGTGAGGTTGTACCTTACAGAACATTAAAGTGCATTAAATAATGTTTATTTTCGAACACTGGTATTTGTTAAAGACTGAAGTAGTTCAATAATGCATTTTGTAGTAATTTTTTTAGCGGCTGTTTTTGTATCAAAATAATGCCTAACAGAATTGGTATTTGTTACACTGACTCCATGAGATTCAGAGTCATATTTGTTTGTATCAAACTCACAGAGTTGTATAATTCTGATGTATTTTAAAGGAAGACTTTCGCTTGAATACTACAAAATGCAACCCTGAAAGTATTGAGTAGTTACTTTTGTGTATTGAGTACCGGGAAAAACTCCAGGTATTGAGTACTCAGTACTCAAATACTCAATACTTTTACAACACTATTATGCGTCCCCTACGTACGAAATATTTTTATGGGAATCGATTTCTTCTAACTTTTGTCGATGACTATTCACGAAAAGTATTTGTGGTCAAAATCAAACACAAATCAGACGTTTTGAACGAGTTTATTCGTTTCAAAAAATTTGTCGAAAAGCAGAGTGATAGTAGCATCAAAATTTTACGCACCGATAATGCCACAGAGTATACCGGTAAAAAGTTTGAAGAGTATTTGGCAAACTGTGGCATAAAGCATCAAAAACGGCGCCATATACTCCGGAACTGAACGGCGTAGCAGAACGCATCAACCGCACAATTGCAGAGCGCATTAGATGCATGTTATTAGACGCAGAATCACCTGAAGTGTATTGGGCGGAGGCAGCAACAACGTCAGCATATTTAATCAACCTCGTACCGCGTCGTGGCAACAAAGAGTCTAGAAGAAATATGGTCAGGTAGAAAAGCCAGTTTGAAACATTTACGTGTTTTTGGTAACCGAGCGTTTGCACATATTCCTAAGCAAAAACGTACCAAATTAAATGCGAAGTTTGCAGAATACATTTTAGTGGGATATAGCAACGAAAGTAAGGCATATAGGCTACAAGATCCAGTTTCCAAAAATATTATTATAAGCCGCGATGTCATTTTCATAGAAAATAAAAGTAATAAGGTAGGTGCCACCGAAAACATATCTATTAACAGCAACTTTCCCGTAGTTCATATCAAACATAAAGATGCCAATTCAGGGGAAGATGAAAATACAGAATTGTCAACTGAAGAAAATTTGATTGGTTTCGAAAGTGATGAGTGTGAAGACGCATTTGGCAGCAGCGGTGCCAGAACGTATAGCTAGCAAACCTCTACGTAAATATAATTTATGTGTGACACAAACAACAGAACCCTGAAAC
Source organism: Tachina grossa (assembly GCA_949987645.1). NCBI lineage: Eukaryota > Metazoa > Arthropoda > Insecta > Diptera > Tachinidae > Tachina > Tachina grossa. The sequence goes on along the minus strand of OX465277.1, from coordinate 54,573,922 downwards.
ATTTGAAGAGGCTATTTCGTCTGCGAAATCTGAGCTATTTGAAGAGGCAATGATCTCTGAAACGGAATCCCTGAAAGCAAACCATACATAGACTATGTCTGAACTACCACGTGGTAGAAAACCACTGAAGTGTAAGTGGGTTTTCAAAACAAAGGTAGATGCAAACGGGGACGAAATATGCCATAAGGCAAGATTGGTTGTAAAAAGTTGTAGTCAGCAGAAAGGTATCGACTACGAAGAAACCTTTGCACCTGTGGTGCGTTACTCATCGTTGCGTTATTTATTTGCTTTGGCAACGAAACACAAACTAATGATACATCAATTGGATGCTGTTACGGCCTTTCTTAATGGCGACCTGGAAGAACAAATTTATATGTCGCACCCGGAAGGTTTTGACGACGGTAGCGGTCGTGTGTGTTATTTAAAGAAATCGCTCTATGGATTAAAACAATCCAGTCGTATATGGAACAAAAAACTTGATGAAGTGCTGTTAAAGTTTGGTCTGCAGCGTAGCGAAGTCGATCAGTGTGTGTACTACTGTACCAAAGGTGAAGTAATCCTATATGCGGCAATTTACGTGGATGATGTTCTGGTTATTTGCAACGAAATGAACTTGATCAATCAGCTAAAGTTTTCACTAAGCACTCACTTCAAGATGAAGGATTTGGGTGAAGCGTTTTCAGTCTTGGGTGTAAGAATCACTCGTAATTGTGAAAGTGGTGCAATTAGGATTGACCAGACAAAATACATTGAAGACATCCTGGATCGTTTTTCAATGTCTGAATGTAAGCCGGTGTCGACTCCCATGGACGTAGGTCAAAAATTAACATCAGAAATGAGTCCTACTAATGAAACCGAAAAGCAAGAAATGGCGAAGATTCCGTATATACAGGCTGTTGGATGTCTTTTGTTTGTATCTCAAATCACACGTCCGGATATAAACTACGCAGTAAATATGTTGAGCCGATTTAATGCCAATCCTGGCAAATTCCATTGGGCTGCTGTAAAACGAGTTATGAGGTTTATTAAGGGCACTATCCATTAGGGGATAACGTATGAATGTGAACCAAGCAGTCTCGTTGGTTTTTGCGATGCAGACTGGGCAGGCGATATCGATGATAGGCGATCAACTACTGGCTACATGTTTACGCTGCAAGGTGGTGCAATTTCTTGGTGTACCAGACGCCAACGCACAATCGCCCTATCTTCAACAGAAGCGGAGTACATGGCTATGGTAACAGCCATACAAGAGTGTATTTGGTTACAACGCTTGCAACGAGAACTTGTCCAAGGTCCACAGGAGCCGATAACATTATATTGTGACAACAAAAGCGCAATACTTATTGCTCAAAATAATTCATTTTCGAACAGAACTAAACATGTCGACTTGAAAGTTAAATTCGTTAGAGAAAAACTGGAGAACAAGGTCATTCTGAAATATGTGGACACTGGTAACATGGTTGCAGATTTCCTCACTAAAGCTGTTTGTTCTGAGAAAGTCAATGCCTTAGGTGCCAAATCTGGATTGAAATAACATTTATGTATTAATTGTTTGTATAAATAATTTATTCAGGTGGAATATTGTGAATGTATTGTGAATACTTGTATAACCTATTTATACAAGTAGTCTGTAAGTTAACATCAATATGAATACTTGATTGTTTGAATAAAACGCTTTTCTAAGTTTTCTTTTATCTACCAACTCAACAAAAAATAAGTAGCGATCATTTAAGGAACATATATCCAGTTTGACAAAAAAAAGTGGCGAATATGTTGTTGAGAGCGACTACCTTGTTAGATATGCATTACACTTGTATGATTTAACTAACTTAACTTGTTTGCACAGCGGCCTTATGTGTAAGCAAAAACTGGCATGAAGTTAGCATAAGTGACGCCATTAAGCTAGGTGCTAACGAGCTCCTCCATATAATTTGGCATTAAATATCGGTGAACAATTTAGTTTTAACCCACTATCAAATTATAGTGTGATTTTTAATGTAAAATTATATGGCAAAACTCTTTAAGATCATATTCAATTTTGCCACTTATGCTAACTTCTTGCTATTTTTTTTTCTTATACATAAATAGGGTCGTGTATAAAATAGAAATAAAATTGAAAGTTGTATATAACCTTTTGCGAAACTAAATAAAGTTACTTTTCATGACAAAATTTTAAACTGGCTAACAAAATTCATTGCCGAAAATGTTAGTAGTGTAGCACTTTTCTTATTAAACATATTCCCAAAAGAAAATGAAAATTATAATATTATAAATGAGTTTCGAGCTTTGAAAAATTAGTTGGATGAGTTAATGTTTCCGTGGATTTCGAAAGCTATCCGGAGAATATTGTCAATTCCAGTCTCATCAGCGAATGTGGAAAGAATATTTTCATAATCAAAATGAAGACTTGAAAGTCTAATACAAACAAAAGGCTTATTGGAAGGCTCTCACTCGTTTTTTTTTTACGAAATTGATTTTTTCTGTGATTCCAATACATTTCACACACATACACCTCGTCACAAAAATTTGTTGCAATATTGTAAAAATTAACGCTTTTACAATCAGTTTCAAAAAATATTACAGAAAGAATATTACAGTCACTATTGTGTTTTTACATTCTCCTTTAAAATAACAAATATTTGTTAAGGCATTTCTACTTGAGACCAACGATATGTATTTACTCTGCCTCTTCCACTATGTTGAAAGAAAAACCCTGCGAAAGATGACTAGTATCTCGAATTCTAAAAAATTTTCATTTTTGAGTTATTGATGCAGATTAATCCCCATATCGTTCTTTTTTTTTTAACAAACAGAAAATTTTATTATTTCATTAAGTTGTGTGTAAATTAAAAACTTTAAACCGAGTCTAGTACTTTTAGGGTAAAAAAAGTTCAACTTTTAAAGCTAATTGGTACGAAGTTCGTTTTCTGATTTATCATGCCTGCTTGGCACAATAAATTATCTGTCATTTTTCGCTCTCAGCTCGCCTTCTCATTTACTGGATATTGTTTACGCGAACGCAATCTAGTAAAATCCAGTAAAAAATAGTAAAAATTTTTAAAAATTTTTGAGTTCTCGAACGCACTTATTATGTTTTACACTGTGAATGGCAAAGGCAAAACATTTTAGAAAATTTTCGACGCCATTGGCATTTTTAAAATGGCTAATAACCAATTCCCTGTTTTATGGTAGTGCACCACCTTATTTTAAAAGAAATGAGCCTTTGGTTCACTTAACTGACGAAATCAAATAAATGTTTATTCAAATAATTGTAAATATTAATAATTACGAAACAATGTTTGACAATTTACCGCTAATCGAGGAGTGGTACCAATTTAACAGATCTAGGAAACGAGTGGTTGAAATAAGCTGTGACTGCTATGTTTTTGGCTTTTAGTTTGTAAATATTTAAGAGTGTAAATTTAAGACTGAATAAAACTTATTTTTTTATGTTTGGGAAGTATTCTACAAGTCCTCATTTACATCATTTCAATATTTTGTTTCGTTTCGAAATTATATTGGATTTATATTTTTAAGAGAAGCTGGATGAAATAAACTGAGCCACTGTACATACATAGATAAAAAAGAAAAAAATTTTATACGATTTTTTAAATTTATTTTTCTTTTACAAAAACTAGTGTATTTTTTAAGATATATATGTATATATTACAAAAATATGAGAAATGTACCAGTCAAAACTAAATACATATATTAAATGTTATTAAAGGGATTTGAGTTATCATCATAAGTAGTAAAGTTTTTCCGTGCCTTTTTTTTATGCGGGTTAGTCATTTCTGGATTACACTCCATTTGATTGACTTTTGAATGTAAATTTTTACAATCAGAATTAAAAGATAGTTGTCCGATCTTTTTAGATATTTTCACAAGCATAGTATTTTTACTAACATTGTGGTTATACATTTTATTATAAGACTGGGCGGAATTAATTGTTTCCGCTCTTGACTTTTGAATATCAGTACAAACAATACACACATACACTTGACTAAATTGTAAAAAACATTCCCTGTGGAAAGAATGTTGGCATAAGAAAAATACGGATGGTTGGTTAATTATTAATTTGCAAATATCACATAACCTATTACGGAACTCTATTGGCCGTTTTGAATAATTTTGTACTACTCCTTCCATGTGAATTACTTGTTTTTCTAAAAACGATACAATTTTATAAAGTTTATCGCATTTAAAGTATGTTAAATAATTTTCATTTGCAAGAAGTCCATCTAAATGAGAAATTATAAAATCGTTTCCAATAACGAAATTGTTAAGTATGTTCAAAATGTGGTATGGATTAGAGTGTACTACTTCTGTGATATACTTTAGGGTATATCTTTTCGCAAGTTCCTCCTTTTTAATAGATCGTACAACAACTTGGTTTAGTTGGTTGTTACTGTACTCTTGTGAAAATATTTCTATATATTCCGGAAAAATCTCAAAGCAATTTAATAAATAATTGGTACTTAGAATTTCCATACTATATTTATCATACATCATTTTAATGCCTGGCCAAAAATTGTAATGGCGGCATAACACAAAAATATTGTCAATAGCTATCTCAGGGTGGTCCAATTTAATAAATTGCATTACAAAATCTGTACTAATTTGTCTCTTATGCCACATTTGCAAAATTAATTCTACTAATATATTGTATATTGAGATTTTTTCGGAATCATTAATTAAACTATCAACAATATATGGGGCACATAATTTATTCATTAGCGACAATGGAAGTAATATTTCTTTAAGCATATTATTTAAAACGTTATCCAATATTGTTAGCTCTTTTAATTGAAATGGGTATTCCTTAATTAAAAAGTAACCGTAATCTTTAACAAATTTTGCAATTTCTGCATTTGAAAATTCATAACAGAAATAAGGGGAAAAAGAAAGATTACTTTTTAAGTTATTTATAAGCGTTAATACATTTGAATTGTAATTTAAAGTCCCATAAATAATATGCAGGTATTTATATTTGGTATTTTCCACTTCAAACACCCGAAGCGCACTTTGTGGTAAATTTAAACGTCTAACACAATTATTAAGAAGCTCTAAATGTACAGGTATTTTAAACTCAGTTTGCACCAATTTAGATAGGTATTGCACTAAAAACTCATTATGACGAAAGCCCATTAATTTCTTTATAATTAAAAATGGAGAAACGATTCCAATTGTTTTCGAATACGCTGTAACTGCTCCTAACGAATCTCCCCGCTGCAGCAAATAGTCTCCATATTGAATTAACATGTCTGAATCATCAATGTTCGCTTTAGAATCTTTCAACATTTTTAAAGCGATGTCGTACAACTTTTTTTTAATTAATTGTGACAATTTATATCGCATATCATGTTCTATTAGAGTGTATATTTCGCCACTTCTTAATAAAACCAAACAACTGCAATGACTTGGAATAGGCAATAAGCAAATATCTTCATGAAAATCTCTTTCCAGCACAACAATCTTATTGTCGATATCATATACTAATACTTGAGATATAGTCTGATGTACATAACATGGTTTAATTTTAAGTACAGCAATAAATTGCCTTCCAAACCACTCAACAGCTTGTTTACGACCACTTATGCCATAACAGGGACCTCTACCGTCTGTTGTATAGCAATACAGACCATCATCTCGAGCTACTACCAAATATTGATCTTCAGTTAATTGAAACGATGGCTTTAGAGTTAGGCAATGAATTGAAGAATTCATATCATCCAAAATTAATTTAGTTTCACTTATGCTGACATTGTTAGATATTGTGTAAGTAAATATTCCACCATCTGAACAAACAAACATGGTGATAATTCCATTATTCTTTACAAACTTAATTCCTTTGATTGGTTTTGAATTTACATTTATATACTTAAAGGCATTAGATAAATTTTCTTTTTGCACATTAGTCTTAGAATATAATATATTGCCATTATCAAGACCAATTGATAAAAATAATTGCGATTCAACTATATGAAATCCATTAAAAGCTGTGACTTTAGTCGTACTTTCCAGAATCGAGCTGTTTGTTAAAGTTGCAGTTTTATTACCGGATTGATTTGAAATATTGTAAAATTTGAGACATATTTTGTCACTAACATCGTCTTGACTAAGAAGAATTAAATCATCGGAGTTATTAGGTATGCAACAAAATCTTATGTACTTCATCTGCAACGTAATGGATTCAAAATCATTCCAGATAATTTGCACTTCATCATTCTGTTTGCAGAAAACCTTGTATGCGGAATTAAAGCAGTATGCGATTATTTTACTACTATATTTATTAATGTTTCTTTTTAAAGGCACTACTTTAAAAAAATTTAACATTTTTAAGTGGGCTATGAACAGAGAAACAAGTCGAGACAATATTATCGGCGGCGGCGGCGCAATACTTTTGTGACCGGCTGTGGCGTGCCGAGAGAATTTTCGGTGGCTCAAATAAGCATATTAAACTTTAAAGAGAAAATAAAAATTGAAACTGAAAATTGATTTTCAAAATTTTTTCTCCCAAATTTGTCTTTTAGAGCAGATAAAATATCGGCTGGATTTAAACCGATGCGGCCGATTCAATCGGCGACGGCTTAAAAAACAGAAAAATAACCGGCAGCAGCGCGCCGTCGGCTTTGAGCCGGTCGACTTGTTTCTCTAGATATGAAATATCATGAATATTTACCCAGCAAGAACACTCCCAGTCAAACGACCTATCATTTGGCTGGGAGTGATGATGGCTTTATCTGCCTAAGTTTCTATCAGTTTGTTAAGGCCAATGTGGAAAAAATGATGTAAACTTTTGTGTACGTGTGATTTTGCATGTTTGTCTAATTAAAAATGTCTACATACATAGCCGACCTGCTTACTCTGCCGTATATTTACTTGTCATTGACTCATCACACTTGGTGCATATAACCACCATAGCAAACTACTCAAACCTACATAATTACATTAATAAACAAGATTTGCATATTGTTTTAATTGTTTTTTATTATAGAAAAATAAAGATATGTATAATTAAAATATTTAAAAACAAATAAAAGCAAAAAATAATGTAGGTAATCTAGCCTCTTCAAGCTTCCTTCAAACTGCAACGCCATTGATTTTTATCAATACGTATCAAAAATTAGAAAAGGAAATACATATGTACATATATATATTTAATTAAACTTAAAATCTCTTTTATACACTATTGATTTTTAATTAACTTTTTTAACACTTATATTAATTTTAGTTTCACCGACCGTTCGAATTGTATATTTTACAATAAAATGCAATTTTTTTTCATTTTTGGCATATGTACATAAGATGTTCCACTCTTGAATATTTGTTAGAGTAGAGCAACTAGAGCAATTGACTGTCACTGTTGATTTCAATATAAAATTGTTGTAATTGCGCTAGTGAAAATATTACTTTTGTGTTAGTTTGGGTCATTCATTTCTTGACTCATGATTAAATATATTTACATTTATCCCAGTGGGACTGCGCTGAATGATTTTGTCACCGGGTGCGGCTCAAAAGTAAATCTTCGCCGGACACTCAAATACTCAAACAGAATTACGGCATGAAAACCACAGAAAATTACGCAAGTGAAGAAAGAAAACTCTGAAAAATGACAAACTTTGGACAGAGTTGCAAAATAAGGACCAAATTTGTTTTGGTTTGCATACAAAATGTGAAAATATTTTACCATTTTGCAAACCGTTTAAAAAGGGTAATTAATAATTCAAAATAAAAAAATAAAACTGAATTATGTAAATAAAAAGCTGTAGAACCTAATTTCACAGCTGTCACTTTTTTCATTACCATACTCTAGAAGAACAGAGAACTTGAATATAGCACTCTGGAAAAAGTTTGCTGGCCCATAAAATTAAAACTATTCGATGTACCATATAGCGACTAGTACCATTCGATAGGGAAAATACCTTTTAGAATTGGTAATGATCATTTTTCCAAATGCTTGTGTTAATTCTTTTGATTCTTTTTATTTGGTATCAAAATAAAAAGAATCTCTAGTCGAATTAAACTTTAAGCAAAATGCTTGCTTCGTTTTTGTTTAACTTTTTTGTTCATATTTTTGCCAAGTCTCAAGTGCACTTAAATTCTTTCCCACAATTTAATTAAAATAAAATTAATTTATTTCTCACACATTTGTCAAGCCAGGTATGAGAACCATCATGTCAGCATAATTGACGAAATAAATAAAACATTTTATTTTCCACGTGTGTTTCAAATTACCAGCCAGACAGTAGTGAAATTGAATATCTGTTTTGCTTAGCTTACGGTGGGAATGAATTTGGCAAGATGATAATGAACAATTTCTGGCCGTTTTAAACTATGTTTGTATTCTTATTCTTATTTTTTATTAATTCTACTTTTTGTTATTGTATTAGTTTTAAGTTATTTACATTATGTATAAATATTAAAGTTATTGATTGAATTGGAGGATTGCAACTTAAATCGTCATCCACTTCACTTCTTTGAGTCAATTATATTATTCTGGTGTACTACCTGAATAACGAATTTATTCCTCCACAACTTCATTTATCCTTGTGTATCACTTGGATAAAAAACAACAACATTTTTTAAATTGCTTATCCTTGTGTACCACTTGTATAAGCCCCACCACTTACATCTCAGTTAAGCCAGGCAAACGAGTCTGGTATTAACAGCTTGCATTCAGAAGTTATAGCCCAGCAAACCTTTGAAAATCACAAAAATATTACAAAATTGTTCTTTCACTTGTAAAACAAAACCTATTTGTTGTTGCATAAATTCTTTTTTACCGATTGCTAGAAGACTAAATTACCTTTAAGAAAAGGTAACTGTAATTTTCTGAAATTCTATCATTCAGAAGTTATACCCAGCAAACTTTTGAAAGTCAATCAAACTAAAAAAAAAGTTTTCAGTTAATAAAACAAAACCAATTCGTTGTACCATATTGCGACCTAAATAAATTGATAGAGAATTGAAATACCTTTAAAACTTGTAACTTTCATTTTCTCAAACACTTTAATTCAGAAGCTATACCCCAGCAAACTTTTTAAAGTCACCAAAATAAGAAAAAATTTGTTTCACCTATAACTGAAAAACTATTTGATGTACCATATAGCGACTAGCACCAGTCGATAGAAAACTAAAATACCTTTCAAAAACGGTAATTATTATTTTCCTGATTAATTGCATTCAGAAGTTATAGCAGAACAAACTTTTCAAAGTAAAAAACTTAGTAAAAAATTGTTTTACCTATAACTGAAAAACTATACAATGTACCATATAGCAACTAGTACCAATTAATAGGGAATTAAAATACTTTTCAGAAATTATAATAATTATTTTCGTATATACTTGCATTTAGAAGTTATACCCAGCAAACTTTTTAAAGTCACCAATATTACGAAAAATTTTTTTGGCCTACAAATGAAACACGATTCCATGTACCATATAGCAACTAGTACCAGTCAATAGGAAAATAAAATACCTATCAAAAACAGTAATTGTTATTTTTGTAAATATTTGCATTCAGAAGTTATAGCTCAGCATACTTTTCAAAGTCAAAAAATTAAGGAAGTAGTTTTTCACCTATAAAATTGAAACCATTCATTGTACCGTAATAAGTCATATACCAATCGATAAAAGATGAAAGTAGGTTTCCGATTTAGTATCAGTCAATTTCTGAAATACTTGAATTCAGAAGTTATTTGTGAATTAACTTTAACAAATTTAGCAATATTTTCATGATAATGCAGTTATGCACATTAAGTATGTGTATGGCAACCTTGCGGTATTCTTGCTAGTAAAATATGAAAACAAACTTTGTAAAAAAAATCGAGATTTTGTAACACGATAAAAATAGGTAAGTTTAAACTGTATTTCAGTTAAATTTATTAATTTTAATGCTACTGTGTGATCAGAATCAGATTTACTAGCTGTCATTATTTTTATTTTAGTTTTTAGGGGAGAAAAATGCTCTTGAAAATTGCGTTTAGAATTTTTTTTTTTTGTTGAATATAAATAGAAAATAAATAATAAGGAATGCAGAACGTTTGATAAAATCTTATTTCTATATTGTGAGAAAATCCACAAAAAATTCTGAACCAAAGGCTATTATGCATTGGCCTATAGTTTTTCAGTTATAGGTGAAACAAATTTTTTCTTATTTTGGTGACTTTAAAAAGTTTGCTGGGGTATAGCTTCTGAATTAAAGTGTTTGAGAAAATGACAGTTACAAGTTTTTAAAGGTATTTTAATTCTCTATCAATTGATATAGGTCGCAATGTGGTACAACGAATTCGTTTTGTTTTATTAACAGAAAACTTTTTTTTTAGTTTGACTGAGTTTCAAAAGTTTTCTGGGTATAAATTCTGAATGATAGTGTTTCAGAAAATTACATTTACCTTTTCTTAAAGCTATTTTAGTCTTCTAACAATCGATAAAAAAAATTTATGCTACAACAAATAGGTTTTGTTTTACAAGTGAAAGAACAATTTTTTAATATTTTTGTGATTTTTAAAGGTTTGCTGGGCTATAACTTCTGAATGCAAGTATTTGGAAAAATGATCATTACCAATTCTTAAAGATATTTTGATTCCCTATCGAATGAAGCTAGTCGCTATATGGTACATCAAATAGTTTTAATTTTATGGGCCAGCAAAATTTTTCCAGAGTGCTATATTCAAGTTCTCTGTTCTTCTAGAGTATGGTAATGAAAAAAGTGACAGTTGTGAAATTAGGTTCTACGCTCTCTAATGTACCTAATTTGGTTATTGTTCTCTTTAAATTAATTAGTTATTACTTATTTTCAGTGCAATAAATATGTTAATTATTTTCCAAAAGTTGTTTACTTTGAAAAATTATTTTTTTTGAAACTCTGAAAAAATTTGCCAAGTAACTGTAAAAGTTTGCCAAAAAGTTTGCTTTCTTCTCGCCGATCAGAAAATTACCTTGCTGGTAATATGCGGTATCCACCTGACCTAAAATGACTAACTTTAACATTAACTTCAAGATAATGCTAAATGAAGACTGCTCAAGTTAATGTTTTTTTCAAGTTTTAATATTATTGCTAGTGCATTTGTGTTAACAACTTAGTTATAACTTTAAATTGCAGCATAGTTTCATGTCAGGTGGAGACGTAACGTAAAGGCAGAATTAAGGCTCAGTTAGCCGACTGTAATGTAATGTAACTGTAACGTAGAAAACAGCTGACCGATATTTTTATATGAAAATTAGGTTACGTTACATTACATCTCTATAACCATTTTCATTACTTTTCACATAACAAAATCAATCAGCTGTTTCTTACTGTTGCAGTTACTTTACATTACGGTCGGCTAACTGAGCCTTTAAAGGCTCAATCAGACGTGACATAACCATAGCCATAGAGACCAGCCATTCGAACCAAACTAATGGGCAACACTGTATTCGATTATCCGTGACTCGCCATAACTCTCACCATAGAAACCAATTGAATTTTGGTTTGGTTATGGTTATGGCGTTATGGCTTTGTCACGTCTAGTTTAAGCTTAAAGGCTCAGTTAAGGCTCAGTTAGCCGACTGTAATGTAATGTAACTGTAACGTAAAAAACAGCTGATTGATATTTTTATATGAAAAGTTGGTTACGTTACATTACATCTCTATAACCGTTTTCATTACTTTTCACATAACAAAATCAATCATCTGTTTGTTACTGTTGCAATTACGTTACATTATAGTCGGCTAACTGAGCCTTTAGGCTGACTTCATAAATGCATCTTGTAATCCAACACTGCAAAGAATTTATTTAAAAGGTAAAGCAATACTTTATGGCAACACTATTTTTACAATCAATGAAATACATTGTAGTTCATTTATGAACGCGCAAAAGTTGTTTAGTTGTTTCATTAAGTATACATTTTGTAAAATTAATTTTTTTAATGAAAGTTCCGCAAACATGCGCTAATCTTTTGAAAACCGCTTTCGAATTGGCTTATAGTGATAAAAAAAATATACCAATGCACAAATTTGACGGATGTTGGGCATTAAAAAGCATTGCCTTGCAATAATGAACTTGCTGCATTGCCAAAAATAACCCTGCTATATTTATGAACACTACGCATTTCAGTGTTGCATTGCAAACTGCATTTATGAAGTCAGCCTTAGTTTTTACTTTCTGTTCTGTTACGAATCAGCTGGCACTTCTTTGTTAATGGAAATCTAATGCAAGTACAGTAAAACTTCGGTAGTCCGTACATGCGCCGGTCCGATCACTCCAATAATTCGCACGCTTCTACATTTCGGATAATGGTCCGCATTATGCATTAAACACATTCACTACAGCAGGCTACACGAACACACGACTTCAAATGCCGCTAAGTCATGTTTTAGACGCGGCAGTTTTTCTTGCTCAACTTTTGATTTTATATGAGAGAGTTGAGAAATTAATATATACTTTTTCTATACCTATCTTTTTCTTTCTCATTATAAAATCAAAAGTTGAGCAAGAAAAACTGCCGAGTCTAAAATATGACTAACAGTATTTGTCGCCTTGTAGTCGGCTACTTAGTTTCTTAATAGTTCAGTACTGCCACGTTCATATATTTTGCATTAATAAAAATTAATTACTGTTTTAAAATGTACTTATTTCACGTAAAAGTACAAAAACAAATCAATTAAATCTTTACATTGATTTTTGGATATTATTTCTGTTAAATAATATGAAATAATTGAGATAATATTATACTGGCAACACTGAATTTTCTCATTGCAGCCAAAGAAATACACCCTTATGCAAACACGTGTTAAAGTTTGTTAGAGTTAAAGCATGTGTTAAAACCGGTTTTCCCATACAAAATTCTTTTGTTAAACCAAATTCAAGTTTAACAATCGTTTTTGCATAAAGCCTAGTACTCTGTTCGAAGTTGTGAAAAATGTTCAGCAACATTATTTCGCGTGAAAAATTCGACACGTAGCAAGTGATGCCCATGTTACTTTTTCCGAAAAAATTATCGTTTTTATTGGTTAGAAGTATACAACATTGGTGGACTTTTGTAAATAAAAACATAAGCTGTCAATATTTTGTGCAAAAATAAACCATTTTTTAAAATATATTTGTGTTATTAAAATAACACGTGAAAAATGGACAATAAAATAACACTGGGAGCTTGTGCTGCATCGTACCAATTATTGCAAATTGCAGCTGTTACGGAGGAGCTTTTTGAAGACTCGCGTTCTGCAAAAAGCCCTTCAGGAAAGAAAAGATAAAGGAAGGTTTGCTTCAGATCAGAGACATGCGCCGAGCGATTTTGTCGGCGGCGGCTGGCTCATAAAAAATCATCGGCGGCGGCTGAAAATCGGCAGTGAGCCGGCTGAGACAACTTTAGGTATAACCATGATACAATTATATGAAGGTAGAGAAATTCAAAAATAATAGGAAACAATATAATAGAAATAAGATAATAAATAGGAAAGAAGTGAAAATTTCATAGCTTCAAATACTGAAATGAGTGTATTAAATATAGGTTTTGTTAATTTACTAAATTTTTTTACGAATTTGTAACAATTGTTACTGGAAAGTGTTCATTAACTCAAAAAGTTTACATGGAGATACAAAAAAGTCCAAATACAAATTACCACTAGTAAAATTTTTATCCAACCAACTGTTGTGTGTTTTGTTGTCAAATTAATTATTTCAAAAATATTTTAAAGAGGGAAAACTGAAAAATGTGCATTTCTTTGTTAAAAGCCATCTATGCGTATGTAAAAAGAATGCATGTTTCCTTAATTTATTCTTTTTCTTTTATTAATTTAATATTAATGGCAAATAATTATGTTTGTTTCTAATACATGATCAGAGATGGAAAGTGGCATTTTTGTATTTTTAAATAAATAAAATTTGTATAAATTTATATAAATAAAAATTGTATAAATTCAAATCTATAATTATATCCAAGATACACAGAAAACAGTTTTTCAGCCGAAAAAAATATAAATAAATATTAAAAAATAATATCAATCGGCGGCTATTTTCCAACCGCTAATTAGCCGAAAAAAAATCGGCGGCGGCGGCTGGTCAAAAGCATTCGGCGGCTCGGCTAAGCCGGCTCTCAGCCGATCGGCGCAGGGTTCTGCTTCAGATGTAAGTATTATTTGCTGAATTATTCATACATTTAATAAACTTAATTATACCTTATTTCTGCAGTTCGATGATAAGGTTAAAGATAAGAAAACATTTAAAGAAAACTTCCATATGGATATCTCCGCGTTCTTAGATACATATATTGAACAAAGTGGAACATTTACTTAAGCCGAAGAGAAACACACATCCTAATGACGGTATATCACCTAAGCACAAGTTGGCTGTAGTGTTGGAGTGAGTACATAAGTATGTACATAAATTGATATATGTACATACATATATATCTAGATGCAAAATTAATGTTACTTCTATTGTATATAATGTATTTTCTTGGCATGTGGAACACTACAGCGCCATATTGCTAGCTGCTATCGAATTAGCAAACAAAAGTTTGGTCTTATAATTGATGAAGTATGTGATGCAGTATGTACGGTACTAAAAGACCAAATACCCCCATTGACGAAGGAAAAATTAGCGCGCATTTCAGAAACGTATGAAAAGTGGAATTTTAAAAACTGTGTTGGATCAGTAGATGGAAAGCATGTAGCGGTGAAATGTCCCCCAAGATCTGGTAGTCTATTTTATAACTATAAGGTAATTTTGTGTATTTGAACAATCAAATTGTTTGTAATAAATTTAATTTTGTAGGGGTTTTTTAGCATAGTTATAATGGCTGTTGCCGATGGTGATTATCGATTCACTTATGTAGACATTGGTGCGTTCGGTAACGAAGGAGATGCAAACAATTTTGAAAAATGCTCACTTGGGGCTGCCATCCGGAAATATCGATTGATTTTTCCAGTAGAGGCAGACAACGAAACTCCATACGTGTTTGTTGCAGATGATGCATTTCCGTTACACCGACGCATCATGAAACCCTATAAACCAAAATCTGGCAAACGTCTTGGCGACGACGAAAATATATTTAACTACAGGTTGAGCAGAGCGAGAAGATGTGTGGAGAACGCATTTGGAATAATGTGCTCCAAATTTTTCTGCCTGTCTCGGAAAATGTTTTGTGGTCCTGATCGTGCAAATATTATTATCAAAGCTTGCATGTATTTGCACAATTATTTGATTCAAACACGGCTGGAGCAGTACTCACCTGTAAATTATGCCGATTATGTAAACGAATCAGGAGTTTTTATTAGCGGTGATTTTAGAAATCATTTACCAGCTAATTCCCTGTTTTCATCCAATATAAACATTGTGCATTACGGAAGACAAGATGAATCAGGCCGTATTGTTCGGAACAGAATTGAAATAATTTTGAGATTGGCTCTGTTCCTTGGCAAGGAAGATGAAGAGGAATAAAATTAAAATGGTTTTTGAAATTTTTACTTAAAAACGCATCCAAATGTAATAAAGTTAAAATGTAATTAATATTATTATTGATTAATAATTAAATATAAAAAAGTTTAATTAAAATTAATTAGTATTTGTTAAGTTCGAGTTCGTTTTTATAAAATTGTAATTGATTTTTTTTATTAATTTTTAATATTTCGTTAACACTTTGTTAACATCGCTAGGAAATAAGCAATTGAAATTGATATTATTTTTAAATGAATAAAAAACGCTTTTTTTAACATACATGTAATTCATTTTTTATTAAAACAATTTATTAACAAAACAAACAAAGTAATTTACATATAACAAAACAAAAAACAACACAAATAAAGAAAACAAAGAATATTGTACTACTATCTAAAAATAAAGGTATAAAAAAACTTAGGCTATTATAAAAAATTCGTGTAATTGTTTCAGCCCTTTAATAAATTCATGCCTCTTGTGTGGCCAGTCTTAAAAAAAATACTACACTATTAAAAAATTAAGGGCTGGGGTTTCAAAACTGAAAATAATTGTTTCTGTTTCGAGCATTGTGGACATCGATAATCCAGTACTAAGGCTAAAATTCATAATAAATAAAATGTTTTTGAAATCTATTTTAAGAAAATTTTGAATGGAAGATTTTTAATAAAATACATTTCAAACTCATTTTAAATTTTCTGAATATTGGGGTGACTATTCGCATTTAAGCAATTTAAATAATTTCATTTAAAAATTATTAAAAAAAAGCTACAACTTACATATTAATTAATTCATACATATGTATAGTTAAAGGCTTATTAATTAATTTCAATAAGTCTGCGTAGAGATGATCTCTTTGTGTACCATGAAAATAATTTTTGATTGCACATCATCTGCTACCTCCTTCGGTAACTTTAACAACAATGAATCAAGATAATTTAGAAACGGTGTGTTGACATTATTTTCATTCTGTTTTTTGGCCAGATCCACCAATGTTGTCATCACGTCTGCCACCTTTGAAACACCTTCTCTCATTTCATTCTTATATAAATTTTTGGATGAAACTGTTTTATTTTTCTAAAAAAAACAACAAATTCTAGATGAAATTTTTCTTTTAGAATATCGCTCCTTCATTGCAACATATTCATAACTAAAAAATCTTATTTTGCAAAATATTTACGTACATACAGTTCAATGATAATATAAAAATATTTTGTTTTCTCAAGACATTAGTGTAAAAGCCTTTTGTATGAAATTTTTGCAAAGGATTAAATATGATATAACGAATTTTTCTGCATTATTAACTCCAAAAATACATTTTTTGAGATATGACTGTGCTGAATGAAATAAAGGAGCGATATGTATGTACACACAAACATTTGACTACATACATATGTAAATGGTATATAAAGTATCCAAGAGCAATAAATAAACGCCCAGCCTTACAAAAATTAGGTGATTAGTGCTGTGCGACATGTTACTCTTTTATACAGATGTATGTATGTATGTAATCTTATATGGAAGATAAAGATGAGTGTCTACTTACATACGTATAAGTGTGGTTTGTTGATTCCGGTGAAGTAGCAGGTAGCATCTCCAAATCACTGCAAAATTTCTTGCGCTGGCTGACAATCTGGAACGCTCAGCACCTCTCAGCAACTGGTTCTGAAAACAACATTTCCAACACGATGTCAGTGAAATAAAAGCAACACAATCTTATGTCAATAATAGTTACGTTCTTAGCTCCGACGCCTCGGTCATAAAGTCCAGGTCCTCAGAAAACTCCCACGTGTCTTGAGATTCATCGGACAAAAACTCCAAGTCGCATCCACTTCCAGATTTTTTTGATACTTTTCGTTTTTGTTTGTAGTACCGTTTGCTGTCCATAATTCTCCTCCAGTTTTGCTTACATGCTTTATCTTCGGAGTATGCAAATAATATTGGAGAAGTAGCATCATATATAAATATATCATACATATGTATGTATCTCACTACTTACCAGGCTTTCCAGTTTCTTTAGCCATTTCCCTCCTCGATGCTTTTATGGCATTGCGGTTGCAACGTAGCTTATCCGACTTATACCAAATGTTTTTTCTTTTTTTTATAGCCGATATGAGAAGCCGCTTCTCTGTGTCACTAAATTTCATTTTATCTTTTTAATTTTTTATTGTTTTTACACTATTTTCCATTATTTTAAATATTTGTGCGCAACAAACTTAAAATTAAAACCACAATGCCAAGTAAAATCTGATCAGCTGTTGTTAACAATTCCGTACGAAACGACTCCAAGAGTTGCTTGCATCTGAGAAAACTGCATCTTTTAAAAATTATCTGGAAGGTCTTGATGTCAAACCAGCATCTAATTTCTCTTTGTGGCGCGCTGCTAAAAAGCTTAAAAGACTCGTTGAGTTTAAACCACCTCTGCGCACTTCGACCGGTGATTGGGCAAGAAGCGATACTGAAAAAGGTAAAATATTTGCTAAGCATTTAAAATCTTTATTTACCCCAAATACATGTACTGGTGTTGCTGATTTGCCGAGTGTAGTTGCTCTTCCCCCTCGACCCTTACAGTTTAAGATATGTGATGTACATAAACTAATTGCTGAGCTTAACCTGAAGAAAGCTCCAGGTATTGATGGTATTAGTAACAAGATGCTGATGAATCTGCCTCGCACTGCAACTAGAATCTTACTATTTATTTTTAACGCCATATTACGACTAGAGTATTATCCACACAGCTGGAAGCTTGCCAAGGTCAAAATGATTCCAAAGCCTGGCAAAGATCTTACTAAACCTGAGTCTTACAGGCCAATAAGTTTACTATCAACAATATCAAAGCTTTTCGAAAAGCTGCTCATGACGAAATTATCCCCAATTCTAACTGATAGTGGGTACATACCGGACCATCAATTTGGTTTTAGAAGTTCGTTCAAGTTATAAGAAGAACATTTGAAGAAAAGAAGTATTGTTCTACTCTCTTTATTGATGTTTCTCAGGCATTTGATAAAGTATGGCATGAAGGCCTAATTTTAAAATTGAAGACATATCTACCAATAAATTTTCTAAAGCTGTTGGAAAGTTATATTCTATCCCGGAAATTCGTTGTTGTGGAAGGAGACTTCATGAGTGTTCCCGAATCTATCTCTGCCGGTGTGCCACAGGGGAGTATACTGGGACCAGTTTTGTATCTGATTTATACTTGTGATATGCCTGTTAGCACTAAAATCCATACATCTACTTTTGCCTATGATACAGCCTTCTTTAGCATGCACGAAAACCCTGAGAGTGGTTTGGCAAAATATTTTTGGCCAAATCAGTGTGTTTTGACATGAAGTCTGCGAGAATTTCTTTTTGAGTATAATTTATTTTTGACATAAATTAAACAGTAATTTATTAGACAGATTTACATATATATATAATTGCTAAATAAATAAAATATTAACATTACATTTTCTTTTGCTTCGTTTTGTCTAAGTTACACGTTATTTCGAATGTCTTTTTGCTTGCGAGTAAAAACACGAATGGTTGCATTCGAATGACTACTCGCTAACGAATTCTGTCATTAGAAATTTCTATACGTTTTATTGGGTAACGAACGAGAGAATCCCAAAAGTTTAAAAACTCGCACGTTCGCGTAAAAACTCGCTCGTAATCGAATGCGAGAATTAGGCCCCTGTTATATTTAAAGTGAACTAGAATTTCTTTAATTTGTATTTTTTTATAAGTACATTTGTGCATTCATTCATTTATAAATAAATAAGTCAAATATTGAACATACATTTCCTTTTTCTTCGCTTTTTCTATGTTAAACATGATTTCGAATGTCTTTTTGCTTGCGAGTAAAAATGGTTGCATTCGAACATATGCACGTTATCGAATGCTGTCATTAGAAATTTCGCTATGTGTTATACGAAACCGAATGCGAAAATCCCCAAAGTTAAAAAATTCGCACATTCGAGTAAAAACTCGCTCGCAATCGAATGCGGGAATTAGGCCCCAGGTGTATGTATGTGTATGGTTAGTGCATGGTCAATGCGTAGTAATAGTAAACATATTTGATTAAAATATTACCAACTTATAGTGAAACACGTACTTATCTGACCCTCAACTTAATTTGAAACAAGGTTTCAAATTCTTTCTTTTGCATTTACGTGAATACATATGTCTATTTTTTTTCTCATCTTGTAGACCCATTTTCAAATCAAAATTCTCATACCAATATACAAATACATTTTCCATATATTTACTTAAAAATATTTTTCACCACATTTTAATAGAGATATCACTGCCTGAAAAAAAATAGGAAATATTTTTTTTGTAACTGAAATTGAATTTTAAAACAGGTTCTCGTAGCTATGCCAATGATTCTAAGATCGGATAGATAGATAGAGTCGGTGCTAGTGGAAATACTGAGTCGGCGCCTGCCGCAAACGTTTCGCCCAGTGCCCCAGGGCTTAGTAATACAAATCGAGTAACTCCTTTATTAGATATCAGATTTCCAGCTAATGTGGACCCCAGACCACGTCGTCACCTGAAATTCATACGTCAACATATAGTAATATAACTGAAAGGAACCACGATCAGAATAGGTCAAGAAATAATAGAAGTAACTTATTACGTTTGGACGAAGAAGTTAACAATACGACAATCAGTATAATCAACCAGCCAATTACAATGTCCTTCCACAACACGGAATTAGCCAACCTCAAAACTTTAATATCCCTGGCCAAAATAATTTTCAACAACCCCCTTAATATCCTTACCACCCATATAATGAACATTATCCTTTTAAATCAGTATCTCACACAAAATATGGCATTTGGAGGTAGGCCTAGCAAACTACTACAATTGGAAAAGTAGGGCATTAAGTATGATGGAACCTGCAAGGAACTTACAATTGAAGATTTTATATTTAGAGTAGAAGCTTTGAGTGAAGACTACGGTTGTCTCTGGAGTGTTGTTATGAAAGGTTTTCACCATCTGTTGTCCGGAGATGCTTATGAGTGGTTTTGGAACTTCCAAAAACAGAATCCGATATGTGAATGAAGCACTTGGAAAGATAATATTATAAAAAAAATTCAGACGGTTTCAAAGCGATTTTGAAGTCCATAGACGAATAATGGAACGAAGACAACAACCCTACAAACGTATTAATAAAGTAAAGTTTTACGAAGACCAATCCCAAGAAGATCCAATGTTAGCTGAGGCGATTAAACATGAAAAGCTTACTACATCTCTATTGATATGCTGGAATTGCAAAAAACCCGGACACTCCTTTGTCGACTGTAACGTATATCAGCGTAATTTATTTTGTTATAGGTGTTGGTTCGATAACGTCATAACCTCTAAGTGCCAGAGATGTCTGGGAAATGGCAAGATGAACATGCGGAGAACTGAGCCACCATGTTCAGGTCAGAATGTAGCCCAGTAAACGAGAATTCCTTAAACTATTTTATAAGTCCCTCCGAGAATGAAATAGGCGTAGACTGTTATAGACAAAGTACCAATAATTCACAAACAATTCTTGCTGGACCTCTCGCACAAATAAATGATATGGAAAAGTACAAAGTATATACTAATAAAAAAATTAAATTGTCTTTCGAGGAACGTTTGGAAAATTATAATAGGTGTAGGGATACGATTTTTAACAGCCCTGCGAAAGAAATACGAAAAAGAGTCAGAAAGTTAAAAGAAAGGTAAGATATAAGAAAAAAAGAAAGAAGAGAAATAGCATCTGCATTTTTAAACTGTGCGAAGGACATACGACCTTACATGGATGTCGAAATTGAGGGCTTGAAACTTAGAGGCCACATGGACAGTGGAGCGTCAATAAGTTGTCTGGGCAACGAATGTATAGATAAAGTTTCCAGAATAGGAGCTAAAATCTTTGATTTTAAGTCGATGATAAAAACGGCCGATGGTAAAAATCACGATATAATCGGAAAAATAGAGGTAGACAATAACTTTGGTACTAAAAACATAGAGACAGTTTTGTATTTAGTGCCAAATTTGAAACAAGATCTTATATTAGGATACGACTTCTGGAAAAAGATTAAAATGTGCATAGACGCAATGAAAATGGAGGAGGCGACGTCCAATCCTAAAGTCCATCACCTTTCGCCGATATAGCAGCATATTCTAGAAAATGTTAAAACTACCCAGCAAAAAAAGGTAATCGAGTTTGGAATTAAGCATTTTTGGTGGAAGCTCTTCCCTACTGGATTACCAACTTAATGATTTTAACAAGGCGTGAGTCTAAAATAATCGATTCTTGAGAAGTACTTACTTTTTTTTATTTGGCAACTTGTTGACGTAATTTATTTAATCTAAAAAAATCATTCTCTTCATTTAGCAACTTGCACGTCATTTTTTTAAATTTAAGGTAATTTGATTTGTAAGCGAGCAATGAAATTTGGCAATCAGAAAAGTAAGTCATTATATGGCAAGTAGTTCTAATGGTAATGTGTAATTTTTTGCTGGGTAGTCTTAGGTGTTTTAGTAAGTACGGGCTCGGAAAAACCAACCTCGAAACTCATTATATAGACACTGGTAATGCTCCAGCGAAGAAAATGAGGCACTATCCCGTAAGTCCGGTGGTCCAAAGATTACTGTTCAACGAACTAGACAGGATGCTACAGCTCGATGTCATAGAAATTGCAACAACGTCTGAAGGGAATAATCCAGTAACGCTAGTGGTCAAGCCACATAAAATCGTTTATGCCTCGATGCTACGGAGTTGAATAAAGTTATCCGGAAGGATGCATATCCTCTCCCTAACAACGACGGTCTTATAGCTCGCTTTGGCGATATGCACTTCATATCGGCTATCGATTTAAAAGACGCGTTTTGGCAAGTTCCATTAGAAGAATCGAGCAGGGCAAAAACGGCATTCACGGTCCCAGGGTGCCTTCGGCCTTTGCAATGCCGCGCAATGTCTTTGCCGGCTTATGGACAAGATAGTACCATCCGAGCTAAAAGATAGGGTTTTTTTTATACTTGGACGACCTCCTGGTAGTATCTGGAAACTTTGACGAGCATATGAGAATGTCGGAAATAGGTACGAAGCTAACGGCAGCAGGGCTAACTATCAATATGCAAAAGTCGAAATTTTATTGCAGAGAGTTGAATTACCTTGGGTATATAGTCGGTGGTGGTAAAATTATACCAGACGACAGCCAAGTTAGCGCAATTCTAAACATCTATCCTCCAAAGACATCCCGCGACGTAAGAAGATTCTTAAAAACAGTAGGGTTGTATCGTAGGCTTATCGAAAATTTTTCGACGCTAACGGCACCTCTTACTGATACCCTCAAGAAATCCTCTGATTTTTACCCCTGAAAACTTAATGTCATTTGAAAAGCTGAAACAATGCCTAGTGTCCAGCCTCTTCTTGTTAGTCCTGATTTTGAAAAGCCATTTTTTTTGTCCGGTGTGATGCCTCGAACGTCGGTGTGGGAGCAGTCTTATTTCAAAAAGATGATAATGACGGTGAGCACCCTATCGAATATTTTTCGAAAAAGCTCAACAACGCTCACTAAAATTACTCAACAATATAGAAAGAATGTCTCGCTGTAGTACTGGCCATAGTGAAATTTAGGCAATATATTGAATTACCGAATTTTACCGTCATAGCCGATTATTCTATCCTTAAATGGTTGATGGGGGCAAAAAGACTTAAATGGACGATTATCGCGTTTGAGTCTTAAGCTACAAGCCTTCACATTCAACATAGAACACCGAAAGGGGCTAAAAACATAGTGCCAGACATGCAGTCTAGTTTGAATATGGAGGAGATTACCTTAGAAGCAACAAAAATTGTAGATTTCGACTCCGAAGAGTTTAAAAGTGCTCAATACCTTACAATTATCGACACGATAGAACATAACAGAGACAGACTACCCGATTTAAGATTGGAGGATGGTATCATTTATAAGAAAGTCAAGATCGACCGTGAGAATGACGAAAAAGACTGTTGGAAAATCTGGCTCCCTGCTGAATAAAATAGCAACATAATGCGAAAGTCACACTTTGAAAACACATCCCATGGGGGCGTATCGAAAACACTTCACAATATTAGAGGATTTCTATATTGGCCAGATATGTTAAAGATGTTAAGTTTTTCGTCAGACAATATGAAGTGTGCAAAGAAGTAAAGCATCCAAAACATACTCTTCGGCCAGTTATGGGTAGTAAAGTGTGTACAGAGAGACTATTTCAGAAAATCTATGTGGACTTTCTTGGCCCTTACCCCAGAACAAAATCGGACAACGCTTATATATTTGTTGTATTAGACCACCTAACAAAATCTGTTTTCCTAAGAGCTTTGCCTAAGGCGACCACTAAACTAGTCATAAAATTTTTGAGAGATGAAATATTTTATGAATTCGGCTTGCCAGAGTTGTTGCATTCAGACAACGGAAAACAATTCATTTCCAGTGATTTTCAAAACTTTCTCCGGATGTTCGGTGTTAAGCACATGATAATAATGATAATCGAAAAGAAAAAAAAGTATTTTCAAGTAGTCTGGAGTGTTGAGTATAAGAGGGACACAAGGTCCCTCTTTTTTAGGCGGATGTGTCCAGTAAAGTTCAAAATATTACGAGCAAGCGGATTAGGATGTGATTCGAGTTTTGTTAAATATTTGCCTGCGTATTTTGCAATTTCTTCAATCACTAGTGGCATATTTAAATCACGATGTATATTAGAATTTTTGATGTACCATGGCGCCGATGTTATTAACCGTAAAATTTTGTTTTGCCTTCGTTGGATTCTCTCGACATTGGAAGCTGAAGGAGTGCCCCATAACTGAATTCTGTAGCACCATATAGGTTTCAAAAGTGACTTGTATATCAAAAGCTTGCAATCTAAACTGAGAGTTGAATTTCTAGCAGTCAGCCAATGTACCTGAGTTAATTTTAGTTTAATTTGTGTTAGCTTAGAATCAATGTGTTGTTTCCATGTAAGCCGTCGATCAAAGTGTATACCAAGGAATTTTACATGTGAATGTTGAGGAACAATTTGATTATTGATTCTATTGGTGAAACAAATATCTTTTCGTAGATTAAATTTTACCTGCGCACACTTCTGTTTATTTACTTTCATTTTCCATAACTTTAACCATAGTTCAAGCTGTGTAATATGTTTCTGAAGATATCGGGATGCCTGGTGAGGGTTTTTTTACATGCTAAAGAAAGCTGTATCATCGGCAAATGTACATATATGGATTTTAATGCTAACAGGCATATCACAAGTATATATTAAATACAAGACAGGAACGAGAATACTACCCCGTGGCACACTAGAAGATACAGATTCGGGAACACTCGTGAAGTCTCCTTCCACAACAATGAATTTCTGGGATAGAATTTAACTTTTCAATAGCTTTAGAAAATTTATTGATAGATATGTCTTCAATTTTAAAATTAGGCCTTCATGCCATCCTTTATCAAATGCTTGAGAAACAACAATAAAGACAGTAGAACAATACTTCTTTTCTTCAAATGTTCTTCTTATAACTTGAACCAATCTATGCGTTTTTTCAATGGTGCTATGCTGACTTCTAAAACCAAATTGATGGTCCGGTATTCACCCACTATCAGTTAGAATTGGGCATAGTAATGTGATGAGCAGCTTTTCGAAAAGCTTTGATATTGTTGATAGTAAACTTATTGGCCTATATGACTCAGCTTTGGTAAGACCTTTGCCCGGCTTTGGAATCATTTCGACCCTGGCAAGCTTCCAGCTGTGTGGATAATACTCTTGTCGTAATATGGCATTGGAAATAAATAGTAAGATTCTAGTTGCAGTGCGAGGCAGATTCATCAGCATCTTGTTACTAATACCATCAATACCTGGAGCTTTCTTCAGGTTAAGCTCAGCAATTAGTTTATGTACATCACATATCTTAAACTTTAAGGCTCGACGGGGTAGAGCAACTACACTCGGCAAATCAGCAACACCAGTACATGTAATTGGGGTAAATAAGGATTTTAAGTGCTCAGCAAATATTTTACCTTTTTCAGTATCGCTTCTTGCCCAATCACCGGACGAAGTACGCAGAGGTGGTTTCAACTCAACGGGTCTTTTAAGCTTTTTAGTAGCGCGCCACAAAGAGTAATTAGATGCTGGTGTGACATCGAGACTCTCAAGATAATTTCTAAGAGATGCAGTTTTCTCAGATGCAAGCAACTCTTAGAGTCGTTTCGTGCACTCTTTAAATATAATTTTATTTTGTGGTGATCTGTGCTATTGCCATTCCCTTCTAGCTCTTCTTTTTCACGTACGACACGTTCAATGTCTGTAGAATAAATTCTGTTAAGCCCAGTCTGCGGATGGGAGGTAGTGGCATGTTCAGCAGCCTGTTTAATATTTTCGTTAAGATTGGCAATGCTAGATTCAATATCATCTAGTGTTCTTAGCTTAATATTTACCGTACAATGACTACTAAGATATTTTTTGAATCCCAGCCAATTAACACGATTGATCATCTTCATATATGGATGAGGAAAATCACTTCTTAGTGGGTTACAGATTGTCACGATAGTGGGAGAGTGATCGGACGAGAGATCTAGAGAAGCTTCAACTTGAACTAAATCCCTAGATATTTTTCATGACACCGAAATCTATGACATCCGGAATTTTTTGTATATCAGTAGGCCAATAAGTGGGCTACGCACTCGAAATGACGTCCAAGTCCATTCTTCCAATTGTGATGAACAACGCTCGACCTCTGGGTGTAATAAGACGCGAACTCCAGAACGTATGTTTTGCATTGTAGTCGCCAGCTGCTACAAAACAAGGTCCAACGGATTTGTAGAAATTCTCGTGTTGATCCTCAGTGATTGAACATCTGGGAGGGGAGTAAATTGAAGATATAACGAAATATGTACAAACATTTTCAATGCAGATATTTGTTGCTTGTAGATGTTCTTCTATTATATTGTCCATAATATAGTGCTTGAGTCTTGACTTAATTAGAATAGCTGATCCACCGCAAGCTCTTCCTCTAGGGTCTATTGTATCATATATAGTGTACCCATAAATTTTAAAAAGGCTTCTCGAAGTCAAATGAGTCACAGAGACCAACATTATATCAATATCTTTTCCATGAGGAAGTGCTAAAGTTCATTTTTATGTTGGCGAATGCCGTTTGCATTCCAGAAACATATTTTTAACATGTTCGTGGTTTGTTAACTAATGCTTGGAGCAGTGTTTTATACATTCGAAGCATTTCCTGTATCATGCTAGTAATATTTGTTGCAAAATTTTTTATAGTTTGCACCAGATTATCAATAGTGGTTTCAGGGCGACTGAAATCAAAGCTTGAGTTTGCATTTATTGAATTATTTGGTGGTGAAACGTTTTGTGATGGAAAGAATTTGTCTTAGCAGCATCGGCATACGAAACACGGGAAGTGACTGTTTGGCTCATTTGCGCAAAAGTGGCAGAGTAAGCGTTTGCTGATTGAGCTGGAGCTAATTTAGATTTTTGCACCATAGTCTGCTTTACGAAAGAGTACACAGGACATCCTCTGTAGTCAGCGGTGTGATTCCCTCCACAGTTAGTACATTTTTTATCACTTTGATTTTTTGCCTAATTGCAACTGGCAGTGCCGTATAATTCGCCTCACACAACACAAACAGAGGGTAAATAGCAGCATGTTTTTGTATGGCCATATTCTTGGCAATTATGGCACTGTACAGGACCTGAACGCTTATGTAGCTCTTCTAATGTGATTTTTCGGTACAAAAGGTATTTTAAATTATAAATTGGATGCGTTTCATTTTTTCTTAATTTTATATCATTTGGCTCAAGTTCAACTTCAAATAGAGGTTGATGGATCTTCTCCCTATTTATTATGTTAGATACATTTTTTATCTTAATTCCCTAGAGGACGAGTGCATCTTTTATTTCTTCGGGAACAACGTAAGAATCTATGCCCTTCAATACGATCTGGAGGTTTTGTTCGAAGATACATCAGGTTTTTCGTTTTCATCTTGCAATATTTTAAAATGGTTTTGACGATTTGTAGAGCATGCGCTGTTATCTCTTGATAACTTTGGAGCAGATGAAATTTTAGCAGAATTTGGGCTGCGCCCACGCTTTGCCACAGCTATATATCTGTCCATCCTGACTTGAACCTTGGGTTTTTGGCTACTGTTATCTAAATTGATAACTTGATTAAATGATCGACACAAGCCCGAAGCATATGATATTACTGGCTTAAATGAAGAAGTACTAGGCAAGGGTAATGGTAACGAATCACTAGTTGGCATTGGACAAAGCGAAGTTGATCGCTGACGAAAAAGTGGCTTTGCCGTTTAAAAAATTCTATCATCAGATTTTTTGTTTTTATTAAAAGCTTCAGAACTGACAGTAATGCTAGGAACACAACTGGGACGAACGACGAATTTTTCGGTGCTAATTTTCGTCATAAAAAATAAAACACATTTGTTCATATGAAAATGAACACAACATCGGCGTGAACGACGAAAAAAAATTTTCTCTCTCATTCTCTCTGCCTTTGTACACACAACAACCAACTTTATAAAATATAAGAGAGGAATTCGCTTAGTAAATTTGCCGTTATTGTGTATTACACGACGAATTTACGCAGCAAACTCTTATCGACGAATTCGTCGACGTGGACAAAATTCGTCGTTCGTCCCAGTTGTGTTCCTAGCATAAGTCTATCATCAGATTTTTTATTTTTGTTGTTTTCATTGAGAGCTTCAGAACTCACAGTATCATAGGCATTTCTGTCGTTATAACTCACTTCACAATTACTTGTTTTTGAGGTACTCATTTAGAGTATTCCTCAAGGGCACTTTGGTTGTGTTTTTTGTTTGTGGTTTTTGTTTTGTTTTTGTTATTTATACTATATAACAATATAAAAAATATTAGTAATGCAATTAAAGCTTATTTATCAAGGTTGTTAATATGTATTCCGAATATTTTTTGATATGATTTTTTTGTTTAGTATTACATACTCTGTTAAGACGTCTGTTTACTATGAATGTACAACGAGAACTGAGCCGATTCATATTAGCTAATTTTTTTTACTATTCTCTCAGCAGACAAAACTAAGACATAGTTAATATTTTCTTTTGGTTGTAGAAGGAAATGTCGGGGGTGTAGTCGTGTACGGGGAAGATTACTATAGAAGACAGCGTAACTTACCAGATTTCAATAATCGTCAGTGGAATAAGGCCATATACAATAACCGTTTCTTTTGTCTCATGTCAGACTGTGCGAGAATTTGGTTAATACATTTTTTTAAAACTCGATGAGGGAATCTACCTCACAGCGGCAACTCTGAACATCGCTTAAGGCGTTTTTGTTTTCTGAAAAAAGCATTTTATTTATCGCATTTTCCAATGAAAATTCTCAATAAAAAAGCGCGTTACGCTTTCTATGCATTGTGAAAAAAGTAGAATCAATGTAATAGTATGTGACAAGTTACATTGCAAAAAGCGCGGAACGCGTAGGCGCGTTCAAAGCAAAAAGTGCGTCTTTGTACGCGTTACAAGCACCATGTAAGAAAGTTAACTGTTCTTGAAAGCTAAAGATGTTAAATAATACTTTATTTCTTACGTTATCGGTAAATATTATTTTGCCGTGGATAATTTTTTTCTTAAAAAAAAAAAAAATTCTTAAGCTACAGTTACACGACCAATATTTGCTTTCAAGTTTTTCACACATACTGGTTGTCAAAAGTCGTTTAAATTGAAAGCTGTGACGTAGGCTGCAAGCAATTTCTAAGCAAATTTATTTTCAATATGTAGATAAATAAAAACAGCTTAAGACAACAAAACTTCATGAATTCTATATAGATCTATAAATCGCAACACATCATTATACTTTTTATTTTTGTTCCTAAACATATATATTTAAGTGTAATTAAAAATTTTCGGTGGAATATAACATTATTTGTAATAAAAGAACACAATAATACTATGTCGGCGGAAAAATTGAAAACAAAAACGAAAACTGTGCTCATTGAAATTGCTGTCAGTTGTTTTTTGCCTATAAATTGAACACACAGTTGAAAAGAAAATTTTAAGTCAAAGTTGAATCAAATTCTAAAAGTATGAATGTATTAGTGAAAAAGTGTGAATGTATTGAAATTTGAAAGACAAAACTTGATCGTGTAACCCTGAAGCTAGTAAAAAAACTTGTTTAATAAAATATGTGAATATTTTCATAGTTGGTTTTTATTTTAGCTTTCGTTGCTGGGGATAACTTAGGTCTGAACAAGTATTTAGGATTTTCTTCCAGCTTCAATTCAAGCTATTATTGTAGAGTTTGTAAGAGGTCTAAATTTGAAATGCAGGCGGACATAACAGAATATAAAAACTTATTACGTAGAGTTGATAACTGTACAACAGATGTTATGAGCAATAATGAAAAATTAACTGGAATTAAGAAAAATTGTATTTTCAATGATATTAAATCTTGACACAGTTCTCGTGGTACCTTCATAGCGAACAGTCGATTAGCGGAATTTTTCTTACTTACAAAAAATTAAACAAACAAAAAATATTCGTAGTACATA
This sequence comes from Tachina grossa, assembly GCA_949987645.1. NCBI lineage: Eukaryota > Metazoa > Arthropoda > Insecta > Diptera > Tachinidae > Tachina > Tachina grossa. The sequence continues at coordinate 54,543,946 of OX465277.1, read as the reverse complement.
TTATTCGTAATAGGTACATACTGTCTTTAATAAATAAGCTTTATGCTTTGCTAATATTTTTACATAGTAAAAATAACAAAAACAAAAAAAAAAACCGCAAACAAAAAAAATTAAACAAAGTACTATTGAGGAATACTATATATGTGTACCTCTAAACAAATAAACAAGCATAAATAACAAAAACAAAAAAAGACCGCAAGCAAAACAAACACAAACGAATATCCCTTGAGGAATTCTTTGTATGAGTGCCTCAAATACAAAAAAATTTGAAGTGAGTTCTAACGGCAGAAATGCTTATTTTACTGTGAGTTCTGAAACTCTTAATGAAAAAAATATAAATAATAAACGTGATGAGTCTTTTTTTAACGGCAGAGCCAATTTTTCGTCAGCGATCAATTTCACTCTGTCCAATGTCAAATAGTAGTGATTCATTAACATTACAGTTGCCTAGTACTTCTTCATATAAGCCAGCAATATCATCCCCTTCAGGCTCGTGTTCATCACTTAACAAAGTTATCACTACAGATAACAGCGCCTCGAAACTCAAGGTACAAGTAGGAATGGACAGATATATAACCGTGGTAAAGCATGGGCGAATCCCGAATTCATCAAAAATTTTATCTGCTCCAAAAATGTCTAGGGATAACAGCGCAGCCTCAACTAATCGCCAAAACCGCTTTAAAATTTTGAAAGATGACAACGACAAACCCGAGGTATCCTCGAATAAAACATCCAAGCCGCCACCAATCTATTTGAGACAAAATAATTCAAATGCCCTTATTAAAAAATTAATTTCGGTCATTGGTGAGAATAAATTTCACATTGTTCCAATAAAACGTGGCAACATCGATGAAACTAAAATCCAAATTTATGACGAAAAAGATTTCCGCAAAATGGTTGCTAAATTTGAAAAAAATAAAACAAGCTTCTACACATACCAGCTTAAGAGCGCTAAAGGCATGCAGATCGTATTGAAGGGCATAGATTCTTATGTTGTTCCCGAAGAAATAAAAGATGCACTCGTCCTCCAGGGGTTTAAGGTAAAAAATCTATCCAATATAATAAATAGAGAGAAGATTCCCCAACCTCTATTTCGTGTTGAACTTGAGCCTAATGATATAAAATTGAGACGCATCCAATTTATAATTTAAAATACCTCTTGTACCGAAAAATCACAGTTGAAGAGCCACATAAGCGTTCAGATCCTGTACAGTGCCATAATTGCCAAGAATATGGCCATACAAAAACATACTGCAATTTACCCTCTGTTTGTGTTGTGTGCGGCGAATTACACGGCACTGCTAGTTGCAATAAGCCAAAAGATCAAAGTGATAAAAAATGCAGTAATTGTGGTGGTAATCACACCGCTAACTACAGAGGTTGTCCTGTGTACTCTTTCGTAAAGAAGACTATGGTGCAAAAACCTAAATTAGCTCCAGCTCAATCAGCAAACGCTTACTCTGCCACTTTTGCGCAAATGAGCCAACCAGTTACTTCCCGTGTATCGTATGCAGATGCTGCTAAGACAAATTCAATTCCCACACAAAATGTTTCCCCGCCAAATAATTAAAAAAATACTGACGCAAGCTTTAATTTTAATCGCCTTGAAGCTACTATTGAAAATCTGATGCAAACTATAAACAATTTTACAACAAATATGACTAGCATGATGCAAGAAATGCTGCGAATGCAGAATACTCTGCTTCAAGCATTAATTAATAAGCCATGAACACGTTAACAATATGTTTCTGGAACGCAAACGGCATTCGCCAACATAAAAATGAACTTGAGCACTTCCTCACGGAAAAAAATATTGATGTAATGTTAGTATCTGAGACTCATTTGACTTCGAGAAGTCTTTTTAAAATTTATGGCTACACTATATATGATACAAAGGACCCTAGAGGAAGGGCTTGCGGTGGATCAGCAATTCTAATAAAGTCAAGACTCAAGCACTATGTTCTTGATAACATTTGTGAAGAACACCTACAAGCAAACAAATATTGGCATTGAAAGTTTTGGTACAAATTTTGTTACATCATCAATTTACTCCCCTCCCAGATTTTCAATCACTGAGAATCAATATGAGGATTTCTACAAATCTCTTGGACCTTGTTTTGTAGCAGCTGGCGACTACAATGCTAAGCATACGTTCTGGGGTTCGCGTCTTATTACCCCCAGAGGTCGAGCATTGTTCAACACTATTTCAAAAATGGGCTTGGATGTCATTTCGAGTGGGGAGCCCACTTATTGGCCTACTGACATACAAAAAATTCCGGATGTTATAGATTTCGGCATCATAAAAAATATCTCTAGAGATTTAATTCAAGTTCAAGCTTCTCTTGATCTTTCGTCCGATCACTCTCCGACGATCATTACAATTTGTAGTCCATTAAGAAGTAACTTACCTGACCCATATGTGAAGATGATCAATCGTGTTAATTGGCTGGGGTTCAAAAAATATCTCAGTAGTCATTGTACGGAAAACATTACGCTTAGAACATCCGATGATATTGAATCTAACATTGCCAATCTCAGCGAGAATATTAAACAGGCTGCTGAACGTGCCACTATCTCCCATCCGCAGACTGGGTTTAATAAAATTTATTCTACAGACATTGAACGTCTCGTACGTGAAAAAAGAAGAGCTAGAAGGGAATGGCAACAGCACAGATCACCACAAAATAAAATCAGATTTAAAGAGTGCACTAAACGCCTCCAAGAGTTGCTTGCATCTGAAAAAACTGCATCTCTTAAAAATTATCTGGAAGGTCTTGATGTCACACCAGCGTCTAATTACTCTTTGTGGTGCGCTGCTAGAAAGCTTAAAACACCCATTGATGTTAAGCCACCTCTACACACATCTACCGGAAGTTGGGCAAGAAGCGATACTGAAAGAGGTAAAATATTTGCTGAGCACTTAAAATCGGTTTTTACGCCAAACATATGTAATGGTGTTGCTGATTTGCCGAATGTAGTCGCTCTACCCCCTCAACACATAAAGTTTAAGACGCGTGATTTACAAAAATTAATTGCCGAACTCAACCCGAAGAAAGCTCCGGGTATTGATGGAATTAGTAACCAGATGCTTATGAACTTGCTTCGTATTGCAATGAGAATCCTATTATTCATATTTAATGCCATTTTACGACTGGAGTATTATCCACACAGCTGGAAGCTTGCCAAGGTTAAAATGATTCCAAAGCCGGGCAAAGATCTAACCAAGGCTGAGTCATATAGGCCAATAAGTCTACTATCAACTATGTCAAAGCTTTTCGAAAAATTGCTCAAAACAAAATTGTCCCCAATTCTAATTAGTAGTGGGTGCATACCAGACCATCAATTTGGTTTTAGAAGTCAGCATATCACCATTGAACAAACTCACAGATTGGTTCAATTTATAAGAAGAACTTTTGAGGAAAAAAAGTATTGTTCTGCGCTCTTTATTGACGTTTCCCAGGCATTTGATAAAGTGTGGCATGAAGGCCTAATTTTAAAATTGAAGACTTACCAATAAACATTTTAAATCTTTTGGAAAGTTACATTATTTCCCGTAAGTTCACTGTTGTGGAAGGAGACTTTACGAGTAGGCCTGAAACTATTTCATCCGGTGTGCCACAGGGGAGCATACTGGGACCAGTTTTGTATTTGATTTATACTTGTGATATGCCTGTGGGCAGTAGTATCCATACTTCCACATTTGCCGACGATACAGCCTGCCTTAGTATGCACGAAACCCCGGATGAGGCATCCCGCAAACTACAGGAACACATTAGCCAGATGGAGCTTTGGTTAAACTTATGGAGAATTAAATTCAATGAACAAAAGTGTGTCCATATAACGTTCACCCTAAGAAGAGATACTTGCTCCCCCATTCGGATTAACAATCAAGTTGTTCGTCAACATTCACATGTGAAATATCTTGGTATACACCTTGATCGACGACTTACATGGAAACACCACATTGACTCTAAGTTAACTCAAATGAAACTTAAATTAACTCAGGTACATTGGCTGATTGGTAGAAATTCAACACTTAGCCTAGACTGCAAACTTTTAATATACAAGTCGCTTTTAAAGCCAATATGGTGTTACGGAATTCAACTATGGGGCACTGCTTCAGCTTCAAATGTAGAGAAAATTCAACGAAGGCAAAATAAAATTTTACGCATAATAACATCGGCTCCATGGTACATCAAAAATTCAAATATACATCGCGATTTCAATATCCCACTAGTGACTGAAGAAATTGTAAAATACGCAGGCAAATATCTAACAAAACTCGAGTCACAACATAATCCGCTTGCTCGTAATATTTTGAACTTTACTGGACACATCCGCTTAAAAAAGAGAGATACACGGGCTCTAATATTCAACACTTTAGATGACGAAGCTGCTTGAAAACACTTTTTTTTTTTATTGCTTATCACTACTTATGTATTATTAATAACTATCACTAAGCTTATGTCTGACATTGGTCGGGCCTAATAAAATTTAGATGACGAAGCTGCTTGAAAACAATTTTTTTTTGTTGCTTATCACTACTTATGTATTATTAATAACTATCACTAAGCTTATGTCTGACATTGGTCGGGCCTAATAATTTTTTTTATAGATATAAGATTTAAATACTTATTGTTAGTTCATATTTGAAGATACAATAAACAAAAACATGCATTAAAAAAAATCTTATATCAAATGTAATTTCATAAATATAATAATTGTATTTAAATAACATAGCGTCTATACATGATATAATATCAAATATATTTCTATCAGCAAACGTCAAATTTCATAGCAGAGCGAATTATGTATATTACGTGTGGACTGCAATATTAGTATTATATTAATATTATATCAGATAGTATAATATTGTTTTGGCAATATATATTTAGAAAACAATATTATGATATCAAGTGTCAAAAAACGCACACATACATAGATACGAGAAGAGAATTTTGTGAATTTATATTAAAATTAATATTTTTTGATAAAAAAGTGATGAAATGCTTTAATTATACACGATGTATTAAGGAAATCGCAAAATTGTTATGAAATACACATTACTAATCAAATAAACAAAGATGTTCACTGCACGGCTGCCTGATAATTATGAAATATTATGATATTTACAAGTGTAAGTTTTCCCCTATATAGATATTAATATTAATATAAGGGAATTTTCACAACTTGCCTTTAGTTAAAGGTAGGATTTTGTCTGCCCGATAAATATCTTTGCATTATTACGACTTAATTTTTTTATTGTTATTATTATCAATAGTTATAATATTTAATGGATAAAAAAATAATAAATCAAGATTTTATAATGCAAAGCCATTTATCGGGCAGACAAAATTCTACCTTTAGCTAAAGGTAAGTTGTGAAAATGGCCCTAAATATATTTCTCTTCTCATTCTGCCGACGTTCTCTCTCATATTATATCAGATTTAATATCAGGTATAGATGCTATGTAAGCAGCGTGACCGTTTGACCGGCTAAAGTGGCAATTTGCCACTTTTTTGACTGCGTTTCCCCTTTTTCAACTGCCTTGCCACTTTTTGACCCCCTTTATTTAGGGTGAGTTATATGAAAATACATTAAAAATAAAAAGTTTAGTGCAGTTTTCTCGCTATTTTTAAATTTTGCCCCTTTTTTTTGATAAATCCCCTATTTAGTGCCACTTTATGAAAAATGTCATCGGTCACCCTGTATGTAAGGATTTACTTTGACACAATTGTAAAAATCACAGAATAAAAAATTGTGAACCCGACTCAGCCGAATTTCAGCAGCCGCCGAACAATTTTTCATGAGCCGCCGCCGCCGATAAAATTGCTCGGCGCAGGTCACTGATCTGCACTGGTAAATATGTTTTTTATTTATTCATTTTATAGGAAATCTTACTAAAATATATTTTATTTTCTAGCCTGATAAAGCTTATTGGATTGTGGCTCGTTCTGCCGAAGAGGCTGACGAAAGCAGGTGAAAGATTTAATGTTGATGCCAGCAAAATTAAACTATAGCAAGATAAAGATGTCTTAGACACCTGGTTTATTTCTGGTCTATTCCCCTTTTCAATGTTTCGCTGGCCTGATAATACTACCGACTTGCAAGCCTTTTATCCCACAACTTTGTTGGAAACTGGCCATGATATCCTGTTCTTTGGCCAAGAATTACTGGGAAAGTTACATTTCAAGGTCGTAGAATGCAAAAATCTTTGGGTAATGTCATTGGAGGGACTTCACGCCCAATTGGTGAACCCTAACTTGGATCCTCAGGAAATTAAAAGGGCTGAAGCAGGCCATAAACAAGACTATCCCAATGGCATACCGGAATGTGGCTCAGATGCTTTAGGTTTTGCTTTGTGTGCCTACATAACACTAGCACGAGATATTAACTTGAATATTATTCGTGTACAGGGGTACCGTTTCTTCTGTAATAAATTATGGAATGTTTGGATTCTGTCACATTAGACGGCGGCCATTGTGGCTTTTAATAAGGGCTTTTAGCAAAATGACTGCTGAAGCCACCAGTGCGTGGTATAGTATTTGGCTGTACGATTTATGTGATGTTTATTTGGAATGTTTGAAGCCCATATTTCAAAATGTCACCGATGATCAGAAAGCTTCAGTGCTTAAAGCTTTGTTTGCTTCCTTAGATTTGGGCTTTAAATTACTGTCACCATTTATGCCTTTTATTTTGGAAGAATTGTATCAACGCTTGCCCAGAGCTGATACCACACCCAGTATATGTGTGGCTGCTTATCCCGGTTAGTAAAAAAAAAAAAATTCCACATGTTACAATTTACTAATAATTATTATGTTTTTTAATAGGTAATGTCACTTGGCGTAATGAAAGGGTTGAAAAAGAAGTTGATTTCATGCAAAAGGCTGCACGAGTCATACGTTCAGCTCGCTCTGATCACAATTTGCCTAACAAAATCAAAACGGAAGCGTATGTTGTTTGCACAGACTGTTTAAACCAAAACGCTATTCGTATATATATTTTGATAGTTTGTGAAGTTTTCCCTATTCAATTGAATAGTACTCAGTCAAGGTCCAAATTTATTCCTCTTTTGATCATTCTTGATTTTTCGGAGTGTTTTCTTGGACTTTGACTAGTAAAATATCTAACGTTTTGGTTTATTCGTTCGTTCGGTACTTTTGATATCTTTTTTTTTTGCTTATTAAATCACTTTTGTTGTGAGCCTTGAAAAAGATTTATCACGTCTCCACGCTCTGCGATCTAATTTAAAAATAAAATCAATAAAATAAAGAATCCTTCATTTTTATACTCGTTAAACAATTGTTTTTTATTTCCTCCATCTTTACACGCTAACATTTGGTCCATTCGAGCCGCATTTGTGTCAAAGGCGTTAATTGTTTAATTTTTTCCTAATTTAAAGATACATACATACATACACACACATACCACATCAAATTTTCCGACGGAAAAATGATCGTTTACTCCTTTTTTTACAATTTCACTGGATAATAAAAGGTGCGTGTCATTTTATTATTTTTTTTACATCATATATTTATTAAAGTGAAATAAAATAAGTAAAAAAAGTGAAAAATAAAATACATATATATATATATATAAAGGAAAAAAGTGTAAAGATAAAGAGGAGAACAATTGTTGTTTTCATACACTTACAGTTTTACATACATGATTGATCGCTTTACAATATTAGTACAAGGCATATTTGTGTTGAAAACGCCCTCTGGCTTTCAAATATCCTTGCTAAATTATTAATTGTGACGTTTGCTTTGATTTATTTTCGCTTTCTATATTTCGTGCTAAATAAATCAACAGTGCGTTTGTTTACGTTGGCGGACAAAACTATTAATAAAAAAGTAAAATTTATTGGAAATTTTCTCATCGATGAATTTTTAAAGTGAAAAGGAAATTAGTGACAAAGTAAGATAAATAAATTCAATTCGCGATTGCATAATTAAAGCATTAGTGTTGTGATACATAAAGTATTTATTGTTGTGAGACAGAAATACATTTAGCTTTTATTAATTCTCTGCTTCTTCACTTCATTTTCTATTTGATTAATGTGCACTCTATAGTCGGTCAAATTGGTCGAGATAGTGTTTGTAGGATTTCTTTTGTGAAAAAATTTGCAAATATATATTAATAATCAAATTTAACTTCAATTTTATAAAATTCAAATTAAAATTCTATAAAATTTTGATACGAATATTTCGTGGAAAAATTATTTGAATTAAATCGAAAGTTTTTTATATATTTCAAATAAATTAAAGCAAAGCAAATTTGTATCACAAACTGAAAATGTCTTCTGCAATTTTAAAGAAATTTATTCGTGTATCAGATGCTCTTATCAAATTTGAAGCAAAATTTAATGATATTCGTGAAGATGTACATAATATATACACTTTAGAAATTCACCGTGACGAATTAAAGGAATTATGGGATAAAACAAAAGTTGTTTATGAGGATTGTCTTGAGGAGATGGACAATAATCCAAAAACCGATCCCGATGATGCCGCTACAACAATAGCTTAATATGAGGCGTCTTATGCGGCTTATTTAAATTGTTTGTCAGCAATGAATGAAAAATTACAACACTTTGAAGGGTGCCAAAATTAAATGAGTCGATGGTGGGAAACGCTACTGGTACCACAAGTAATTCTGATCATAATTTATCTTTACCCCCATGTGATGTAAACATATTTGAAGGTGATTATGTTTCATGGCCAGCCTTTCGAGACCTTTTTACGGCTTTATATATAAATAGTTCACGTCTAAGTAATATAGAGCGATTTTGTCATTTGTTAAGGAAAACTGCCGGTGAAGCGAAACAAATCGTATCAAAATACCCGCTGAGTAATGAGGGTTTTGATATTGCCTGGCAACATTTAAAAACAGCTTATGAGAATCCTCGTATGCTTGTAAATAATCAATTAAAAATTTTGTTCAAGCTTCCATCATTTGATAAAGAGTCTAGCGACGGTCTGAAAGTTTTGCAACGAGGTATAAATAATTGTTTTACTTCGCTTGCGATATATAAAGTTTCAACCGAAAGTTGGGATCCAATCTTAATTTTTATGTGTATTCAACGTTTGCCCACGTCTACAGTCAGTTTATGGGAACAAAGTGTTAGAGAAAAATCGGAGTTGTCTAAATGGAAAGATTTTGACGCCTTTCTGACAGAAAGGATTAAAAAATTAGAATGCGTGCGCGATCTTAAAGACTTATCGGTTGGAAAACCTTCAATACAGAAAACTAAAGTTCATGTAGCGAATTCGAGTTCTAATTCAAATTCTTGTGTTCTTTGTCGTGCACCAGGGCATTTTCTGAGAACGTGCAAACGATTTAAGAGTCTTTCAAGTACATAGAGGTATTCTATGGTTAAAAAGTTCCGTTGTTGTGTAAATTGCTTGTCGCGGGAGCATGAGGTGAAAAATTGTAAGAGTGCTTTCAATTGTAGTACATGTAATAAAAGGCATCACACCTTGTTACATCGTGAAGCAACTATTTCTCAGGACGTGCCCACCGCTACTCCAGCTTCGGTGTCCACTACTGCTGCACCGGGTGGGGACCTAGAATTGCCATCGACCTCCAGCGGCATACGCTCGGGTAGCACTTTCCATCGTCAGGCATTTCACGTTACTCAAAATCGTAAAGTGATTTTGGGAACTGCTATGGTAAATCTTATTCACCAGGGTATGACATACCCAGCCCGGGCTCTTATTGACCCGGCCTCAGAAACTTCGTTTGTTTCACAAAATTTAAAAAATCGCTTAAAACTACCTACACATTCGACGAATGTTAAAGTTTCTGGTATTAACCAAACAATTTCTGCCACAACTAGAAAGGTTTGTCCCTTAAAAATTAGTTCGCTGGTAGACCAAACTCTTGTCCTAGAAACAATGGCCTTTGTATTACCAAATATTTCTGGTGCATTGCCATCGTTCTTAGTCGGTCCAGAGCTTCGTAACAGGTTTTTAAATTTACAACTGGCCGATCCCAATTTTTATCAATCAAGACCAGTTGATATTTTACTAGGGGCTGATATATATCCGCAGTTGATTTTGAGCGGGATTCAACGAGATGGTTTTGAATCTTTAATCGCTCAAAATACCATATTTGGATGGATAATCACAGGGTCTGTTATAGAAACGCTAGTTCAGGTGTATTCAACTACTATTGAAACTTCACCGGAAGATAGTCTAAATAGGAATCTTCTTCGCTTTTGGGAGCTAGAAGAAACACCGAAAAGGAAAATAGTTTCATCCACTGACAAATTTTGCGAGGAAATTTATAGGAGAACTACGCGACGCAACTCCGACGGCCGCTATGTAGTGACGCTACCTTTTAAGCCGGAATTTCCTCATTCTATTAGTTTGGGCTCTTCAAGACAGAATGTGATGGCACAATTCTTGAGAAATGAGTCCTCCCTTTTGCGTAAAGGTGATGTCAAGGAATTATATGATAAAGTGGTTAAAGAATATTTAACGTTAAATCATATGAGACCAGTGATGAGTGCTTCTGCTAAACCCTCACTTTCGTGTTATCTTCCTCATCACCCTGTGATTAAACCTGATAGCAAAACTACGAAATTGCGTGTTGTATTCAACGCATCGAATAAGACCTCGAATGGTAATAGTTTAAATGATTGCCTATATGTGGGCCCCACTTTGCAATCAGATTTAGTGTTGTTAATTCTTCGTTGGAGGCTATTTCGATATGTTTTTAATTGCGACATTACGCAAATGTATAGACAAATTCGTCTTGACCCTACTCAAACTCAGTATCAACGTATACTATTTCGGTCTTCTCCGAGGTAAAAGAGTATGAATTACAGACTGTAACCTTCGGTGTAAATTGTGCTCCCTATCTGGCGATACGGACCCTTTTACAATTAGCAGATGACTCCGAAGAAATATACCCTCTTGCGGCCAGTATATTGCGCAAGTCTATGTATGTTGACGATGTACTAACGGGTGCTCACGATATTTCATCTGCTCTGAAGGCACGGGATCAACTTCGATCTGCTTTATCTTCGGCGAAATTTGAGCTTAGGAAATGGACTTCTAATGCTATTGAAATTTTAAATGGTCTTCCTTCCGAGTGCCTGGTAGATTCGAAACTTTTAACATTAGTTGAATCCAGCAGCTCAAAAACATTAGGTATTCAATGGAATGCTCAATTGGATTCATTTTACTTTAAAGTGGAGCCTATTGCTGATAGGTTACATTATACCAAAAGAGAGGTGTTATCTACCATAGCAAAATTATTTGATCCCGTAGGTTGGCTAGGACCTGTCATCATTATTGCCAAGATTATTATGCAAAATCTTTGGCGTGACAATATTGAGTGGGATGATAAGTTGCTTCCTTCCACGGACCATGAATGGAGAAAATTCGTAAGTTTTTACACGGAGCTAAATAATATACAAATACCAAGATGGGTAAAATATGGGCCTGGTACTTCTGCCGAACTTCATGTTTTTTCTGACGCCTCAGAAAAAGCATACGCGGGGGTAATTTATATTCGAATTGAGTCATTCGGAGAATATTATGCATACTTGCTTTCCTGTAAAACGAAAGTTGCTCCTATAAAGACGATTTCTCTGCCTCGCTTGGAACTTTGTGGTGCAGTGTTGGCTTCAGAACTGCTAAAAACTATTGTTAGAGAAATTGATATACCGTTTAAGCAAGTATATTGCTGGACAGACTCAACTATTGTCCTTTGCTGGTTGAGAAAAACGCCTAGTAGCTGGACAACGTTTGTAGCTAATAGAGTGTGCAGAATTCAAGAAAATGTGGGAAAACACAACTGGTATCATGTTAGCTCGGAAGATAATCCAGCGGATTTAGGTAGTAGAGGACTTTCACCAGCGGATTTGAGTAGAAGTGATCTCTGGTGGCATGGACCCAGGTGGTTATGCGAGCCTAAATATAAGTGGAGCATAAAAGATCTTACCCCTCTAGATACTGATGTTGAAGCCAGGGCTACCAAAACACACTCAACTTTCTTTTCGAATTTCGAAGATATTCTCGATAGATTTTCTAAGCTTGATCGTGCTCTCAGAGTGATATCGTACGTGCGTCGATTCTACTATAGGACACATTCTTCGCACAAAGGAAAACACTTGTTTGAGTCTATAACCATTTCAAGCGAAGAAATAAAGGAAGTAAAATTACGGTTAGCAATTTTGGCTCAGAAAGTTCATTATCCTGAAGAACTACAAGCTCTTTTGTTAAAGAAACCGATTTAAAAAAAAAGTTCCTTACAATCGCTGAATCCATTTTTGGATAACAACGGAGTAATGAGGTTGAATGGTCGTTTGGCTAAATCTCCATCTTTGTCTTATACTGAAAAACATCCCATCATTCTACCGTATCCCTGTCGTTTTACCCTTCTCTTAGCAGAGTTTGTACATGTACTTTCAACTCATGGTGGAAATCAACTAATGTTGAGAATTATTCGCATTGAGTATTGGGTCCCCCGTCTAAAAGTTTTGGTCCGTACTGTAGTAAATCGATGCAAACGTTGTATACTAGATCGGAAACGCTCGTGCACTCAAATTATGGCTGCTTTGCCTCCAGAAAGAACTGTTTTAGATCGACCCTTTAATACCACTGGTGTAGACTTTGCTGGCCCATTTGATATGAAAAGTTTTAATGGCCGTGCTTGTAAAATCACGAAAGCATACGTGTGTATTTTCGTTTGTTTTTCGACAAAAGCAGTTTATTTAGAGGCGACAACTGACTTGTCAACGGACGCTTTTTTGGCGGCTTTTCATCGATTTATTGCTAGACGAGGTTGTCCGCTTACAATATTTTCTGATAACGGTACGAATTTTGTAGGAGCTTCTAGAGATATTAAAAGAGATTTTCGTACATTTCTAGCAGAATGTAAAGCCCGAATGTTTTCTACCTTCGGCCTACAAGGTCTTACTTGGCGCTTTATTCCCGCTGGTGCCCCACATATGGGGTGATTATGGGAAGCTGCTGTTAAAAGCTTTAAAATGCATTTTCGAAAAGAAGCTCAGGATTTAAAATATACATTTGAAGAACTTTCTACCATTTTAGCCAGAATTGAAGCGTGTCTTAATTCTAGGCCCTTGTGTCCCTTATCAGACAATCCTAATGAGCCTGTGGCGCTTACGCCTGGTCATTTTCTAATAGGATGTCCAATACTAGCTCCGCCAGAACCAACTATTTTGGAAACCCACGATAGTATAATAAATAGATACCGCAAACTCAAAGCTTTTTCACAAGACTTCTGTCGCAGATGGAAAGATGAGTATTTGCAAAGTTTACAAAAACGATATAAATGGAAGTTTCCTGAGAGGAATGTACAGATTGACGATCTGGTTGTTATTCGACATGAACACCTTCCTCCTACGTCTTGGAAATTAGGTAAGATAATTAAGACTTATCCCGGGACTGATACCCATATTCTAGTCGCGGACATACGTACTGCAAACGGCATTGTGAAGCGACCAATCACAAAATTGTTCATTTTGACCACATAATTTATAAAATGTTATTAACTTCCATTGTTTCCTAGTAAAATGGATCCCCTATGCTCGTTGTTGGAAGAAGCTCTCTTGGAAGAGAATGAGGAGGCAATGGAAGTAGCCACTCCGGTTCCAGTAGCGTTGGACACCATTTATCCAACAGTTGACCCAACTCCTGTGGCGTCGTTACCTGCAAATGAGTTGCCTGAGACCTCGGAGGCGGCTAAATCCTCGGCAAGCTCAGCTGTTATTACCCAACAGACTGTGGCTTCGGAAAATCTACCGGCTAATGAGCGGCGATTGATAAACTCCCACTGAAAAAGAAGAAGAAACCAACGAAACCTGATCCGTCGAGAGCGAGTCAGGCTAGTATGACGCCTTTGCCACTTCGCCATGTGGTGATCTTCTCCCCGACAGTCCAGGTAAAGTTGCAGGTGGGAGCTCGTGAGTTTCCAGTTCGGGCAGTTATCGATGTCTGTTGCGACAGACAGCTGCAGGTGGATATTGTCGTTTGAGCGTACGGTCAATTTATGATTGCCAGAAACGAATTTCGCTTACGGCGAAAATTAAAGAAATGCATGGCATAAAGACGCCTCGCGTAAGTGTAGCAAAGGCTGTAAAGGAAATGTTTCCGGGGTTGCAACTGGCTGGCCCTACATTTTATCATTCTGGACAGGTGGCTTTGGTTTTGGGTCCTGAGCTTAGCCCGCAGATTATGACGAAAAACGTATTTTCTTCTCCGGGTTCCCCCTTAGCCCAATATACCACCTTTGGTTGGGTGATATCCGGCCCATCGCCGCTGTAATTTTTTTTATTTTAATCTTAACATCATATCTCTGTATTTTAGAATGTTTGAATTTTTTCTTAAATACAAGATAAAACCTTTTATTGAATAACATTGTTATTGCAATGTGGCCGGCAATGTTTAAACCAAAACGCTATTCGTATATATATTTTGATAGTTTGTGAAATTTTCCCTATTCAATTGAATAGTACTCAGTCAAGGTCCAAATTTATTCCTCTTTTGATCATTCTTGATTTTTCGGAGTGTTTTCTTGGACTTTGACTAGTAAAATATCTAACGGTTTGGTTTATTCGTTCGTTCGGTACTTTTGATATCTTTTTTGTGCTTATTAAATCACTTTTGTTGTGAGCCTTGAAAAAGATTTACCACGTCTCCACGCTCTGCGATCTTATTTAAAGGTAAAATCAATAAAATAAAGAATCCTTCATTTTTATACTCGTTAAACAATTGTTTTTTATTTCCTCCATCTTTACACGCTAACACAAACGTTCATCTGAAATATGCCAGCGATTTGTCCGTAGTTTCCTACTGTTGCAAGTTTGAGTTCAATACAACACCACCCTGGCTGTGCTATTCTAACCATTTCATTTATTTATTCATTTGCAATACATATAGCCTATTGGCCAATTACATTTGTATTACTAGTAATAGTACTATTCTATGGTAAGTAAACATAGCACACATCAACATCACTACGCTTATACACAAAACCCGCCCAAGGTAAAAAAATGTGAAGTTCATTTGCTTTTAATATGTTTAATCGAGGCGGATAAAGAAATTGTAAAAGAAACAAGTGCAATTGACCCAAACTGTTAGTAAATTGAAACAAGCCATGGAGAGTGGTGATTATGCCACAAAAGTACCCGCTGATGTACTTATTGCTAATACGGAAAAGCTGCTACAAACGGAAAGTGAAACTCAGCGTATAGCTCAAGCAATGGAAACTTTGAAACTGATTGTATTAAAGTGTGTTTTCACATGCATAAGTCATGTTTCAGACAAAGCAGTTTTTCTTGAATATTCATATTTTGTATACATATGTACCTTACAAGAACAATGCCAGTCAATTGACTGCTCATTTGATCGAGAGTCATGCAGGCTATAATTACGGTGACCATAATTTTTAAATCAAAATACAGAACAAAAAAATACCTAACAAATAGTAAAAATTAACAAAAAAAAAAAAAAAAATTCAAAAAGTAGCATAACAATGTAATCACATCCGCTAATCCACATATGTATGTATTTATATGTGTGTAATTCGAAACGAAAGAAAGTGCTTTCGAATTTACACGCTATAAGCATACAAATTAAAAAAAACAAAACTTTAATGATGGGAAGGTTTCTACCTTGATATCACTTGACCTGAGTAAGGCTTTCGACACCGTCGATTACACTGTTCTGATTAGTAAACTTTATACTGAACTCGGATATTCTAGGTCCTCATGTAGACTATTATATTCATACTTGTCTAACCGCAGACAATATGTTGGTATAGATAGTTATAGATCCTCAACTTTATTATGCTCTAGTGGGGTTCCACAAGGCTCGATATTGGGTCCACTGCTGTTTCTCACTTATATTAACGACTTTGCGAGTTTTATCAGTTCTCCCCAGTGTAAGATTCTTCTTTTCGCCGATGACATAAATATTCTCTTAAAGGGAGATGTTGAATTCATTGATTGTCATAAAGCAATCTTGAATTACACCTTACAGTGCGCAGCTGAGTAGGCAGTTATGAATAAACTGAAATTCAATCATGAAAAGACTAGGGCAATGTTCTTTGGTAATCATGTCCATAATCCAGCTGGAGTATCTTTTAATGGATACATTGTGCCATTTGTGGATTCTATGAAGTGCTTAGGCCTGACGTTGGACGTTAAATTAAGCTTCGAGAATCACATATCTAACATTTCGGACAGGGTAAATAAGGTATTAAGAACATTATACAATTTTTCCTGTCACGTTCCGGTGGCAGCGAAAATCAGACTGGCACATTCTCTACTAATGTCGCATATCACTTATTGCTTGGAAGTATATAGTGGTTGTACGTCGTACAACATAAATCGAGTAAGAATAATATTTAATAGAATTTTAAGGTATATTTTTAATTTGCGTATATCTCGACATGTTTCTGCTCATACTATTGAATTCTTGAAATGCTCTTTTTTGCATTTTGTTAAGATAAGGATCTTGAGTATCTTCTATTTTTTTTTTGTTAAATCGAACACTTTCTCGTCTATAACAAATCTACTTCGTTTTTCTAGATCTACTCGCAACTCCCAATTGATTTTACCAGCTATTAGAAATTCAACTTATGAGAGATCATTTTTAGTACGGGTTTGTAGACTTTATAATATTCTACCAGTCGAACTCAAGACTTTTGGACATTCCACTTCTCGTTTCAAGAGGAAATTATATGACCTTTATGGTTAATGCCTACACAGTCCGACCAGTGTACATAGCCAAACATAGTTACATCACTACTAATCGATTTATGAATATTAATATTTTCTATTTATGTAGTTTTTTAAAGTCCATAAACAAGGTTGATTATAATAATGAATTGTTTTATTATGAATATCACTCTATTATTATTATTATTATTATTATTATAGAATTGTACATTCTCAGCATTTACTGGAATTCACGTACCGGGTCTTAGACCATAGGTTACGCTCAGTTGGGATATAATCCATGTTTTATATCCATTGGTTTAGTGTTTCCCTCATAATAGTAGATGTGTTGATAAGGACTGCTTTTTGCATTTCGGTTAATATTTTTTCATCTAGACTTAGCTTATTGATTCCATTTGTGGTCTCCTTGGGTATTGTTCCTAAAGAACTTATTATAATTGGTATGATTTCTACTTTTGATATGTTCTGTGTGTTTTTAAGATACTGTGCTAGTGTAGTGTACCTCACTTACTGCAATACACTGTATCAGAATATAATTGCATTGCAACACAGTTCATTGTAATTATTAACAAAACGCTTACTGTATTAAATTTAAATGACACACTTTTGTTTTCATTACAAAATTATTCTATTATAGATGGTCAGCAAAATTAAAGACATAAAGAAACACAAAAATAATAAAATGTAAAATAGTATATAAGTAGAGTAAAACACGGAATAAATCAGATTTTAATGAATGAACATAAACCGGCAATAATTTGCCTTGTTTAATTATTGAATTCTCACTTTTTCTGGCAGTTCCTTTGAACGCCTAGTTATAAGCTGGACCCCCTGTACAGCTGGATAAAAATAATAATTGGGCTATAGAACTTCTCAACACACTACATACTAGTTACACATCCATATTAACACCCAACCTTTACATGGCGATCCTGCGGACAAAAACCTTGTGAAACTATGTCAGAAGAAATAGACGAAATTTTTTCACGCTGGGAAAAATACTTAGAAGCAAAATACAAATCAACAGAATACAAACCTTCACCAACAGCAATAGCAGCATCTATATACATACCAACACCTCTTAATGCTGGCCCAAAACCCATCAGCATAGAAGCATACAGAAGAAGACAACAAGCCAATAAGAAATCAAAGGAAGAAAAACCAAAAATACAAAAGAAGAAGCGAGGAGGAAAAAAATTTCAAAAAAGGAAAGAAATAGCAGTACTCTATAATAAGTTAAATTTAGCTATTCACCAAAAAGAAAAAATTATGACAAAAAAGCAAATTAAATTACTAAAATAAGAAAATTATATTTGTTAAATAAATTTTGAAACCTTAATTAAAATTTAAATATTATTAAGGACAAATAGAAAAATGGTAAAACCAAAAAATAAACAGAACTCTTTACCTATATTAAAAGAAAATCAGATCTTAACAGAAGAAAACACTGAGGAACAAATTAAGTGTTCTATTCAATGGTTGACTCAATTGTGGAAAGATTTAGGAATTGAAGGAACTCCCGATAAAGAGGAAATATTAAACCCAACAAAACCAGAATTAGAGACAATTTTATTATTACGAAAATATAATATTTAAAAATTATTTTAAATCAATATGGGAGGCAAAACATCCAAAATATCTAACCCAAATGCCAATGTAGTAAATAATGTTGAAATTGTAGACCACACTAAACAAATAGATTCAGTATTTATACTTATGTTAATATTAGTTATATTAAGCGCATTAAATATATTAATTAAATTATATATCCTACACAAAAGATCATTGAGAAAAAAGTATGCTAGCCGTAGTGACAACTTAGATAAAATTTAATTTAAAATAAAACAAAATTAAATAAACATAAAATTTTTAAATCAATGGAATGGCAAAATATTGTTAGTAAACTTAGATTGATAAAAGAAAATTTTGATAAGTCCTATAAATGTTTAAACACTGATAGAGCAACAAAAGACGAGACAATTGAAAAACATATACAGAATTTAATAACAAAATTTGAAGAAATAAGAGTAATATTAAACGTTAACTATAATCGACTGACAACTTCACACAAAGTCGCAGCCGACGCATTTTTCTTAGATATAAGAGATAAACTTTCAAAAATATCAACAAGAAAAGGATTAGAATTAGAAATACCTAGCTCCCTACATCAACAATTAATTAGAAAATTTTCGAATAACTCAGACATGACACAACCAACTGCAACAGTTACAATGAACGCTTCAGAGCTTGCATCAATTGCAAAATTAATTCCCATCTACTCTGGTAGAAAGGAAGAACTTAACCCATTCATAGCCAATTTGGAATTAATTCAAGAGACCCTAGAGGATACAAAGAAACCCAATTTCTTTCAATTTGTTTTTAAAACAAGATTAGATCAAAAGGTACAAAACAGAATAAAGCAAACTATTATACCAAACAATCTAGAAGAATTAATAAAAGAACTTAAGAAAAATTATAAGACAAAACAAACACCAAATAGCATCCTAAATGACTTAAATAAAATATCACAACAAGGTGACATACGAAAATTTGCAGACAAAATTCAAAGTTTAATTTCAGAATTAAACGAATTACAAATATCAAGCATAGGAGAAGAAAGCAGAAATGCAATAATACAATCAAATGGTATCATTGCATTTAACGCATTTAAAAATGGATTAGCCAATAGAGAAATAGTAAAAACAATAGAAGCAAGCAGAGTAAAAACATTTGCAGAAGCTTTAGAAATTGCAGAAGAATCCAACAATTCAAATGCCCAAGCACATATTATGCATCAGAGAATTAGATTTAATAATAGAAATCAGAATAGAAATAATAATAATTTTAACAATACAAATCGCAGTAATAACAATAATAATAACACAAACAATAAATTTTTTGATTCCAGAAATAACAATTTTAATAGAGGAAACAATTTTAATAACTATAGAAATTTTAATAGAAACAATAATCCAAACACTAGAAATAACACCTTCAATAATAGGAATGGAAACAGTAATTATAGACAAAATAACACATACAGAAATAACAACAACAGACATATACACACAATACAAGATTCGGGAAACGCATTAGGCTCGGAATACAGAGATATTCCGGACAGCCAAATTTAAAAATACACAAAGTATCTAATAATAACACAAATTTCATAACCACTAAGTACAAAAATAAAACTTTCACATTTCTGATTGACACAGGAGCTGACATATCACTTTGTCGAATGCAAAATGAATTCCAATATGAAATTTTAAACGATGAAGAAAGATGCAAATTAACAGGCATTACTACAGAAGAAATCCATTCACTAGGAACAATAGAAATAGAATTAAATTTAGCAAATGAAATATGCTTACACCCATTTCATATAGTAGATTCAGACTTTCCCATAGAAACAGACGGAATAATAGGTAGAGATTTTCTCGAGAAATACCTTTGCAAAATAGATTACGAAACATTCACAATCTCCATATTTACAAATAATACAACTATAACACTTCCAATGCATACAAAATCATTTACGTCACTACAAATAAAAGTACCACCAAGAACATAAATAATACAAGCATTAAAATTAAACTTAACTGAAGATAGCGTAATTTTTAATAATGAATTAAAACCAGGCGTATTTTTAAGTAATTCAATAGCACCGAAAAACGGTATGACTCATTTAAAAATATTAAATACAACAAATGATGAAATAATTTTAAAAGGCATTAAACTCCAAACTGACCCACTTAAAAACTATGAAATATTAAATTACAATAATGTTAATAACCCCAAACGTTTTGAACAAATACTAAATGACTTGCAATTAAATAATAATGACAATTATGCAAAAACAGAATTAATAAAAATTTTTAGGAAATATCAAAATATTTTTCACCTTGAAAACGAAAAATTAAGCGTCAACAATTTTTACACACAGAACATCATGACGTCAGACAATACACCAGTGTACATAAAAAACTACAGATTACCTCATGCACATACTGAAATAATAAACGAACAAGTACAAACAATGCTTGATGATGATATAATATAACCATCAATTAGCCCATATAATGCTCCACTCCTCTTGGTACCCAAAAAGAACACGGAAGACAAAAAGAAATGGAGACTAGTAGTAGACTTTAGAAAACTGAACGACAAAATTGTAAGCGACAAATTTCCACTAACTAGACTAGAAGATATTTTAGACAAACTTGGTAGAGCCAAATGGTTTTCTACACTAGACATGACAAGTTCATTTCACCAGATTGAATTAAATGAAGAATCTAGACCACTTACAGCATTTTCTACGCCTCAAGGCCACTATCAATTCAAAAGACTCCCTTTCGGACTAAAAATTTCTTCAAACAGCTTTCAACGAATGCTAACAATAGCACTTTCCGGACTAGAATCCGAAGCATTTCTTTATGTAGATGACATAATAGTATATGGATGTAGCTTAAACCATCACAACCAAAACTTAATAAAAGTACTTAACAGACTTCAAAAGTACAATCTAAAACTTAATCCAAAGAAATGTTGTTTTTTAAGACCAGAAGTGATTTACTTGCGACATTTAATAACAAAAGACGGTGTAAAGACAGACCCATCTAAATATGAAACAATAAAAAATTATCCAATACCTAAAAACACAGACGAAGTAAGACGATTCATTGCATTTTGCAATTATTACAGAAAATTCATACCTAATTTTGCTGACATCGCTAAAGATCTAAACGCACTTTTAAAGAAATCGACAGAATTCAAATGGACAGAACAATGCCAACATGCCTTCGAAACATTAAAGAAAAACTAATCAACCCACCTGTATTACAATACCCAAATTTTGAAAAACCTTTTATACTAACAACTGACGCTTCAAACTACGCGTTAGGCGCTGTACTATCACAAGGAGAAATAGGACAAGATTTACCAATTTCATATGCAAGTAAAGCATTACAAAAACATGACATGAATAAACCAGTCATTGAAAAAGAACTATTAGCAATACACTGGGGAATAAATTATTTTAAACCCTATCTATATGGAAGACAATTCATAGTAGTAACATACCACAGACCTTTAATTTCGCTCTTTTCACATAAGAATCCTTCATCTAAAATGACAAGAATTAGACTAGATTTAAGTGATTATGATTTTACAATTATTTATAAGAAAGGAAAAATGAACACTAATGCTGATGCACTTTCAAGAATAAAAATTGACTCTGACATATCAAGACAAATGATACCATTAGAAAACGATGAAACAAAAAAAAAAAAGTATTTGTAACTACAAGGGCAATGAAAAATAAAACTAATGAGGCAAATATAAAACAAAATAATGAGGCAACTAACAATAATATAAATGAAAATAATGAGCTCACAACAGAAATAAATATGGAAAAATGTAATTCTCAGAAGTCTGATCAACTTCAAATATGGGAATGCATATCCATTAATGACGTCAAAAATATGAAAAAATTGAAATTTAATAAAAGCGAAAATATAGAAGAAAAAGATATAATTATTGAAAATAATATTGTGCACATAGGACGTAATGATAATTCATCGAAACCAGATTCGACTATGAAGAAGTTACATACCCAAAATATGAATAAAGAAATTAATAATGAAATTAATAAGCTAGCAAGATTCAGCGATAACTCAGCGAAACTAGATTCGATTCTGAGGAAACTGATATCTAAAATGAAGAAAGAAAATATAAATGAATTAGCGCTATCAAATAATGATGAAATATTTAAAATATATACAAAAGAAGAAATAAAAGAAGCATATGCCAAAATAAAGATAAATAACAAAAGTCCTCAACTAAAAATATTAATATGCAATGCCCCAACAAAAGTAACAGATGCAATATTACAATACAAACTAATTGACGAATACCACAATGCCACACACGCAGGCCACTTAGGAATTAGAAAAACTATCATCAAATTAAAACAAAAATATATTTGGAAAAACATGTCAAAAATGGTAAAGAAATTTGTGTCATATTGTGACAAATGTACGAAAAATAAACAAACCAAACACATTAAGGAACCCCTTACACTAACAGACACCCCAAACAATAGTTTTGAAGTAATTTCAATTGACACCGTAGGACCTCTTCGTATTTCAAATGACTACCGATACATTTTAACCATGCAGTGCGAACTGACAAAATTTGTCATTGCTCACCCAATGCCGACAAAAGATGCACTTACAACAGCCAAAACACTTGTTGAACAATTTATTTTAAAATACGGACAATTTAAAGTACTTAAGTCAGATAGAGGAACAGAATTTAAAAATGAAATAATGAGTAACATATGTGCATTACTAGGAATAAAACAAAATTTTTCAAGACCTTATCATCATGAAACACTAGGATCAATTGAAAGAAATCACAGGGTACTTAACGAATTTCTATTAACAACCGCAAATGATTATGAGTGGGATAAGTGGATTCCATATTTTACTTTTGCCTATAACACGGCACCACACATTGACACAGGCTACTCGCCATATGAATTAGTATACGGAAAATTACCATCCCTACCATCTGACATTGTAGACAACAATACAAAATTTTATAACTATGATGACTACGCACAAGAACTACGACTCAAATTACAATTTACACTAAAAAGAGCTAGAGACTTATCAACCAAAGCAAAAGAAAATAGAGTAATAAACAATAAATATGAAAATAGACTTAATTTAAAGATAGGAGATTTAGTACTAGTTAAAGTAGAAAATAGAAAGAAAAATCAAAGCCCATACAAGGGACCTTATAAAATATTAAGTAGAAACGGTGTAAACACTACAATAGAATATGAAGGAAAACCAAAAGAAATACACAACAATAATTTGAAACCCCACAAAAATTTATAAATATAAATTCTAAGATAATTATATATGTAAATATATATGTAAATAAAAATAAAATACATAAGAATACTATTAATATAAACTGTAAAAAAAATAATATATACTAAACAAAATTTTATCTGTAATCAAATAAAATTATAAAAAAAAAAATTTTATAACTTAGACTCAAAATAATCAAACATATTTTATAACATTTTTAAAATTTTATTATATACCAAAATAAATCTATTTATATTTTATATTTTTCTTATACACTAAAACATTATTATTTTAAGAAAATCATATACATTAAAAACATTTTTTAAATATTGTAACTTTACTATGAGAATGGTAAGAAAAATTACTTACATAATTTTTCTCTTAAGGGTGAGGGTGTAGTGTACCTCACTTACTGTAATACACTGTATCATAATATAATTGCATTGCAACACAGTTCATTGTAATTATTAACAAAACGCTTACTGTATTAAATTTAAATGACACACTTTTGTTTTCATTACAAAATTATTCTATTATAGATGGTCAGCAAAATTAAAGACATAAAGAAACACAAAAATAATAAAATGTAAAATAGTATATAAGTAGAGTAAAACACGGAATAAATCAGATTTTAATGAATGAATATAAACCGGCAATAATTTGCCTTGTTTAATTATTGAATTCTCACTTTTTCTGGCAGTTCCTTTGAACGCCTAGTTATAAGCTGGACCCCCTGTACAGCTGGATAAAAATAATAATTGGGCTATAGAACTTCTCAACACACTACATACTAGTTACACATCCATATTAACACCCAACCTTTACACTAGTTGTGCGTATTTGGATTTTTTGGTGGTTATTGTTTCCTGAATATTGTTGTCATACGGTACTGTAAAATCAATTATCTGTGCAACTTTTTCCTGTTTATCTATGATTATAGTGTCTGGTCTATTGGGTACATTTGTGTTTGGAGGATTATTGATTAGTATTGATCTGTCCCAGTATATTGTGTAACGTTGGTTTTGGATTATTGATTTGGGTTGGTATTTGAAATAGTAGGTTGTTTGTTCATTGATTCTTAGGTTTTTTATTATACTTATGTACAATATCTTTCCGATATTGTCGTGTCTTTGTTTATAATGATTTGGCAGTAGCGTTGTACAATTGTTCAACAGGTGGGCTATGGTTTCAGGTGCGTTTCCACATTTACGACAGCTATCATCTGTGATTGTTTGGTCTCTGATTATATATTTCCTGTAGTTTCTTGTTGGTACTACCCCATCCTGGATGGCCATTATAAACCCTTCTGTTTCAGCGAATAAAAAGCTGTATTTAAGCCAATTGTTGGTGTTTTCTATATCAATATGTGGTTGGTTGATCAGGTTTGGATATTTTCCATGAAGTGGTTTGGATGTCCAGTGTTGGGTTAATTGCGCTATAGTGGTTGGCTGTATGTTTAGGCTATTTTTTAGGTTAAGAGGTGTGATGTTGTCGTCAGCATTTACTACCCCCCTATAGAGTGTTGATGTTTCTGCTTTATTTCTGAAGTACCTTGTTAATTTCTGAAGTTGACGCTCATGAAGTGTTTTTATATATGTATATTAGCCCTCGCCCTCCTAGATTTCTTGGGATATTTATTCTTTCTAGTGACGCTTTTGGATGATGGTACTTATATTTTGTCAATGTAGTTCTTATTCCCATATCCATCCTGTTAAGCTCTGTATCGGACCAGGCAATAACTCCAAAGGTGTAGGTAAGCAGAGGAATGGCATATGTGTTTATGGCTTTCATTAGGTTTGAGCCGTTGAGTTTGCTTTTGCATATTTTATTGACCCTATTCATGAACTCTTTATTTATTTCTTCCTTTTGTTCTTTGTGGTCAATTGTTATATGCTGTCTTATGCCTAGGTAACGGGTGTTTTTTTAGAGATATAGAACTTCGAATTGAAATAAAACACAAGAAAACCGTTTTAATGTCCATTAATTTGGCTTAATTGGAAGGATAATTTTATGCCATTAATGTTTGAATATGATTTCGGGCACAAGGCCGCCGCGGCTGGCTCGGATAAAGCCAATTCTACAGGTCCAATTTTCAACCACTTTTTCGAGCATATGGGGCCGTATGTTGGCAATAACGCCACGAATGTTGGCTTCCAAGTCCCCTAACGTTTCTGGTTTGTTGGCGTAGACGAGCGACTTCCCATATCCCCAAAGAAAATAATCCAATGGTGTCAAATCACACGATCTTGGTGGCCAATTGACAGGTCCATTCCGCGAAATTATGCGCTCATCGAATGTTTCCTTCAATAAATCGATTGTGACGTGCGCTGTGTGGCATGTAGCGCCGTCTTGTTGGAACCACAACTCATCCACATTCATGCCATCCAATTCGGGAACAAAATAGTCGGTTAGTCGGCTCCAATTGCTGTGCACGGTGGCGAATCGATTCATTCGGGTCCTCTTCAACACTTTGCTCTACAGCGGCAATTGTTTCTTCGGTGCGCACTGTTCGACGTCTCTGCGGATGCGTATTATCACATAGAGTAAACGTAGTGCGAAAACGATCCATGGTTAACCGAATTAATTGCTCTGATGGACGATTATGTCGACCATAAAATGGACGGAGCTTGCGGTAAACTTCGCGATCTGAACCATTATTTTCGAAATAAATTTGCACGATTTGCAAGCGTTGTTCTTTTGTCAACCTGTTCATGATCAAATGGCAAACCAAACTAAATATTAATCACTTAACAGCTGACAAAATGGCCGCCAGTTAAAAAAGTGATGCCAACTTAAAGTTCTATACCTCAATAAAAAACACCCTTTACTTGTAGTGTTCATCTTTTTGTAACGGTGTTATTTCTTCATTTTCCGTTGTTATAAAACTTCTTGCAATTGTGTGTTTTCCTTTCGTGATATTCTGTGTTCTGCATTTCTCAATTCCGAATTTCATTCTTATATCCTTTGAAAAGATTGCAACTATTCTTAGTAGATTGTCTCGGTTTGATATCGTACTGGCATAGAGTTTTAGATCATCCATATAAAAGCAATGAGATAATCTTTCGACATCGGATCCAAGCTTATAACCATATTTGCTATGATGTAAGAGTAGCGATAGAGGATTGAGGGCTATGCAAAACATTAGAGGACTCAGCGAATCACCTTGGTATATACCTCGCAGTACTTTTATTGGGTTGGATGTTATATTAACTGCTCCTTGATGTATCTGTAGCGTGGTTTCCCAGTTATTCATTAAAACTGCGATGTATTCTGTAATTACTGGGTTTATTTTATATATTTTCAGCACTTCCAATAGCCAGGAGTGTGGAACAGAGTCGAATGCTTTTTGGTAGTCGATAAATGCTGTGTACATATTTCTTTTATTTCAGATGGCTTGTTTGGTGGCTACACTATCGATTATCAGTTGATCTTTACATCCTTTGGTCCCTTTTCGGCATCCTTTTTGTTCTTCTGCGAGAATGTTGTTATGTTCGCAGTATTCTCCTACGGCTATTGCAATACAAGAGGTGAAGATTTTATAGCCCGTGTTTAGGCACGTTATAGGTCCAAATTGGGAAGCACAGATCGGATTATCCACTTTTGATTTCAAGTAAGTCACGCCATTGCACATTCCATGCGGGATGTTGTTCGGATTGATTATCATGTTATTAAATATTCTGATCAACTGACTGTGTAAGGTTGTGAGGTGTTTATAGTAATAGTTGTGTATCTTATCGCTTCCAGGTTGTTTCCAGTTGTGTAGTTTGTGTATGGCTTTTTCGAATATATCTCGGCTAATTTCAGTTGTGGTCATGGGTATTATTTCGGCCATACTTTCTTTCACACTGTCCATCCATATTGGTTTTGGATTGTGAGTTTCGGTCTTGCTCCATATTCCCTTCCAGAATTTCTCTATGTCTTCTATATTAATGTTGTTTATGTGGGTTGTTGTGTTATCGGCGGGTTTTTCCAGCATGTTATAAAACCGTTTTTCTTCTGTTTGGAAAACCTTGTTATGCTTAGCTCTTATGTGGCTTTTTGTGTAGCTCCGCATACTGTCGGTGTATTTTGCTAATTTTTGTTTGACGGTGTCTCTTAGCTGTTCCAAGGAGTGATTTGGCGGATCAAACTGTGTGTGGATTAGATGTCTTCGTTTAATTTTTTGGAGTTTAGTATGTGTTTTCCTTCCGGTTTTGTTGGTGTTGTATCCGGTAAGGAAACATAAGTCTTTCCTGATTTCATCTATTTTGGTTTGTAGCCTTCTTTGCCATCCTGGTTTTATGTATTTTGGTTTTATTGGTTGGTTATTGCTTCTGTCTGTTGAGTCTTGGTGTGTTTGTTGGGGATTTCTTTGTGGTGCTGGGGTATCTTTTGGGGGTCTCATAGATATTGATATTGTGTATGCGCTGCAGTAAATAATCCCGACTATGTGGTTGTAGTCACAGTCTTCTGAAATTTCAGTGGGTAATAATTCACTATTAACTATAGATGTAACTTTATACAATTTCTCGTTTGGCTTATGTTTGGGCAGAAAGGGTCTGAATTTGGCGTCCATTTCCAGATATTTAATTTTTGCCTCATTAAAAACTAGCCTTAGTTTTTCCAGTGTACTGTAATCATTTTGCCGGGTTGGTATACTAGGGGAAAGAAGTGCGTTGTGATTTAACTGATTTAATTGATGAGTTAGTTCCGCGTTGCGTTGTTGTGCTGTAGCAGGGTTGGCATCTATTTGATTTGGAAGTAGTTGTGTCATTGCTGTTTCTGGGGCTTCTAAAGTTGCGTGTGAGATTTGTTGATTGTTGTCTTGGTGTTCTTGATTAATTACAGTTAACCGTATTTGTTCTCCTACTGTAGGTGGTATCAGATTATTACGGAATATTGTGGCTCTTCTATCTGCTAGATTTTGTTGTGTAATATTACTAAGTTGGGGGTTTTTTTCCATAAAATATTCGTACATTTGCTGCCTGTAGTTAGTTAAACTATTGTTGCGCGTTGCCTGGTAATAGGCTCTTAAGACGGACACGTTCATTTCATGGGTCCATTTTATTCTACGCCGTGGCAGCCCTGCCTGGGTGAGCTCAGGTGTATCTTGAGTAGCACTTTCGGTAGGTGGAGCTCCTGATGTTATTTGGCTCCTCTGTGCTATCGGCTGTGTTTCGGGGTTTCCCCGACCGGGTCGTCGACTGTTACCCGGCCGCTGGTCGCTCGCATTGTCCCCCGTTCCAGGACCAGCTCCAGTAGGGGCGCCCTCCTCGGGCAATCGCATTTCACTATTATTTATCATTTTTATTTTCACCATATATGGGTTCCATTTAACCCCTGGAGGGGCTCACGATCCCGCAGGGCACGTGAGAAGATAACAGCTGCTCACTGTGAGTCATCGCTGACCAGGAAGCCGCCCAATGTGGGTACCGTCGCGCCTGGATTTACTGACTAGGGTCCGCGAGTTCGTCACTCCCGTCATACCAATCCTTTGGTATGTCCTTGCGGGCTTATTATTATTATTATTATTATTATTATTATTATTATTATTATTATTATTATTATTATTATTGTTATTATTATTATTATTATTATTATTATTATTATTATTTTTATTATCATTATTATTATTATTATTATTATTATTATTATTATTATTATTATTATTATTATTATTATTATTATTATTATTATTATTATTATTATTATTATTATTATTATTATTATTATTATTATTATTATTATTATTATTATTATTATTATTATTATTATTATTATTATTATTATTATTATTATTATTATTATTATTATTATTATTATTATTATTATTATTATTATTATTATTATTATTATTATTATTATTATTATTATTATTATTATTATTATTATTATTATTATTATTATTATTATTATTATTATTATTATTATTATTATTATTATTATTATTATTATTATTATTATTATTATTATTATTATTATTATTATTATTATTATTATTATTATTATTATTATTATTATTATTATTATTATTATTATTATTATTATTATTATTATTATTATTATTATTATTATTATTATTATTATTATTATTATTATTATTATTATTATTATTATTATTATTATTATTATTATTATTATTATTATTATTATTATTATTATTATTATTATTATTATTATTATTATTATTATTATTATTATTATTATTATTATTATTATTATTATTATTATTATTATTATTATTATTATTATTATTATTATTATTATTATTATTATTATTATTATTATTATTATTATTATTATTATTATTATTATTATTATTATTATTATTATTATTATTATTATTATTATTATTATTATTATTATTATTATTATTATTATTATTATTATTATTATTATTATTATTATTATTATTATTATTATTATTATTATTATTATTATTATTATTATTATTATTATTATTATTATTATTATTATTATTATTATTATTATTATTATTATTATTATTATTATTATTATTATTATTATTATTATTATTATTATTATTATTATTATTATTATTATTATTATTATTATTATTATTATTATTATTATTATTATTATTATTATTATTATTATTATTATTATTATTATTATTATTATTATTATTATTATTATTATTATTATTATTATTATTATTATTATTATTATTATTATTATTATTATTATTATTATTATTATTATTATTATTATTATTATTATTATTATTATTATTATTATTATTATTATTATTATTATTATTATTATTATTATTATTATTATTATTATTATTATTATTATTATTATTATTATTATTATTATTATTATTATTATTATTATTATTATTATTATTATTATTATTATTATTATTATTATTATTATTATTATTATTATTATTATTATTATTATTATTATTATTATTATTATTATTATTATTATTATTATTATTATTATTATTATTATTATTATTATTATTATTATTATTATTATTATTATTATTATTATTATTATTATTATTATTATTATTATTATTATTATTATTATTATTATTATTATTATTATTATTATTATTATTATTATTATTATTATTATTATTATTATTATTATTATTATTATTATTATTATTATTATTATTATTATTATTATTATTATTATTATTATTATTATTATTATTATTATTATTATTATTATTATTATTATTATTATTATTATTATTATTATTATTATTATTATTATTATTATTATTATTATTATTATTATTATTATTATTATTATTATTATTATTATTATTATTATTATTATTATTATTATTATTATTATTATTATTATTATTATTATTATTATTATTATTATTATTATTATTATTATTATTATTATTATTATTATTATTATTATTATTATTATTATTATTATTATTATTATTATTATTATTATTATTATTATTATTATTATTATTATTATTATTATTATTATTATTATTATTATTATTATTATTATTATTATTATTATTATTATTATTATTATTATTATTATTATTATTATTATTATTATTATTATTATTATTATTATTATTATTATTATTATTATTATTATTA